>CM054115.1:14350527-15550527 GCA_028673005.1 Tanypteryx hageni | reverse complement strand
TCCCTCCGGCATATATTTTTCCAGTAGTTTAAATTTAGTCTGCAGTCTACATTCCTCGAATGAAGCCCATTTTATATTTTCTATGGGTGATGTTATGCTTTGTTTACTATTTTAATTTATCTTTACGAATCTAGCTGCACTGCGCTGCACTTTCTCTATCTCCTTAGTGAGTCCCTATTCCTAATGATCCCACTCAGCTGACGCATATTCGACATGCTGTCGAACCAAGGATAAATAACATAATTCCCTCACTTTTTCGGAGCTACTTCGAACTATTCTCCGTATAAAGCCAACTTTTTGTTAGCGGCACCTTTCACTCGGTGAATGTGGGTGTCCCACGAGATATCACGATGGAAAGTCAACCGAATCTGAAACTGGAATCCTTAATTCGTCAAACGAATAATGAACATTAAGCGAAATGTTTGTGGTTCGCCTGAAATTCAAGACGTAGCTTTTCTTTTGGTTGATTTCTGCCACCCATCCTTACACCACGCAGAAATTGCTTCCAGATCATTTTGGAGATACTGATGGTCTTCCGGAGAGCTTATTTTCCTATAAATGACAGTGTCGTCCGCCAAAGGCCTAATTTTACTTCTAACTACTGAGCTGTTATCATTTATATAAATTAGAAGTAATAATGGACCAATTACACTACCCTGTGGAAAGCCAGAGACAACCTCCACTAAACTCGAGGTCTTCCCATCTATGAAAACCTTCTGCTTCATATGGTTTAAAAATTCACAGATCCAACTAATAATTTTGGAAAGCCTAGATATGTATACAATGTAGCTCAGCAATGCCAATTATTGCTCCAAATATTTATTGGATCTCGCATATAATATTAGGTATTTCTCGCGGTGGCTGAAAATTAAAACTGTTTGCAACTGGACGCGAAAAAATAAGTTAACCCATATATTGATTTTCACTTAGTTAAATGAAGTTATTTCTCAAGAATCGTTTCAGCAAAATTTTCAAACAAATATAAATCGGATTTGTGTAGCATCGTATCAATCGCGAGAGGATATGAATTTTTCGTTCACCAAGTAACTTTAAAATAAATATCCCACGAACGCAGATATTTCGATGTTCATGATTCATCATTTATAATACGTGTAAGACAGACGAGGATTCGAATCTAAAGAGATGCTCGTGACAGGGTGCGTCAGCGGCGGCCTACGAGCGTGTCCACAGCCACCGCCTAATAATAATCACGGCCCGTTTATCACGTCCACCGGGGAGAAATAAGCGACCGGCCACCCTCCATCTCCAACTCCCCCTCCATCTCCAACTCCCCCCTCCATCACCAACTCCCCCTTCCATCTCCAGCTCCCCCTCCCCTATTACCCCTCCCCTCGTCTCACCCCTTCCACCCTCCCGCTCCGTGACTCCCTCCGGGGCCACTTGTTATTTCCGAGCGGGGAATGACTAATAGCCGATATTTTCTTTCAATTTTGCTCTTTTGGAAATCGCTCTAATCTTCGCATCCACGGCTATTAGCGTGTTTCGTCCGTTAACAGGCGCCACGTTCGAGTCGACACAGATGGCGGGCGATTTCCATCCGTCCGCCCTCCGATCCGATTCACTTCGTGCGAAATTCGAGTCGCGCTTCCCGAAGTAGTCGAAGTTTACGAAAAAGAGATCGAGGGAGAGCGAGCGATCAGCCGTGTCTCGGCCCTTCGAAACCGATTTGCGCAAGAGAAGGCGGCGATGCGCGAGCGACACGCGAGGGTGTTTGTTTGTCGCGCGGCGGAATTGGGAAAACGAAAACCAAGGCGCGTAAAATCGGATTTCGCCAGTCGGCGTCCGAGCGATTCCTTTCGCCGCTTCTCCTCTCTCTCTCTCTCTCTGGCGACGCGACGCGGGACGCGTGGATTCGTGCGCGTGTCGCCGCCTCCGTGGTCGTTTTGAAAAGCGGGAGTGAGACGTAATGGCGGATGGCGGATTCCGCGTCCGTTTACCGGTCGAGCAGAAGCCGCCTTAGAAGAGAAACATACGAGCAGCATATCCGGATAAAAGCGTCCTTCGACCTCGGCGACCGAAGGCGCCACTCGCATTTCTTCCCCCTCTTCCCTCACCATCCCTAACCTTTATTCCTCCTTCTCTCGTTCGGTTCCGCTTATTACTGCCGCATTTGGGCCCAGCAAAGTGATTTAAATGCCGTAGGAATGTCCTCTTTCGAGGGAAAAGCGAGTCTGGGCCATCAAAAAGGCGACGGTATCTTAATCGCCGTATTTTCACTCTCTCTCTTTCTTTCTCTCTCTTTCTTTCTCTCTTTCCCTCTCTGAAACTTTTAATCCGAAATAGCAACAGTAACTAATGCTGTAACGAACAAGCTATAAAATGTCAAGTTGAATGCTTCCGTTCGCTAACGGAAATAATTCGTTTTTGAATAACCCAGGAAAATATTAAGTGTACGGACATCGATACAAGATATGATAATGTATTATAGTATATTCAAATAACCGTATCTTCTTTCCTGCCAGCAAAATAAGTCGATGCCTATTAAATGATTGATCAAGGCATATATTTCATTATAAGGATATCTAAAAGGAATGTTTTCGAATAAGTGCATTGTCGAATTTTAATTGCGGATATTTTTAACTTTCTATATCTGACTACGACGGCAAGAAGGATTCAATAAAAGATTCGGTGAAAAATCGCAATTTGATATGTCCTCCACATCGATCTATGTCACTATTTGAGACAGGATGCTGGTGGCAATTCTTCCTCTTATCCTCGCCTGCTTTTTAATATTTGGACTCCTTCGCCGCCCACCCTCCAAAATTCACACCCACACTAAGGACCCTTCGAACTCCGCGGCGAGCGAGTCCATTCTCACGCGTTGCTAAGACACGCGTGAACTCTGTTGGGCTTCTTCACGCTTGACGGGTTCCATGGAAACTGTTTGCTCCTCGAGGATATAGGCCACGGATGAAATCATATTACGCCTGCCTATGAATAAAAATGAGGAGTGGGCGATGGTTAAATGGGCCGTTTTCGAGCCCTTAACTGTATTACGCGGGACGCCGCTCGAGGCTAAGCACGACCGCTGTGCTTTACTATTCGTGGAAGTCAAATTTCATGGAAAGATATGTCGCACATTCGACCGGTCTCCCCTCTAAATACAATTATGGTGCGAAAATTCAAACATCCAAATTGTTGTTCATTCTCACGCAACTGCTTTCGCCAAAAAGTTGTGCATATGGCTGAAACTTATATTTGGAAGGGTGTTATTGTTCAAATGTTATTCTTATCGGAGAGATACCAAGCTCGCATTTTTGCTCCAGATGCCGGAAATGATGACAAAAGGCGTATGTACGTAGGTAATAATAATTGTACGCTCACGCCACACGGGGAGAGATGCGCGGGCTCGGGAGCGGAAGTGGTGAGAACGAGTTTCTGGTGTTAAGCGTTCCGTCCAGAATGTTAATCATGCGACCATGAAAAACGCTAGACGATCGCATATTATTTGTGCCAAATTGAAATAGTTTTAGTGTGTTGAGCACTAAGGAAACGTATAGTACGTCATCTGCTGTGAATGAAGTGTTACGGAAACATGGATAATCAACATTTTTGCATTCACAGGCCACCCTCCAGAGCAGAATATAATCACGGACCGCGTACAATGTCTTCAGTTGACTTCTATTGTCGTTTTTCAGTTACCATGCATATAATCGCTTCTAGTTTTAAAAATCATTTATCACTAACGCGATTCAGCTACAGCAGATACGCGGGCCGCGGTAGAGAACTTTTGTGTTTGTCGATATGGTGAACGATAAAGCCAAGTTTCATATTTTATTACTAAAATGCTAAAAGTATGATGTATAATTCCAGTGAACTCTTCTGATGAAGATAGCATTTGCATCGCATCCAACTCAAAATAGCTCGTGTTGACAAACGAAATATGTACTTGCAAAACGGAAAAAATACCTTCCAAAGATAGGTATTAAATTCGGCTGTTAAAATAATCTCTCTATTATTATTCATACCGTTTCAAAATTACTGTTTTATCACGGACACCGGTTTCTGATGCAAGAATTAAACAGCTACGAAATATTTTTTAAGAGATAATTATTATATTATACATGAATCATTCATCCTTCCTTAACAATTACACATTCGCCATCTTGCTAATAAAAGTCCAGGCAGTGATTTTTTACGTAGGCAATAGAATAAAAACAGTAATGAGGGTGGATTAATTTAAAATCTATGTTTACTGGACAATCCATCCGTATGTTTCCGTTGTGATGGATCTGTCAGACGCGGGGGCTTCCTTATCAATCATAAGAGCGGTATTGAAGGAGAGAGGAGCTGGGAAGGGGATAGGGATGGAGATGAGTTCTTTCCTGGATGAAAGAGTGGCGTTCGGCGGGCAAGGACCCCTGACCCGAATTCCACGCCCGAACGTAACAGCGTTCTTCACTCATTTCATATAAGAAGAAGAGGAGAAGGAATTACTCCCGTAAATCCCCATCCATACAAACACACGCACGCATATGGTTGCTGCCCTTTCCACTTTGTTCCTGAGACATTAAAATCCTTCATATGGCGAGCTCACCTCCAATAGTTTAATGCTTTCTCGCCTCCCTCTTTCGCTTCAGAACTCCATTCCTCATCCCTTAGCCTCCCGCAGCCCACCTCCACTCCCTCCCGTCCTCTTCCCTTCACCACTCCGTCTCTCTCTCTCTCTGGCATCCCTCCCCCGCCCCCTTCCACCGCTGCTCCATCTCTCGCTCTTTGATGCGACCGACCTGGCATCTGGGGGCGGTTCGCTTGACCGCCTCGCGTCAAACATGAGAAATCTAGCTCGCGCACACACACATTCACATGATCCATCCTTCTGTGGATCTTTGAATTCATTTGGGCACCTTTATCCCCTTAGAGGCAAGGGAGAGCGTGCGTGTGTGAGGAGGGGGATGAGCAAAGGGGAAGAGGGAAATGGAGAAAGGACATGGAGTGGGAGAGAGAGAGGGAGAGAGGGGGGAGAGAGATGTGACCGAAGTGGCCTAGCGGAGCGACTCCTCCTCCGCGATAGCATCGCTCCCGTTTCCAGTGGAGACTCTAGAAGGGAATGAAACTATTAATCATCCGGTTTTATCGAGCTCCCCTGTAGCTGGGCCTCGAGGTATGCAGCCGCTCATTGTTTTATTTTTTCGGGCTTCAAAGGAAGAATTTAAAGTCGTAATAAAAAGGCATCGAATAGGATGAGGAGAAGTCTATAAAGACATAAACCTTTCTATTCCTCATAGAGGACGATTCCATATCCTCAGTGAAACGTTTTTACGCATGTTTTCATTGTATGAAATTGGGAAAAATGTTCAAACATATTTTATATTCACTTGTTACTTCGATAAGTGAAAAGTTAATTTATCTGCCTATAATATTGTTATATAAAATATATATATAAATATATCATGGCGTAAACCTAAAGTGTGAATGAATGAATTCATAATATACATCATTATTCAGCTGTACCACTACTCCTCGCCATACTCTTGCCACAAGTTTTTATTTTAAACACGGGAGACCGCGCAGGATCCCAAACGCCGAAAGAACGACACTCATTAAGAAAATAAACACGATGCCTTATTCGGATACCTTAAAACAAAAACCAACACGGGAATTCACCGAGTTCGATCGCCAAACATGGTGGTTCCTTTCATAAAACGTTCGCAAACGGAGCAATAATCAAGAAAGGTCCATTACAAAATGTTAGCATCTTAAAATCGTTCTCGTCTGGCCGGCGGCCTCTTTGTGACGCCGTGGATGCCTCCGCCCCCCTCTTCCAAGTCCTTTCTCCCCTCCCCTTCCCAGTCCTTTCCACTCATGGAGAATCCACCCCCTACCGCCGTCACGTGTTCTATGCTCCTTCCTTTCCCTAACCCCGGACCACATCAGCGTCGCTGATCCCACCTCGGGCGCATTCCACGATTAATGATCGCCCCACGCCACTCTCTTCCTCTCCCTCCCTCTTCCATCTCTCCCGCCCCTTCCCTTCTTTCTATCTCTCGTTCCCTCTCTCTCCCTCCCTCTCCATCTACTCCGTTTCGTGGAGACCCAGATAGAAGCTCGCCCTTCACGTGCAACGTGTGCTACGGTTGTAGAGGGAAGAGAGGGCATTGTATAACCTTTACCATTCCTAAATGGAAACGCTCAAGCGATTCCAGTGAGAAGGATGGCAGAAAGCCTTTCACCCTTGCCCTATCCTCATACCGCCACCAGCCTCGACCTCCCCTCCTCTTCGACCCCTAACCTCTCCACTCCACCCCCTATCATCCTTTCCTTCCTAAATCCTTCGCCCCCCTTAATTTTTGAGGAAACAAAGATTTTATTGGAATTTCTCGTATGCGCTAGCTCTATATTTAGCCTTAGACGCTAAAAGGAAATGGTGACGCCCCTTCAGGCACTTGGTTGTACTTTGGTTTGCACTGCGAAGGTTATGAACTCGCTTAATTTGTTCGTGATCCGGCCGGTGCACCTAAGAGGAGCCTTTCAACCCGCTGAGGATGGTGTTCGGCATGAGGTTGTGATCCAAGGCTTATCGCAACCTTTATTAGATAATCCTCTTTAAAAGCAGTAGATTCTGCAACTAATTTCTATGATCTCTTGCTCAAGATCTTTCCTTGACAAAAGTCCTAATTAGAAGAGAGATATCGCAATCTAAATCATTCGTTCTTAACTTGGTCGCAAGTCTTTAGCTAGGCTACATCGTAGATTGAAGTAGCGCTAATCGCTTTTTAGCTGCAATATTTCATTCAGAGCGCTCTTTTGAGTCGATATTCCTCTCTCTAATATGTTTGCCTCAAAGGATTGTCATGTGCCCGTCGCATGCTCACAAAAGCATATACTACCCATCTATTTAAATAGTAAGGAACTTGGTGCGCGGCACCCCCTGCCATCCACCGTCAAGGTGACTTGCAGGGTAATATGTAGATGTATTCTATTTCCTTTTGCATCTCTCAAATTCTCGTCCTATAATAGGCCATCGTTGAAAGATCGTAGATTACAGGCGAGACTTAAACTTCTAGATAAATATAGGTCGGAGATATTCGTAAATGAAATGAAGGATATTATTCGAAAACCAACGTATATCGGACGGAGGGATAATGAGGACAAGATTCGCGAAATAGATAGTAGGACGGAGAGGTATAAGGAATCCTTTTTCCCTAGGACAATACGTGACCACAATAGATACATCTACATCTACATCTACAAGTTACCCTGCAATTCACCAAGTTGGTGGGTGGCAGGGGGTGCAATGCACCAAATCCTACCTAAAGATTGCCTAACGCAATTCGAAATTTCCTATTGTGATCTCTTATTGTCCTCGGAAAGAACGAGCCTAGATAACGCTCCGTCCTACAATCGATCTCACGTATTTTATCGTCTCGATCATTTCTACCTATATACGTCGGTGCCACAATTATTCCCACTACCTCCTCTTTTAGACATTCTGACCTATATTTCTCTAGAAGTTTCAACCTTGAGTGCAATCTACGGTCCTCCAGTGATACCCAGTTCAAATCGCTCAATAAAGAGGTGACGCTTTCCTTATGTTCGTACTTTTGTTTTACAAATCTGGCTGCTCTGCGCTGTACTCTTTCTAGTTGAATTATGTGTCCCTTCTCGTACGGATCCCATATGCTCGCTGCGTATTCCACTTGTGGTCTTACCAGTGATAAGTAGCATGTTTCGCGTACTTTCTCTGTAGTGTTCCGTATTATTCTACCTATGAATGCCAGTTTCTTGTTGGCCGCGCCTATAACTCGACGAATGTGCATGTCCCACGAAAGATCTCGACAAATGGTTACTCCTAAATATTTTACATACTCAGCTTGTCGAATACTCATTTCATCTATTTTATATTCGAAACCTAAATCTTTGTTCTTACTTTTCCAGAACGTGACTGCGGCACATTTAGTATAATTAATTTCGATTTGCCATTCTTTGCACCACGCTGAAATGGCTCTTAAGTCTTCACACAGAGACTGATGGTCCTCCTGATTTTTTATTTCTTTATATAGAACGGTGTCATCGGCGAAAAGCCTAATTTTACTACGAACAACCGAGCACATATCATTTACATAGATTAAGAAGAGCAGAGGGCCCAATACACTTCCCTGAGGAACACCCGAAGCAACTTTAACGGGGGACGAGTATTTCCCATCGATGACAACTATCTGTTCCCTATTCGAGAGGAAGTCTCTCACCCAACCGACAACTTTCGAATTGATACCACATTGTCCTAACTTCGCAATTAATTTCCTATGAGATACTTTATCGAACGCCTTCCTGAAATCAATGAATATGGCATTGACCTGAGTATTTTTCTCTCCGCATCGCAACAAATCGTCCACGAACAGGCCGAGCTGCGTTTCGCATGATCTACCTCTCCGGAATCCGTGTTGGCATCCGCTAAGCAATGAATGACTATCTAAATAGCGCATTACAGAGCTAAAGACTATGTGCTCAAGTATCTTGCACGATAATGAAGTTAAGGATATCGGCCTATAATTTTCGGGGTTCTCTCTGTCGCCACTCTTATGGATGGGCGTAACATGTGCCACCTTCCAATCTTTAGGAACTACTCCTTCTCTAATGGATTTCTCGAATATAATTTTCAAATACGGCGCGATTTCAGCAGCTAATTCTTTCATTACACGCGCGGGAATTTCCTCCGGTCCAGGAGATTTATTTGGCTTAATTGAATGAAGTTGGAGCGCGATGCCATTTTCCGAAAATACCAAATCTTCCATCGAATCGCCCTGACGCATAGGAATAGGGGTTTCACATTCATCGTCATCACGAGTAAAAGCTTTCTGAAAGTGATGATTTAATAGGTTTGCTTTATCCATACTATCGTGAACTACGTTTCCCGTTTCCGACCGCAGTGACGCAATAGTGGGGCCCCTACCTTGAACTTCCCTTACGTAAGACCAAAATGCTTTTGGGTTCTCTTTCAAGTTTTCCTGTAAAACCTTCTTTTTATAATTAATAAACGCATTACGCATTGCTACTCTGGCTATGGAGCGCGCCTCCTTGTATTGATGCCTTATTATTGCAATCTGTTCGACCGTAGCTGTTGAGGATGTGTTATTACTAACTAACTAACACTAACTGTGAATAATAATTAGTTATGAACTTGGTGCGCGGCACCCCCTGCCATCCACCGTCAAGGTGACTTGCAGGGTAATATGTAGATGTAGGATACTTAGTCCAGGTCAACATGCTAAATCTTGCCCTACACCAATGTTTAAAGACTGATTACACTAATTTATTTTAATATATCGGTTAATCACTGTTTTGCCGAAAAATACCCTGCATGTTGTAATAATCTCTGGTGTTATATTAATATATCTACATGAGAGCATTCTAGCAAAATTTTGATTCATAAACTTAATTTTATATCATGAGGTCTATTTTGTGATATTACTATCAATTAACTCCGCGACGATTACTTCGCCTTCATGGTTTATAATGATCTCTCTCAGAAACTCATATCTATATGTATGTATATAGTAAAATCTCCTTTTTATGTTGTTGCTAGTGTGTACCCAGCCACTATTTATTAAATAAATTCCACATTTTGATCAACTAAAGGTACAACTATGCACTATTTAACAACTCAAACAAATCAAGAGTGACATTATTTATAAAGGCAGTTAATAATATTATTTGTTGTAGAATTATTAAATTAACGATAAAGTTGTGCTTTCCTTACGGGCCTTTTAGAGGTAAGACGCAGACATACATTTATCATTATAGTAGCAGCCTAAAACGAGATTACTACAGTCCTCTTTCTTCCACAATAAATTGTATGTACATGGTTATATGTGGCTCTTATTATAGTGATTTCCAAACTGGTCAGCCTTACCTTCTTTTTGATGTTTGTGAATCTTGAATAGAAACTGAGTGGCAACAGGAATCCGCAAGGGCTTTCACAGAATAGCTTTTGATGGGCTAAATAAAAAATACAGTATCTCTTCATTTGGTAAAGAAACTATTATCCACTTTTAAATACTAAAAAAATCTATAAAACAAAACGGATAAATATTATCCAAATACAGTACATTTTCGATAAGTTGCCATTCACAAAGGTTTATGAAACTCGAAAGAGATAGATAGAGAAAGAGGGAGATAGAGAGGGAGAGATAGAGGCAGAGAGAGAGGCAGAGATAGAGGGAGAGATACAGAGGGAGATATACAGAGAGAGAGGGAGATATAGAGAGAGATCGAGGTAGAGATAGATGCAGAGATAGAGGGAGAGATAGAGGGACAGACAGACAAACTACTTTATTAGGGCGAAATTGAGACTATGTAGTCCCTTCTTACATAGAGGGAGAGATAGAGGGAGAGGTAGAGAGAGAGGTAGAGGGAGAGGGAGAGGTAGAGGGAGAGGTAGAGGGTGAGGTAGAGGGAGAGATAGATGCAGAGAGAGAGAGAGAGATAGAGAGAGAAAGAGGGAGAGATATAGGAAGAGAGAGGGAGAGAGAGAGCGATAGAGAGAGATAGCGAGAGAGATAGAGGGAGAGATAGAGGGAGAGGTATAGAGGGAGAGATATAGAGGGAGAGTAATAGATGGAGAGATATAGATGGAGATATATAGAGGGAGAGATATAGAGGGAGAGATATAGAGGGAGAGATATAGAGGGAGAGATATAGAGGTAGAGATATAGAGGGAGAGATATGGAGGAGAGATATTGAGGGATAGATATAGAGGGAGAGATATAGAGGGAGAGTAATAGATGGAGAGAGATAGATGGAGAGATATAGAGGGAGAGATATAGAGGGAGAGATATAGAGGGAAAGATATAGAGGGAGAGATATGGAGGAGAGATATTGAGGGAGAGATATAGATGGAGAGATATAGAGGGAGAGATATAGAGGGAGAGATATAGAGGGAAAGATATAGAGGAGGCATATTGAGAGAGAGATATAGAGGGAGAGATATAGCGGGGGATGGAGAGAGAGAGGAGAGAGAATGAAAGGGAGAGAGAGAGAGAGTGAGAGAGGGAAGTTAACTCGAGGAGATGTGCTTAATCAATATGAAATTGAGAAACTTATTGAAATAATATAACTGAAAAATCTGGTTAATGTAGCTGAAGCCGCCGTTTTAGGTATGTGCAAAATCTCTGCGCAAACGAAATGATTCGACATAAATCGATGGTGCCGCACGTGCGAAAAAACCGCTCTCCTACGCAGTAATAAAGCGGCTTATAGCGTTTCCTCCGCGGGTAAATTGCTAGTGCTTCGTTCAAAATTGAGATTCTGTTCATGTTCATTCCGCCTGCGTAACCTCCGTGCGGAATATCAGGTAGTGTCGCACCGGCCTAAAACTAGGAAATTCTCACTTTTAAAAACGAAAAAGTCGGACATGCCTCATTAGCAACCACTATAATAAAAGTATAAGACGCGTGATTGTTCGATAAGGTAAGAGTAAAAGGAAGTTCTGGTCGATCAATATGGACTACAATGACACATGCTCCATCCCCCATGCAAAACCTCGTGCAGATGCCTTCCTTATTTGCGTCAACCACGTGACTGTAATTAGAGAACGCATATTAAAAAACTGACAAAACTGAGAGTTCCGCATAGAATTTGGCATATGACAAGTTATATTGATTATAAAATTTATAAAGTCCTCAAAAAAACGCGGTTCTTCCAAAAGACCCGTATCTTAATATGCTGCACTCTAGCATTTACTCTAATGGTATTACGAGGCTAATTCTCGTGCAAAAGGTTTTGCAAAACTGTTTTGGAAAAATTATTTGGATGATTTGTTTCATTCTTTCTAATCAACGTTTAGTTGATCTGGACGAAGAAAGTGACTTTGGAATGTATCTACTTTTTGATTTTTTTATGCTTAGCTATATTTTTTCGTGTTTATGAGCCTCTCCCAATGTGTTACATTGATTGAAAATGCGTTTTTCTACTAATGCATATAATTAAGATCTGATTGCCTTAAGTGCAGAATAATTAGGGAGATACTTGATAAGACTCTTCACGGTGGGATATTGAAGGTTACAAGACCGCTTCGGCAGCAGTGAATAGCCTTGAAAATATGACAGCATTTCTTTAGCCAATTTTGATTATTTAATTCATATGAAATTTTTTATGAGTTTTAATCAATTTGTAAATGTTTAAGTTAATAAGTTGGGCCTTCTTATGTTATGCTGCTTTGTCAAACGGAAATTGCAAGGTAAAATGTCTATGTATGTGTGATCATAAAGATATCTATTATAAATACACACATTATATATATATATATATATATATATATATATATATATATATTAACTAAAGGAAAAGAAAAGGTAGTGATGAGGGTGGCAACAAGGTGTTGAGGGAAGCCCAGCGGACACTCACCAAGTTGAGGACCAAGCTGGCAGGCTGCTGGGGGCGTCGAAGAGATATATATATATATATATATATATATATATATATATATATATATATATATATCTACATCTACATTATACCCTGCAAGTCACATTTTCGGTATATATATATATATATATATATATATATATATATATATATATATATATATATATATATATATTAGTAAAAAAGTAACTAATTCAAATCTGCAAAAATTAACAGTTTATAACGGGTCATTTATAACCTCAATACATTTGAAAGTTCATTTTCTCTTCTCACACAACGTGCAAGTAACAGCATTTATATTAATATTCAGTACTTAAGTTCGGCAACAACCTGTAATGGAACATTATTTCCTTACAAGCCGCTAGTGGCGTTTGGCAAGGGGTGTCACTACACCAAACATACATTTTATCTAAAGCGTCTGTTGGTCTATCTTATCACATCTAGGAAAACGGTCGGTTCGACTATTTAGACGTATTTTCTGAATCACTCTGATATACATCTGCGCTCATTAGCACCAGTGGTTACAACTACTTCGGGCACGTCCTCAACGAATTCGGAGCAATTGAACTTTTCTAATAGTTACCACTTGTACTCCCTTCTTCCATTTTTATCGTCTGCCATCTCATTGCACTCAAAAGCTCGGTTGTTCGCTAGCGTCGTATCTCTACTAACACCTAACCAAGGCGCTATACGCTGGACCATTTGTGGTACCAAAAAATACCCTCCTCCAATGGATCTCAGGCTGTATATTATTTTCGTAATTAAGGAATGTTTGGATTTAGTACAGAGTTTCTTCCTGCCTATTAACTAAATTTAAGTTTATAATATACCCGCATTTTCCGTATGAGACGTATTAATACGATAGGACGATATAAAATATAGAGCGCGATGAGACTAGCCATTCACTTGAAATTATTTTAATAGTTCCAGTTAGGTAACTCATTTACAGCGTTTTTGCGTCATTCGCGCTTGTACCATCTCATTTCCGATTCAGAGCAGAGGCATGGGGTGACGCCACTCAAGTTCCAAGGTCACTTTCAATCATTCGATCGCAACTAGAGAATCTGCGTATGAAACGTGTAAGGGGCAGTGGGTCGAACACCGAAACAGCCACTTTAAACAGATCACGCTCCGCCATACCCCTCCTCCACATTCATAAACCTCTCCTCCCCACACTAATCCCCTTCCTCCTCACACTAACCCCCTCCTCCCCACATTAATCCTCCTCCTCCCCACGCTATTCCTCCTCCTCCAAACGCTAATTCTCCTCCTCCCCACACTTATCCCCCATTCTCCACACTAATCCCCCTCCTCTCCACACTAATCAATCCCCCTCCTCCCCACACTAACCCCCTCCTCCCCACACTAATCCCCCTCCTCCCCAAACTAATTCCCATCCTCCCCACACTAATCCTCCTCCTTCCCACACTAATCCTCCTCCTCCCCACACTAATCCCCCTCCTCCCCTTCCTTAGCATCTCTCTCCATTTCTATCGTCCATTCTTCCAATGCCTTCCGCCCGTGGAACGGTGGCTGACATCACATCGCTCCATCCATGCCATTATTGCACCTGTGCGCGGGCGGATATGGTTAATATATTGTTTCTAATTTAGGAGGCAACTGGGAATTTTATAAGGAAATCGAGCGTCTTTGGAATTCCCGCGGCTTGTCTTCCTAGGCTTCATTCACAGTGAAACGCGTAAAAAGGTGAATCGTCGGGTATTTCCGGCTATCGAACCAAGTTCATTCGTAGTCATTAATGATTCACCGCAGTATCACGCTCTGGCGTCACCGAAAGAACTAGAGCACTGGAGGAGTGTCATACCATCCACTGAGAGCGGCTTTCTCGTTCTTCATCTCGCTTCCCTTCGTGGAACTCCATCTGTTAGCAGCGTTCAGGAACTGCATTTCGAAACAGCAAAATGTCTAAAATTATTGAGAAGGGTCACACACACTTCTATTGGATCCCTTATGAATGCACGCTTCTTATTTTATAACATATTTTCAGCGAAGCTTTAAAAAAATCTTTTTTATTCATTTTTAGAATATGCCAGCTATTTTGTCTTAAGAGAAAACAAAAAACGAATTATAAAAATGGACCGCGCAAAAGCCGTTCCTCTGAATCGACGAACTACGCTTACATGTTACTTTGCAATTAACCAAATCGGTTGGTGGCAGGGGGTTCAATGCACTACATCTACATCTACAAGTTACCCCGCAATTCACCAAGTTGGTGGGTGGCAGGGGGTGCAATGCACCAAATCCTACCTAAAGATTGTCTAACGCAATTCGAAATTTCCTATTGTGATCTCTTATTGTCCTCGGAAAGAACGAGCCTAGATAACGCTCCGTCCTACAATCGATCTCACGTATTTTATCGTCTCGATCATTTCTACCTATATACGTCGGTGCCACAATTATTCCCACTACCTCCTCTTTTAGACATTCTGACCTATATTTCTCTAGAAGTTTCAACCTTGAGTGCAATCTACGGTCCTCCAGTGATACCCAGTTCAAATCGCTCAATAAAGAGGTGACGCTTTCCTTATGTTCGTACTTTTGTTTTACAAATCTGGCTGCTCTGCGCTGTACTCTTTCTAGTTGAATTATGTGTCCCTTCTCGTACGGATCCCATATGCTCGCTGCGTATTCCACTTGTGGTCTTACCAGTGATAAGTAGCATGTTACGCGTACTTTCTCTGTAGCGTTCCGTACTATTCTACCTATGAATGCCAGTTTCTTGTTGGCCGTGCCACTAACGTCTACCTAAAAGATATCGATCGCAGATTTGACTTTCCGGTAGTGATCTCGTACTGTCCTCAGAAAGAACGAGCCTCGATAACGCTCCGTCATACAATCAATCTCGCATATTTTATCGTCAAGATCATTTCTACCTATGTGTGTTGGTGCTTCATTTATTCTTAAAACATTCTCTGCCAAACATTCCGACCTACATTTCCCCGGAAGCCTTAACCTTGTGTTCAGACTTTGATCCTCCAGTGAAATCCAGTTCAAATCACTCAATAATTATGTGGCGCTTTCCTTATCTTAATACTTTTGTTTTACGAATGTGGCTGCTTTGCGTTGTTCTTTTTATTATTGAATTATATGGTCCATCTCATACGGATCTCATATATTTTAAGCGTATTCCACCTATGGTCTGACTAGTGAGAAATAACGTTTCATGTACTTTTTCTGTACTGTTCCATACTATTCTACGAAAGCCAATTTTTTGTTGGCTGCGCCTATAACTCGACGAATGTGCATGTTTCACGAAAGGTCACGACAAACGGTTACTCCTAAATATTTAACATACGCAGCTGCTTGAATATTCATACCATCGAATTTTCACTCGACGATGTAGCGTCCTTGCGCTTTTGATCGAGTGGACCTCTTTTATGTGATAAGTTTGAATTAGTGTCACTCAGTAAATATCAAGAATTTGTTTATCGCGCATAAATGAAGTCATTTCGAGATAAACGTCGCAGGTCACCTTTACTGCCCCAGTTTAACTGGGAACCCCACCCGATCTCTCTTCCCCATCTCTCCCTCTCCATCTCTTTCCTCTCCATCTCTCCTTCCTCTCCCTCTCTTTCCTCTCCATCTCTTTCATCTCCCTCTCCTTTTCTCTCCTTCCTCTCCCTCTCTCCATCTCTTCGTCGTCACGAATCAAGAGCAGAGCTCGCTCATTCATTCTCCGTAGCAGCGTTCTCGATCCGGGGAAGTGCGACGATGAGCTATATTAAAATAGTCGGGAAGCATCTGATCTCATCAGTTTCCTCTTACAAATCTTCCGTAACGGTATGCAAAGACTCTTTCATCGTGATGACGCCATCGAATGAGAGAAAATCGGAGCTTACTTCCTTCCTCCTAATGCCACGAAGACGCGTAACTTCCATTCCCCAAATAGGCTTCTTCCCCTCGCACTTTCACCTCTACTTCCAATCCAATTTCTGTTCCTCACTCATCCGCCACTAGCCTCTGGAAATGCGTTCACCAGAATAATAGGGAAGGGAGACGCCGCATGGAGGATGGAGGGTGCATTCGAGAGGGGAGTGTCTTGGAGTGGGGAGAGGGGAAGGGGAGTGAGAGAGAGAGAGAGCAAGAGGTGGATAGGTCGATCTCCTCTCGGCCACAACCCTTACCCCGCTGCGTAAATTAGTGCGGCTGTGGTCCCGTTAGAAATAGTTTCGGACAGGTTGTGTGAGTGGGAGAGAGAGCGGTCCGTGCGTGGTGTGTGTGTGTGGGGGGGGGGGGGAGAAGAGTGAAGGAGGAAGAAGGGTGGAGTGGCAGGGAGAGGGTAAGAAGAAAGGATGGAAGCATGTGCGTTTGAGAGAAAGGGACTGCCACCCGTGAGGACATAAGTTAGTTTGGTGAGAGGGACCCCCAACCGCCTCTCGTTACCCTCACGAGAGAGGTCTCCATCCGGGGGCCAGCCTCTCTCTCTCTCTCTCTATTCTCTTTAGTGACCCCCTCCCCGCTCTCCCTCCTCCGTCACAAACTCCTTGTAAGACTAACTGAAACGAGTGAAACCGCACTACTAATCTGCTTTTCTACGCTTATCCGCGAGAGTTTACCGTTCGAGGGTGCTGAAGGCAACCCTTCCATTGAGGGGGGCAATGGCCCTTGGACAGCACACCCGGAACCTAATCACTGTTTCCCAGAATTCACCTAGCATTTCTCGAGGAACTTTTCCAAAGCGAAAATTGTATATTTAGAATGTGAATGTATTCCTTTAATTATTGTCTAGGGCGGATCCCTCATAAGCTACTTAATTATGTGATATAAGTAAAAAATCTCCAAATGCCGTAATATTACGGCATTTGGAGATTTTTCACTTATATCATTGTATGTGTGCCGTGAAGCTCATTCCCAATTATAATATAAAATTATGTAATTATCTCAAAGTCTAGAACGTACAGTTTTCTTATAAAATATTTTAAGAAAATCTAATAAAAGAAATGTATTAAATCTGAATCTTAATAAATAAGCCAGCGCAATTGGTGCGTGGCACGGGGATACCATCAGCGAACTTTATTCCCATTGGGCACTTTCAAATAATCCGCAGTTTATTTTCCATTCCTATTTTTAACGCATAGCCATCGTGCGGCCCACGCATAATTTGAGTTAGGGACCCTAGAATAAATGTGGACTGGTGTTTCTAAATACATCTGTGTACATGATACCCTGTAACAGGGCCGGTTTGAGCTACGGGCGAGCCGGGCGGCTGCTCCGAGCGCCCAAGTTTTGGGGGCGCTATCCCGATCATTTATCTATGCATTACTTGCAAGTGATTAAATATTATATACCAATTTATATTTACGAACCTGCCTGCCCTGATATTTTCCCACGTCGAATATGTGTCTTTTCTCATGTGATTCCATGTATACTACATTTTGAAAGTTACACATAAATTTCTCTTTAAATAAGTTCAATCTACTTCACCACCTGCAACATTGAAACTACCGAAAATTAAAAGTGGAAATGTTGTTTCTAGACCGATAAATGAGATGTATACATCATTATTCACCAATAATTCATTGTGAAAAGGAGATACCAGTACTATTGACTTATTTTTCTGTAAAGGGAGAAAGGACGTTTTATATAGCATATTCGTCAGCGTACACATCCTCCAAAATGTATCTTTGAAATACAGTCCCTTTCGTCGTCTGGTCCCTCCTACGCTAAAACTTAAAAAGGTGATTAGCATTTTCGAGAGAGTGGCCACATAATGCCTTTTAAATCTCTTACTCTTTTCAAAGACCTTTGCCTAAAAATTCCTTTTTGGACTAATGTTTCCACTTCCATTCCAACCTCGGAGCAGTTTTTCCTCACGACGGGGTGCCTACCCTAAATCTGCCACCCTCGCCTCCACACCCGAAGGCACCCACCCTTCCCAACCCTCAACCTCTCCTAACCTCCAACCCCTACCCCTCCTAACTCCCCACCCCTCCTAATCCCCACCCCTCACGCCTCCACCCCTCCTAACCACCACCCCTCCTAACCCCCACCCCTCCTAACTCCCCACCTCTCCTAACCTCCCGAATTCTTCCCCCTCCTCTTTTCCCTTTCCCTCTGCATCACCAATAGACGCGCTTTCGTTATTATTGGCTCTCCCCCTTTTCGGCGTCGCGCTATCGCTTCCATTGATACACGCAGCAACGCCGCGTTCCCTTCAATAGAATCGAAACTTTCATTTCTTTCTTTTCGATAAGGACGAGAATTCGGTCGGTTGGCGCAACGTTTCGATGATTAGGAGCCCAATAGGGCGGGAAAAGGGCCCCCCAGCTCCACATCTGTCCCTTTGGCCTTGACAGTCGCTCGGGATATCGGAGTGTATAAGGATGTGCCCACCTCCGCCGCCCGAGAAGGGCAATAACGGGGAATGGGCCAATAAGTAAAACGGAATGGGAGTGAGGGTTGGGGAAGGGGTGGCCGATGGAGGAGAGGGGGCGGAGGGGAAGGATTGGAGGGGGAAGGGGCGGAGGGGAAGGATTGGAGGGGAAGGATTGAAGGGGGAGGGGGAGGAAAATTCGAGAAAGGTCGAGAGGGCGATCGGGACGAGTGAGAGGTGTGGTTGGCGTGGGTTGGAGGGCGAAAGGGATCGATCGGCCACGGAATGCCCACTAATTAAAATGCGGGCAAGGGAACGCTTGCGCCTGCTCCAATTATATTTGATAATGCCTGTTGACATGTCGAGATGCATTTGCGCGTCTTTGTTCTCCAACTGTGTAAGTTTCCTTCACTTTTAGATCATTCTGTCGTTGCGATCCTATTCGATTGTCAAACATTGCTCAAGAGAGGAAGTGGTCCAGGGAATTATGCGTTCGGTTCGGGGAGGGGGGGGGGAGAGATCCGAGATCGATATCGCCCAATTACAATCTTTTGAAATCCTCATATTTGTTGGCAAAAATACTGTTTTGTTCCAATAAAACTGCACGGTTTCGCACGAAGATAAAGGTTTGATTTTTGTGATTTCATGTCTGCTGAAAGAGAAAGAATGGCTTGCAATGTATTTCGACTGAGGGTTCCACTCTCACGTATTAAAAACGGCTAAGAAACTTAAGTGTGAATATCACTTTTACTTGTGTGCTTGATAAATTTACTTCGAACCGTTCATTTTCTTGTCTGAGAAATATTATTAAACGTGAAAAGTACCTTGTATTCACAATCCTGGATAACCTGAAGATGTTTTCAATGTCACAACTCTGTATTTCAATCCCAGTAATGTCTCGTTAGTTGCATCCGATTAATAGCGTGCGCGGCAAATCTGTTGCAAGCTTTCCTTTCTCATTTAAATCATCGTATATAATACAACGAGAAATCAAATATAAAAAAAATTGTCGGAATATGGCGGATCCGATTGAAAATAAAGTGTATCGAACAATTATTGAAAATAAAAATTCTCCAAAAATGTGTCGTCGGGACAGGAATGGCCAAGCGTGGCCACCGCGGGCATACGTGGAAATGGAACAGCCGAAGCGGGTTTGCGTATAGAAGCACAACAGGTCGTTGGAACAAGTGGAATAAGTTCCGAGCGTGAAGGTTGAAGAGGTTAAGTTTGAGCGAAGAGGAGGAGATGGGAGTAGGTGAGGTGCTAGGAAGTAATGGGATCCAAGATAAGAAGGAGTCGTTTTTTGGAGTGAGAGAGAGGTTGGTCCAGAATGTGGTAGGGGAAGGGTTCAAAGCATGGATATTAGGGTAAGGGGAGAGGGTGGCGGCGGCGGGGGGAGGGTTCGAGGAGAGGATTCGAAGAGAAGGGGAAAGGGAGGCGGATCGAAGGACAGCGGGGTCATAAGGAGGGATTTGGTGGTCGTGTGGTGGAAAAGAGGGGAGCGGAGGAGGAAAGGAGACCCTCCGAAAAGACGTGAGGCCATAAGTAGTCCAATCCCAAGGCTTCGAAATATATATATCGTTGTATGTATGCGTAGCAGCTTCTCTCCCGGTGCCCATTGCCGTCTCCAATCCTTACGGCCCTTCGCTTCCATTAGTCGCCTCTCGGCCGAGTTCATTCTCCTTTACATTCTCGTCCACGTGTCATCGCTTTTCACTCGCGAGATCAAAGATCAAAGCGTATTTTTGGGAAATGGAGAGAAGTAAAGAGATGGCGAGGGACGGGGAGAAGGGAAAGGGGGGAAAAGATCCGCTTCTGTTCGCTCCTTTCTCTTAGGATGAATGCAGATGGTGATTCGTGTTGGAAAAGATGTTTGCTCTCATTCGAAACTAAAATAGCGAGCGTTGCGCGGTGACTTTTACTGTTTATTTCCTTCTAAAAACTTAAGAAATAAATATTTTGTTTGTCGCAATAAATATAGCAATGATAATATTTTATTATATTTGATACTGAAATAAAAATAATGAATGCGGTAATGATAAAATGTAATCTTCAAAATCATTAAAACACGAATTTTGAATGCGTTCCAAACATTTGCAAAAATCTAATCGACACAATATTCCTCTTTCATATCATTGAATTATTAGTCAAAATGCCTAGCTTGGTTTTTATCTTGGGAAGTGGTTAGAGTGACTCGTACAGAGGTTGAAAATATTAAAATATCAGTTACGAAAAATTTCGCATGGCGGATGCAATTCTTCGAGGTCCTCCCTTTCTTCGCTTACGATCACTTTCTTCGCACGGTTAGCTATGCGAACACACACACTCTCTCTCTCTCTTTCACTCCAAATGCTAACTGAATCAATTCATCCTGTGTTGCGACGCGGGAAAGATAGAGAACCCGTTTCAGGAATCGAGTGCATTATTCCTAGTAGGGATTCTTGTTCGCGTGCATTCATCAAGTCCGTGCAATTTCTTTCGAGCATAACGATTAATCCAACTGAGTTAAAACTGTTCGTTTATTCGGTAACGGTCTTTTATATTTTTGTCGAAACGGTGGCCGTTCAAAAGACCAAATTAAGATCAAATTGGATTTCGATCGAATATCTGCTATCGAGCGCAGTCTACTCTAAACAAATATATTTCATACAAGGAATCGCGACCTAGACCACATTCTGTCATTCCGGTCGTCAGAGAATGACGTTTGAAACTACCTGGAGGTATCTATGTCTGCAGAAAATTTATTTTTCCAAACTAGGAAATAAATCGTGATTCAACGTGATTAATACATCTTCAAGATAACGTAGGAAAACTAGGGACCTTTGGTGCACTGCATCCCCTGCCATCCACCAAAAAGGTTACTTGCAGGGAATCATGTAGACGTAGAAGAATTTTTATTATTTTTATTTAGCAAGCAATTATTGCAAGGCGTATATATCCTACTGCGTGCACTTATTTCTGCGAAGTGCTTACGCCTCGGTTTGAATTAATTAATTTTTTGATGTGCGGAAATATCAATCCTTATTCTTTCCCTTTAAGGACCAACTCGATACCGCTCATTCCTGCATAGCTACGTGGAAACAGTTACCACGACTATCGCTCTCTGTTTGCAATCTGGTTCTATAAACCTGCACCTAAGGGCGAGATTCGTAGTCTTCTCTCTCCTTTCGCTTTATCTTCTTCTCCTTCCCTCTCGCATTGCTTTCTCCCCTCTCCTTCGCCTCTTCTGCCTCCCTCCTCCTCCTCCTCCCCAACTCTCCCCTTCCACACCTCTTTCTCGCATCCTGTGTCGCTCTGTCAGAACATTTGTCACCCGAATGAGCCACGGACGCCTGTCTACGCGCAAACTCCCCCCCCCCTCCCCTTCTTCTTACCAACCCCCATTCTCCTCTTCCTCCTGACCTTCTCGTTCTCTCTCTCTCTGTTCGCACGTTCATCCTTCTCTCCTTGCTCTCCCCTTTTACTATCATCTAATGAACTTAAGTAGCGCACTACGACCCGGAAATGCCTATTCTCCACCAACCGGGGGATTTTTCTATATCATGAGGCATGCATAAAACTGGATCGATTTTAACAGAATTTCAAGAATATTAATGGTTTTGATGGCTATGTCTACTAAATTTGAGAGATTTGCTCATAAAAATATTTTAATTTGTGTTATCCTTTATATTTCAAACCGGATTTCCATAGCTTCGCTCGCTCATTCCTCTACGTTCGCATCGCATACTCCTTTGGTTACATCTGATGTTGAAAATTGTGGGGACTGCTACTCATTGAGCAAGAGATTCCGAGAATTAAGACAGAAGGAGAGGGAAGGTAGTTCATTTAGGCTAATGGAACTATGGAAGTCCGAAGGACAAAGAACCTAATTTAATTTCTAATTTTATCGAAGGAGTGAAATATTTGAGAATTATTTTCCTAGATATGACTTTGGATATAAGGAGGACTGAAAATTGTCATTCTGTGAGAAATATACTTAGAGATGATTTTTTTTCCTGTATTAAGTAGATGAACGAAGGTAATTGGGATTAGATAAGCATATTCTTCGTCGAAATCTTGCTCCTACTATATCAACCATAGTTCTTTTAATGCTGGAGGACATGAGGTGCAAATCTGGAGTCTCTCTTCCAACACTTTATCGATGATAAAATATTCCATAGGAACGAGACTAGGTGAAGTAAAACGAGATTCGCTGAGAATAGTGGAGATAATTTCATAGTCCTTTCAAATAAAAATCATCCCCCGATATTCATTGCGTCTCTCCTTCCTCTTGCATCCTGTCAGTTGAAGCTACGACAGCCTTTATCACTCCACCGTCTCACCCTAACTCCTATCCTGTCCCACTCCTCTAACACTTCCCCAATGCCAACGCACTGCGCCACCACTCGCCTGTACCGATTTTTCAAGATCATCATCATTCTCTTCTCTCTCCCTCCACCCCTGGCTCCCCATTTATTCCTCCTTTATTCTCTCGAGTGCCGTCAACCCCGTACGCTCACATGCCCACACATTGTGACCCGAGACTTTTATAGAGTGGCGAAAACAGAAATGGAGTGGGAGAGCATATGGAGAGAGAGAGAGAGAGCGGGAAAGTGAGTACCTTCGCTTGATTAAGGAGGTAACGCTCCAGGTTGTGCAGAGTAAGGGTTCTATCTATTTAATTTTGACCCGAAAATGGAGTGCCATTTTAAATTATACCCACTATGAATAAAATTACAGTTGTGCCACCTTAATCTCTGCTTAACCAGAACCAACAGTATTACTATCGGTGACCTCAATGACTGCAATTTAATAGCTATCCATTGTAGATCAGTTGCGAAGGCCAACGCCAATACTCTCTGGCTAAACATTTACCTTATCCGGGAAAATTCTCGATGGCAGTAATATGTGTGCGCTTTAGATATTATACATAGTTAACGCTTTGTCATAAAATTATGCTATTAATTAACTATGATCTATCATCAATCCAAGTTTATTGTTGGAACTCGATAAGATTTTAGGTTGCTCTAATTTCCATGAAAATTCAATCCGTAGCAACATTTGTATGGTCGCTACAAACATCTAAATTATCAATTATGAGCTATCAACTATCAAGCAAATATCTAAAACACGCTAATATACCGTACATTATATTATCCTTATATAAATAAAACTTTATTAAATGAACACATTTTTTCATAATTCTTTTATTTCGGTGAAGTAAGCGTGGCAGTCGCGCATTCATTTGACAAGTAATGGATTTCAACAATCTCACGAACGTATCAGAGCGACAGGATTTTGCAAATCGATCAGTTTGATCGGACGAAAGGAAAGTCTAGTATCGTTTTCGGTTTGAGTGGCATTTTTTGACGCACTCACAATACGCCCCCTTTCGTATTCGACGGGTGTGAAATGGAGTAACCCCTCCGTGGAGAGAAGCGAACGGTTGCCAAGGCAATGGGGTGTGAGGACGATGCGAAGCGGAGGACCATGGGAAAAGGGCACGACACACGCAAGGTAAACGATGATCGTCCTCAGAAAGCAGGGAAGATGCCACCACATGCGGAGATCTCTGGAGATTTCCCTCGGCTTGAGTAATGATCTTTGACACTTGGTTTTTTAGACATTCTGTAGAGAAGGGGGAAGAGAGAGAGAGAAGAAGAGCGCAGCAACAACAATGGCAAGGGCGCCCCGGGGGCAGAAGGGGCGGGAGAAGTGGGGGAGGAAAGGGAGGTTTGGAAGCAGAAGGCTGAGGACGCAATGTAGTGAAGGACAATGCTTTTGCTGCGTCGTCCGCTAAAATAAATGATCGAGCTATATCGCATCCGTAACGATTTCAGCCATTGAATGACTGACAGTTGGACAGATAGTTGCGTCCTATGAGTTCCACAAAAGTTTCCAAAAACGTTCATGTTGATGCCGCATCGGATTACGCTTCTTCTGTTAACTCTTCAACTTACGCCTGACAGTAATGCACCGCCCAATCAGCTCCCGGGATCGGGACTGTCGTTTTGAGGGCAGATGCAGCGGCATCTAGCGATACGCTGTGAATCCAGTATACGAGGACTATTTTCTAGTTGAATTTGTTAAAGTTTAATGTTATTTTAGTCACGAATAAACCGTGTATGTAGAAGGTTACATACAAAATATTAAATATAAGATGCAGTAAATTTTTACCCCAATGGAGGGTATAGGATGTGTACTTTTTAGCCTACTTTTTGTCTTTATGGCATTAATCATTGCTCTTGTCTGCCGACTCGAATGACCGCAATGGGTCGAATGAAGCGTCCCGTAAAAGGCGAGACGGTCTGTACCATTCCGAGTGACAAACCAACTTTTTATGGTTTGAGCCCCGTCGGGGCAGGCCCTTTTCTTCTCCACCCATTCACTTTCCTTCTTCTTTCCAAAAACCGATTTTGAGCCCACTCACTCACCTTGAGATGAGATCCTCTTAAATCTCAACCTCACTCCAAGATCAAGAAATCCCATCTCCAACGCCACAAGAAAAATACTCGTCATTAGCTTTCATTGGTTTCTCTGAGGGGGGACACTGCGAAATAACATTCAACATGGTTTAAAGCAAATATTTTTTCGAAACGACACTTTCAATATCCCTTTTATATGACATCACATGGAAAAATGTTAATTTTTACCGAGGCAAAAACTCTTAAACTTCCTTTGAGAGAACAATGTGGCCTGTATTGTAATGCGATGTGAAATAGTTGTACTTCATCAAAAATGTAATAATCATTCTGATAGACTTTCGCTGCGAATTCAAACTGCAAAACTGAACATACACATTAGAAATTATAAAAACTCTTAAAAATAATGTTACAGTTGAGCCGTTTATTAAATTAGCTGTGCATTTGATAAAATGCCGCCGTATATCGTAGAAGTAGAACATACGGTTGAAAGACCTACGAAGGGTAATAACATCTCCGGTTAAAAATTGGTCTGATGGACGCGACACAATGATTCATTGTTTTCGCGTTTCATATCGTAGATGTCTTCATCAACAGGAGAGAAGGATGATGAAGCCCAATTTCAATGAAATTGCAGACACTATTTAGATGTTGAAGTTTCTGACATTTTTATAACTACGTATTACACCATGGCTGAAAATAGTCATTTATAGCGAACACAGACTCGCATCAGACTAATCGCGTTGTATTTTTGTAATTAAGGGCAAATGGAAATAACTAAGCAGCTACTAAGCAGAGTTTCGTCCTCTCAAAAGAATTTAACCCTCCGGTACTTGCGCTGGGTAGATTTCTACCCCACCCCTCACATTATATGATGGTTTCCCTCCCGTTCGTTTTTCATTGTCTTCTTCTTTTAGGTAGCTGGAATGACGCATGCGTGGAAGGTTTTTAGGCAAAAATTTTAGTATTGTGTCAACCGTTTTTTAGTAAGGAAACTTTTTCTTAGACGGCGCACGGCGATTTGAGACGAACATCTGTGATATATCACCTCGTGTGGAAAATATTGTTGCTGTTTTGGTGAATTAGTTTTAAATGCAACAATTGACAGTTTTTTCATGTTTCTGTTCCTCACTCAACAAGTTTTTACCGATACCTATAATTTCTGAGGTGAGAAAAAAACTTACGATCTTTTCACTTTCTCTCTACAGATGCAATATTATTAATGGTAAACAATGCAATTTTTATACACTAATTGTCTTATATTAATTAATTTATACTTTATGGTTGTGTATGATACATTTGGAAAAAATTGTGACATCATGAGAAAATAGATGTGTATGAAACATCTGACAAAATGAGGACTTTTGAAAAATAGTCAAATGATTACAATTGTACTGCCATCATATATATGTGTGTGTGTGTGTGCGCGTGTAATTTTTGTTGAGGAATGAACTACATTTGGCATGCATTTTCAATGTAATACATAATAGGGATAAAATCTACTCGTGTTTAAAAAACCCGCCTTAGTGACTGGAGGGTTAAGTGAGAGAGAGAGGTTTTGATCTATGTCAATTTATTATCTTGGGCACGCACTCATCGCTCTCTTCCTTTCACCGAGAGAGGAATTCCTCAACTTAAACTTCGCTGCTGTTCCTCAGCGCCGCTATTCCTTGAACGGCTAAATCTGAGAAAATCGCATCCCCCGTGGTGGTGCGTCAGAAGACGGCATCGTATTGATGCGTCCAACAAAAAGGCAAAACTGATTTTTCAAAATGGCACTGTTCAAATTTGATTTATCAAACTATTATTATTGGCAGTTAGTTGTCTAGTTGCACATCACGTATCATGGGCGGGAGAGCGAGTCATATTACACTATTTAGTGCAACCCAGCGCTTTTCTCCTCGTGCGTCTAGAGGGAAAACGGTTAACTGAAGTCTAAATTTTGGCCTGTGTAAATATCAGGAGTGTCGTGAAAATTTAATTGCGCAGTCCAATACGGAGAATGTGTAGGTAAACCTCGTTATTTGCTCAGTTCACACCGAATTAGCAATCAGATAACACTTTATACGACAGTGAATAACTGGACAATATTGTTCTCTTCCGCAACTATTCAAAAGTATCTATAATTTAATTCCTTGATTATAGTTGTGAACATGAAGTCTTTGTAACTTCTACCGGTCGCTAAGAAGCTGTGTTACCGTTAATCTTTCGTTGAGAGATATATCTGGTCTCATTAATTTTAATAAATGAAGAAACCATTTGTAAAGGACGAAGATAAATTTCCTCATCCATACGGAGAAAATTATTCCAATAATTGGGATGAAACTTTAGCTCAGCTATGATATTATTATTGGAAAAGCGATTCTTTTGAAGAAGCGATTCTTTTGAAGAAGCCATTCTTTTGCCCAACTCCGTTTTCGTCTGTATTTATATTTCTGTTTTCTAACAATACATGATGCCATGGCTGCTAATAATAAAATCCGATGCGTCCAGCAAATGGCCTTCTTCATACAGAGTAATGATTATGATTGCAATTGTAATGAGAAGTGCTCTCAAATATCAACGTCTTCAATGAGATTTATCGGCAATCATGAATAACTTTCACAGTGTAAAACACATAGAACCATTTTCACGTTGAAAGAACAATAAGTACATACATATTTATTTTATGTTGCTATGGAATGTTTCAAACAAAAGTTATAGGAAGTACTCGGCCCTTGAACTGGGCTATTAAATTCGGCTGAACTGAAAATTCAGTAAAAAAACTGCGCAGTCCTGGCCTGTGCAGTTAAACCGGAGTGAATAACTGAGCGTGTCAAGCACTCTTAAGAAGCGAAACGCACGCACGCTTTCCAAAAGAGGTGAAATGCGTGCGCATATCGCGCCCTCGCGGCGTCGTTGGCTCTAGGCAAAGACATAGTTATGGTACGCGTGATTTATCTGTCGGAGGGGGCGAGGTGGATGGGCAGCCCACTCGCAACGCGGAAGAGGAAGGGGGCGGAAGAGGGAGTGAGGGGGGAGGGGGGAGTGGAGGGGAAGGAGGGAGTAAAGGGGAAGGAGGGAGTGGAGGGGAAGGAGGGAGTGGAGGGGAAGGAGGGAGTGGAGGGGAAGGAGGGAGTGGAGGGGAAGGAGGGAGGGAGTGGAGGGGGAGCAGGGAAAGGAGGGGAAGGAGGGAGTGGAGAGGGAGTGAAGGGGAAGGAGGGAGTGGAGGGGAAGGAGGGAGTGGAGGGGAAGGAGGGAGTGGGAGGAAAGAAGGGGAAGGCGGGAGTGGAGGGAAAGGAGGGAGTGGAGAGGGAGGAGGGAGTGAAGGGGAAGGAGGGAGTGGAGGGAAAGGAGGGAGTGAAGGGGAAGGAGAGGAAGGAGGGAGTGGAGGGGAAGGAGGGGAAGGAGGGAGTGGAGGGAAAGGAGGGAGTGGAGGGGAAGGAGGGGGAGGAGGGAGTGGAGGGGAAGGAGGGAGTGGATGGGGAGGAGGGAAAGGAGGGAGTGGATAGGGAGGAGGGATGAAGAGGAAGGAGGGAGTGGAGGGGGAGGAGGGAGTGGAGGGAAAGGCGGGAGTGGAGGGGGAGCAGGGAAAGGAGGGGGAGCCTCCATATATTAGATATAGAATGACTTGCTATTGTTGTTCTGGAATTGCACTCACTGGGTTTTGGGCTTGGGATCATAGGAGGAGCAGTTTCTTCATCAAAGAATTTTAATTTAATACAACACGTGGAATTAACAATATAGAATCAATTCTTCATGAGGGATCTGATGTTACCCAGATCTCACGAAGAGAGTTTATTTTAATTAAACATCCCTATTAGCGGCAATCGTCGATTGGAACAATGAAAAAACTGCACAAATGATAATATTATTTCAATATGAAAACCCGCCGCATCCTTTATTTTTTTGTATTAGAAATAAATGAGCTCTTTATATCATTACTCCAACTTTTTGCAAAATATGCTTTCTCTCGCAAATGGTTTCTCACCCGATTCCCCGTCGGTCCACACCACCTATTTCGCCGACACGTGGTAATTGGCATTGTCACTTGGGATCGTTACCTCGGTGACGAGGCGAGGCGATGTTTCCTCCGTCTCTCGGCGGCCGTGATTCTGTACAACGCGCGAATCGCTCTTATCCTTTCCCTCCCACGAATTTAATGGGAAACATTGCGTCGAAGCCGTCGAGACTCCGGTTTACGTATGTCTACCCAAAAAGAGGGAAACGCGAGCAGTTGCGAAGTGTATTTTTCCAGCCTCAGTGTGTTGTTTAACAAGCCAAATACAATGAAACCACGATCTATCGCTCCCTTTTGCATAGTTTTCCCCTATCTATCGTTCACTTTGCACAATCCCTAACAAATCCCATAAACAATGATAAGTGTTGCATTCGTCGTACCTCCATATATCGTTTTCCCGCATCAGTCTTTTGGAATTTCTTGGTCCTGTTCTAGAATTTACCTCGATTAATCGTCGTTTTCTTCTCTTCCTTGGATTAGCTACTATTTCAAAAATAGTCTTTTATGCCTTTCTTTGACGCTTTTAAATTATAAGTTAATATCAATGGATTAAAAAAAAATTAAGAATGATTTCTAGATAATCCATTGAGGTTTCTTAAATCCTACATAAGATTGATCAATAATTTCTCACACGAGAGTGCCAGTTGGAAAACGAATTATCTTGGGCTTCTTACTTCGTGGCCCAGCATTTTCCCCCGAGTTATTTCTCAGTTGGCAGAGAAAGTGTTACTAGCAGTCATGTTTTAGTCTCCCCAACACTAGACCACAGCCTCGGAGAAAGGTAGAATGTAAGATTGATATCTCAATATTATTTTATTTAAAACTTTAAGTTGTGATAAAAGGAAGACAATTAAAGATTTATTTGTAAGGAAATCCAAACAATTGCACAGTCGTTTGTTCTTTATTTCCCCCCCCCCCCCAATAATATTACCTGAAACTATACATAGTTTTCAGCATAGCCATTTTTTGTTCTTCGCGTGTTTTTGAACTTTTCAATTCTTTTCCGTTTTCATCGATTTTTCCTCTCGATGCCATCAAAAACGATAGATCGAAGTTTCACTGTGCATGGATAAGGAAAATATATTTGATGATTACTAATTTTATCCGCGATCGAGACCTCATCGTCCTCTTCACGCCTCTCCATCCCTCTCTTAACGATAAATGTCGCTCTCCTCTCGCGTTCCTCCAATTCTCCTTCATTCGCCTTTCCACTATTAAACTCTTCGCCTTCGCAGTTTTGGAGAGACGGAATGAGAGAGAAGTCTGTCACGGAGGGTGGCGTTGTTAGGTGTATTATCTTAGTGTTATTGCAACTGAGCCTCTCCTGTGTGTTGTTGCTCAAATTTTTTCATACTAAATAGGGTTCGGAATGTGTTTATCTTCGGTTACCGATCCATTTTTGAGAAACAGTATAGTTTGAGAATGTTGTCCCTTGCAGATAAGATTTGAATGGGAAAGTTAATTATTATGCAGAGCACACGCTGCTATCTACAGCGTACTCGTATTTTAAAACTCTTGAAGGATTAATTAGCGAATTAATATCGAATAATATTTTTTTCGAATGGTTTCGCAACGGAAGAGGTTTTCATCGCCGCAAAAACTGCATCCGTGATGCACCCCACAGTCCGCCCGTTGCGCCTCCGAAAGGACAGATTTTCACGCGAGACGGAGAATCACGAAAGAGGGGCACAAAGTGGAAATTTACTCTCCTTAAGTGGCTCTTCGGTGAACCACAGGCGTGACTTAATCACGGATTCAGCATCGCATGCGATTACGCGCCCTTCGGTCCTCCATTGCGGCATCGCGGACAAGTGGATGTGCCCCGTGCATAATGCCACCATCTCGTGCGCAGGAGGGGGGAAAGTGGCGGTGGGAGGGGGAGCCATGCGGACGGGGAGCGGAGTGGAAGGGGGCGAGCGACCGGTCGCGGATGTTGCGATGGGCCCGCTCTGTGCGCCTACGCGCCGAGTGGCTTTGAGCAGACGAAGGAATCCTGCATTCTGGATGTATGTGACGACGAGAGAGGGAGGAGATGGGGGGGGGGAGAAGAAAGGGAAATTTCTCCTCCTTCGGGACGAGGAACAAGCCGTGATGAGCTTCTAAACGCCCTGATCTCCACAATAGTGTTATAACAATTTTCTCCTCTTATCTTTTTTCCCTAAGTTCTGTTTTTTTAAAACTTGATCTCATTTATTAAGGAGCCGCCTATGGCTACATCGACTTATACAAAATAATGCTTTAACCGCTTCTCTCTTATGCTATAAATTATCGAAAGCTTTTGAAACCTTTCATGCATTTTTTACAACTTCCCTAATATATTCCCGCCTTCCTTCTTCTCGTCTATTTATCCAGGGCGTTTTCTTCTCCTCCTCTACATTGCTTTTTCATTCTCTTCTTTTTGATTCCTTCCTTTCAAACAAACAACATATTCTTTTCCACTTGACCTGTTCACGTTGTCGTTGGCAAAACATACCCTGGCTTATTCAAATAATACCTCTTTGCTGACACCTCTCTTTAGGTCGCCTCACATCACTTCCGCGATTTCTCCTCACCCTCGTCCTTTACAGAAAACTAATCGCGTAATAATCATCTGACGAGCTTTGTCGTTGGGGTGTCGTTCATAATGCACGTGCCCGAAAGCCATACTTACCGTTCATTGAGCGTCGGTGGTGGAGAAGGAGGCTTTTCGAATCCCTTGGTTCAATAAAAGTGGAAAAGTATCTGCGATTAAACGCAAGACTCCATATAGAGGGTCTGATGTTTGATAACGATGTATTATTTGCTGTGAGCATAAAGAGAGCGACGATCAATTAATTTATGGAACAATGTCTTTTGAAAATCTGCGTGAAGGTGGCAAAATGGAAGCTTATAATTCTTCGCTTTTTTACGATTTATCTCCGTAAAGTGTAAAATCGAACACTATGGATCGTTTAACTAGCAACGGCATTAGTTTGACAATTAGAATATGTCCATTATATTGGAGAGAATCGGAGCATCCTCGCTGGTTCAGTCATATTTTAGTTAGCGTCATTTATCGCTCTTGTAATGATTGACATATTGCCAAGAGACAGCTTCCTGGGCTTCCTTTTCAGGGGCCTTTTTAAGATCCGGAATCGAAGGTTTTTAAAGCATGTGATAAGAAGCGAGGGGAAATGATGAATGGGAGAGAGCCTCTCCTTTTCCCGCGACGATATTTAGGTGGCTTCGGTGCTAATCAGGGAGGGTGAGGAGGGGAAGAGTCCCGGTCCCGCCACTCCGAACGAGCCCCGGGTAGGAGGGGGAGGGATGGGCGTACGGGGGCGTGGCGAGATAGGAGAGGGGGTGGGGGCGGAGTGCTGCGATTGATTGGTCTCTTAAGTGACGCGTTTAATTCGGCCCATATTTTGCAGTAAGATATTTGCTTTTCGAAAAATTCAATTATATCTTTCTCTCTCTCTCTTGAATGGTTTTCTCCAGAAAATATTTGCAAATATCGACAAAGTAACTGAACAAACTGAAAGATGAATAATGATAATTATTTTCTACGTGCGATATTTTTTTCTCAGAAAAATAAAATTCTTATACTGGTTTTAATTGCGAACCAGAATGATTGAAGATTAACTCTAGAATATCTTAGCATTTAGGCATATTATAGATCCATCGAAGGCAGTCGTGATTAAAAACAATGCGTTCCACGGTATCTATTGAAGATTTTGAAGGAAAAAGTGATCACATCCGTTTGATTCTATTCGCATATTAAAGGATATCTTGTTGCGACACAAACAAATCAACCATATCCGAAATCCTTCACCAAAGGAAAAGAATTGGAGCGGGTTTGACAAAAAGGAAAGGGCACCAAACATTCCATTCCAAGACGCTTTTTGCAGCTTGCGCTTTCGTCCTTAAAATTTATGGAAGGAGATATTTTGTAAACATGCTTCCCCCTTAGTTTTACCACCTCTGCTCCATTCCCATTATACGCCTCACTATTCTTTCACACTCACCTTTTCCGGTTCAATGGTTGCTCGGTTAGAGCCGCTGCCGCCGCCGCGAGGAGACGGACAGGTGGACGGCGGTGGCGGAGAGCTCTCGAGGGCGGGCGGCGACGACGACCACGGGCCGACGCGCGGCACTTCTCCGTTCGGCGCGACCTCCTCCGCCGCTCACCTGTTGCTCATATCTTCGCGCGATGCCTTGGAGATTTTTTCCCGGGAAATCAACCACTTGGATTTTTCGTCGCCCTCAAATCCGTCGAGAGTTCAATGCAGTTTTCTCTCGCTTGAGACTATCTCGAAGTGATGGACGACCCGAAATCGCGGAAATGTTCTTGCGTTTCGATGCTCGACGGAAAAAATAAACTATGTATTCCGGCTTTCTGCGCCATTAAACGAGGTGAAATTTCAATTCTTCTGTCGAAATGACACAATCATCTGTCCTCGGCTGTATCTATCTCACGTCTATGTCACGTACACTTCACAGTCTCTGAATGTTTTCACATCTGCGTCCCGAATCAACTATGCTGGTCACTTTCGATTGTATATAGAGAATTGTTACGAGGAAATTGAAACTGGTATAAACTACCGTACCGACGCACTTCAAATCATGTGCTACAATGGGATCGATTGTCGATGCTGTTATTTATTTCCGGTCACATATTTATCTGCTTCGGGAAATATCTTGCGTTCGAATTAATCTCATTTGAAAGGTAATACGAAACAAGCACTTTGTTTACAAGGGGCGCCGATTTTCCAGAAAACACATATCGTTCTCAATAATTGTTTCCGAATGTTATCGATAATTTTTTCGTTTCACGTGGAATTCACTAGTCTTCCGGACAGAAGAACACGGCAACGTATCTGCTTTGGCGCACCGCCTCGTGAACGCGCCTCAAGTGAGCCAATTTGCTTTTCGCGCTGCTGCTTGCCGGATAGTTTGGAACGGCTGCCACAGGGGACGCCACTCTCCACAGTGTGCGCGCGTGTGTGTGCGTGCACCACCCGATGTCCCACCTTCTGCGACCTCCGACCGCTCTCTCTCGCAGACAATTCGGATGATCTTTCTCTGCGTCCGCGTGCCGGATCGCCGGGTACCTTACCGCCCCGCGTTCTCTGGCCGACTGAGCGCCTTCCCGGAGGCCGCCCTCGGCCGCCGCTCTCTCGCCTCCTCTCTCTCTCGCTCTCTCTCCCTCCCCTCTTCCCTCTCCTCCTATTACCTGCTTACTAGCTCATCCTCTGCCCCGTGGTGGGACTCCGGTGCCATCCGACTTTCCAGCGGAGCACTCCCTCACCCTCGACCCCAACCTGCTTCTCCTTCCTCCCATTCTCCCTCCCGGTGTGAATTTTAGGAAGTAGATCTATCCAACTCGAGAGATGGGACGGTCGTTGAAATCACCAGCGGAGGACGCGCGCTCACAAAGATATTTCACGCGTTTATTGTGCGACTGTAATAGCATCGCGCGGGTTGGGTTTACTTAAATACAGTCACGTAACATTTTTCTAAGACCTGAAATATTTATCGACCAATTATTCAGTTAATCACTCTTAAATAGAAAGCAGTGTATTAGGTGTAAGCATGCGTATATGAAGAGGTTAAATAAATTGTGTCCGAGGACTGAATAAATTACATCGAGAACTACAGTGTAATACTGAGTCCAACTGTGTAATTACATTTCAATAGAAAATCGTTTTTTACCAATGAGTATAAAATAGCTCATTCATATCTCAGATAATATTTTCCATCCAGTTACTAAATGCCGAAAAATAGACAATGAATTTTAAGACTGTTATTATTAGTTATTCATGAAAATCCAAAAGCAAATAACTTCTAAAAATCTCACATTTAAATAAAACATACCACAGATTTCGAAGCATGATATGAGATGCGCCGGTTTTGTGTTACCAAAAATTTCAAACTGATTTATGTTTAACCTTAACCATAAGACGAGCTTGATAACTCTTTGAATCAAAATTATAGTTTGTGAAACTGAATTTTGTTATTTATGCCAGCGCCGGAAAGCTCATTAATAGTTTTTGGGCGTTTTCTCCTCAAATTGCCGTTAAAATTTTAAGAAAAATGTTGTAGGTCATCTCAAGAAGTTCTTATATATCTAAAAAGTATGAATTAATCAAATGAGAAACTGAATAGACATAGTGATACAGTTCGGCGCGATCGATTCGGCGACGGAACAATTCGGTCCCAGCAAGACGAATCCAACCAGAAAACTCTCAACCCAGTCGGGGGGAGGAAATCGAAAGAATCCAATCCCTAACCACTCAACCCAACCCGGGGGGAGAGAATAGAACGAATCCAACCACCGACCTCACAACCCAACACGGGGAGAGGAAATTGAATGAATCCAACCCCCAACTTCTCAACCCAACCCGAGGGGAGGAAATAGAACGAATCCAACCCCCAACCACTCAACCCAACTAAAAGTTCTTGTCTTCCTCCCAGGCGGCGAATCGTCCCGGCGCCGAATTGTCCCGTTGCCGAATTGTCCCGTCGCCGAATCGGTCGCGCCGAATTGTCCGTCGCCGAATCGGTTACGCCGAACTATTCCATTCCGCGCCAACCGCGGGGATAATCTTCCTGATTTAACCCGTGGTTGAGAAATTGGAGGTTAGGGGAAGTGATCTCTGAGAGACATACCTAGACTCCTATACTGTACACTTCAATGTTAAAAACATGTATATTATACTTAAAACATGCCTATCATATAATAATAAAAAATAAATAAGTTTAGAGTACAAAAAATGAATGTACCTACAAAATAATGGCAGTCTCTCCCCGGCTGACACCGCTCGCTTGAGATTCAGAAAAACGCTGCTAAAACCAACGCTTCCATAAAGTTCCTCGAACTTCCACCTCCCAACCAACACGTGGTCCTATAAAAAGCGGAAAATTTCATCTTTCCTATGTCTCTCGTTCTGGTAAAGAATAGTTAGTACGTAGCTTCTTCATTAATATAAATTATAATGTTAGTAAAAGTAGCCAATTAGTCACGAACGCGCGGAGAACCGCGGATACTCAAGAATGGATATCTCGATTGGTAAAATCAGGTACAATTTCTCAGCCGCGGATGACAAAATCGTGGTTGGCGAGGGAGTTCCCTGAAGATGGTGCAAGAGAAAGGCGCCGAAACGTCGGAAGACGCCATTCTCACCTGGCTGGAAACCCGAGAAAAATTGACCGCATCCATTCGCCGGGAAAGCATCACATCATTCTATATTTATATCCTAGTAAGCAACCTCTGAAGACAGATTTTCACATGATTACACGCTAACATATTTGAATACGCCTAATTTAAAGTTTAAGATATTTGTTCATAAATTGGACTTGTTGCTAGAGATGGGTTTCCCGTTGTTGCGATTCTCTTTCATTTAAATGCCTTTATTTTATTTTTCCTTAAGTTATATATTTTACAGGTTATAATATTTGAGGTTTTCAGTCTTTTATTGATGACGTACCCCTTAAAACATTTATAATGTTTGCGTACCCCTTAGAGGATTTTTTAATAGTTGTAATGCTTTTTGCGCATCTTAATGTAGTAATAAAATAAGTAAAAATTGTATTAAGATATATAACTCACGTTTATAAAGTTAAAATTGGCAATGTTGGTGTATTTGTCAGTTTTATTACTTTGTTTTAGTTGTAAAATCGCAAATATTGTTTCCAAAGTCGTCCATGAAAGACGAAGTAAGTATAAAAAATTATAATCTTTAACAAATTTCACGTACTCCTTCAATACTCTGACGTACCCCTAGAGGTACACGTATCCCCGGTAGAAAATATATAAAGAGATATTCGAACATATACTATTCATTCGGTAGTTTCTACTAACATTTCTTGCTTTTAGAACATACTCCTGAAAGACCTAGTTTTTTCATAGGCTTAAGGGAGCCGTTGTGCGATCCATTGTTGAGGTCGCATATGATATCTCGACGCGCGCAGAACTTTTTACTAGGCAATCGAAAACATAGCCTCGAATATGACTCACATCAGGTTTTCGATGTGAAATTTTCAGAAAAAAGTGCGTGGGACATTTGAATATATGCGATAATCTCTTATCCGGACCGCCGAAGCTCTCTTGACTTCCAAAGCGGCCCTCTGAAGTATTGACAAATGCGATTGTGACTCGCCATGCAGAAGAACTCTGCTCCAGATATATTCTCCTCACACATCCTTCAACGTATTCAGTCCCACCACAGGAGCGCATTACATTTCCGTTCATACACCGAGAGGCGGAGGAACGTAGTGGTAGAAAATGGTCAGCAAATGGATCCCAGCCATCGAATGCTGTAGTGGGGTCGATAGGCACACACGCATGAAACGTCTGGGGTTATCGAAGCGTCTATAACAATTCTTTATATCATCAGTGCCCTTAAAAGTTAAAATTTTTCTAAATGGTCATGAGTATTGCGGTAGTGCGATAAGAACAAATATATTTCTGTATTATTTAAACTGTGCTGTCAAACATTTGATAATTGCTGAAAAAATAAAATATCTTAATATAAGGAAGGAGTTTTATGACATTTGGTGGGTACTATGAGAGGTTTTTGGAGATTTTTTTGAACAAGAAGTATGTGAACATGTCTTTTCTACTCTAGTTAAAGAGAGGTTTTGTTATATAGAAAGATTTAAGACAAAATAACCCCATTAGGATCAAAGATAAATACAGTAGAATGAAAGCAAATGAGAAGGACGCACTATATAAATTGGTTATTGGCCTTTGGTCATTAAAAGAGCAAAGAGCAAACGGATGGCGAGATGAGTAAATTGGTTGCTGTTGTAGCTACTGTTATACCTGCTGCCGGGCTTGATAGAGGGAGTGGTTAGTGTGTCTAACTCCCAATGCAAGGGTATAAATATAAAATTCACATAATTTAGTGTTACAGAGAGTAAAAATAGTTTTGGGCAAATAGAAATAGTTTGACAAAGACATTACGCTGTACAATTCTTATACGCCCAAAATAATTTTTAATTTATATAACATTTAATTTTGTCTCTCAATACTACTTAAAAAGAAATCTACAAAACTCTCTAACTATCAGTAATCGAGTAAATACCTTAATTTTTTATTTTGTTCTCCTTAGGCCAGCAAATGGGTGCTATGTAATACTTGTAGTATCAAAGTATATTGTTATATCAAAAGGTTGTTAACACTAATGTAGCGGTTTTTAGGATAAACAATTTATTATGTTTTTGTTTTTTTGTAAATAATGATCTCGAATACAACAATCCATTCAATAGTCAAGGGAACCTTTAACTAAAAACGCAATATCTTTACGAAATATTGAATTCTTAAGCAAAATTCGAGCGATTTCGAACCGAAGGCAAAAATCGACGATACAAATAAGAATCTATATTAATTTTCTTTAAAATGGTCCCTGCAAGTGAGAAAAGGGATTCTTAAGTGTCCTCTTATGGGAATTTGTATAGAGCGATCCGGAAAAACGTACCAAAAGAACCCGGGCTTTTATTGAGTATATTAATAAGACAAAAAGCGTCATGCCTAAGTTTTCCCAGTTTATCAACATGGTCGCTGGTTTAAAAGCGCGAATTGCCCGCATTCACTCATTGGCGCTCATGGGTCTCGGACTAAAACATGCGAGGGCGGTGGTGGGACCTGATAAGCGATTGAATGAACGCCTCTCGCGGGATGAGGTCCTGCCGTGCGCTTCACGAGAATGAGGGAGGCGCCCGCGGTGGAAGGTACGGGGTCACCGAAGAAGCTTGAGTGGAGCGGAAGGAGGTGCGAGCGAATGGGAGGAGATAGGACACTCAATCACTAGGTGGTGCGATGCGACGCCGCCCATATGCGCCCCGCGGAATGAAGTGACTTCGGGGCTGCGACATGAAACATACTATGGAGCAACTGTGGGGAGACGGGTAGAATCGAATGATTGAACCTTTTGTCTTTTAGACTCCTTATTTTCATGATATCCGTAAAATATTACATGCAATGAAAGGGCACTTTAAATTGCAAATCAGGTCAGATTCTACAGTTACAATCAATGGTCCTACGAGGTAGGTAAATGACCACCCAAGGGAAGAATTACTCTGGAACACGAGTTGAGTAATATTGGCGTGCCATATAACCCCACATAAAGCTAAGGCGAGGTGATAACACTGTCAGTTATCAGCACTTGCCTTCATAAGCAAGTTTCATTCAATCATTTGATGCCAATATTTCTCTTCCGGGAAAACCTCAACGATAGATGTGGCACGAAAAATAAGATAATAGTATGTTCATGCACTATGAATGTACCTATATGTGTGTACAAAAATTGTTCCTTTATGGCTGGCGTCAGACATTTTAAAAATAATTTTATTACCGATCCATCACTGACTACCAATTATTTGCGATGTTAACATTAACATGCCATTAAGTCCCTGGTTTATCTTTCCTAGAGTGATGACCTTCCTTTCGAATTTGTCAATCTACCTTCATATTAATATGTTAAAAAATAATCAGAATTATTCTTCGTATATTTTAAGGTGTATCATAGTTTTATTCCATAGTGAAGACATTTTGAATTGTATAGAATTGTGGTTCTCCAACTGTGGTTTGCGAAGACGGAACAGTGTTTATGTTGAAGTTTCAGTATTTTATTTTTCATTAGTTTTAACTACATTATTTTATTTTAATTATTGATATTAACAAAAATCAGATTATTTTGTAAATGTTACAATAACTTTTTATACAATATTTATTGGTATATGGATGCAGTTAAGGGGGTCGCGAAACGGCCGGCTGCCTTAATAGAGTGTCGCGATGAGATCGACTGCCGTAAGAGTGGGTCGCACATGCATCAAGTTCCAGAAACGCTGTTATAATACGTATGCTATTATAAAAATGTAATGATGCGTGTAGAACGCTTATTTCGAGTTATCGATTCTTGTTAAACGCGATGTAAATACATATATATATATATATATATATATATATATATATATATATATATATTACTTTATTTAATAAATAAATCAACGATTAGCGTGTGTTGGTGGGTAATTAGGGCAATAATTTTTCTTCTAATAAATTGATTGCATAGTAGAATCAACAAATGTATGCGTTCGAAGGTTGTAATATCCGTATGTGAAAATATATAAAGCTTGTCACAGAACCGAGGTGCCGCGAAACCCTCTTTGTCTTTGAAAGTGTACCGCGGCTCAAAAAAGTTTCTCTGGAGGACACTGATAAAGTTCGGTGGGTCCATTTGACGTAAATATATAGAATTTAGTTATCTAACTAAGGAGAGAAATTATTGTTTCCTTGAAAACTAAATCTGGGGTATTATAATCCGAAGCGGGCGCAATAGTTGATTTCTTCCGACTTTTCGTCTCACTTTACTCTCAGGCTGACGTATGATTTCACTAAAGATTATTTTTCATTCGCATGAAACCAACGAAAAACGAAGGAAATAGTTATTCGAATGGAGGCAACGTTTTCATTCCAAACACACGATCTAAAACATTAAACGGCATGCTAAACGGCAAGACGGCGACTGTCTCTCAGCCATTCCGCGCGTCAATGGATGCGATCCTGTCGCACAACAAGCAGTTTTACGATCCAAACGGTCGACGGCACTTTAATCTCGCATTCCTCGATAACACTCGAAAGATTTTCATCCGCTGGCAGATCGCCACGCCTGCTGCGTGGCTGGGCCGGAGAAAGGGAAAGTGAGAGGAAGAGAGAGGGAAGGTGGCATAGGTAGAAAGTTGGTCCTTTGGGTATTATCCATTCATTCGTCTGATTCTCTAGCTCGCTGATGTCCCCTACGCGTAGCCAAGTGTCAGCGAGTGCCTTAGGATTGAGAGGAGCGATTGATGTTTCGATTGGACGGAATTCCCGACGGTAACTACGAAATCGGCCTCAGCCTAAACGGATGACGCGATTGCGAAAACCCTGCGCACGTATAGTTTTTATTTAAATATATCGACGAGCTGGAAGATGAGCTCTGGTGGATTTTTTCTATTTATTTAGCACACTAATCGGAGGAATGGAATATACAGGTATTATGTTTCAAACGTTTTACATTATGAACATTTCTGAACCAGTCATTAGAAAGTAAACAATGAATCTCGCTCGTATTGAATTTAAATTAGTAATTTATATAAGCAACATAAGTGCGAAAAATAAGCGTCAGTTAAAAAAACAATCTATTTTTCTTTTGACTTTACCTCAACTAGGGCATTAACCGAAATAAAATTTAAGATTCTATCAATAGCAAAGTTAAGAAACGAAGGCGAAAGGGTAGGATGGGAACTCATTCCTTAGCCGCCGATCCTGGGCATACGCCACAATACAAGTTTTGTCTTAACAGTGATTCCTCTTAAGTTTATGGAGAGATAAGCAAACGTATTGCTCTCTCCATTTCAAATTACCTTTCCCTCCTCCACTCCATAATTTACTCTCCCTATCTCAAATCCTTATAGGGCTTGAACTTATAGCAATTTTTTTAAATTTCATTTATTCGGTTTCCTCTTTTGGATTTTTATTAGGTTTTTGGCTAAAAATTTATTTGCTCTAAGAATTGATGGCGCTCTACGAAATGCCACATTAGCAATTTTAATTTCTTTCGCATTGAGTCCTTACCTGTCTGTCCGTCTGTAGCAGTTGTCCTTGGGAAAACGCACTACCGAAGTAGTTATGAGCTCGTCTTTTCAAATGAACTATCTTTCCGGCGGAGATTACCATCGGTGCGAATATCATATTTTCAGATTATATATATACATAATAAATTAATATTTTAAATTTATATAAAATATAGACAAAAATAAAAGAGTCAGAAGTTTAGTTTTAATAGTACGTGAAAAACCATGCTGAAGTTATGGAAACAGCTGGAAAGGCAACGGCGCATAATGACGTTTGGGGACCCTAGGCGGTAGAATAAATGGTAGTCCACCATTTCATATTAATGAAAAAAATATAATAAACAAAAAGATATTTTATTGTTAAATTACAAAAATACAATAGAATATAATAAAAATAATCACGCGTACTTTTCTGGCTTGTTCTAGCGCTTTTGTCAATTTTTTATGATCGCACTATAAAGCAACTAAAATCTGGAGCTTCTAGAAATGTGAGGCATGCGAAACCGGCAGACCGAATGCAAATTTTTGTCTCGGCACATTCATTGGAGATTTTTCATACATTTTTTATTTTTGTGATAGGAAACAAGATGTTTTTCTTATTCATCGAGGTACAATAGAATAAAGTTTTTAAATTATTGTTTATATTTTACAAAGCATACGTACAGTTTTATATTTTTTCCATAACATCCATTGAATTAATGTGACCCCGATATCTCTTCGAGTTTGGCATGCCTGACCTATACCATAAGGCGCCATTGTGGAGAGACATAAGATGTGTAACAAGGGCGGATCCAGATACTTTTTAGAGGGGGGAGAGGAGAGGGAGGAGGGGAGGGAGAGAGAGGGAGGGGAAAGCAATCGGCCTTGCATTTGTTCTACGGAACTAATATGCATCGCAAAATCAAGAAATTTTGTTCTGCCTGGGTTTAAGAATGGAGCCAATGGTGGGCACTGGAGACATCCCCCGCCACTTGGATCATTTATTATTATAAACGAATAATATCAAGGGGAAGATTTGGAAAACGTAATCGATACGGCGAATCATTGAGATTTTCGGATTTTGGGGTTTTCTGGATTTCGGTATTTAGTGTTTTCGGCTCTAGATAGTAAATGATTTTAAAAGTTTAATTGCTTTATTCCATAATTATTAAATGGGTTTATATTTCTAACCAGCCTTATAAATGTATCATCTATCGATTTTGTTTCGAATATAAACTAAGTTGAATTTTAATATTTTGCAGATGGTTATGTCATTTCTATGATAATTCAATTTAATGAACCTAAGTACTATCAAGACTTTGTTATGATTGGCGGCGCTTTCGGGTGAAACTTCTTAGATAGCAGATTTTCAGTATATACGAGTACGAGTATAACACGGTACCAACACATTGAGACACTTCACTCCTGAAGAAGCTCGCTGCAACGTGGATGAAGCGTTGAGATTTTTAAAAATATACTCTCTACGAAGCTTCACCCGTAAGCGCCATCAATCATCGTTGATCATTGCGAAAAACTAATACCAGGACTTTGTTATGTCTGGTCTAGTTACATAGATTCTGTACTCTGCAGTTAGTGTCTTTAAGGGTTCTAAGAAATAAGGAATGTGGCCATTCATTTATTTAAAATAGATCTTATTCCCAATTTCATCCGCTTTATAACTACGGCGCGAAATCGAGATTTTTCAGTAAAATTGGCGCCTAGTTTATTATATTAAATGACATAATTACACAATCTATTGAGATAAACATCCCAAAAAATATCTTACGTGCTGCTTCCTTAACTTTCCTTCCCAGCAGATCGCTTCGGCATCCAGTATCACCGGGTTCCGTTTTGGTGCCGCTTCTGTGGTACAATGCGCGGTGCTGTCGAAGGCAGAGGACCCCCGCTGTTCAAGGTTTGTGGATTCCTTTTGTGCTCTGGTAGAGTCAAAGTGTTACGCAAAGAATTCGTTGGGTTTTCTCGGATCGTTGGCTTCAGTCAGTGGAGTAGTTTGATGGAGAGTATTTTAGCGAAGGGTTGGGGGAAGAGGAACGGCGGGAGGATGAGTGGCAAGATATAAGTATGGAGGACTTCAAACGATTGGTTATGATCCGACCAATCGCTTTATTTTCCAATAATTGGGAATGAAATTTGTGATTTATTTTTATTGGCACTGAGTCTCCTTCAAAATAGATCAATTGAAGCAGTTGATTTCACCAAAAAATATTAATTGTGAGTTGGAATAATTAGTAAGAAATTTTGTTCAATGTTTCCATATCAGGTTCTTATCAAGCCCATGGCATACAATTTGCTTTGTTTCGATAAACTCTTCCTTCCTCTATTATATACCTCGTTCGCCTTGAACAAATAATTTTTTACAAGTATGATCTAAATCTAAAACAAGTGATTTGTTCTGCTTTTACCGTGAAAAGCCTTTCAAAGTCAGATTCACAGAGAGCAAAAATGTGTCTAAATTGAATATTAGACATTCTCTCATGATAAACATCATCGACCTTTGGCATCGGTTATATATCGTCGCCATTTCATTGATTTCGACGGCCTAGAGAGGACTAGTCTAAGCAGAAACGACAACACAAGGCATAACTCACGAAGCAAATCGGGCGTGCCATTAAGTGCAGGAATGTTTGAAGGAAATGATGACGGCGACACTAGCGACTCCGTCAGATGGCGACCATTACGACGCATCCCAAGGGTATGCACACACGCTCACAAGAGGATACGACAATGCTTGAAAAATGGCGGAGGTATTAATTTATGCGGTAACAATGGGAAGACGGGGCGATGGGAGAAAGAATGAGTGCTAGCGAAGGTTATGTATCTGTTGGTAGTGAGGATAATGGACTCCCAGAAAGAGGGTCCCTCCTCTCATTCTTTCGAGCACCTCCCGAATCCACGTCCTATGCTACGGGTGTAAGTGGGCGACCCACTCCAGTCCTTCCTCATCCGCACGGCAGCCACACACCCACCCCCTCCATCCCCCATTCCACCTTCCCCCATTCCACTTCCCTCCCGCCCAGACAACACAACCAAAGAAAGAGAGAGAAGGTCCCTTGCTCTTGTTGTGCGGTACTTTCCGCCTTGACCGGGGAACTCTCCAGCAACGAACCGTTTGTGCTGCGTCTTGTGTGTTTACGTGTGAGCAGTTATCCTGTAAACCCAGTTTCCCTCCACCGCCTCCCTCCCTCCCTCCCTCCAGTCCTCTGCCCACGATTTATTGCGGTCCGTGTCTCCCCGCTCTCTCTTTCTCTCTATTCCTCCCTCCCTCTTTCTCTCTCTCTTCAGCATGCGGGCTCCCTCCCTCGGTCTTCGAAACTACAACTCATCCAAACATCGTGTGTGCTATCATCTCTCCCTCTCTCTCTCTCATGCATCCTCTCTCTCTCTCCAATTTCTCTCTCTCTCCTTTCCATTGCTTTTCTTCCTCGTCATCCCGGTGCCGCCCTTCTCGTACTTCCCTCTCTTGCTCTCTCCAACCCACCCCAGTCTTAAATGCGTTCCCACAGTTCTCCATTCACCCTCTCGATCACTTCTCACTTAATTTTGCTTTTCATTCCTCGCCTTATCACTGTCTCATTGCTTTTTTCTCGATATTCCGCATCACCTTACAATCTAAAAGCACTAGGGCCCTTCCCCTACGCGCTGCGCGACTCGCATTTATTCTCGCTAGGCTGAAAATAATGTTTTGGCGCTGCTCTTATCAAGATACGTTTTGTTTTAAAATTGTTTTTCTCCTCCGACGAAGCGTCTCCGAAATATAAATTTTCAAATATTTTAAACGGCCACCATTTTGTTGCAGGGTTGCGGATAAAAATTTGGCATTATGAGTTAAAGGGTAAAGGCAATAAGAAAATGACATAAATTGTTAATATAACCAAATCAGGGGTGCCAATTTACCGGAGAAATAAATAAACTTTTCCTCATGTCTCGTAAAGTATTAGTCACATCGAAAACATCTTCAAGTAAAATTTGTAGAACTAACCAAACAAAAAAATCTTTGTCAAATAGATTTATTTCGTCTTAGAACGTAAACGCAAATATTACAACTACTAAACTCAAGTGAGGTATAATTTAAATAATTTTCGATTGTTTGATTTATTACAACCGATGAAAAAATAGTTAATAAAAATGAACATTTCCCTTCATTTCTGATATATTGTTTTGCAATATTTAGTCACTATACTAAAATGACGTAAATACTTTTTATTAATGCACTATCTTAGGGAGAGGAAGAAATTTTTAATAGACAGAGATACATAATTGGTTCTTGGTGTTTCGCTGTTTTATTGCGTTCTTTCGTTCAAACTATACCGTTTAGTTTCAAATACTTTATCTCACGAAGCGCGCCTATTTACGATTCACTGTACACTTTCCTAACTTGTTAACAAAAAAATCTTGAGTGTGGCCTTATCAATGAAGCGAGATGCATTCGCCGTTCTTCTCCTATGTCCTACGTACAGATAGGATACGACAAATATATCAGAAATTAATTGTTTTCATTTTAGAAAATGTTTTTTTCATAAAAAAGGAGGAAAATAATTCAATACAGCTGTCAAATATTAGAACAGTGATTATGTGAAATTGAAATTGAAAATTATATTTCACCACATCTCATTTATTTGTGAATTGGTAAATTTATAATTATTGCGAACCCATATAGGGAAATATTTTGGAGATACTTGATGGTGTCATGAGTCAGAATACGTTTCGGGGTAACTTTTGTTTGGGTTCTACAAAAACCGAACAATTCTTATGTATTAAAAAAATTGCATGGAATAAAACATGTAGTAAAAAAATAAATTGGCAGTAGAAAAAAGGATTGTTTTGTAGTAGAAAAAATTAAATGGCAGTAAAAAAGATAAACTGGCAGTTTTCAAGCAGCAGTAAAGAAAGCGAAAACTAGCAGTATTTTAATGCAACATGGCAGTAAAAAAGTGTCATTAAAAATGGCCCCAAACCCCCGCTTTCTTAAGGCCGAGCAAAATGTTACTTTGAGGAGGAATGAAAAACACTTCAACCAACTTACCCAACCCGGTGAGGACGAACAAAATGTTCCTCCATGCAATAATTTCCCAAAACAAAATCTTCCTTTGAGGAACGAAAAACACTTCAACCAACTTACCCAACCCGGTGAGGACGAGCAAAATGTTCCTCCATGCAATAATTTCCTAAAACAAAATGCTCCCTTGAGGGGGAACGAAAAACACTTCAAACAACTTACCCAACCCTGTGAGGACGAGCAAAATGTTCCTCCATGCAATAATTTCCTAAAACAAAATGCTCCCTTGAGGGGGAACGAAAAACACTTCAAACAACTTACCCAACCCTGTGAGGACGAGCAAAATGTTCCTCCATGCAAACATTTCGCTTTCTTTAATGCTGCTTGAATACTACGAGTTTATCTTTTTTACTGCCATTTTATTTTTTTACTGGCATTTTTCTACTGCCAATTTATTTTTTTGCTTGAGAAATTCTACTGGAAATATATTTTTTTACTGCCTAAATAAATTGTGGGTTAAAAAATTATCAAGCTCGTTTTATGACTAATTGTAAGATATACCTGATAAATCGGAATGTTCCAACTAACAGACAGTAGCTTGGTGAATTATCATTGATGAGGGCTGCATTGTAGCCAAAATGCGCATTTTGTTTTCACAACCATTTCATGGTTTTTGAAGAACTCAAGAGTTACAGTTACTACGTATGGTAAACAGTAGGTACATATAATCTCCTCTTTTATTCCTAACATAAGATTTTTGCCAAACCAGTACGCATAGCAGTAATTATAATGTGAGGTAATCAGAGATGGGAAAGTTCCGGTTCCGGAACAGGTGACGGTTCAAAATGGTCCTTGTTCCTGGATCTGGTACCGGAACGGGAACAGAAAAATTGCGTCGGAACCGGAACCCAAACCGGAACAATGCTGTCAAATTTTCTGTTCCTGAACGGTTCCCTTAAGAACGGAAAAATGAGTTCGAAGTTGATTCTTGATATTTTAATATCATCCGTAATCCAAAGAAAGAAGTCTATTAGAAGAATATCATTAAATAATTGAATTTGTTGTTTAATTGACCAACGATGGTTTTTTAAGATGGTGACCTGAGAAAAGTTTATGAGTTTGAAGACGAAAATGTGAATCCAATATCTTGATTCAATCGATAAAATAAGACTAAATCGTAATCATCCACCAAGTAAAATTTTTCTCATAAAATACTTGTATTTGTCGCTTATAGATTAAAATGAATCCGAAATGTTACATATACTTCGTCTTATAAACAGCTTATATGTGACAAAGTTGGGCAGATGGCGGCAGTATTTATCTAGCCTCAAGTGGCTGAAAATAATTCACGGTGTAATGCATAAATTTTGGTGTGAAAAGAAGTTTGGCTAGGAATTTAAATTGATGGAATAATAAGATCCGAAGATCCTATGCAGACAGGCATAAGCTGTAAAGGTGGGAATAATTTTGAAACGAGAAATTATTCCCTCGGAATTTAAAGGCAAAAGCTGATATTCAGTCAGACCACGATTTAGCGCCGCCTTATATAGTGCCATCCCCGCATACTGCCCATGAATCCTTGTGAACAAAACATCCATCTTATGATTACATAGAGCAAGCATTCACTTCGATTTACCGCCACCACTGCTCTAACGACAATGTTAGTGATGGACAAACAGGTTTCACTGTATTAAAATTAATCGTTTACAAATGTAATAGGAACTTTTACCTTTTATGATTACGAGAGCAGTACTTAATTTTACTCATATTTATTTATTTTACATGCCCTTGAGAGATAATAATTTAAGTATTTATTAAATTTTATTTTTAACCATTATTTATTTTTCAAAATAAGATCACTGAACTTACTTTAATTTTATTTCAACAAATTTAGTAGAACAGGAATGGGAGACCTCAGTTTAATCCTGCCCGCAGTAAGACTTCTAAGAATATACTTCTATGATATTAGGATTTTTAAATTTCTAACACGAAAAGGGATGAAATTCTGTCTTTTTCTCGAGTTCTTAATGTTTGTTGCGTTATTCTATGGAAAGTGAATCTCAATAATTTTTTCATATTTAAGTTTAATGTGAGCCGATGAAGCTGTAGGTTGTTTAAATACTGCCCACTGTGAGCCTTATGGCTGCGAATGTAGCCGACTTTTAACTAAAGGTTGTTCTCCCCTGTCATAGAGGTTCACCTGAAAGTACCTGATATTTATGTATCCAGTAGTTTGGAATATAACTGAACATATGCAAATTTATACTGAATTATATTAGCATCTTTGGAGAAATAAAGACAATGAAAGCATAAAAATGCAATTTCAGTATGTTGAAACTAAAAAGAGGACAGAAGAAGAATGACTCAAAAAGGAGTGGAAAATTTTTTAATTAAAAAAGGAAATTTTCTTTAAAAAGATCACCTTTGGTCACATTACTTACAAGAAAGTATCATAAATTCTTATTGAAAAAAGTTGTAACTCATGTAGAGTTATAGCAATAAAAAGCATATTTCTTTAAAACTAGGAACGGTTCCGGAACCGAACCGTTCCTTCTTTCTATCACTCGGAACCGAATCCGGAACGGAACGAGGTCGAAAATTGAAGGCCGAAACCGGAACTTCTGAGCTCTGGAGGTAATACACGTCTATGTACATAAATGTAAATTTATTAATATCTCCTATGAAGTGAGATGTAAATGAATTCAATTGCAGTTACCAATTTGCAATAAATTATTGAAGCTAAAAAATGTGGGAAGCAATAAAGAAAACCATGTTTGTTTCTCGAAATCTGTATTATAAATTACGAATAGATAGAAATTAAGAATCGGGAAATTTGGTACGCTATTAGAAACAACTCGAAAGCTTGCACGTGTGTGCAAAGCCAATGAGCTGTGATCGAAAATCAGGCAGCCGAAATGTTAATAAATAAATGGGCGAAAGAAAGTTTAACTAAGAAATATTTTATAATTTTTGATAACGCTGATATGGATCTGTTATTAATATTTGCATCGATGTGTTATATCCTGTGATAGAGTTTATCGATATATTTCTTCGATCTGAATCTACCAATTTTTACAATATAGGCTTTTTAGTCGAGTAATAATAATGTTGTAAGAGATCTTTTGCAGTGTTAGGTGAGCTTTTAAGCTTGATAAGCCTCCAGTATGTTTTCGTGCTATTGATGCATTCGAAAATAACAAAGTTTTGGAACACGTTAATATCATCGGAGATTTCAATGCTTGAGGAGCATATTAATACGATTTGATGAAAGTGGATCGAACACAATTTGATTTTGAGAAGGAAATTAGCATTAAAGTACCTGACATATGAAAATTTATATACTAACAACGGCTTAAATATATGTTGAGCATGCTTGATGAGCAAAGAAATGGATAAAAGGTGACGCGATATTTACTTTAAGGGAAACTATTCAGTCATGTAGAATTTTGACGAGGATCGCAATCAAAATACATTGATATTTTATTTTACTGAGCAATTAGATATTTATTAAATGCAATAATTAGGATACCGACTTAATAATAGGAAATAAATCAGATTTAGGAATAATAAACACTAATTGAAATTTAACTTACTTAAAGATTCACTGCTAGCGTTATTTACATTTTATGTAATTATTACTTTGGGCAGCGACCACTACTTTCACTAATATAGTCAGGGGCTGCCCGCGATATTTTTGGGCCCCGAGAGTGAAACAACTCCTACGTCCCCTACCGTAAATATCTCTTAAGACATTTTTAAAAGAGCTTGTTAATTTATTCATTGCTCCGTAAAATAATTGATAATGAAATGTAAAAGGAATTTTATCTAGAATCCCGCCTGTCCCGCGAGATATTACATTGGTATCCAGTATTTATTCACTTCCAATTAATGTATAAATAGACAGTTGAGTTGGATCCGCGGGCAGCCGCCCAGTTCACCGGTACCTCGGTTCGGTCCTGATTATAGTGCTAAATGAATATAAAGCTTCTCATACGACCTAGAAATTAAACATCCTCTTTTTACAGAAGTCCAAATGTAACAGAAATTACATGAAAGATAACTGAATATAGATTTTTCTGCAATGACAGAAAACAGAAACGGTGATAATGTTTCGTTTCCAACTTAACAGCAACGAAAGAGAGGTACTTGATCGATTTGAAATAGGGAGCGTTCTGAAAGAGGGGGAAAAGAGAGGAGGGGAGAGGATGGCTGGGGGATTCCGAGGGGCAAAAGTCGATTCGAGTGCTTCTGAAGTTGAACGGAGGAATTCCGTGCATGGAGGTAGGTTTTTATCCAGCCTCCCTCCACTTAAATGCCGGTAGCCTCCTCTCTCCTTTTTTCCTCGCCTCTTTCCCAGTCTCCTCATCCCCATTATTCGGGCCAATGGGAGAAGCGCTCCCCTTATCCGGGGCCAGCACCTCTCCCGCCGCCACTCCCAGGCTACGCTCCTTCCACTCGAAATAACTCTTTTATGCCATCACACCTTTGCCACACCACATCCTTCTCTTTCCCCCTCCTTCGCCTCTCTCGTCCTCACTCCCCTCCCTTTCCTCCTCTTCCCCTCCCCTTTCCTTCCTCTTCCCCCTCACCTTTCCCTCCTTTTCCCCCTCCTCTGTGCAACGCACTCCATAACTCTCTTTGGCCCGTCCTCAAACTTAAGGGTGGCTATGCCCACCTTCTGCCTGGATATGTGTCTACGAACTTAATAGCGTGTGAAGTAAGTTTGGTGAAGGGGAGTGGGCTCGAGGGGGAGGGAGGAGAACGAAGAGGGAAGGGGAGGGTGAGATGGGCGAAGGGGAGGGTGGGATGGGGCGAAGGAGGAGCGTGAGTGGCAAGAGGAGGAGGGCAACTCGAGTTCACGCAAACACACGAGTTTTTATGTCCACGGGCAAAGGAAAGAAAAAAAATAAAATCACTCGACAATGGAAGCGAAAGATTCAAATGAATGGCTGCTCTCTTCCATCTCCGCATCCTCATTTCTTCGTCTCGAAAGGGAGCGTGGTTTTAAACTGGAATTCCCTGCGCCTCGTTTTTTCCGTCCTATCCTCAGTCCCTCGATGCGCACATATCAACGGTTGTAATATATATTTCTGTTTGAGATTCTTTTGTATGGTATTGACTATTGTAGCCGTACTACGTGCTATTGTTGTCACTCATTTATGTGAGGGTATATCTCCCCCTCTCCTGAATCCCGAGAGAGCGCGCGCACTGCATGGGCATACCCCACTCCGTTCCTACTCCTCGCCTCATAAAACTCTTTGTCTTTCGACCGTTTGATTTAGTTTTAAAAGGCAATAAACTGCCCTGCGCCGCTATGCACCCGAGGTCGAATCGTGTCATCGGGTATTTTAAATGGTCCCCGTATGAAATATCCCTGACACGAGTCGTAAATGTCCTCTTTACGCGGTGGCGCGGCTGGAGGTACGCTGAGAGGAATACTCGGTCGCCTGAGGTCGAGCGATCGAATCCTCTGTGCGCATTGCGCCTGACCGGTCGTTTATGTTTTTATAATTTTTATGAGAAGAGCGCGGTAGTTGTGATTAAGCGATTGTTGAAATTGAAAAAAAAAAATTTATCGGTAACCTAAACGAAAAAATGTTGCCATGATTAAGCAAAAGAGGCTGCGCATTCTCGCGATACGACGAGGAATGGGGGACTGTCATATATCGGGAATTACCGAAAATTTTATGAAGTTGTATTGTATGGCAATTGTTATAGGCAAATATAAAGTTTTTTCGCTAAATTTTTAAGAGATATTTATAAAAAAGCAATTTAAAACGGACGAGTTAATGCCGAACCCGATCAAATCCGATTGGTAGCCGAAGTTTGCCGAGTGTTTAGTGACGTCAATGCATGCCACAAGCATGTTAGTCGATGCTAGCCGTGCTAGAAGCCATTGTGCCGATATAGAAGTAGAAGCCTGAAAGACAAATCTGTTGTTTTCCTCTATACGCCGTCTTAGAAGAAATATTGGTAGAAGTACTTCACCTTCCTGTATTAATTTCGCTTTGTGTTTTGCAAAATGGCATATGAAGGATTTTGTGTTGCCAGATCTGATAATTTGCCCAACGTTGATTCGTTTTTGCGGTGCATTGGAAGTCGTAGGGAGTAATATTCAGATGTTGAAATGCGTGGAGTGAAGGCGGACAGGTTTGTATTACATTTAATTGATAAAACAAGTTCGATTTAGCGCTTTTTTCAGTTATTGTAATAGTACTATTATTTCGACCGAAACGCAGAAGATATGTAAAAGATAAATTGACGTCTTAAAACAGCTTTCCCATATAAAATGAATAAAACAACTCTAGTTTTAACTAATATTATAGAATATTTATTTATGTATTGTTTCTAATGCTGTCCTAGTATGTAGTAAGTAAAATATAGTTAGATAAGTATACAAAAGGTAATGGAGGAGGCCGAGACTTCGTGGAATTCCACAATAAAATAACATGAACAATGCTAGATAGCATTTTTTATTTATATTAAACTTTTTCTAATTTCCACAAAATATATGAGGTAAAACACGACCGAGTTCGGTGAATAATCTGCCTTTACAGAATCATCAGGTCAAATATTGAAGAATATTATACAAATTTCATGTGAATAAACTTAGTTTCCGTGTGTCTTGTCTATAGGAAATGTGGTGAAGTTGACTGTTTTAAATGTCTATTTGCCTTTGTTATTACTTATACTTGTGAAAAGGGAAACTAGAAGTGTTTGTCATAACTTCATGTCTCTTTTGTATATGTCGCGAATTTCTTCGTTGCTTTTATGGCTTTTTCTCCCTGTGAGGTCAATGAGGATAGACTATGTTAGTTATGCTGTTGGATTTGTTAAACTGAAGCGAGAAAGAAAAATATGTATTGTTAAAGGCAAGATTTGCCGTGAACACAGAATAAGATAAAGAGTTTATGAAGTGAGCGTAGTTGTGGATGAAGAAGAAGATTTAGTCTCGTCTGTGAAGTGTCATGACTGCCCTTATTTAGCAAAATATGGTCCTTAAAAATACCATGCTGCCGTGGATATTATGGGAACAAATTTATTAAAATATTTAAATTACAGAACTAACTTAATATGTAACATTTGTAAAAGTATTTGCTTAAAAACCTGGTACTTAAATATATGCACTGCGACAGTAATTATTTGCTTAATAAACCCGTAGCCTAACGGTTTCCGTAAGTTTGATCTTACGTAGTATTTAGAATACGTATATTACATTATGGAGGTTTTGTTAAAATATATATGCTAATTTTTAAACATAAAAATATAATTTCCTCTTTCAACATCGTTCTCCAGGGTTAAATGTAAGAATGGACCTTATGGTCTAAATTTCGCTCGAATAAAGACGATTATCTATCTATCTATCTATCTATCTATCCAGAAATATATGCATCATGTCTATGTAATGTCGACATAAGTCATAAACTAAAATACGAAGTAAAAACATTACGTACATATAACTAGTACTTACATTAAAATGATCTTCGCAGACAAATGCAGTTGTACGTTCCGAAATATCAGATGCGTATCTCCTCATAGCTTTCAACCACAATATTCTCCGCTTCTTATTTCTTCCCAAGGAGCTCGGTAGCGTGAAGAAGAATTTTCTCGGGGTTTTAATCGTTGTATTTATGCACTGAGGTACCAGATAATACTTATAACCCTTCTTAACTTCCATGTTCTCCATTTTAGCTACGATATCAGGAAAAGCAACAGGACGAAGTATCAAAACCACGTGCTTTCAGTACGGTCCTACGTTTAAACAATTGGCATGCGATGACGTCATGTACCCCTTACTACCCACTCTCCAACCAGGATGCCGTTTTCGCGGGATATTTAAAAGAGTTATTTTAAATATTTTTTTGCATAAGGAAGACGATTTAACAAAATCATGTTCACTGGGCGTAATTAAGTCAATTACAAAGAATAAAAAAAAATAAATATTTTGAACAGTCCCCCATTATATGGTGTGCGAGGATATCGCTGCTGTCAAGGTTAATGCTTTTTAGGATCAGTGAGTTAGCGAGACCATATTGTACTTTTGATAAATAAACCAGCGATTAGGAGTAACTCGTTATAAAATTATGAATTCAATTGTTAATTTATGTATTTGTTTCAGACTACATTTAGAGGGAAATTTTACCTTACAGAAAAGAAAGGGAGATTTATAGATTGAGGTAGAGTCGCTGTCGATTTCGATAGTCCACGCTCGAATTGCTCATCATTTTATCTCGAGAGACATAGAAACGTCGCTACGCATATAAAAGTGTATCGCATAGTTTGGGTTTGACTTTTCCCAAATCACGTTTCCCTAGAAACGGTATCTCACACCGCGTAAACGTGTTTTCCGCGTCACCGACCATTCCCACCTTCCTCTCACCACACTGCTTTTTCCCGTCTGCCTCTTCACTCCCTCTCGGGCATCTGCATTCGGAGAGAACGAAGAGGTCATCGGAGGCCACTTTGAAGGGTCAATACGACTCACCCGATTCAGTCGCGAATCGATGAAATCCATTTCCCGTCCCGCAATCTCCTTCCCGTGTTTTCTGCGACTTCCGTCGCCCCGGATACGTCACGTTTAAGAATACCATACCAGGGCTCTCGAGACGCACGGCAAGGCGAGAGAGAGAGGGGGGGAGGGAGGGAGAGGGTGGGATGTTGGGAGGGAGGGAGGGGGAGGGAGAGGGAGAGGAATGGTGTGTGAGAGAGGGAGGAGGAGAGGGAGGGGTGTGGGAAAGAGGAGGGAGTAGAGGGAGGAGGAGGGAGGGGGCAGGAGAGGGAGGGGGAGGAGAGGGAGGGGGAGAGGGAAGGGAAGAGGGAGGGGGAGAGAGATGGGAGAGGGAGGTGGGGAGGATGGGGATAGGGAGGGGGAGGGAGGAGGAGGGAGGCAGGCGGAGGGGGTAGGGATGGAGAGGGGGTGGTGGAGAGGGAGGTGGAGAGGAGGGAGGGGGAATGGAGGGGGGTTGGGAGACAGACAGACAGACAGACAAACGACTTTACATCTACATCTACATCTACATATTACCCTGCAAGTCACCTTGACGGTGGATGGCAGGGGGTGCCGCGCACCAAGTTCCTAACTAATTATTATTCACTGTTCATTTCATTCATTCATTCATATTCACTTTATGGGGATGGGGAGAAGGTAGAGTGAGTGGGAGGAAGTGAGGGAGGGAGGGATGGAGGGATAGGTAGGTAGATAGATAGATAATCCTCTTTATTCGGGCGAAATTTGGACCATAAGGTACATTCTTATATTTAACCCTTCGTGAATATCATGAATATTAAAAATTAAAGTATTACAATGAAGAGTATATGAAATATATAAAACTAAAAGATATAAGTGAAGACAGATCTAAGTTTGTGTGGAAAACTTAGGTAAAACAGATTTGTTCATCCTAGTAAAACCCACGCAGGAAAAGATCCACAGAGAAGGGAGGTGTGAAAAACATGCGAAAATCCTTCATAGTGTATATGACACGGCAAATGTGCGTACTCCGGTAAATGTGTACATTTCCCGATAAATGTGCACATTTACCACCAAGTTCGGTAAATGTATGTATAACGTACTTTTACCGATTGGATTGGGGAAATGTTCACATTACATACCTACATCGTAAATACAGCATAGCTGTAAAACGTCATAATAAATACATATAAATATATATACATATACAAATACATATGAAGGCATTAAAGGGACGGAGGGAGGATGGGAGGGAGGAGGAAAGGAGGAAGGGCGGATGGGAGGGAGTGAGGGAGGGAAGGAGGAAGGTAGGAAGTGAGGGAGTGAGGGAGGGAGAAAGGGAAGGAGGAAGGTAGGGAGGTAGGAAGGTAGGGAGGGAGGAAGGGAGGGACGAAGAGAGGGAGGAATGGAGGGAGGAATGGAGGGAGGAAGGGAGGGAGCAAGGGAGGGAGCAAGGGAGGGATCAAGGGAGGGAGCAAGGGTGTGAGGAAGGGAGTGGGAAGGGAGGGGGAAGGGAGGGGGGAAGGGAGGGGAAGGGAGGTTGGAAGGGAGGGGGCAATGGAGGTTGGAAGGGAGGGGGGAAGGGAGGTTGGAAGGGAGGGGGGAAGGGAGGTGGGAAGGGAGTGGTGAAGGGAGGTTGGAAGGGAGGGGGAAGGGAGGTGGGAATGGAGGGGGGAAGGTAGGGGGGAAGGGAGTGGGAAGGGAGGTTGGAAGGGAGGGGGGAAGGGAGGAGGGAAGGGAGGAGGGAAGGGAGGAGGAAAGGGAGTGGTGATGGGAGGGAGGAAGGTAGGAGTGAAGGGAGTGGTGAAGGGTGGGAGGAAGGGAGGGGGAAGGGAGGGGTGAACGGAAAGAACAGAAGAGTAGCGGGAACCGTGCCCATACCTCTTTCTCTGACGCTTGTTTGATACTAATTTTCGTTTCCGTTAGGATTAAATGGAGGATCTGCTGGCTGTATTTCCCTTCGCGTGGCGCTTGCTAATTGTCCTCTATGCGGAAACATTGTGAGAAAACAGATTTGCTCGGCGAATGTAGACTGAATGATAACTTTCGAAATCCGGATCGCCATGTTCCTTATGTTGCGGGCGCAGTACTTCTCCGTTTTATTTTAGGCAGCCAGAACATTTAAAACAAATCATTTTTTAATATAGACCATGTCTCGTAATATGTACTGAAACGTCATTTTATATCTTAGACACCGTTGAGATACGTGAGTAGTTAGAGAAATATTTGAGCATTCGAACTTGAAAGTAATGTCGCGTTTTCAAAACGTTAATTTAGGTTTATATCATCGCATTCCAAAGAAATAAAATACTATACATCTCGAATGTATGAAAAATATTGTGCTTAAAAATTCCATTCCGTCGACTGCTATTGTTGCAATAGAAAGCTTTGAGTACGAAATCGGCGCTAAAGAATTGTAGATTTCCTCATGCCAAATAAACTGGTTAATTAAAAATCATCTAATTGTATGTGAATTCTTGTGTTTAATTTTTATGCAGGGTGGTGGTGTGATGTGGGTGGAGGGAGAATACCAAATCATTAAATGCAATCTGCGAAGAATAATTATCTCTGAATGTTTCTCATCCAAGATCTTAGCTGCCGCACCCTCCTATGTAATTGGCAGTTTAATTAATTCCGCATCAGCGAACCCACCGTAATATTCTAGCAGCGTAAGTGTTTAGAACGGTGTTCTGCGAATAATTTCGGTATCATCTGTTTCGCGGCATCGTTTCCCCAAATCTGCTCACGTCGAACCAAGCGACAAAACGGTAGATTATTTGTAAAGGAAGAAACGAGGAGATCGGTCGGAGATAGTTGGTCGCCGGCCATAGTCTCACTAGCCGATGCAAACGAGGGAGAGTTGACATCGACGCCGTGAGAAACAAGACATCGCTTAATGGAATGTCAATGGCGCGTTCACTGTTAAAATATCTTTGTGGGAAGATAAGTCAGAGAGAGTGAATGATATGGAAGGCATTTTAAGGAAAGTTCTTTGCTGCGATGGATGCATCTTCGTGTCATATTTTTTCCTGTGTAGCCTTTTACGGAAACGCCTCTTTCCGCTTCCGCACTCTTTCACATCTCACGCCCCTCACCTGTCACCTTCGATCTCCTCCTCCCACTGGAGGCTCATTCCGTCGTTACTCCATAAAGCTATGTGATTCTACTTGGTGGGAATATATTTTTCACTCATTTCTCATAAATGCATTGTTTTCGATATGTCCAATATTCCAGAAAGGGAAAATCAGTCTATTCTATTTTTACATTTGTTTTAGTCATTCTTGGCTCAACTTATATAAACTTGAGTCTCTTTACCTTCATGCCAAGTTAATAACCGCCAAATAATCTTTTAGTTTCCTTATACAAAGCGGATGTTAGTAAATAATTTGTTTATATAACTTTAAGTTCATGAATACCATCTTTATAATAGAATGAATATGTTACGCCGAATCCGTGAAATGAGCAGTTTTTTTCCCTAATTCGTGTAATGGACACCAGCTTTATCCATTTAGTGATATCTGCTAATTTAGTTCCTAGTTCGTTCGTGAATTGGACAAGGATAATTCTGCATATTCCATGAATTGGGAAATCACTTGAAATACTGAATAAATTAAAACAAGTAATTATTTTTATTGTTCTCCATCCGTCTGTCTCTCTGCCATGTCTCATGCTCTGTATCTCGGAAACTAAGGAAGATAGAAGAAAAATTTTAATTCGAAAGTTGTCTTAACGAGAAGATTAAAGGAAAATAATTAATACTGCTCTCCGTCCGTCAGTCTGTCTGCCGATCGGTTTTACCTCCTGGGTAAACCTGCCTGTTTCACTGATTCGGCGTAACAAATATAAATTTAGCCTTAATGGAAAATTTGAGATTTTGGCCAAGGACCAATTTAAAATTGTCTGAAAACTTATTAGTACGATTGCTATTTAATGAGTTTTTATAAAAATACGCTATTACAAAATTTACTGCTATAGAGTCACCATTAAATGACTGAGTAATCAGAAATAAATGTTTATTAAATGTTAAGCTTTAATATAAACATTATATGTCGAAAATAGCTAGTACTAATCCTTCTGCACGGTGGTAATGAATGATTGATAACAGTTCAGAGTTATCGTTAGAGGGCATTTTAATGCATTTTAATGCTTGAAAACTTTTTGGATTTTAGCCATAAGATGAGATCGATTTTTTGGTATATATTCAATCTATAGGTTAACTATTCTGCAATAATATTAACTTATCAGTTTAAATGTTCGATAATAATTTTTTTTATGGGGAATCAACTCGGGATGTTCATAGTTATTGAATCTGTTAGATGTTTTAATTGTAAAATATACATAAATGCGTAGACATGAAAAATAATCATAAATGTTTACCTTTTATTAAATGTCTTATGCATACTTCTTTAAAATAGTGGTAATAAGTGTGAGATGTGAGCTAGTTCGTGTATAAAACTTGTGATAGTAGTTACAATAATGTATTATTAAATAAGTATATACCATACTGATTCTATTAATTTAATTTAATTCAAAATTTTTATTTAAACATGGGAAAATAATGAAATAATATATGGAATTAATGCCGAAATTTGACATAAAATGTCTTTAATCATTTATTATAATAAGAACAATTATAATCCACGATCGGTAGATTACCACAGAGAATAACTCCTGTGAAATCAACATACTCAAGAGTTTTATGGTTACGAGGGGGGCCGATTTTAAGAGTGGACGACCGCCCAGGGCGGCCAGAGGCTACCCTTGGATGTTTCATTTAATTGAAAGGGGATCTTCCTCAGAGTTTTTAACACTTAGAGGACTGTCTAATCATTCCTCACCCACATATGTTAAACTTGCCGCGCCGGTCCTCGTCACGAGTTATCAATTTTAGTCGATTTGATGACAGAGTTCTGAGAAAGTATCTCAAGTTAGGCAACAATTTCGACTTCGGCGGTCGCGTGGTGGTCATCGCTGATGTGAGGTACGGTCAGATAGAGGGCGGAGAGGGACGGGCGGGTGCCGGAGGGAGGGAGGTGGTTAGGTTGCAGAGCGCAGGAGGGGGGGAGGGGCAGGGAGGGAACACCTTTTAAGGGATGGAGTTGCAGCTCGCATAGCCACACGCGGCACTCCAATAAACGCTAAATCATCTCCAATGCTCGTGAATGTCAGTCATAACGACGAAGGAATAAGAGAAGCGAAGGAAGGGGAGGAGGGTAGGGCAAAACGGAAGGGGAGGGGAGATAGAGAGAAGGGATGCGCGAGGGAAGGGAAGGAGGGGGAACAAGAAGAGGATGCCGGGAGCGATAAGAGATGCAACTCGCGGACCCGAGTCTGGTCGAGGTATTTCCGGAAATGGCCGGGAATCGTTTTTTATAAGTTGGCAGAGGGAATCATGCACAGGAACACGTATTTGCTCTCTAAGTATTACCGCGTCTTTGTCTCTCCCCATTTTCCTTTTTCTCTTTCGTCTCGTCTGCCACGCTTCTATCCCTTGCATGTAAAAACAGCGCACGAACCTCTTGCGGCACGTTATGCGCTGCTCCAGTCGCCTTGTCCGCCCAAGTACTCGACTATCTTCGGCTTAAGAACAGGAAAATTAAAGTGTGCTGAATTTACAGTATTCCATAAACGTAGTTTATGACCGCGTCTCTTGGAGTGGCGTCGCGTCGCTCTCTTTCTCTGCATTCCATCGCAGCGGCGCGTCACAGCGGCGCGTCCGAAACCGTCGTCGTCGCGTTGTCTTCGGCGTCGAACGCGTTCTCTCTTCCGGCCCCAACATCTTCGACCGACGACGCGAACTGCACGATGATCACGAGGTATGTGAGCACGTTGGCCGCCATCTGGAACGGTTCGGAGAACGCGAAAACCGCCGCTCGTAGGCGGAATCAATTGTATTGTATTCATTTATTTAGTTCCCTACGTGTAGAGAGAGAGAGAGAGAATCAGCTTCTCCCGAAATATTTTATTCTGTTTATTGCTCTTGAAAGCATTGCGATTTATGGTTTGTTTTTATTTTAGTATACCAATAAATTGTACTTGAAGTAATAGTTCAATTTATGGGGAAGAAATTTGTATGCCGTACTGTCATATAAAATTAACCAACGTGAGCTATTGCATTTTCAAGAGGTATTAAGATAAAATATTTTGAACAGTATTAAGCTAACTTGTTGGTTTATATTGTAGAACGGGAGCAGCCAAACTATTTAAAAGGCAGCTCCAAATTCCAAAGCCCTGAGGTGATCACTCACGTTATATCAACTCACTTCCAGATCTGCAGGGGTAGTTATGTGCTACCTTTAAGGACGTAATTCTTCAAAATTAAAAACATCGAGACCTTAGCATATTATAACCTGTTTTATTCTGAAGAATCTCACGTTAAGTAGAACGAAGTAATTTGCCGACTACTTGATATTAAATGTTTTATGCACGGTTTGCGCAAAATTACTTATTAAAAATATAACCAAATGCGCGTAAATTTAGATCTATTTAGTGCACATGCTAATAACTTGTAGTTTCTCACCGAATGGATCATTGTAGAATCCAACGGCATGACACCGCAAGCGGAAAACTCAGCATTCCAATGCAACAGCTGAACGGAAAACTGTCGTAGCTAAAATAGGTTATTTAAGTCTAATTAAAAAATGAATAAGTTTAATAACATCTCATGAATATTAACAATTCTTTTTGAGTTACCTGATTAGAAATTTTCCGATCCAAAGGATAAGCCAAAGCACTGCTAACGATAGATCTCGTGAAATTAGCCTGTGAAAAGAAAGTTTTTTCACGTTCGTTGAAAAAATTCGACAAGCTATTCTCTATTTATTTAATAAAGATTACCTTCGAGAATAGTCCACGAAGTTCATTTAAACTTAAGTATTTCTATATATTCAGTCTTTTAATGACTTTTTACAACAAGGAAATATTTTTAATTTACTTACGGATATACGTACACTATAGGGCAGTGTAATGCTTGTTTTGTCAGTCACGGCATAATAATAAACTATTGAGAGGGTCCATAGTTTTCCTACGATATCTTTTCCTATTATGTTCTCTTATCGTCCTAGGGAAAAACGATCATCTATATCGCTCCGTTCTACGGGCTATCTCGCGAATTTTATCCTCACTGTCCTGCCTTCCGAAATACCTCGGGATTCTGATAAGTGCTACTATCTCATTCGCTAGTCCCTCCGACATATTTTACCAGTAGTTTAAATCTAACCTCCAGCCTACGTTTCTCTAACGATGTCCATTTCAGATTTTCTATTAATGATGTTACGCTTTGTTTACTATCGTAATTCTTCTTTACAAATCTAGCTGCCCTGCGCTGAACCTTTTCTATCTCGTTAGTGAGTCCCTTTTCGTAGGGATCCCACACAGCTGAAGCATATTCGACCTGCGGTCAAACCAAGAATAAATAACATATTTCTTTCACTTTTTCCGAGCTATTTCTAACTATTCTCCCTATAAAGGTCAGCTTTTTGTTAGCGGCAACTATCAATCGGCGAATGTGGGTGTCCCACGAGAAATCACGATGGATCGTGACTCCGAAATATTTAATCGAGTCTGAAACTGGAATCTCTACTCCGTCCAACGAATAATTAGCATCCAACGAGATACTCTTGGTTCTCCAGAAATTGATGACGCAACATTTCTTTTGGTTGATCTCTAACTGCCATTCCTTATACCATGCAGAAATAGCTTCTAGATCATTTTGGAGATACTGGTGGTCTTCCGGATTGCTTATTTCTCTATAGATGACGGTGTCGTCCGCGAAAAGCCTAATTTTACTTCTGACTACTGAGCTGATATCGTTTATATAAATTAGAAATAATAACGGACCAATTACACTACCCTGCGGAACGTCAGAAACAACCTCCACTATGCTCGAAGATTTCCCATCTATAAAAACCTTCTGCTTCCTATGATTTAAAAATTCACGCATCCAACTAACGATTTTAGAATTAACGCCTAAGGTTTCTAATTTCGTTATTAATTTCCTGTGAGGTACCTTATTAAAGGCTTTCCGAAAATCTAAGAAAATGGCATCGACTAGCGTATTATTTTCTCCGCTTCTCAATATAGTATTCACAAAAAGACCGAACTGTGTATCACAAGACCTACCTTTCCTGAAGCCGTATTGACAATCATCTAACAATGAATTACTATCAAGAAATCGCATTATGTTGCTAACGAGTATGTAAAGGGTTCTTAAAACAATAATAGGAGGTGAAATTCACAATTTAATTATACTAATCAATGATAATTGACGTTATAATGTCTATAGATCCATTTCCTTCGTTGAGTTATCACAAAAAAAATTGAATCTAAGAAATTTTCACTACGGTAGAAGAATATACTGTGACGATGTCATAGGTATCCTAAGATCAGAAATGACGATGTAATGAGTGACATATCCACTTAGGGTCATCGGAAACCGGCGGGAAATTACTTTAAAATTTAGCATATTAAAGACTATTTTAAGACGATCTTTCTCCTCTGCCGGTCTATTAAGCCGATAGCCGAGATATGTATTATAATGCACTTTCTCACCTCGTTGCCCGCCGAGTCACAAGCCAAGAGAACGGCGACAAGAGGGACCACCCTCAACACCACGTAGGCGAACCTCATCACGACGGCCAAAGTGGAGCGTGCGTGCTCGTATTTCTCGAAGTACTCGATGCCGTAGTATATGTTGGACATGACGAAAAGGAAGACGGAACACGCATCTAGGAGAAAGGAGAGGCCGATGGCCGACGCGGCGTCGCGGCAGTGGCGCACGAGAGACGCGTGCACGCGGCGACACTCGGCGACAGCGCGCGCCTCGTCCTCCTCTCCTCCTGAGCCCCCCCACGCCCCCGACACGAGCGCCAGCGGAAGCACGCCGCGTCTCGCTCGTCGGCCGCGCGACGGCCGGCGGCGCGGGGAGAGTCGAACTCGGACCAGCAGAGAGTTCATGCGCAAAAAGCGGTGCCTAAGCAACACGGCCACGGCGACTCCGTGCGCGGAGCGCGCCCACTGCAGCACCAGCTCGACGCAGTTGGCCACCATGGGCACGAGGGGAAGGTCGACGCCGAGCGACGCCCAGTATATAGCCCTGGCGGCCGAATTGGCTGCCGCGATCAGCATCAACCCGGCCGGGTGCAGCAAGGCAACGGTCCGCGCTTCGCAAGGCCTTCGGACGCCCTCTGCGTCGGTCTCCTCTTCGGAGGCGAGCCGTATCCAGAGGGTGCGGAGTCGACGCCCGCGGAGTATCCAGCAGAGGGATGCGGTCATGTTCAGAAACGAAGTGATGCATCTGATGTAAGACTTAATTCGGTAGATTGGGGCCACGTATTGGATTTGGATGTACTTGACGATGGAGGTGACCGTGAGGGAGAAGTAGAGGGCGACTGCTGCCGCCGCGTAAACGGATGACAGAGCGAGGATTCCGGTGTCGTCGGAGAAAGGGAATAGTCCTAGGAACTTGAGGGCGAGGACGATGTGGCCGAGGGCGCGGTCGAAGTCGCTCCGCGCGGTTCCGTTCGGGCCCCATGCGGTGGCCCCGCGCCGTACGGACATGAGCAAACGTTTTTCTGCGTTTTGGGAGATGTCGCTATCTAACAGTTTCGTAGCATTAATTGTCGACGGCGGCGGAAAACTTTCCTTTGTAGGGTCGAGCTGTCTTCCTCCCTCCGTGGAACATTTACCTGAGAACGAGTTTGGAATGTATAAGGGAGGAGCACGTAAATGCACCACCTCACTGATTAAGATATTAAATAAAACCAAAGAAAGAACCATACGCCCTCTAAAAGAAGATTACGGCTGATCTAATTGAGAAACACCTTTCATTTAACGAACAATGCAGCCGACCAAAAGCGAAGACAAGAGCATTTTTGGAGTCTCTCTCACTCTATAGAATAAATGGAGGTGTATTAGCTTGGATCTTACGAGGTATCTGCCAGCTTGGACTTAAAGACTATGAAAGGGGGCAGCATTGGCAGCGAATGCATGAAACAAGGTCAAGGTAAGAATAAATCGAAGGAAATCAAATATTAACGTGCCGATGTTGCCAGTAGTTTCGATCTTCGCTTCCTTAAGAATTGGTCGATATCCTTAACCCAGGCACGTCAAACTCGAAGAGGCGTCCGGGCCGCACTAAAGCGAACGTTATAGAAGGGCCGCACTAAAGCGAATGTTATAGAAGGGCCGCACTAAAGCGAATGTTATAGAAGGGCTGCATTAAAGCGATGGATAATACACAAGGGCCAAAGCTGGAACGATAGAGTTTAGATAAAAAATTGGACACCTGTTTTGCAATTAAAAACAATAATTTAGATAATGCGTTCTATTGTAATTAGGTAACTGAAAAAAATATCGTCTACTTTTCGCTAAAATAGAGCATTTATATGAAATCCCAAACGATTCACATGAGACAAAAATTATCTATCGAGCCACAGTAAGGCACAGAAAGGGCCAACAGTTTGACATGCCTGCCTTTGCCGTTTGCATACTCAATTACCAGCTTCGATCCGTTTTCTGCTGGCAGGCGCGATCGTTACCGTCTTCGAGTAGAGGACATTTTGAAGTTAAACATAGATGTACGATCAATCGAAATCATATATCGGCAGTGCCACCTAATTGCAGAACGAAATTTTGACAGCCAATCGTACATTACATTTATCGAAGGTCGACCAAATGGCAGTAAATGTATGAATGACTGATCATCATTCAATTCAATTGAAATAATACTCCGTGAACTATGATAATCGACGGTACAGATATTTGTATACAAAGGACCATTTTTTCCTAAGGCGTTATAGAGCATAACAGAATAATAACATGATAGGTCTGAGATATTCATCCCCTGCCACACACCAACTGCGGTTGCTTGCTGGGTATTTATTCAGATTGGGAATCGAAAATATTCTGTGGCATAAGGCGTCGAAGTGAAATTGGGGTCGATTAACCCTCCAGCGGGCGCGCCATAATTTCGGACACGAGCGGGCGCGTGGTAGCAAATTTGCTATCATGTCGTTTTCCTCAAAATTTGTCCGACTATACATGATTTTTAGGGCGATGAGTTTACGAAATATAATTTTACATTTGCATTAAAACAATATAATCTTTTAAAACATCTGGCAAAAAATAAAAATTTCTGCCACGTCTGCTGTGCAGGTAACAAAAATCATAAAGGCAACATTAAGGTTAACATATGTATGGCTACATCATAATTGTCGGAAGATAAATAAGACATTGCAATATTAATGACAAAACTTTTACATTACCATTAAAATAAAATGTATTTTTTCTTGACTAGTTATTTTTCTTCACTTTCTCATCAAAAACTTTTAAAACCCTTAAGGTAATATTAAGTTGGTAAAAAAGTAGGTAGTTGTATACATAATAACATTAACAAAGGCACAATATAAAACCTAATTTAAAATATCAATAAATGAATAAAGCATAAAAGTAATTTAGTTTAGGTACATTGAAACACTATTAAGAGTCAGATTAACAAAAATTATTTTTTGATTCACACTTTGTACATATAGTAACTGCATATAATTTATAAATCAATAATAAAGTTAAGAAAATAATGCTTTACCAACTAGAGTATAACATGTTATGTAATAAAAATACTTACATGATCGGGCGCGCGGTAGCACTTTTCATACCAACACACTATAAAATATTATTAAGAGGTCTGCACCAAGCGTGGGGATAAACGCCACTAAATGACAAGAATGAAGACTAGAAGAAATAGGAGCCAGAGTAAATAAGCGGCAATCACGTGCAATTTGTTTATTTTGTATAAAATTTAGTGGTAGCAGATTTGCACCAGCGCGCCCGCTCGAGGGTTAAGGGAATATTACGGCGATTCCCTCGAGGCGAGGTTTGTCCCTAACACTCGACTCACCCTCGCATTCCCCAGCAGTCTCCTCTCTACTCCTCGATTCGTTCGCGGGTCCTCGCACCAAAAGAGACCGACACGCGTGCGTTTACAGTTCAGCGGCGTGCCAAAGGACTACGGCGACGCGTGCCCGGAAAATCGATCGGATGGTTGAAGAGAGAAAGGGAGAGGGAGATGGCAAATGGTGCGACGCCGGTGAATTAGTTTTCGCGCTTGGCTCTACGCTCTTGGTGAAGCGCGCCAAAAAAACTTATGGGACTGCAATTATCCGAAGAGGAAAATGAAGAGCGCCTTTCTGGAGGAATCGCCGGCTGCGCCGTGGTCCGAGGGCCGCGGAAGTGATAAGGAAAAATGGAGATAGCGAGGAGCAGAACCGTCCCTAAGAGGGTGCGGGACCCGGGGCGACCAGCAATCCTTAACAATCTAAAACCATCAAGGTATAATTCGCGCACTAAAAATAATTGTAAAAAACTTTATATTTTAAAATGTATATTTTATTGAAAAATTTACATGTACATAAATGTATTACTGTTTTTAAAATAGGAATAGCTTCTGTAGTTCAAGAACAAGATCAAGTCCTTCGTTAGGAAAACCAACAATAATTTGATCATTTACGCCTGATTCATGATTATCTATGCTCATTATTCTGTAACAAATGGCTCTGGAAAACTGCATGTATACCTGCAATTTGAATATGAATATAAAAATACAGAAAACTCAAATGAATGGCAAAATACAACACGTGTTGTCAATTTAATACTAAAGAAGAATAAAAACTCGCTGTTTATTGATTGCTCTACCTACCTTCAGAAATTCAACTTCCTCGACTTTCTTGCAGCAAATTCTGGCATCAGATCATTGTCTGTGTCCATTTCTCTCTCGATAGACAGCATAGCCAATCTACTCAATCTCTCTTGGGACATTGTTGTCCTAAGATAGTTTTTTTATTATTTTAAGTTTCGAAAAACTTCGCTCCGCTGATGCCACTGTGACAGGAATTGTTAACAAAATCCTATACGCGGTCTCTGTATTTGGGAAGGAACCATTTAATGACTTGATAAACTTAAGCATTTCAAATGCACTTGTCGTTCCTTGGGGGATCAACTGTCGATGCACACGCAGTTCTAAGGAAAGGTCTGTCGTGTGAATATTTATCACTCCTGTTGTCCAAATTTATACACTTTTTTCATCTCGTCTTCTGTTAATTACCCAAGTTTTTAAATCATATAGGAATCCGAAATTACCTGCGTACCCTTCCATTTGTTCGAAACAAGTTGTCAATGACATGCGAGATTGATCTACGATGACAAAGAAGTAGCTAGTTTCAAATGCCTTTTCAGCCGAACACCATTAGTGTCGTCCATGCTTAGCAGCAAACTTCATCTTGCTGAATAGCGCGGGGCCAGGGGCGACCGCCCCGATTCGCCGTACTCTAGGGACGGCCCTGGCAGGGAGGAATCTGATGAGATCCCTGTGGGAGAATAGAAGAATGTATCAACGGAAAGTGTGCGTAGGAAACGGCGGAGGCGTACTTTTCGAGTTTAGAGGTGGATTGCGAGGATTGCCAGAAACCTATGAAGAGTGATAAATAGCTATTTCGGTGATTGTGAAGACGTTGATTCGCATCAAAGACAAAAATGAGCCTAGCAAAGTCGAACGTACGAACACGTGGAAGTTTCAAAGCACATTTGCCTGCTGTAAATTGAAACAAAAAGTGGGTTTCGTGACGAATATGAAGTTTCGTTCGGAATGATTCAAATGGGAAATTTTTGAGGGATTTTTCATAATACGACATTTTCTGAAGCTATCTATTGTTAGGATAAATATCTCTTTGAGACCTTTTTCAGGGAATGTCACTTTCATAAGCGGTCTGAAGAGGTTACATCGAGCGTAAGCTAAATAAATATGGGTCCTTCTAAGCCATTGGCTCTTAACCAGGGGTTCCCGCACCTTCTGGGGGTGCGGGGCACTGGTGCAAGGGGCGCGAGGATACTCAACTTCCAAGTTTCACTTCCGACACGCTTTAACCCGGCAGCAGGCGCGCGGGATGTCTTATTCACCCCACCAATGTTTACACTTCACTCATCCACTCGTGATGCATGTTTTTCCCTAAGATAATAAGTACCTTTCTTTCGAACTCTCTTGAACATATTTATATCACTTTTATGTCTCAGTAGCATTTAGTCCGTGAAACAGAGCATTTCAAATATCTTTCTGAGGTGAATCAGTCACCCCGCGCCCTTCCACGTTACATGTCTAATGTTCTTAAATCGATGGAATCTCTTTACAATTGACCAGTTTAACGTTTATACCCTCTCTTTACGTTTTATTAGGCAGAGGAACGTTTCGATTTACATCGCGACTTGGAGAAAATCCGTGAAATTCTTCTCAACAGTTACGTAATATTTATTTATCCATATACAATCGGCTTACAGCACGAGGCTCCTTACAGCAGATCGATTTAACAATATAGAAATAACAATAACAACAAAGACAATCACAAATTACCATGACCAAGGTTGGACTCGAACCCGTGACCTTAGCATTGGGAGCCAGACGCGCTAGCCACCCCTCTACCGAGGCCGTCAAATAACCCAAATACAGTGCTCAACAGAAGTAGTTTCATAAAAAACTCGGGCAGGCCTTAGCAACACCAGCAATCATTTCTCGGTTGCAACGGAAAACCTTACCAAAGCAACTAAGGGAATTGGGCAAAAAATGTGTACCGCCTAGAAAAGAAAATTTTTCTGGAGAGCCCGGTACATCTAGACCTGCAAAATTACGCTGTGTCGTATGCTCAAGAAATCAAGACACGAAACTACTTCGTCCTGTTCAAAATAGGAGAGGTCGCTGTGTATGAAGCATATGAAATACGTATGTTAGTACTGCCTTGACAGCGAATATCACGAGAAGTTAGATAATTCTCATTATTATTATCATCTTATTCATAATATTATGTAAAATCAATAAGTTATCATAATTACTATTATCTAAGTCTAATTATTAATATTATACACAAATATTGTTATTATTATACAAGTTTTTTGTATGTAATTTAGCTAATCAGGAGTTTTGAACAATAAAGATATATTTAACAAACATGTAAATTATATGGGTTTAAAATAAAATTGAATTTTCCAAAATATTTACTTGCTAATCTAAGAATAAAAAAAATAAAAAAATCATGAATAATTATGCTGGAAAATGTAACTTTAAATGGGATGACTCAGTCACCCCGCGCGACCGCCTGTGCTCCAGAATTGAGCGAGCCTTCTCCCGGGTTAAGTGGCCAGAGAGCGCCCCACCGTTTTTTAACAAGTACATAATGTAAATAGTTAAACACATAATGTAATATACTTACTTATAAACATGAATATAATAAAACTTATTTCAGTAAAATTATAGATTATAAATGCTTAAGTAAAAACCAAATGTAGCAATTTGGCTGCATTAATACAAATAAAATACAGCAAACTCCAATAAAATCAAACAAAAGATAATTTGTGAGGGATGCAGTGGCTCTCATAGCTATTTAAAGCAGAGACGGACTGATAGCATCCTGTGTCCTTGGTGGAAATGTTCCTCATGACTATTCTTAATATTTTGCAAACCCGTAATGATAATAATAAGGATACCTGGAGAACTCCAAGGGGTGCGATGGGAGAATAATCATAAGAACCACTGCCCTAGGGTATCGGAAAAAGCTTCTGGAGGCGGGTTGAAAGGAGAGATAGGGAGAGAGAGGGAGGAATTATAGGGAGAGAGGGGGGGAGGAGAGATAGGGAGAGAGTGTGTGTGGGAGAGAGATATAGAGGGAGGGAGGAGAGAGAGGAGTGGGAGAAGGAGAGGGAGGTAGGTGGAGGTCGCTGTGTCTGAGGTGCGCAGTTCCGCTCTACTCTTTTTCTCCATCGCGCGCTGCTTCCCTCATCGAGAGGAGAGAGAGAGAGAGAGAGCGGCGAAGAAGGAGTCTTCCGGCGGAAAGACAGAAAGAAGTGGAGGAAGGGGAGAGGTTTCCTTGGTTACCTTTGTTGCACACATAGTGGAAAAGGGAAGTTTGTTACGTAGGAGACACACGACGCCTCCTGTCGTCCTTATGTAATAATTCTCAAGTGTCCGTTTGTCCGTCTGTCTGTCTGTCTGTCCCGGTATTTTTGGACATGTCCCAATGGAATTAAGAGCTGAAACTTCCACAATCGTTAAACCCCCATGAGGTGGTCTCTAAAAAAATCAAACATCCCGGTAAAAGTCTCGGATTCGACTACGGGAGACAATTATATTTTCTCATAAGTTTATACGGGATTTTCGATTTTTCAATATGTAAATTTGGACCGAATTTCTCCATTTTTGTTTATTCGAAGGCTAAAACTATAAAATATCTTATTCTTGCGATGTTTAGATGTTACACGGAAGAATTTGTCAGAAACACGCATTTATTTTCGAAATTTTATGGCTTTTTCGTGCTCTTTCCGGGTGTGGCCAAGGCGAACCTCATTGTTGCCTCCGATTGAATTAGCGTCTATTAAGCCTTCAAATTGACGAAAGGATTGTGTTATTCGCTTCGCGCAATGTCAACCATATTATCTTGCAACGTTAATAATTGAAGAATATTATTATTCAGTAAACATACGAAGAAGGAGAATAACGGAGCCAAAGGGTGGCAAATCAAGTCGTATATAGATGCCAGGATATAATACATTTCAAGCGCTTCATTTTCTGGGAGAATTCAAATGATTATTAAGAATTTATTAATTAATTAAACAATTACATTTACTATATATATGTGTGTGTTTTTACACACTCACACCTCAGAAGTTATATTTTAATCACACTACAAAGTGCCGTTGATTTTAAACGGGTAATTCCGCTAGTTTATTCAATAACTCGCTCACTCAATTCGCAATAAATCACAAAAGGGTAGCAGTTGTGTAATCGTTACGAAAGTGTATCATTATTCCCCTCGCTAATATTTAATTCATTCGAATGAATATTGTATTGACTTCAGTGACCTCATTGCTTACATACACGATAAGTGATACGAGACATTCAATAATCTACAATACCTACTCGCCAAATTTGAAAAATCCGTCGATTCGTCTCCGTATGCCATTTGAATGAGCGATGAAACTGCTTGTGCAACAATTCGAGGCATTTCTAGCGAATAAATATCCTTGCACTGGTGCAAAACATTCACTTCTATAAGATAATGAACTTCAATGAATGACATTCAGGAAACGGAAATTACGCATGCCTTGGATTCAATTGCATCGCTGCTGGAAAATCGCAAGATTGCGACTTTAAAACTTACTGCATTAGTATCGTAGCCGATCTCTCTCTCTATTTTTATTTCTTTCTCCCTCCCTCTCTCCCATTCGATCAACTCGGACCCAACTTCACCCTCTTCCAGTTCCTCCCCTAGCCAATTGGGCCCTTCAAAAATGACGTCACTACTCTCTCCTTTTCCCTCCTCGATCGCATTATTCTCTTCTCGCTTCTCCCATTTCTGCGATTGGAAGCATGGCGCATTTATTTCACACATACCTTTACTAGAAATTAATGGAAAATTAATGAATAATAGGAAACTATGCAGAATGGCATAAGATGTAATTTTGGGAATAACTTTGAAACAGAAAAAAATTCTGCTATGACCGGGAATCGAACCCGGGTCTTCCACTTGCCGGGCGGATATTCTACCACTGAACTATCGGGTTAGATTCCCGGTCATAGCAGAATTTTTTCTGTTTCAAAGTTATTCCCAAAATTACAGCTTATGCCTTTCTGCATAGTTTCTATTATTCCATCAATTTCTGGCTTTGGCAATCTCACCATTTGAGAGGGAGGGGTTTTCTTCGACGTTCTCTTGGAGGACGTCCGTTGGGGCTGGTTAGCTTGGCTAGCCCGGACCCAACTAAGATAAACACCCGCGTTCAGAAACAGGAAAGATTATTTGCTAAGGTAGTTCAGTGGTAGAATATCCGCCCAGCAAGTGGAATACCCGGGTTCGATTCCCGGTCATAGCAGAATTTTTTCGGTTTCAAAGTTATTCCCACATACCTTTACGATACATAAGAGTGCGAGACAATCTCCTTGTTGCTTCAGAGAAATTCGAATGTCACTCGTTTACACCTGCTAGCTTGTAACCAAATTAAGAGTAAAAATAATTTCCGCGAACTATTCTCAGGTGCGGCCGGAGATATTCGGTGCCCCGGGCGGGAAACCACTCCAGCGCTCCCTTCCATACATTTTTGTTTAGATATTTGAATAGTACATGTTAATTTATTCAATGCTCCGTAAGTATTAATTAATTTACTAATGAAAGGAATGTCAGTAAGATAAAAGCCGGTTCGTCGATATTAATGGTATCCAAAACCTGTTAACTGACAAGTAGTGCATAGTCAGGGGTCGCAAAACCTACTTGTTCACAGATAATAATTATATAATAATAATAAGATAATCTTCAGAATTTCGAGAGCCGCAAGTCATACAGTCTGTGCGCGTTAATTAGTGAAAAGTCTATAAAACCTGTACTTGAATAAATAAAGGAAGACTGCCTGCCCCTTAGACATCTCTAAAATGTCTCAATTCACACTGCGTTATTTGTGTTCTTATGTGAAAAGCATTGGCACGTCCTTCAATAGAAATGCACAAGAGCCACACATTCAATTAAAGAGCCGCATGCGTCTCGCGAACCACGCTTTCGCCACCCCAGAGATAGAGAGAGATGCTCAAGACTTGGGCGCCCGGACAACCGCCCGTACCTAGGGTCGGTTCTCACTATTCTACTGAACGTTTTCAACGCATTTCTTATAAGCGCTAGCTCAGAATTCACTGGAGATTTATCTAACTCGGTCTTTGACTGAAAGCAAATTGAAAAAGAAGTCTTAAGTATAATGAACTGAAAAACATAAGTATACTTATCGAAGGTAACTCCTATGGCAGGGCTCTTCGACAATTTTTTGCTGACGTATCTCATTGATCACTTTTAAATAGTTTATTGTTTCCTAGGATATTTTGAAGTGATGAAGAAATTAACAAAACAAGTATTAAAATAGATAATTCGTTTTCATAGATGTAAACAATTTAAAAAAATGTAATAAATTTATTTTCAGTTGACTTTTTCGAAACGCCCATGTGTGACCTTTTTGTGAAAAAAGACCTCCCGACCACTCAATAATTTGATGGCCGTTAATTTGGATACTATGAAGAGATACACGAATATACATGGATAGTTATTCTATCCCAATCCCCCTTTATCAATGAAACCGTGTGTGCCTTTTATATCGTTATTCGTAATCTTAATATCACATTTGATTCGGAAATCGTGCGTGAAAGCTCAAGAAGGAAAATTATAGTCATTAATACTTTCGCGCCCAAGTCCTTAAAAACTCTAGACCTCCTGGGACACGCGTATTACAAGTTGAAAACCCCTTTCTTATGGCTATTGGAGATACCTATGATAAGTATTTATTTTTTGTGCCTGACAATTTGTTTTTGTTAAATTTACTTTCTCAAAACACGTGGCCTCGTTTTGCTCTAATTACACTTCTCCAAATCACTTCGTTTTTTATGCTTTTCAGAACATTTTGGGCCTTTTTAATCTCATGTTGAAAATGTTTGCATTATGAAATTCTTCATTGCTAGCTAATCCTGAATGTATTCATACACATTTCTCTCCTTGAACTGAAATTTAATGCTTTTGTTTTTCCACAGGTATTGAAATCTCCTGGGATTAATTTAATATTTTGCCGGCGATTTTCGTGTTAATGAATGGAAAATGGGCAGAATAAATCTTAATAGTGACAACATAGAGTCATCACTAAACGGAGGATCAGTTAAAATACCATCAATCTTAGTAAATGAGAAATTTAATTTAGGATATTGTAATTTTATAAATTCATAAAAGTATTCAATAAAACATTTTATCGCGTATTTTTTGTTTGTATTTAGTCGTCTAAAAAAATCTAATGTAGTCATTCGCTTTTCCTGCACTCGCGGAAACACATTGCAGCCATGAATTCTCTATGTTAATGGTTGGATTTTCTGTTTTGTCGATACGGTCTTCCTGAAAAAGATACAGATGCTGATTCTGTTGTTAGTTTTCGCATTGAAAGCGTAATACAGAAAATGGGGAAAGATTTTAATAGGAGACTTTGATCATAGAGAAGTAAGTTAATAGATTATTTCTCTTTACAGTTCCCTCCTGAATGAATCTCTCGTATTTTTTTGTTTAGTGTCTTTTGATGTACATACGTGGGAGATTCACATGTTTCCCAAACCTTTTCAGATAATCCTTTTTAACTCTACTGCTCTAAAATCTTCTCTCTCTTTCTGCGTTGCTACAGCTACAATCTGTGGAAATCCTGTGATAGTATACATAGCAACGGCTTGTGTTACATATTGGTATAACAATTGCATATGCTAAATTTATTCTAGCTTCGATATTTACAAAAACCTAGCAGTGCATTTTCTATACTAAACTTTCATCGCAATATAATTCTCTGAATTTGTCGATAAAAATCATAATTAGACCAAAACTTCGCCTCACCTGAGAAGTATTAACACTCCAATGGCTAAGACCGGGTCACAAAGGACCCGGATTAAAATTTTTGCTAAATTATGTCAAGTAACAATTTTTTCCCGAGATGACCTTCTAGGTAATTGTTTATTTATTTTAGCGGCAAATGATCCGTTTTTGTAGTAAGAAAGAAATTTGATAAAGCGACATAAAGATAAATTCAAATGGGTCGTAATACAGCGGGGCGAGACGTAGTGTCAGGCCGTAGACGGCGGGAGGACGAAGGCATCGAGTTATGATAAACAATGGAAATGCAACATTCCTTGTGGTAGAATTATAAATCATCAACATGTTGGTATTGTCACGCTGACCATGCGCGTCTTTTAAGCGATGTTTTGCGGTTAGCATTAAGAAAAATGGTAGTATATCATACTTTTAATCAACTTTATTAAATTAAACTTTAATTTATTATTTATTATATTGTTAATATTTACTCCTTTCCATTGTAACAATTATTTATTACATTTTCCTGTTCGTTTCAATTTGAACCAAAATAATTTTAAATACTTATGGGTCACTTTTGATCCAGTCTTGTGCATTTATGTTAAAAAAATTATCTTGGGCATCGGAGTGTTAATTTATCGGTGTCGGAAAATAAACGTCTACTTCCTAGCAACCCGTCTTCAATATTGCCAATTCTCATTTCCCTTTGTTTACACTCTGGGGCACTTAATTGCGTTACATCTCAATGACAAATAATGACTTGTATTTTTGTTAGTTTACACATTAAATATCCTATATTGTTACTATCAATGAAATACCGTTACTGTCAATGTACATTTAACGAGCTTTCTCATATACTACACAAGCAACTTGGTCTCAATATATGTGCTCTATCCTGAGTGGAAGGAACTCTTACTGCTACGAAAACAACATATGTTTTCTGCACGTAAATGGTAGTAATACATTGATTACCTCATATATTTGAAAATCAAACTTGATGATTAGTTACGTCATACATAAATATCAAGCATTATGTGGAATGGCGACCACACTGGCACCGGAGCATTATTGCTGGACGAAGATTGTTGAGAGAACTGGGAGAGATCGTAGCGGTAGCTGGGCGTAAAAATCGATACACCTATTATAAATTTTATGGACAGTATTTAGTTATTTTTTGAGAAATGCGGCTTGTGTACTACTGTTTATCACTCCATGACCTATAACTAGGGAATATATTTTTCGAATTTTTTCAAACAAATCGGGTGAAATCGGGTTTTAGTGAAAGCAAAGCAATTACATTTTTAAAGAATTCGGGTTAAATCAGGTTTAATAGAAATACAATTTTTAACCAGAACGCGTTATGTTTTACACGTATTATGCACGTTATATATTGTTGGGCAATAATTGATTACACACATACCTATACATAAACTGGAAACATATAACAATGTCTGAAAGTGTTGCTGATTGTTGCCGCTATTCAATCAGCCTAAAAAACAGCAAAGAATGCGATTTTCTGTCGTGTGGCGCATAAATGAAATTCCATATTTGTGATATGGCCATACGATCAAGTTTTATGTCTTGCAGAAGCTTTTCGTCCGTGTTCTTCCTCGTGAGATGTAACGTCCGATTTCTGTCGATAACTCTGCGTTTTTGAAATAGTTAAAATTAAGTGATAAAATCGAGATTTTAAATAAATTAAAGCCAAGCAAGGTTATTTATATAAAATGTAGACGTGAGCTGAAATCGTAAAGCGTTTGCATATTAAAATCCTGTCCGAATGTTCGAAGCTTCTGGTTTATTACTAGTGTAGCATTTTCGGGTTTATTCGGGTTTTACTCGAATTTTTAAAAGTCCAATCGGGAGGTAAAAAAACTGGGAAAAACGGATAAAACCCGGAAGATATATTCCCAGCCTATAACTGAGTAAGTTTTAATCAAAACCGAAGGAAACGTTTTTGATGAAATCCACAATTTGCGAAAATCAACCAGAATAAATTAGCCTTCATTGTTGCGCTGTATCCTTTATCTCTTCATAGCTTCTGTTCTGAATAATGATATTCCTAAATGCGAAATATCATTCGATTTAGTTGTACCATTTAGGCTCTAGAGCCGCGCACAGACAAACAGGCAGACGGCATGGCGAAAACAACTTTTTTGAACACCTAAAACTTGTATTTGCCTTTCTTCATAACGTCGCTTCAAATTAGAACCCAACTTTGAGAGACATTGACGGCGGTCATTCACGACTTTTATTCGATTTGTGTATTTTGATGTAAGAGCTGTCATACCATACTGCGCACGGCTTGAAATGTCTTAGCGCCCCACAAGTTGGGCGCGCCCTACAGTTTTAGAAAAATTTCTATAGTATACTATGTATATGAGAAAGTAAAAATAATGCCGCATCCGAAAAAACAATTGAGTAAAATATATGAAGCCGTTTTATGGATAACGGAGTTATCTCGATCATATCATGGATCCAAGTCATAATGTCATCTCAATGAATCATTTTGGAGCTATCCGATTTTTATTCATTAAGATATTGACTGGTAATAGGCATTGGATAGACTAGAAAATGTCAGTTACAGTAGGATCCAACTCTCGCCATCGATAGATGTGCCATCATTTTCCGTCCGCATTATAAAATAAGCTGGAGAAATAGTTTCATTTATTTTCCTTATCGGAGAATATAGCTTTTTAAGGTGATCATAATATTTACTAATGATTTTCTGTAGCCCGTTCTCATTAACATTAGCAGATTTGGCAACTCCGACTCAGATACACAATGCGAAAGACTACCCGCGAGACAGTTTCTCCTTCCCACCCCTCCTCCTCCCCACGCCTCCTCCTCCACACGCCTCCTCCTCCCCACGCCTCCTCCCATTGTCCCACACCTACTCTCATTGTCCCACACCTCCTCCTTGTATCATACGACCTTGGGACTCTGTTGCGTACCAACCTACTTTTTTCGCTTTCAGAGATCTGGATCGAATCATTAGCGCGAGATTTCACGGTTGCAGACAACGAAAGGGAGGGAGGGGGGACTGGCGTGGGAGGAAAGGGAAAGGGGAGTGGCGGTGGGAACTGGGCCCTATCCCAACAACAACGGTGTGTTACTGTACCAAGGTGAGAGGAAGTGGCCACTTTTCCGTGCCAAGTCACATACGGGTTACATCCAGCGCCGCTATCGCACTCTCCCGCCATTTTCCTCCCTGACGTCATTCCGCTTCCGCTCTCTCGCGCCGCCTGATAAAACCCATCACGCCTTTAATTAGGTGTTAGAACTTGGGTTTTCTTTGTCTTCGAATGAGTCTGACAGGTACTCCATCATTGGTTATTAAAGTAACGAAATCTTTCCAAGACGATTTATTGAAAAAATATTTTTTGGAATTTTAGAGCAATGTCATTGTTAAGAACCTGCAGAAGATTTATGTTCCTCTGCAACTGTGAAATACGCTCTGTTTGTATTTAATATATTTATTCGCTATAGTTATATCCGAAACGACTTTTGTAGTATTTTCAATGAGCTTCGTAGAATAAAAGTGACGAATACATAGGTCCATGAAGAGACGTACCTGTAAGATAATCATTTATTTATTTGAATAAAATCCGAAAAAAGCCGCTATTAGGCCTATTACATTGAATTTATAAATCAAAAAATTAATTACTAGATAGAGAAATGAACATAAAACAACAACAAATGTCGCCTATGGCAAGATTTTAGGAAACGGTATAGCTGTGTAGAATATTATTATTTTCTGTGTTTTTATAGAGTATTGGCATTTTATTAAATGTAAATTTAACATTTGAGTATGAAATTAATAATTATTTATCTTAAAAAACCTTCTGGTACGTTTTGAGGGAACGTTTGGCACCTTTTGCAGATTGCGTCTATGGCAAATGCCATACCCTAGTTACGACACTGCGTCCATGGCAACAGTATGACGCTAACCCACAACTTTAACCACTTACACAGGCCGGAATATATTTCCTTCGAAGAATTTACCTCTGCATTATCAGCAGTTGTCTAATTCTGTAACAAATATTTTTCACCAAATACGGTCTCTGTTGTATGTTATGTAGCATTAAATAGACACGTACTTTTTTCTTATTGTGTATAACGTATTTTATAATCAGATAATATTCTATCGATTTTATGATACTGAGTCGTAGCAATCACTGTTTTATTATTAGATCTGAGATTTTCAATTTACCCTTCACATTCAGGTGCTAATTTATACTAAATTATCCGCTTCTTCAGTCAATATGATGCATCTGACAATGAGGCAAAAGTTGAAGACCTATTTTTTCCAAAGATCGCATATCTCTTACTCTTTTACTCTCCATCTCTATCCTGTTTTATATGCAACGATCTATGTAACAATTGTAGCATTCCACTAGCGTAATTGCCCCTCAAAAATAAGGAGTTGGCGATAATGAAGCATTCAATTAAAATTTAAAAAGTTCAAATTACTAATTATTAGGTAAGCGTTGGTTCAAAATAGCACACAAATAAAAAAATCCAAGATTTACTGTAAATATTTAATGAGTCTTATAAAAATAAATGTCAAATAGGAAACGATATTTTTATTAGTATTTAATGAAACTCAATCATTGGAATAGTATATATTTTATTATACTTTCCGTCATGATTATATTAATATAATATCCTTATATCAACTATAATTTTCTAATATAAATTATTTTCTATCTCGATTGTAAACCATATATATTTAGCAATGGTGTGAAGTAAAGTAATAACTTAAAGACAAAAAAATAATCTCCAATTCACATTCAATTTACGCCTGACTTCATAAAATGCACTTAAAATATTTAAAACTCGTTTTTGTTTAAATAAAAGGGGGAAAGACGCGCGTAGAGCCAAGGCCGGATTCATCTACATCTACAAGTTACCCTGCAATTCACCTAGTTGGTGGGTGGCAGGGGGTGCAATGCACCAAATCCTACCTAAAGATTGTCTAACGCAATACGAAATTTCCTATTGTGATCTCGTATTGTCCTCGGAAAGTACGAGCCTAGATAACGCTCCGTCCTACAAACGATCTCACGTATTTTATCGCCTCGATCATTTCTACTAATATACGTTGGTGCTTCAATTATTCCTACAATTAGACATTCCGATCTATATTTCTCCAGAAGTCTCAACCTTGAGTCCAATCTACGGTCCTCCAGTGATACCCAGTTCAAATCGCTCAGTAAAGAGGTGACGCTTTCCTTCTGTTCGTACTTTTGTTTTAAAAATCTGGCTGCTCTGCGCTGTACTCTTTCTAGTTGAATTATGTGTCCCTTCTCGTACGGATCCCATATGCTCGCTGCGTATTCCAATTGCGGTCTTACCAGTGATAAGTAACATGTTTCGCGTACTTTCTCAGTAGCGTTCCGTACTATTCTACCTATGACAATGACAGTTTCTTGTTTCAGGTGATCGGGGTCTCTGGCGCACAATTTTTCGTATGCCGCCACACACACAGTGTCCGGGGCCTCCCTGGGGCCCATCTACTCACGGGACCCTAGTACAACTGTGCCACTGCACCCCAGTTAATCCGACATCGCCTTTAGTCAAACCCTTGTTATTAAAATTGTTTGAGGTCGGGCTGACCGCTGCTGATTTATTTCCATTAGCCATGGTCATAATCAAACAAATTTAACTGATTGTTTTACAGATTGAATTTTTCTGGCCTATATATATATAACATACTCGTATGTTGCCTGTTAACAGTTGTAGTGTGATAGTCGATCCATAGAGAGTGGGAAAGAGCAATTATATTGCAAGCGGCACTAATGCGAGAAATAGTCACGGCCACGATAATTTTTTATCGTTAAATAGTAAAAAATTTCCTATTTTTTCGGATTTGAAATAAATTTTTAAGACTAGCTGTATCATAATCAAGTTTCATTTACTGAAAAAATAAAATTCGTTTAACGTCAACGCGTTTAAATCCCGATGCCATATCTCGATTTTAAACATTCTTAAAATGCAATAAAAATATCCTACAATCATATTATGGGAATAGGTAGTGAAAGTAAGCTCTTCCGGAATGGATTCCATCCCTTTATCATGGATGGCGATCCTTTTAAACCCTGCAAGGGCACTCGCCGAGTATCCGACGAAATCGTCTACGGCAGTTGACTTATTCGCATTAATTCAAAGAATTTTACTCCCATAATGACAGAATGAGATTGGCTTTTATTATAACAGTGAGGATGATGATGATATATAACGATTGGATGGATCCCAAAATTTATTTTCTATACGTATATAGGCGTCAGATCTTTTTTTCGGTAAAATATTTGTTCCGAATACCTCAAAGGAAAATATTCCAGTGACTCATTCATTTGCGCCCACCACTCAGTGCAACTCAGCCGCACCTCCGCCTCCTCCCCTCATACACTCTCCCATCCGCTCTTATCCCTTAGCTATCCCTTCCCCACTTCCACCCCCTTCCCCTCGCTTCACCCTCTATTCCCGTCCTCCCCCTTCCACCCTACTTCGCCTCCGTGCCGTGACCATAGCCGCCTTCTCGCTTCCGGTCCCACCGCTCGACCGAGATTCACTTTTCAGTCGTTTTCCCTTTCAATTGTTATCTCTCTCTCTCCTCGCCCAATCCCCTCGGCCTCCTCCTCCCACTCTCTCTCTCTCTCGCACTCTCTCTCTCTCTCACTCTCTGTAATCCTTAGCCGAGATCTCCTCATCCGACGGAGGGTAGGCCTTCCTCCTGTTACGCTCTTGCTCTCTTTACGTGTCTTTCGCAACAGCCCATTCATGGCATCTCGTCGGCAGACGCAGCTGCCTCCTCCCACTCTCTCTATCCTTTTCCTTCTTCGCTATCCTCCCCTCCCCTCTTCACCCCTCCTTGCACCTTATTCCGACTTTGCAGATACGAATGTATGGGTTTCTCCAAGACTATTTGAGCTTTGATGGCTCTTTTTTGCTAATAACTTTACTAACGGTCTTTACAGACCAGAAGAATTGCCATGATACGCGGTTGGTGGGTTGGAGTCCGGGTACAGATGCGTATCAAGATATGAATAACGTATTTCGTTTGTCCTCTTTTCAAGTATTAATTCATTTAGCAATCAAGATATTCAAAAACTAAATATGGAATTGAAGACAATAAATGAAATGTTGTCTACCGAGAAACACATCGCAATGAATATGTCGGAGATCTTCAAATTATATTTTTCTCAGAACATAAAAAATGCTTAATTTATTTAAATGCAGAAAACAAATATTATTCCTCGTAACAAAATTAATCCTAGCAACAAAATGTTTTTTCGCATAAAATTTCATTAATATATTTATTCCACGAAAAATACTTACGTAACATCGTTTTATACAGTCTGTTACTCCATGGCAGGAAAAAAGGGAATCTGAAAATTTCCCGAAACAAACATAAATTACATGATTGTATGCACCCGTTATATTCTTTGGCCAATGTATCCATTTGCCTATCAAATAAATTATTTCGGATATGGATAATAAGTAACTGAGAAGAAAAATAAGTTCTTTTGGAATGGAAAAGGTGCAAATAGATCTGAGTGAACGCCATGCGCATCTGAGGGTGCATCTACATCATACCCGGCAAGTAACCTTAATGGTGAATGGCAGGAGGTGCATGCACTAAACATATCCTTAGCATTTCCCATTTATCGTTTTCCTATAACAATCCCTAATCGTTCTGAGGAAGAACAATCCTCTGTATCGCTCTTTTCAACCTACAATAGATTTCACGAATCCTATCCTCTTTATCGTGCCTTACGAAACATAACTTAAAGCTACTGAAGATTTTTCATTCAGCAACATAAGCATTACACTCTATAATGATTCGATTGCAATTTGACATAATGTAGTGCTAAGACAAGTACTCGCCGCAAACTGATAACTCCAACATTCCGATTCCTTTAACCCTAGATTACTAACCATTCGTCTGGCAGACGACGACCAAAAAAAATATACTCCCCATACTCCATATTTTTGAGTTCTGGCTTTTTTTGTAGCCTCATTTTAGCTTGTGTTCTTCTAGCGTGACTGTTTACACAAGGGATTATTTGCTTTGATTTTGTGCTATGCAACTGAGGTCGCCCCACAGACTAAGGCAAGCCGCGCACGGACGACTTATTTGCAGCAACTATCGTGTCGCCGAAATGAAACACGTGGCTACATACTTAACCGCGCGCACTGGCGATTATTTTGTCGCGGCGATTTAAAAGTCGCAGCACGTCCTATTTTGAGCGCGACACGATTGCCGCTCGGCGACTGTTTCAAAAATTAAACACCCGCTATCAAACGTAAGCGCGCGCACTGGTGACTGCCGGTCCTTCCCTACAAAAGGTCAACAGTATATGCCCGTGGAAGCTAGCGGTCGATCATGGCTTCTAGGGAATGTCTTGACTGTGAATAGAATATATAAAGAGCTGGACCAAGAATATTCAATAGTTGATCAAATGCTGAGGTTGTCATTCGGAAATCATATGTATATAGCTGCTTCTTACTTATGATACGATTGGAGGATACTTAGGCACTTCCAAATGAGCTGGGGACTTACAATTTGGTACGATTATAGGATTTTGGTCACAACCAAACAGAAAAATACGAAATTGGGAAAATTCATATTTTAAGGGGTTGATTTGGCCCCATTTTTTCCCCATAAGATAAGCACGTAAATCGATGCCGAGGTTTATATATTTGTTTTTATGCTTTGATTTGGCATTTCCAGATAAGCTTAAGACTTGAAATATTTTATGTGGGTAGGACTATGTGCATAACCGACTAGAAAAGTTCAAATATCTTTTTTTAAATTAGCTATGCGGCCGCTAAAAATTCGTTAATGTTTAAACTATTATTTATGGTTTATATATTTCTCAGTGTGCTACGAAGCTGAAATTTTTTGTAAAGGTAGAATTCGTAAAACAACAGAATAGGGATTACAGAAATTCTGATATATACTGATTTGTCTAATTAAAATTTTTAAAGTTTAAACAAATAGATAAATGCTTAGGTACTAGGGGATGAACTAGGGAACTGAAATTTGCCAGCTATTTAACACTTAGTGTATTAGCACACATTAACATTTTAAAATCTTCATTAATTTTTTATTGCTACTGTTAAAATTTTTAAAATTTAAACACATAGATAAATATTACTGCACTTCTACATGTGCTACAGCGTTAAATTTTGCCAGAAATGTGTAGCATTAGTGCTAAAAATTAAAAAGTGTAATATTCTTAAAATGACAAATTTAAGGATTGTTTTTGTCCAGTTTTGTTCCATAAGGAAAGAACAAAAATCGGTGCAGAGGTGCGAACTTTTATTTTTTAAATACTTCTAAATCTTACTGTGTTACCTTCGATATGGGCTGAAATGCTTGACGAGTGCAAGCACCTTTACTAGTAATTAAAAAATTCTTTTGGATAGCTCCTCAAGTCTTCGATGAGGGAGTAGAATTGACCGTTTATTAATCTTTGATTGAGTATTGGATGAAACCAAAACTGTTATCTTTTTCGTTTTTTTCGATTTCTTAAGAACAAAACACTGACAACTGCTGACTCTTCGAAGTACACAGTGGAACTGAGATCACTGCGTATAAGCGATAGTCGCTCTCGGGCGCGGGCTCATGCAAAAAATCGCTGTTTACTTTAGCCGAGGCGACTTGTCGCGGCGAGTTAAAAGTCACCCGTGTGCGGCTAGCCTAATGGCTAGCCTTAACGTTACTTGGTTATCCTAAAATTAAGTCGTACTTTTAAGTCGATGATCGATAATGTTCTGCAAATAGAACTGCCTCAGTAGAGCCAAATAAAGGTGAACTGAGTAAACGTTCGATATGCGCATTTTCTCCTTCTAAGAAGAGGAGAATTACAAGATTTAACTGAAGTCCATATTCACGTGCTATTTGTTGAGAACATAGTGGAAACATGTTTGCAATGCTGTGATAAAATTTAATGCAGTATTGTATGTTAAAATTTACCAGAGAGTTTTGAAGTATTGTTAAGTATTTAAAAAATTTAAATGTATCCATTTTTCCTTTTAAAAATATTAGTATGAGGTAGTCTGTTATACTAGTGGTTAGTAATCCCGTTTGTCAAACGAAGGTTAGTAATCTAGGGTTAACTCTAGAATAGTAACGCTATTTTAGGCACTTATTGCTAACGCTGCGTCAGTTTGACTCACTTAAACTTAGAATAAGATAATATCATTAAAAACTGTTTTAAAATTATTTTTATTAACGTCAAAATGTAGTGATGTTAGAAATGTATAAATGAACAATTAGGGCACCAATTATTCGGTGCTTGCCACAGATAGGCTTCTTGCAAAGTATGCAGAGAGCATAATGGCACAATTGACAATATTTTCTTGATATTTGTCGCTCTGTCGCTTAATGCGTTTTAGGAACCTTTCTTTCCTCTCCTAAGGCTTTGCAAATCATAGCTGCCAGATCATTACTTAGGTATGTGAAACTGTCTGATTTTTTGCCATCGGCTGCGTCAAATTGATGCGGTGGCTTACATTAATATGTAGCTGTAACGGTGACCGGAGAAAAATGTGTTTCTTTGACAGCACTAGAGAAAGCACCGCTAAGAGAAGGGGGAGCGTGTTTGAACACCAACAGCGTTAGACGTATCTTTCGGAAATGTGTGAGTCATATTGAATCACGTTACCATTCCAGGGTTAAGCAAATGACCGCAGACGACTTCGTCGCGAAACATTTGACCGCGCAGTGTGAAACCGAATCCCACGATCAAACCCGCGCTTTCGATTATTGTTTAATAAAGTGCGAGCGGCGGAATCAGGATGGAAGGTCAAGGGGAGCCCTCCTATCGGCGTCTTCTGTTTCGGACCCATTGTTGCGTCACACCCGCATCGCCGCCTCGATAAATCTCCGGGGCGTTTTCTGGAAAACATCCGACACCCTTCCCGCGGTCGTAAATTTCATTGACGGAGTCGTGTGAGAACTCGGAGGTAAAGGTTTACGATGGCGCAAGCATGCGAAGGGGAGTATGCGTGCGGGGGCGGGACTACGGGGGAATCTCTCATCCGGGGCAGAGGAGCACTTTATGGGGGAGGAGGATGGGGTTTCCGGGAGTCTCTCCGTCGGCGGCGCCCTCCGTGCGATTTGGGCTCCGGTCGAATTCGTAGAATGCGAACGACCGCCTCTCGCCTCGATCGCTGCCCCTAGCCCCCTCATCCTTCCTGCCCCCTCTCCACTTGCCTCTCTCCACTTGCCCCTCCCCCTTCTCTCCCTCTCCCCCTCTTCCTCTCTCCCCTCTCTCCCTCCCCCCTCTCTCGCTCTCCTCCTCCTCCTTAAATGTAAGAATGGACCTTATGGTCTAAATTTCGCCCGAATAAAGACGAATATCTATCTATCTACCCCCCTTCTCTCTGTCTCCCTCTCCCCCTCCCCCTCTCTGTCTCCCTCTCCCCCTTTCTCCCTCCCCCCTCTCTGTCTCCCTCTCCCCCTCTCTCCCTCCCCCTATCTGTTTCCCCCCTCTCTCCCTCCCCCCTCTCTCGCTCTCCTCCTCCTCCTTAAATGTAAGAATGGACCTTATGGTCTAAATTTCGCCCGAATAAAGACGATTATCTATCTATCTATCCCCCCCTCTCTCTGTCTCCCTCTCCCCCTCTTAACCTCCCCCTCCCCCTCTTAACCTCCCCCTCCCCCTCTCTGTCTCCCTCTCCCTCTCTCCCTCCCCTCTCTCTGTCTCCCTCTCCCCCTCTCTCCCTCCTCCTCTCTCCCTCCCCCCTCTCTCCCTCCCCCCTCTCTCGCTCTCCCTCCCTCCTCTCTGTCTCCCTTTCTCTATCTCCCTCTCCCTCCCCCCTCTCTCTCTCTCTGTCTCCCTCCCCCCTCTCTCTGTCTCCCTCTCCCCCTCTCCCTCCACCCTCTCTCTCCCTCTCTCCGTCTCCCTCCCCCTCTCCTCTCTCTCCCTCTCCCCCTCACTCCCCAAGACCAGAGGATGTCCATCGCGTCGAGGCACGCGTATCGTGCGAGGCGAAGGGAAATCGCGATGATTAACGCTGGAAAATGAATGACTTACGATAACTCCTTCGAGAAAGGAATTACTATTTTCACGCGTATCATTCGATTTGATTAGTATTAAAATCGATGTTCGCGCGAATAACGAAAAAATTTTGCTAAACATCGTTTACATCGAGAAACAATAGTAGTCGAGAAATACACTTTTTGTCGTCGCATGTGGCACCGTCAGTTTATGTACTCGAATTACTCTCTCCTGGCGCACAAAGTCAGTTTGCCACAAAGTTGAACCATTAAATCGGCGAAATATTATATTTGCATTTTTTCATTAAATTATCAGGTTTCGACACTGTTTCAATGCGCTTGCGTCATAATTGAGATCAACAAAAGGAACGATTAACTTTGATAAATTAATAGTTTTTAGCAACACGAGCTACTACACTCGCTTTAGCATATCATTCCAACAAAATGTCGAATAATGCGTTCAAAATTACTCGATGGAATGTGGCACTCAAAATCGAGATTACAAACATAAAAATCAGGTAGAGCGAGATGTTATGAGATATTCGGTTCAAGTCTCGCGGCCTCTTGCACTAAATAACCACATCTCTTGTCATCGAGGATATTTTGGAGGTTCGCGTGCGTTTAGTTCTCTTCAGCCGAATAGTTTCAAACGCAGCCGAATCATTGGAGTTGCTTTCCCAAGTATATTTAAAGACCATGCCGCAACTGTCTCATTCTGTCCATTGTAAGAGCTCACTCGCAGCGAATTTCATCTCGTTGAGTCGAACAGTGAATCCAGTGATTCACGCCCTTTAGGGGCGAGACGGGAAAGCAGGTTGCTGTATTGAACATTTTGTTTGGTGAAAATTGCAAAAATAGAGCTGCGATATTTGGAATTTCGCGCACGCGTATCACCAGAGATATACTTTCAATCTACTTTAATTCGCTATCGAATCTCTCATTTTAATTTCCGCTGGACACGGATCCGGTGAGGTGGGAAGTTGCGGATGTTTGTTTTGCTATCGCGCAATATAAATCTCGCGTCTTCGGATAGTAAACGTTGTTAGGACGTCATGTTTGACAACAATCGAGTATTCACGACCCTTTGCCACGGACACCAATAGCAATCTCTCGATGAATCGGTCCCACGGCGTTCACGAGGGCCATTTATAAGAGAGCTATCGAATGTGAGTCATCTCTCTCCATCCTCTGCTTCCTCTCTCCTTTTCTCCTGTATCCCCTCTCCTCCCCTCTCTATTTCTCCCCATCCTCCATTCTCTATTTCTCCCCATCCTCCCGTCTCTATTTTACCCCCTCCTTTCCTCTCTATGTCACCCCCTCCTCCCCTCTCCTCATCCTCCCCCTCCAACTTCATCCCATACTCCAGATCCCACGCAAGCCCCCATTTTACCAGTCCACCCGCTGGCGCCGATCATCATCTTCTCCACCCTTTCGATTGTTAACAACGCCCCCTCCACCGCCTCCACTGCACCGAATCCCATCCCATTATTCGGTCCTCGTCGTGTTATTCCGCCCACAAGCGATTCGCATCTGTCTGTCCGTCTCCTCTCCTTGCATACATATACCTTACCCACAACACGCCGCCACGTCCGCAAGAAATGGTCTCTATCGCATATGCTCTACCTCCCTCGCACTCTCCTTCTCTCTCTCCTTCCCCTCCCACCCCCTCTCTCTCTCTCCTTTCTCTCCTCTCCTCTCTTTCTCTCTCCGTCTCCATAAGAATACTTCCAAACAATCCATTACGTCTCTAATTGCCTCGTTAAAACGTTAATCGCCCTTATTTTATGGAATGTCGCACGTGGTGTCCATTCCTTCTGCACAGTAGAACATTAAATCGGAACTTAAACAAACTATAAAACGCTATTCCTAGAATTAGAAACTTTTTGCTATAATCGTCGTTTACGATTAATGAGATAAATCGCTGCAGTAAAACTTTACCTTATCTTATAAAATAATAATATCACATTTTTGTCCTACATATTTCACACATTATTAAATAATTTCATCAAATATATTTGGGCATTACTTAATATATATATAGTCGGTCTGCAGAAAGTTATACGATTATAGATTCAACCGTATTCTCCTCGTCACCCTTTGCTATTCCTATAAAACCCTTCTTTAGCTCTTGTGTCTTTGTCTATTAGATCAGTGTTTTTCAATATTTTTGTCTCGCGACCTAGTGGAGTGTCTCACGACCCGGTGGATTGGAAAGCAACATAAAGATAAAAATTGCTCTGATTTGAGTTTCCGTTAACTCGCAATGAAAAGCAATAAATCATATTAAAATACTGGCCTTAATCTAATAGGAGCATTCTATTCCTAGACACTTTTGGGATATTTCAGTTGACTATGCATCGAATGCTTAGATTTTCCTTGTAAGCCTTGTAAGCCATTACTTTGAAAAAGCCTGGGTTAGTCCCACCTCCTCCCACTTTTTCCCTCAAATTCACTCCAATCTCACATTTAATAGTTAATTCTTCTTTTAAGAGATGGGCGATCCAGTTTCTCTCTCTCTCTCTCTCTCTCTCTCTCTCTCTCGTTTACTATCGTTCTTTTTTCTCCTACAGTACATCAGATTTGAGCAAAATGTGGATTTGATTCTCTTCTAAAGATCCTCATAGTTGCCGAAGAATACCTATATTTCGATTGAAAAATGAGTCACTTTGTTGTTTTGTGTTGCATTACTAAATCGTTCCATAGCGCGAAAAAATTCTAAAGCTGATGTAAATGGGATTGGAAAAAGTCTTTGTGTATGAAAATCACTGAGTGAACGGTTTTGTCTAGTAGATCGGAAGCTAATAAATTGTGTTTATGGCGGAATTCATTATACATGTAGTGTCCACTAGAATCGGGCAGAAATGTGGACGACTAGGAAAAAATTATATGAAACGTAAAGGTTCCTCTCCTTGTGATTTTGTTTTTATGTACCGTTTAAATTTGGTCCAAGATTCGATATACTAAAATAATTCCATTATGATACACGCATATCATACCAAGCATCACGATGTAGCATTCAAGACTAGCATTGTGTTGCTCATTATGTGATAATGTAATATAGAAACTCGACTTTTCTAAAGACTTTTCTTATTGAAGCGAAATTGTATTATACATACAAGCAGTTTTCCACTTGCGCGGGATTAGCTTTCCTTGATAACGCATTATAAGTCAAATAATACGTCGAGGCGCATATTCTCACACGCATGCCCAATGTTAGAAATTGGGATTAAGTTCCCGACATAGGTTAAAAATATATAATATATATAAATTTTCAAGAACGTACTATTCCGTGTACTTAGAAGGATTTGGGATTTCAAAGTGGCAAAAAGAGCTAACAATAAAACAGAGCGGAAAAGTAAAACGTGAGGTTGATAACACAAATTATAAGAAAGAGAAAGTCTAACAACAAAATCAGACATTTCCTAAGAAATTCCTGGCTAAGCTGCGGTCGAAATCAAATTTATGAAAGAAGAGGAAGAGACCGGAAAAGGATTTGGTTGATTGGCGACCCTCAATCAGAAATGGTGGTTGCGGAAGACGGGAGAGTAAGTTGTATTGGGAATAATGTATGATCTTGCACATATCGGCGGATAGACTGATTATGACATCTATTTATCAAAATTTGCTTATCGAATTAATTTTCTCTTCATTGTCAATCTATTGATTGATTTTCATTCTAATCGAATGCTTAAATCAGTACTTTCCCGAAGAAGTTGTCCTTTTTTCTGGCTTAACTGTCAAAGAAACTTTTCTCTCACCAAATTCTTGCAGAAATCCTCTGTGCTAATATACGTTAAAGTTATCCTTCCTTTTCTTTGACGAATTAATCATTTGTGCGACACAAAAACTATAGACTATTACTTTGTAAAAATTGGTGATATACGACATTTTGTCTGTGCAATTAAAATGATAATACGTTATTTACGTCCGAGTTCTATCTTGAAACAGACGAAAGTGATAGCCTCATGCCTATGGTAGAAAATCACTTTTATGAGGTAGTATAACTGTAATCACAATATGGTTGGGCAAAAAATTAATAAAATTTTCGAACTTTATTAGTTTCATTTTGTATTATGTCTGTTTCTATATTTATTTTAGTTCCCGCGTAGCGCAATGCTATTAAAGCCAACAAGTTATGAGCATAATATTAAATTATCAATAATGTTTCAAAATGTTTAATGCGTAATTTCACCTTGCTTGTTTAAATAGAGGATCTTTTCTCTAATTTTACATATGTAGAGGACCATGGTAAAAAGTGATACAAGTGCTTAAAAATTTTCGTTTCCCAAACTTCGTCGAATAACCTGAAGACCCACAGCTGTCCCACTTTTCCGGTGCATGACCTGAGAAATAAATTGACGCGAGCATTCTCTTTGAAGATCACGGAATCGATATGGCGAGTGGCGCCATCACAGTCACCCCAGTGAGACCTTTGGGCCCACTAATGAGAGGATCGTGTCGTGGTACTAATGGGACGTAATATGCGAAATATATCGTCAAACGAGCGCACCTCTGCCCTTAAACGAGTGGGATCGAGAATTTGAGAGGAGAAGAGAAATGCCGCGGCGTTTATAAGATAAACGGCAGTCGGAGTGGTAACGATAAAAGCACGTATTATTAACAGCTTTACAATTACGGTACTAAGGAATATTTTTATCCATAAATTGAATTTTAATATATCGAGTCGAGTCGGATCATTGTTTCGCCATATAGGCTAAAGAACTGTTACTAGGAATATTTCGGCGAAAAAACAACCAACATCTTCCTCTAACGGGGATAATCATGTCCAAAAAGGATCTTGGACTTCAACCGTGAGAGAGTACATGACGGCGTATAAGGTAAATTAGCCCCGCTCCTTCCGATTAGAGCAAACGACATCCCATTGGCGTTCTTTTACCTCAGCTGGCGCCCTATTTACATATAAACTATAATGCTCCCCTGTCTCAAAACTTAACAATAAAAAACGACACCCTAAATAACTAAATTCTAAACACCATGTTTCTCAGCGTCTTGAAAAAGCCTTTCGTAAGGCGTGGTATTACTATACAGTGGTGAAGCTAGGAATACGCGGTTTCCCGGGATAGATGTTTTTAAAGCCTTTACCTTAAATCGCTCGCGAGTATGCGTCAGTCTTCGTTTTTACCCGACCTATGATATCTACCGCATAGGTATTATGGATTGAGTCCTCAAAAGGTACATTTCTGTCTGCTAGAGGAGGTTTCATTTTCGGGAGTGCAGCGTCGAAAAGGGAGTTGCTTAAACGCAATCTTTGTATGTTTCTTTCATATTCCAATCCGCTTCGGAATTTCTACTCCCTAGAAAATCGTTTTACTCTAGGAAACATGAAATTTTAATATGACTCAGACTCCGCTCGAACTTTTTCATTGACTTTCTTTAGCATGGAACATTGAAATCTTTTAAAAACAAAACGAAAAATTTATCGCGAAACTGAGCAAGAGAATCTCTTCTTACCTAAGTATAGCATTTCAAGGAAAGGGTCGCTGTCCGGAACGTCCATTACATCAACAGAGAACTATCTAGATCGTCTAATGTCTGAAAAAATTCAAGAACAAGTATTTTTTAAATACTTGAATTTTTTAATACATTATATCCTAAAATCCTCTCGATATGGGCAGGATATTCCCAGTCAAACCACTGTATTTAATCCCTACGCACTGTTATAGGCGCACTCTCAATGCCTAAAAGGGATTTCCCCTATTTTTTATGTGCGACAGGCAAGTATAAGAACCTTACCATTTTACTGATAAATTTACATGTAATGAATGCGGAATTATTGTATGAATAAAATTACTTGTCGTAGTTAAATATCTAAAATATTTCTTTCCGAAGTGTGATAATTTAGTAAAAGATTTTGGAATGTCTATTTTGACCGCGCCACCGAAAAAAGTTTGAAAACTTGCGTCCTGGATCAACCAATCGCTCTATTTTAAGTTATTTATGAAAATGAGCAGTTTCTGTAATTAATATAATACGCTAATAGGAGTTATGCTATAGACTTTTATCGACGTTTTTTTAGCAAAATAGAAACAGTTAACTTTTGTTTACTCTCAGTTTTATAATAATTCAATGGGTTCTTCAAACAAGTCATTTAAATGTTTATATTTTTTCTATTACAATTCTCGGTATTCGAATATTTCTCACCTAGCGATTTTTGTTTAGATCACACGTCCTTTCGACAATAATAAATACGCGATGATTATTTATAAAACTTGAAAATGTAATCAAGAAACGTATGCCACGTTCGCGTAAAGGGTGGGTTGGGTCAAAGCGAGTCGGTTGGTCAGGTTGGGCTGAGCGAGCGGTAACAGTGAGGGTGTGATAGAAATTCCGCCGTGAGAACTACCCTGGATGGGTGGAAGATGCGTAAGGGAAAAACCGAGTCTCTAATTGGAGTGAATTTCATCCCCACCCACACGTCCCCCTCCCTTTGCCCCGCCGCCTCTCTCCATCCTCCAATTCTCCAATTCTCCCCTTCCTCCTCCCTGATCCGGGACGCCTCCACATCCCGTCACTCAATCTCCCTTCCACTCATCTCTCTCTCTCTCTACGTCCCTACCTTACAGGTGAGTGAGTGGAGGATCCCTCTCTCCCTTTCTTCATCCCCACTCCCTCCCTCTCCTCCCACTCCTTCTCTTTCCTCCCACTCTCTCACTCGCTCTCCCATTTTGCCCTCGTCAAAAGACGTGGCACATTTGATGTACGATTTAACATTGTCTCTCGCCTGTCTCTTGTGTAGCTCTCTCTCTCTCGGGATATTTCCTTCTTCAACGGGGTCGGGACCTCGGCTCTTTTCGTTCGTGAAGGAGGGAAGAGGGCAGGTGGAATTAAAACGGCGAAGGAAACATATCATCTTCATTAAATGAATTTCACGAGCATTGCATCGCAGCATTGCTTCTAAAGCTCAGTTTTGAGCGCGCGTATTTTTCCAGTTACGCGTGACTTCCAATAGAAAAACACCTCTCCTAAGAATATGAGTTCTTCAAGAATTCGGAGAATGTTTTTTGGCGATTATGAAAATTGGAGTCGGCGATTTTCCATGATACCAAATCGAGTTTAGGTTAACAAAGAAGAAAGTTCTATACTGAACACGAGTGAATTAAAATGGAGATAAAATAAAGATAATTTGATAATTAGTTAAGAATTTTCACGAAGAGTAACATGAATGCGATATATAATTTTTTATACTGGTTTTTATGCAAGAGAGTGACTAATTTAACAGAATAAGTCGATTGGCAATGCTAGATTAAAGGCGTTATTTTCACCTTTCTGGCCGCGGAAAGTGTAACTTTTGTTGGAGAGGTGAAGATTAAAGTTTCGTCGGAGGATACAGGAGTTGGGGTTCTTAAGGTGATAAGCATTTGAAAAAAATATCCAGAAATAAGTTAACAATATAATATTAAATAATATCAAGGTGTATATAAAACAGTCGTAATTCTAAACATTATGGACATAGGAAACGAAAAGTTTATTTTTATTTATATAGTTAATTCAAATTATTAACTCTTAAGCAAATATTTTTAACTGTTGTCTTCTCTAATTTTTAATCCTAATCATTTTACTTAAGTTTACCGAAGGAAATGTACCTAAGTGAAATGAAGGCATTCGTTTCGTCTATCGCCCTATCCTAGCACGCGCTACTTGCCTCGAGGCGATTCCGTGACGAGTCGTGAGTGTAGTTTTCATAAAGTTTCAAAACGATAACACATTCAAGATTATATTCTAAAAAGGAGGGGCGTAATTTAAATCTCATCCGAATTGAAGCGAATGATTCGTAGTTTTTTCTCATTTCGTTTCGCTCCATTTTGAAATAAATTTAAATTTTTATATCGCTTTCATAGCAACTAATTAAAAAACTCTGCGAAAAATTTGTATCAAAATTCATCCATTTATTTTCAAAGCATTCAGCCCACGTCATACTGGAAGGACGCATGCAAATACGTACACCAGCTCCATTCCATCCAAGAATGCATTTTCATTCCTTTAGACAAAAACAAACTGATGACCAAATCTCACGAGAGATGGGAAATTGCGGTCTAGTGTCTTCACCGGGGGCATAAAGAAATAGCATTTCGACGAAGTCCGCCCCCTTCATCCCACCCTCCCCCCTCCACCCCCCGATCTCTTCGCGTCCCTTATTAGCCCGCCACTCGCTTTCGCGGGACGCCTCCCCCCACTCCCTCCCCCTTCGTGCCATACCTCCCCCGCCGCCATTGTTTCTCCATTCAGCCTGTTCCACCCACAGTCCTTGACACGACAGTTTACGAAATTGCTCGGACCCCATCCAGCGCACATCGATCGATCCCTCTCTCCTTCCTCCCTCTCTCCCTCCCCCTCTCTCTCCCCCCTCCCTCCACCTCTCACCCCTCCGATGGTCTCATCCTTCCTCTACTCTTTGTTCGGGCGTTGTTCTGGTAGAATGCTTAAGTGACAGCGCCTCCGCGGTGGCCCCTGGCGAATAAGGAGAGGGCCCTTTGCGGAAGGATGAGAAACTGGCGTCCTTTTTTTACGGCTGTCACTTTTTGAGGGCTCTGCGATCGACTCACGGGGGCGGGGGGCGCCAGGGATGAGAATGAGGGGAGAATGAAGGAAGGAGGCGAGGGTTTGAAGGAAGGGGGCGAGGGGTATGGAGGAAGGGGGCAGGGAAAGGGAGGAAGGAAAGGTTGAAGTCAGAGAGGGTCCTAACTTTCGGACCCGGTTGGAATTGATGTGGTTTTGTTCTTCCACCCACCTCACGCAGGCGTCTTCACTCAACCTACGACATGCAATGTTGCCAGTTTTTTCGCCGCCTGGTAGAATGCCAGCATTGCGTGACACGGAGTGTTATTTGAGTAACCTAGATCTTTCACTCTTTAACGTTTCGAAGATGGGGTCTGGAGATTCTGCTTATTTCGTTTCTTTAATTGTATTTGCGGCGTCAAAAGCCTCGATGCGGCTCAGCTCGGGCCTCGTTATCACAAGGCGAAATTTTGAAGGCGCATGAAGACAGAGGGAGGTTTAATTAGGTCGTGATATTTTTGTTTGTGGATCGAGGGTTGCTCTTCGCTACAATCACCAGTTTGCATGACATTTTAGCAATAAAAAAATTAAGTCAAGATGATTAATATCGTAACTTTGTCATTTCCTCGGAGTGATTATTATGTGTCAAACAGTTTTCTATTTAAATGGAAAATTGTATTAGGTCACAATGACAGAGAAGCGCAAACAATCGTCGTCAAATATAAAAATTAAAAAGTTCGTTCATATCTTTAATGCCTTAATATGTTAGGTACTTTTACTTCAAATTATGGCTGAAGAAAAAAGTTTGGTACCTTAGATCTTCCATATTATAATATTATATATTTTCCTTCTTTGTATTCTTAACTGAATTTAGGCCATATATAAATATCTTTGTTATTAACTAAACGAATTCATTTATTTAAAATCTCAAGAGACCAAATATTATTTCGGTGGTTTATCTCATTTACCTAAATAAAAGAACTATGTATTATTATAATTACTCCATTAAATAAGACTAGTTTTTTAGTGAAATTAAAAGCTTTTATAAGAAACGTATAAATCGAATCATCTCTTGGATATCTCTAAAATGCTTCTTTCATCATTACTCGGTGCACCTGCGTTGGAGAAAAATAAATGAGCCTTCTTTTCGAAATATAGTCGAGTCCATATGTGTGATTGCGCCCTAATCTACGAAAAAATATTAAAACGTTCGGTAATTTTTTTCAGAAGCGCGCCCCACGCAATTCTGTTGGTACTGCTAAACAAGAAGATAAAATAAACAGTCGAATAAAAAGACGGTCGTAACTCAAGAGGGCGCCACAGGTCACGCGGGAATTAGTTTTACCGGGTAAATGCGCATGACTTGGCTCTCTCTCTCTCTCGTTTTCCTTCTCCCGCAGAGAGAGAGAGAGAGAGAGAAAGAGAGAGGGATATATATTTAAGGTGTACCGACTGCATCACCCAACACTCGTGAGAATGGCACCCATCAAGTGCATTGTTTGAATTGCCTCTCCAAGGCAGCCAACCAGGTCAACACTTATCTCGTAACCTTGCGACTGCATCGGGACATCGCAATGAGCTTATCGTTTCGTGAGGGCAGCAGGTGCGTGATGTACACGTATACACACACACACACACACGAGAAGGGGAAGTTCTAGAAGAGGAGGAGAGCGAGAGAGAGAGAGGGTGGGGGAGGGTGGTATGGCAATCCTAAAAAATCTCATTGTTGCTGGGGGTAGCCGAGGGGGCAGAAGTAGGGGAAGAAGGAAGAGGCGGCGAGGAGGAGAGGTGATTTCGTATTTGCGCAATCCCTGAGAGCGTCCTTCCCATCCTACGCGGAGTCGGGCACCGTGTCCCAAAGGATTGCAGAACGAAGCTCCGCGGGCATCGCAATTCCATCTCCTCTCCCTCTTTCCCTCCTATCTACCTCCTCTTTCCCTCCTCCCTCCCTACTATCTCCTTACTCTCTCATTCCTCTCTTCCCCCTCCCTCGCTCCTCTCTCCCCTCTCCCTCATTGCGCCCGTTCCACATCCACCTCCTTCGCTATCCATCCACATCTGATTGTCTTCTCATCATTCCAAGGCTCCCCTATTACGCAATCCTACGACGAACGCTATTTCTCTCCATGAAGCGCTCCGCTGCCTCTAGATATTGATTATCTGTCGAATCGACTCTCTCGCATTAGCCAGATTACTTTTTCGAACTGTCTCCTCTTCTTTCATCTTCCCCCCCCCCTCCCTCCCCCCCCCGTCCCCTCTCCAATCCCGCCTCCTCCTCTGTTGACATTCGCGCAAACGGCAGTTGCTCCGTGTTCCCTTCTCCAGGAATGGAAAGACAAATCGACGGCACACGGGAGCTATGACCGATCGTATTTATTGATGCGAGGAAGGATCATCAAAGCCTGTGGGCACTGCTTGACTGGATTAAGTCCGGGAATATTGCGCAAAATATCAGTAACCCTGTGAAAGACGAGAGACGAGCGTAATGAAGTTTTTAGTAGATCATATGCGATGAATGACTGATTTATGCCGAGCTCGTAAGAATAAAATATCAAACAAATTTTCACCACAAAAGAACGTGAAGTTCTTCGACGAAATTAGAACAGAATAAGATAAAGTCGTTCTATTTTGCTTGATTCGGCTGCGAGAGCAAAGGTGGAACTCCAAATGTTTTGCCACCAATTTTTGTCCTATCCATTACCAATGTTGGGATTTTCACGAATATTTTCCTTGCTCGATATTGAAGGTGCATAAAAAGTACTGTGCATTACGGTGCATAGGTGGAATTTGAATTTGGGATTGAAAATATTAGTTTAGGAATATGCTTGCCGTTTTCCGAGAAAATCTAGGTTCCGTAAGATAAAAGTTTTGATTAAACAAGGAAATAAACATCCAAGTAATTCGTATTTTCTCTGCTGATACCTAAATACAGAGAAGATTCTTAAAATTCACATAAAACGTATGATAACTATTAGGGTTAAAATGAAATTTTTCTAGATTGACCTAAATCTCTGCTAAATTCATTGTAAATAGTTTAGGATTGAAAAATATCCCTCTAAGATTCTTTCCTTCAGTACAGATGGTTAACCTCGTCATTCTTCACTACAGTAAAGCTATTGTCTAACTCCAAAGCACCTCACTTCCCATCTTTACAAATTCTATTTTTTGAATACTTGTTATCTGATGATGACGATCAATCTTTAAATTCATTCATGTATTTGTTTTTTGTGGAAATAGAAACAAGTTATCAATCATTGCTATGTTTTATTTTATTTAACATACGAGTACATAGTCCTAAGTCGACCCTTAAGAGGTCGCGCGCAGTCTCTTAGGCCGCACGCTTTTCGTCCTCGTAATTTTATAACCTCATGTTTAACTCTGATCCGAGGGGTTCTCAGTACCTTTCCTCGAGTTCGGTATCTATTGAACTCGAGTCTGGAGAACTCTTTGGGTCAGCTTTTGTTGTTTTTATATTACTCCGCATTACTTCCTTTCCGCCGGTCGCGCTCGATATAAATACCGAATATATTTGTTTACCCTTCGTTATGACATCAGATATTATTACCACCACAAACTTCATGGATGTGTTTAACTACCAGACTCTCACAAAAAACTGTAACATACCACAAAGAAACCATCGACTGTGTTTTCCCCGAGTGACAGTCGGCCTGTGTGCCTGGTTGACAAAAGATCTTTGCTACAACGCTGTCCTTTTCAAGTTTGGTCGTTCAATTAGGCAATTCATACAAATTTCTGAGGAAGAACAATGGACCAGTAAGATGTGCTTTTTGTTCTCGAAAAGAAAACGGAAAGACCAGAATATGTATGTTTATTGTGCTCAAAACATGATTTGCAGAGAGCATACGGTTAACTTCATGCGTCGACCTTTCCAAAATCCAAGATGAGAAAGCGGTGTTGAAGACCATGTCCAATAACATTTAAGATATCTGTTTTTACTTCTCAATTTCTATAATTGATGTTAAATTTTTATTTAAAACATATTTTCGCTTAACATACAACGCAGTATTCTGTTCCTTGTAAATCTTTGCTTCCATTTACCCACAGATTAATGTAGCTTTGCTAATTAAAAATATATGATATGAACAAAATTTAAAAAATATTGGTAATTTTTATATTTTGCCTGATTTTTCAACGCGGTCAAAATGGCCGCGCGTTCACATCTTACGTAACAAATTGTGTGTGTATTTCTGGCCAATCAATCTCGGATTATTATAGTTACGCTATAAAATACCGCGTCGCCTCTCAAGGATTAAATCTATTAGGAGCCATGCAAAATGTTCCATGAGTTTGCTGTAAATGTAGCGGAGTCAGTGACGATATAAATATTATATTTCTGAAAAATACTTTGTTATCATTAACGATTTCCTCTTTTACATGACCACTTATTGACCTCGTAAACTAGGCGAGCGATTGAGATGAATAGTTCCGGGAAAAATTAATACAAAATTTTAGCATTTAATCAGAAATATGTTAAATATGGTGTTGAGATCCGTGCTGCTTTATAAATGAAAAGGGTGAGTGAGATTCCGTTGCGGTGAACATTTCGCCTCTCTCGTTTGCTATCGAATTGCCAATTTGTCAACTTGAAAAAATGTGCCACTGATTCACATTTCATCATTAACTTATAGAGTTATTAGATTTTAATAAATTGTATTAAGTACTATATCGCCAGGGAAATTTTGATAACTAATTGTTAAAGCGGCGTTTTTTAGGCTGGCTTACAAAGGAAACAGCCTTATGAAATTGTTCTGTCTCTGTTTGTGTGCGTGTGTGTCCCCTACTAACAACTTTTGCACCAATTGACCGATTTTCATGAAACTTAGTACGAAGCTCGTGCTCCAGGCTATATTTTATTTGGCGAAGATTGAAGTCCCGCGTTTGATTCCAGCAACGTTTTTTCCTATTTGTTTTTCATAGGTAGTCTCAAATCCATCGTGCAGAGATGTTTTCTGTAATACTTTAAAATATTTTGAAATTATGATATCGGAGCAAGGTTTGTACTGTTCTAAAGGAAAAATATATAGATTCTAATTCTTATCACCGAATTTTGATAATTGATCGTATTTTCTAGAATTTATATTAAAAGAGCGTTTTTGCGTTTAAAATCGCATTTTATCGGACTGTTGCCATGGAGACGATTATTACCGAACTCAGATTGAGCATAGACGAGTGAACAAATGGGTTGTTTTCTTTTCCGCTTGACTACTCTTCAGCAATGGAGAGTTGATCCAGACATATTGGCGTAAAAACAGTAACATTTATTAAATTAATTTATTTAAAAAAATACATGCAAAATATATCATAGAGAGATTTTGACGTTGCTTTTAGTATGTTAAACCTGATAATGTTCTATTAATTTGTTTTTCAATTTTTCTCTATCATTAATAAATTATGAATTCCAAATGGTATTTCTGGTATGAGAATTCCTTGGAATGACTAGCACATACTGAAATATTTCCTGTCAATATAAGTAATCAATTCGGGACGTCAACTTTGGGAAACCAGGCTGAATTAATCCTGGTTTGGAATTTTTGTTTATAGTTAAACTTCACCGGTATACTTTTCATGTTATTGCCTTTAACCACCATTACAAAAGTGTTACTTCCTTTTTCGTCTTCTTCATAATTACACTTATACAAAATATACTTCTTACCATTAATAACAATATAAGTTTAACGACATTTTAAGCATGGGTCAAATGCCCTAGCCCTACCTAAGAAAAAACATTTTTCATTAAAGTATGAGACAGTGCGAAATATAAAAGCTATTATTTGGAAAATATTTTTAGTTTAATTAATTTATTTTCTGCTTTTATTGCACAATATATGTTATTACTTAAAAATATTTTAATTAAGTTTATTTTTTAATTTTTCGTATTGTTTTAATGAATAACTTAGGTTTGGTTTGGATAACACCGTTTTCGACATACTTCAACAATTCTATTGGCAAACATAAATACCCACTTGAAACGTACCGTGCTGTGCTGTCTTTGCCAACATTCTCGCTATCGATTTAAACGTTAATCACATCCTTGTTCTTTTTCAGTATACAGGCACCTTTTATAATTTTCGCGTAATAGACTCAAACGTTTTTCTCGTTCCTGTTCGTTTTCCGCAGCCAAACGTTGCATTTGGTTTTCATGCCATTGATCAAACGTTGTGAATACGGTTTCATTTATTCTTCTTTTCTTTGCAGCCTCTCTCATTTGAAGTAAATGTTTATCACGATCCAGAAGATTTTCCAAATCTTTTCGCTTCAAGTATCGTTTTTCATAATCTGCCAGCGAATTGAATTAAATAAGCCATCAGAAATACAAACAAATGTTAACGTTTAAAAGTTGTTTTTCATTGTTGAACTCTTTTCATAAGACTGCGTTAATTAGTTAAGATTAAATTGTGATAGAAATCATAAAGAAAAGCAGTAATCATGTATTCTGATCTTTACTCGTGAAACTCATAATGATATTTAGCCGACCAAATGGTTTTGAACTCTGTGGATTATTATTTATCTGGAAAAGACGCTTGCATTTGCTTACTTATCTCGACTTTTTGTCGAAATAAAGAAAAGGAACATAATGTTTTTCGCAACCGGTCTCGGTGCCTGGGAAGGGATACCTCAACAGGTGGGGAGGGAGTAAGAATAGTCTTCATATTATTCATATTAATGGAAAGATTATCTTTAAAGACCAACTTAACGTACTTGTCTCTGTAAATGAAGAATAACCAAAACTACTTCAGTGAAGTTACTAACCCTTAATCCTTTGATGAAATAAAGCAAGTGTTGCATCTGTCTTTGAATCATCTTATTTTCTTCAAAAACAAGCACTTATAAATCAAGAGATTTAAAAAGTACTTGCCTCAGGTATCTCCGATAGCCACAAAAAGGTTATGAAACTAAAATCTACTTTCGATTGCAGCCGAAATGCGTATATGGTTTTTCATAACCTTGTTGTGACTATTGAAGTTACCTGGAATAATTACTTTTAAATATTTTTGATACTGAAATGCTTATTCTTGAATTTCAGCCATAAGTTTGTTTGTTTGAATTTGTGGGTAATCAGCCTCTTGGACTATTATTAGCCATAAGACGAGCTCGATAATTCCCTAGCGAATTCAAAATATAAATACTACTAGAGTGCCTGATACATGATTCGCTTGTATAACAGTTTTCATTTGTTCACTTATAACAAAAAATTCTTGTTCGTCATCTGGTTTTAAAATTTAAAATTGTAAAATCAGCAAATCTTTTTAAAAAAATTTATTTTACAATAAATCATCAGTTAACTATAATTAAAAATGAAATGTAAAGGTTACAATTAACTCACAAAGATTGAGGAATATAAGAATTAATTACTTAATAAGATAACAAAATTAACGTATCGATTAACACAAACTAACTTAAAGGTAGAATTATTGAAATAAAATGTAATGTATTTTCACATCCATTTAAATCGTAAATTACGGAAAATCTTCCTGTTAAACCGTATATCTGTCATTATCTTATTATTAGATGTATCACCGTGTCGAAAAGTACCTCGATTTGAATTTTTAAAGACTTCAATTTAATTTACACACGGAGTAAAATTGTGCAACTATAAAACCCCCAAATTAAATTATAATATTTTAAATAATCTCTTCGGAGTAAATATCTATCAAAATGAATCTTGCAGGAATAATTATATAAAGGTTTTAAGGAAAAGTGCCATTTCATAGATTAAAAAGGAACTCGTCTTAACTAAGGCCAGAATTTCTCTTCAACAAACGTAAACTTTTACTGTTTAAAACATTTTTGAACGAATGGAGGCGCTATGTTGTGAAGTCCTAGTTCGTTCTATTCTATTCAATCTATCTCTATTCTAATGAATAATAAATTGCAAATATGAAACGCCTTATAATCCCCAATAGTTGGCATTTACTCTAAAAAGATACTATTTATGTGTTTGCCGATTTGATGAGCTCTTAGTCTATCGTGAAATGCCAGAAGAGATAAATTAATAATGGACGGATATTAGGAAAATTAAAAATTATGGAAGAGAAAAATAAAAATAAAATGCATACCTTATATAGAAGTTCTCATAAATACGAATGTAGATAAACGATCATATTAATTCTAACTAAATAAATCGTACTTTGTTCATACCCGTTGCTACAAAACACAATAATAGTTTATTTATAGTTGTTGCTACAATATAAGTTCTGGCGGGTAATGAATGTATTGTTTTATTAATCTTTTAAATATGAACACGTACAATTAATCGTTTTTTTAGGTAAACATATAATGTAACCAAGGTATGTAATAACTTCCCGATCTCTGATTGGCTGGCCAGTCAACCAATAAAAACCTGCCAAAAAGTTCGCCGACGATTACGGTAATATAATATAAGATATGTCGAAGCGCTATTTGCAAGATGGCCCCTTCCCGCCCCCCTCTCTCTCTCTCTCTCTTTCCCTTCGTCCCTTTCTCTACTTCCTCCCACATACACCTCTATTCTTTTCTCTCTCTCCTCCTCTATTCTTCTCCTCCCTCCCTTTCCACTCCATACTTCGCCGCTACCCTCATCTACAGCACACAGGGCGGGGCTTGAAAAGGCGTTTTCGAGTCTTCCCTCCGATTCAGAGGCTCCCTTTGCCCTTCGCCCCAATTCCGACGCCCCATTTTAAAGGAGCCTATCCTTAAGCCCTCTGTTACCGCCCCACCTCCCATCCGTCCCTCCGTTTGTATCCCATAGCGACGCGCTGACGCAAGATTTCAACCTGAATGCAAGTTTCTTTTCCCCATTGTTGTCTTCTCCTCCCACGCCTTCCCTCAAAGTCAGTTTCTGGAGTTTTTCGTTCCCATTGTTGCGCAAGAGATCAAAAGTACTTTTTTAAAGCTCCAAGGTAGCATATTGAGATTCATTGTAATGCAGTCTGAAAGTGGAATTAAATTTTCTATGCGTCACGTTTTACAAGGACCAAATGCTAAAATTTGTTTTTCGTGCATATTACTCTCGTGACCGCCGTCAGAAAGACATACCGAAAATCTTCGGTGAATTACCACTGAAGACGGCTGCTTTGTAACCTACATGCGCATATGGTTTTTAAAATTTTGACTATTGGAGATACTTAAGGCAAGCACATTTTTAAATTGTTTACTCTTGAAAATTTTCAGCCATAAGACGAACTCGATTGTTTACTGTGGAATTAACGTCTACCTTGTCTAGCACCGAAATACCTTTGAGATCATCCGAGACATTCGTATAGATTATTTCCCGCGCTGGTGTTTGGCGAGGGACCTCGTGCACGAATCGAATTGAGCAAATGCTTGCGTATTCAAGTGAAATTATTTGGGGGAGCGCGGTTGAGAAATTAGGTGCCAGAAACACCATAAAATAATGTAAAAACTGAAATTATTTATTTGTTGCCATATCATATATTTTATATATATATGTATGTGTGTGTGTTCGTTTTTTACGACATAACGAAATCTAAGAGTGCGACCGAAATACAATGCGATCAGAATCCATATCGGTTGGCATGGAAGAGACGCAGTGGAGGGCGACCGGAGTGTTGTGGAGAGGGAGAGATGAGCAAAAAGGAGAGAGGGAGAGATGAGCAAAAAGGAGAGAGGGAGAGATGAGCAAAAAGGAGAGAGGGAGAGATGAGCAAAAAGGAGAGAGGGAGAGATGAGCAAAAAGGAGAGAGGGAGAGATGAGCAAAAAGGAGAGAGGGAGAGATGAGCAAAAAGGAGAGAGGGAGAGATGAGCAAAAAGGAGAGAGGAAGAGATGAGCAAAAAGGAGAGAGGGAGAGATGAGCTAAAAGGAGAGAGGGAGAGATGAGCAAAAAGGAGAGAGGGAGAGATGAGCAAAAAGGAGAGAGGGAGAGATGAGCAAAAAGGAGAGAGGGAGAGATGAGCAAAAAGGAGAGAGGGAGAGATGAGCAAAAAGGAGAGAGGGAGAGATGAGCAAAAAGGAGAGAGGGAGAGATGAGCAAAAAGGAGAGAGGGAGAGATGAGCAAAAAGGAGAGAGGGAGAGATGAGCAAAAAGGACAGAGGGAGAGATGAGCAAAAAGGAGAGAGGGAGAGATGAGCAAAAAGGAGAGAGGGAGAGATGAGCAAAAAGGAGAGAGGGAGAGACGGAAAGGAGAGAGTGGAGAGGAATAGGAGAAGAGACGCATGATGATGAGGGCCATGGCTCCATCTACATCACATTCTTGTGAAGGCGACCAACCGGAGAGAGAGGATTTCGGTCCAAAGGAAGAAGGCCCGCTTCCCTTAAAAATACACACCCCCGACTGCATTCACCCTCGCCTCTCTCTACCTGGGGCCGAGTGGGCGTATTTGGGTCACCGGAGGCGATGAGGATGGGAAAGGGGGTGGGGGAATGCACGGGGGGAGGGGAATTCGCCCTTTCATCCTTTTTGTCCTTTCCCACTTTCCCTCCGGAATCTCCTTCTCGGACCACCGTACGCCCCTCCCCCTGCACTCCCCCGACGCTCCCCACGCATCCCAAAGTCAACCGTTCTTCCCTCCCCCGACTGAACCCAATAAATTTCCCTTCCCTCCCCTCTTCCCTGGTCCCTGTGGGGCGTTTTTCGACTTTACGCCCGCATTCTCTCCCCTCGCCTCGTTTTTTTGACTCCCAGAAACATGTCATCCGCCCCTACACACTCAAAAAAAGGTCTCCCTCCCAAAATCCTCTTCGTATTCCCTCTAGGTCCCCTTTTGCGCCAGTGTTGGGGGTTGTAGAAAAAGAGAGAGAATCCAACGTTTTATTTTTTTAAAGGTCATGTTATTCGTAAGAGTCAATCCGGAGGAGACCTTGAGAGAAAGGTTTTTACGATTGCAAATTTCACCAGCCGTGTGTCTTTCGAGGAGCAGAAAATAGGTCAACCTGCTTGTTTTTTTTAGTTCCTTGCAGTTTTTTATTAGGCTGTCGGCTTCCGAAAAATGTCACAGACGCCTCACGAAATTTTCCTATGGCATAATTTGCTCTCTGTTTTCCGGAGAAATTTCAGAAGTGGCGAGCATCGTGACTACAAACTCATACAAAGGGAAATTTATGCGTGCTTTTCCAGATAATTGCGGCATGCACAATAACGACTGAATTGATTCATCTCTTAATATTTGTGTCAATAAATACGTTAAATGCTCCGAGATAAGGATAACTTTCGCATCGGAGAGTCGGAAAATCGTGGTAATTCTTAACGGATTTTATCTTGGAAAGGATTTGGAAAATGTTATGGATATGGTATTTTCTCGGGCGTAATTTTTGGTGAGTGATGACCAACATGAGACAAGTGACTCAAAATTCGTCTTGGTTTTTTCCGTTCACGATGTGCTGAAACCCGAAGAAAAGCAATCAAACAGGTTTTCGTGTTAAAAATTACCTTTGTATTTTTCATGAATGTTTTTATCCTTCAGAAATTATCTTTCAAACGGCCCCAGTCATAAGCTTGGTGGATAACAAGATTCAGGAAAACAAAACGAAAATTATTCAAAATATTGTGAATCGGTAGAATGTTACTCTAATCTACAATTCAGATATAAGGAAAAAGCACTTTTATGAAACGATCATAAAATTGGATGTGGTAATTTGCATTTTAAAAAGTAAATTAGTTTTTATTGCAGTAGTGTAAAAAAATATTCATGAGTAGGAAAGAGTTAAGAAACATCCTCACGAGATTCCTTATCCGACCTGCTCTGATAACTTCCTAGTGCGAACAGTTTTACTTTCCAGCCCAAGCAAAGAGCCTCATATCAGTTTCCTCTGGCCCACTGCGTGCGAGAGAGAAATGCAAAGAGAGGGGAGGGAGGGGGCGGGGATGGAAGGGATGGAAGAGGATTTGCAGGGCGAAGGGGTGGCAGGACGTGGGGACGAGGAAGAATGAAACCATCGCTGCTAAGTGTTGTCAAAAAACAAAGGATTTCATTGTGAAAGGACCACCAATGCATTACGCATCACCCCTCCTTCCCTACGCGTTCCAACTGGGCGAACCTCTCTCTCTTTCCCCTTCATCCCTCAAAACCCCACCCCACACCCCTTATTCCTTTCTATTGATCACTTGAGGGCAGCACGAAATTGGGCCCATTTAATTATCTCCCCGAATGTTGTTGACGATTGTTGTCTAATCCTCTATATAAATTGGCTCCCAACGTTGGTCGGCAAAAGTAGGAAACTGGGCCCACACAACATGTTTATGCAACACAAATACCTATCCGTTCAGTGTCTCAACGTCAGTCTCGTCTTGATCATGGAAGAAGAATCAGTTATTATGCGTTCTGTGCACGAAGTGAACGCATATAGGGGAGGTCGTTTCCGTCCGTCCGTCCGCTTGTTAAAAATCGGGAACCGCTGGACGTATTTTGATGAAATTTGGTTTTGGGGAGTTTTGTTATACGAAGACCTACATGTACTTTACAATGTTCCTTTGTTTCAAATCGGAAACCTCTTCACATATTGTGATGAAATTTGGTATTGGGGAGTTTTGTTAAAATTAATTCGCCGATTCCAATTTTGGTTAAAATCGGATAATAATTACGACTACTTTACATGAAGATCTACATGTATTTTACAACCTACCTTGCTTGCTTCTCGTTAAATTTTTATCTGAGCGAAAAATATTAATATTCTGAAATCTCAAAGAACGCATTTGGAAACTCAGTTTACTCCGACATGTAGTACGTCTTTCCAAACTTGTTGAAAGTGAGCAGTACAGCTCGATTCGTCGTCTCTTCCAGTCAGTACAGCTCGATCAGTCACTTAACGCTAACGTCATGTCAATTATGGTCGTTTTGTCCGAACGTGGTTCAAGTGTCGTAGTAGGGAAGTACAAGTATGTAAAACATTCAACGAGGAAAAACGGTGAAATAGTTTGATATATTAAGATGAACGCTACGCAACCCAACCCGAGGGGGGGAGGGGGCACAGTGAAAGTGAGAAGGAACAAAAAAACCACCTAACTTACCCAACCCGGTGGGGACGTGTAGAACGTTCCTTCATGTTTTAATTTCCCTTCCCTGGCTCAACCGAGTTCCATTTCTTTCTACTAGTTGAGGGCCCAGTTTCTCCCAAGAATTTTTCCGACTACGGCCCAATATCATCCAAACCTCTTTTTTACCTGCATCTTCAGGGACTCAATTTAGTTTCCGGATTATTGGCTTAGTCAGATTATGGGCCCAATTTAGTTGCGCCCTCACTTTATGTCAAAGAAAAAATAAAATATATTCATACGAAATTTCTCTCTTCTCTACCTTCTCGGTTTCTTTTCTATCATTTTCTCTCTCTTCTCATTTATTTCTTCATTTTTCTTCCCTATCTCATTTTTCTCTTCCCACTCCTTTCCTTAAATCCCTAATCCTCCGGCAGAATCCCCATTCCCACTTCTGCTCCCGCTCTCTCCTCTTCCTCCTAACTCCCTCTACTTTTCCTCCGCGTTCTCATTTATTCCCCTCCCGCCTCTTCCTTCATCATACACTCACTCCATACTAAATCTATACGTTTCTTCCTTACATCTAATCACCTCTAACCTTATATCGATCCTCAACATCCTCTGTCTTTCTTCGACCCTATCACAGCGATTTACTATTTTTCTGTTTCAGCAATGTTTTTATTGAGCATTTTCTGGTTCTGTGTATATGCCTAGACAATTTTAGGGATATAGCTTTATCGCGAACACACAGAGGCAGGACGTGACATTAATATGCGTGTTATTCGCCCACTTTGTTAAAAATAAGACACTTGTATAGAGTTCTTTTGCTCCCGCTTCTCATTTAGAGCCAAGGCATCGAACCGAAATTTTTTTCGCTCCGGGTTTTGTTCCGGTTTGCAAGAAGCAAAAAATTTCGGTTCGTTTCCGGTTTCGCTCCTTCAACCACCATTGAACTAGTTAGAAACGAGTTTTTTCGCTCCAACTTATTTTTTTTTTGGGAAAACTCAAGAGTGTGTAATTTGGTCCAGTGGTCAGAATTACACAGAGTATTACGAATGATGTAATATTCCAGATGACAACAAGGGAAACAAGGAAACCAAAAAGAATCTATTGGAAATGGAATGAGGAAGATTTAAATTTTTTGGGTTGACGAGAAAAGGAGTAATGAAACGCCTTCGAGAATGCCGAGCATAACAAACTGAAAACTCGGTTCAACCAAAAAACCAAATCAACAGGGAAAGAGTACAACTCCAATAAAAACTGCAAGTAATAATGATTATATTCCTGTGGAAATGATCAGTCCACTTCCTTCAAGCTCTGCAGAAGATACGAGGTGAAAGCTAAGGAAGCGAGGGTCTGCGTCTTGTGTGCTGTTACCTGGAACACAACACAAGAAATCTCTTAATAACGTAGCTAGTTCTTCGGGAGCTAAACCGAAAAGGAAAAAGTTATTTGTAACAACACAAATTGCGACTCAAAAAAATCAAATGTGATTACATATTGGAGAGACTTTGTTTGTGAGGAAACGCGCGATGAATACTGAAATCAGTGCGATAAGTGTAAAAAATCGTTAAATGAAAACTGCCGAATTTATTGATGAGGACTATTGTTTGAACAATATTTTTTAATGTTAGTTTTGAAATTTATAGCTGATAATAACAGAAAACATACTTAAATGTGATTTATTGTATAGGTCCAAATTACACGGCATCTTGGTCCAAATTAAACGGCTTGGTCCCAAATTACACGATTGTAAAATTTTATTTTAACAATTTAAAAAAATAATGGTTTATAGATAAATACAAAATACTTGCGTCAAAGTCAGCCGTATGTTATACTATTGTCACAAAAAATCATTTCTACTCACCATGCTTTTTGGAGTTTATATGCATTCAAAGTTAAGTAGTCCAAATTACACGGAGTTTCCCTACACACTAACATTCACCAAAATTCGATCTAATTAATAAAATGTCCTCCAATAAATTATCACTGAGTCTATCATCTCTTAAGATATATTTTAACCCCGAAAACGCCCTTTCTACACTTACTTGTGTTGCTGGTACACTCATAACAATTGTGGCTAAAATACCTTATATATTTTGAAAATAATAACCAAAAAGGTCTGCATGTCAGGACATAGATTTTACGTTTTTCCATGGGAAATAGAGACGAAACAGAATTTACATCGCTGTAGTAAATATCCTCTTGAAATCAAATACACACAGAAAGAAAATTACACTTACATATTCATGAACTGTCATGAACTTCTCTTTCTTCAAGCGGAGTCTACATCTACAGCTACATCTACATTATACCCTGCAAGTCACCTTCTCGGTGGATGGCAGTGGGTGCAGTGCACCAAGGGTCCATAGTTTTCCTACGTTATCTTTTTCTATTATGGTCTCTTATCGTCCTAGGGAAAAACGATCCTCTATATCGCTCAGTTCTACAGTCGATCTCGCGAATCTTATCCTCACTGTCCTGCCTTCCGAGATACGTCGGGCTTCTGATAAGTCCTACTACCTCATCCGCTAGTCCCTCCGACATAAATTTTTCCAGTAGTTTAATTCTAGCCTGCAGCCTACGTTCCTCTAACGATGTCCATTTCAGATTTTCTATTAATGATGTTACGCTTTGTTTACTATCGTAATTCCTCTTTACAAATCTAGCTGCCCTGCGCTGAACCTTTTCTATCTCGTTAGTGAGTCCCTTTTCGTAAGGCACACAGCTGAAGCATATTCGACCTGCGGTCGAACCAAGGATAAATAACATAATTCTTTCACTTTTTCGGAGCTATTTCGAACTATTCTCCCTATAAAGGCCAGCTTTTTGTTAGCGGCGCCTATCAATCGGCGAATGTGGGTGTCCCACGAGAGATCACGATGGATCGTGACTCCAAGGTATTTAATTGAGTCTGAAACTGGAATCTCTTCTCCGTCCAACGAATAATTATTATTCAACGAGATACTCTTGGTTCTCCAGAAGTTGATGACGCAGCTTTTCTTTTGGTTGATCTCTAACTGCCATTCCTTACACCATGCAGAAATAGCTTCTAGGTCATTTTGGAGATACTGGTGGTCTTCCGGATTGCTTATTTCTCTATAGATGACGGTTTCGTCCGCGAAAAGTCTAATTTTACTCCTGACTACTGAGCTGATATCGTTTATATAAATTAGAAATAATAACGGACCAATTACACTACCTTGTGGAACGCCAGAGACAACCTCCACTAAGTTCGAAGATTTCCCATCTATAACAACCATCTGCTTCCTATGATTTAAAAATTCACGCACCAAACTAACGATTTTAGAATTAACGCCTAAGGTTACTAATTTTGTTATTAACTTTCTGTGAGGTACTTTATTAAAGGCTTTTCTAAAATCTAAGAAGATGGCATCGACCTGCGTATTCTTTTCTCCGCTTCTCAGTAAACAATTAACAAAAAGACCGAGCTGAGTATCACATGACCTACCTTTTCTGAAGCCGTGTTGACAATCATCTATCAATAAATTACTATCAAGAAATCGCATTATGTTGCTAACGAGTATATGCTCGAGAATCTTACACGATATCGAAGTTAAAGAAATCGGCCTGTAATTTTCTGGGTTCTCCTTGTCGCCGCCCTTATGAATTGGGGTAACGTGCGCTAACTTCCAGTCGCTAGGGACCTCTGCGCGAGAAATGGATTTCTCGAAGATTATCAGAAGAAAAGGTGCTATTTCTTCAGCTAATTCTTTTAAAACTCGAGCAAGAATTTCTTCGGGGCCAGTGGCTTTGTTATGTCTGATGGAACTTAATTGTTTTGCTATTCCCACCTCAGAAAATACTATATCGTCCATCAGGTCCCCCCTTATTGCGGGTGCATGATGTACGCAATGGTCGCTGACGGCTGTGAATGCTTTTACAAAATGACCGTTTAACAGGTTGGCTTTCTCTACGCTATCATGAATAACGGCACCCGAGTCATTACGCTGGGAAGGTATTGTAGGGCCTCTACCTTGGACCTCTCTCACATAGGACCAAAACGCTTTAGGGTCCTCCTTCAAATAATTATTTAATACCTTATTTCGGAAGTTAGTAAAAGCCTCGCGCATAGTAGTTCTCGCTTTAGCGCGGGATTCCTTATACGTCTTAACTTTAGTTGCTCTATATTCATCGGATGATGTAGACGGCATATTTTTTATTTTCGCGTGGCTTATTCTGTGACGCCTAAGCGCACTCCTAACTTGCTTATTGTACCAACGTGGCTCTTTATTGTCGACCTTCAATTTAATTGGAATGTACTTATCGATACTCTCTAGCATTATATCCTTGAATAGTTTCCATGACGACTCAGCACCTGATCGTTCGGTCATATCACGGAAGTCAGGTACTATTTCTCGTAGGCGCGACCTGAAGCTTGAAAAGTTTGCCCTAGCAAATATATAAAACTTTCTTTGAGGCTTGGGGTGCCTATCGATTTTCAACTTACACTCTGCATATACGGCCTGATGATCACTTATCCCATCTTCAATGGTGACTTTGTTTATTCTTTCTGGGACGTTAGTTGCTAATAAATCTAATATGTTTCCCAATCGCGTTGGTTTTCTGACTAATTAAAGTCTAATGTGCGTTTTTGCAGTCGGCCAAATACTTCACTAGCAATAACAAATTCTCGTTAATCCTTAATTTATCTTCAGTTTTAAGCAACGAATGCTAATATGTGTGCACATTTTAAGATGCACTATATAAATACAAATTTACTAACCTGTAAAAAAGGAAGTAAGAATACCTCAAAAGCACGACTGCAGAGCGATCCTTTCTGGATAAGTTTTAGAGAAAGACTACCAGAATATAAGGGTTCAATGCATATGGAGAAGGGATGAAATTTTATGGGGACAATAACCTTCAACTTTAAGCAAAATCAAGTCAAGAATCGTGAAACATTTTTACCTAGAACAATCTACGGGGTAGGCCCAGGGGGAGAGTACCAAGACGATTAGCGGCTGTCTTCAAAGTAGCACTGAGTTCCTTTCCACTAATCTCGTTTAACAGGGTTCTGGAAAACGTATCCTTGACACTCTCTATGTATTGAGATGTACATGGAAAATCCCACCATTGAACCGACAGATATTATCACAAAGATGCATTCCTTCAAAGGTTTAGGAGCATGTATTATTAAGAAAACCTTTGCTTTGTTTGGTGATGAAAAGTGATGCTTTCAAAAAAGGCTTATATTAAATATGCGAACCGAAAAAATGGAACGAAATAAATAAGAGTTTTCGGTTTCGGTTCGGGTTCAGAAAAATATTTTTTTTCGCTTCGGGTTCGGTTTTACTTCAGCTAAAATAACGGTTTTTTCGGTTTCGGTTTTCGGTTCGGTTCCGGTTCGATGCCCTGTTTAGAGGTATTGTGATTGTACGATGCAATAGAAAACATCGGAGCCGCAGATTATTGAAGGAAATTCCTGAAGTACTTTCGACGAAGTCTAGAGGAGGGCTCTTTTTCCCTCTCGTCCACCGGTTTTCCTACTTCCCTCAGTTCTGATAACTGCTTCCTCGCGGATAGATTCACGAGAACCTGATACGATCGCAATGGACGAATGAGGATGGGTGTTATTGGACCATGGACGCTCCGAGGCTAAATGCTATCTCATTGAAAAGTTTAGACTGATTTCGGCACAACAAGATTAATCTTTAAATCCCACATGGGAAAGTATTTGCTATCGGAACATTATCCAAATTGTTGTTGCAACAATAAAATTCCCTAGCGATCCCAAGGTTAGACGGCGGCAGGTTAAATACTATATTCTATTTAAATGCGAGTCAAAATTTTTGGGGGAGATCATCGCTATAATTAAATATCATACGCAGGGCCGGCCCGAGCTATAGGCGAGCCGGTCGGTTGCCTGGTGCGCCAAAGTTTTGGGGGCGATATCCCGATCATTTATCTATACGTACATTACTTGCAAGTGAATAAACATTGGATACCAATTTATAACAATGAACAGGCTAGAATCTTGATGGTATTACTTATAATTTTTCATTATCAATAACTTTTACAGAGCGATAAATAAATTAATATGTCCTTCGTAAATATTTCAACAAACATTACTCGAGCTGCTCCTGATCATGCGACTAGAGTAAACAATCCCTATGATTTCATGCTGAAAGGCAGCATATTAAATAAATGGTCTGAATGACGGCTGCACGTGGTGGGCCGCAATCGAATTTGCGTGTTTTGAAGCGGCGAGAAAGAGCTTGCACCGGAAGTTACGCGAAGACACTGTTCTTTGCGTTAAATTTCACGGATCGCCTTTTCATTACAGCTTCGTGGGCCTTTTAAAATACGGACGTGATTTTTCCGACCCTGTTATAATATATACCTGCGCTCACTAACACGCGTTATTACATTTTTGTTAAACTTTCAATCACCGTCGAGAGAAGTTCGCCCTTGAAGATGCCCACTTAGTGGGCGAAATGCATCGGGTTTATAATAAACTTTTATGGCTTAAGGAGTTTTCCCACCGATGATTTTGTTTGTTTGTTTTCATATCAAAGTATTTCGCTGTGAATTGAATTTTCTCAAATAAAATTTAATCGATTGTTAATTCGTTTACAACAGATAAAGTTTTGCCAGCATTTCACAATTCTCCATAAGTTAAAATAATGCACTCGTTAAATGCGCCAACAGAGTGAAAAAGAAAAGACTTCCTTGAAAAATTTTTTTAACCTAAGACATGTTAGTTAGGCATTATACGTTTGGCATAATCACAGTTCACTCCAAAAAAGTTTTTTTTTTGCGCCTTTTAGTACCAAATTATTGTTGCGAATCTTGTATTGTGAAACTATTAGAGTCCTAGCATTTTAAGTTCGACTCAGCCGGCCTGTTCCTCTCCCACCCCCCCCTCAACCTCCCCCCCTTCCTCCCCTATGCGTCGTGCATATCTGGACGGAGCTCTGCCCTACATCGCGCCCTCTCCGCTGCCATCCATGCAAGAAACTCACTATACATATGCCTCTATAGCCTGCCCCCTTCCTCCCCCCTTGCCCTCTCACAACCTCAATCGTGACCTACTGGTAGAAATCTTCTGTCTTTTACGGCGCTACCACGCTATGCTGTTTTTCGAAACATCCGCTACGATGAGTGGCAAGGTGTCACAACCGAATGACCCCTTTCTATCTCATAAGAGGATAATTCGCATTTAAACGGTTGTCATAACTAGGAATGGTTGAGCGATGTTTACTTTAAATTTTACAACTGTAAAGTCGATAAAAATGCGTTTCTGTTTATACAACGATATTTTTCTCAATACTCTGGACATAAATTTAAGGAAAAGATTTACGCCACTTATTATATATCCGAGCTATATTTTAAATTGGTAAGCGTAGAATTAATTGTTAAAAATTGTATAAAAACTTTTAATTCAAACAGCCGTCTAAAAAAATAAACTATCTTTAGAAAAATATAGTATCAAAGTGGATGATCATTTTGTAAATTATGAATAAAAACATGGTGTAATTGAGAACACTAATCATGCTAACTAAATCGGATGTAACTATTCCTATCCATTTTTTTCCCAGTAGTAAATATTTATGTTTTTAGAAGGAAAGCTGTGGATCGAGTGTCAAGAAGTTGAAGGTTTCACTGCCGCATTCGTTTTATTTTATCGCAAGGAAGATCTTTACCGAGAGAAATTTCAGTGAAATTCCCTTTCGACCGCACAAAATGTGCGAGCGCTGCCATCTCCAGGAGGACAGGCCGAACTAAACACTCCAAGCGCATATAGCACCATCTCCCCCACTCCACTCCTCGCACTGCCATTCTCACGCTCTCTCACTCTCCCGCATTTCTTTGGTTATTTCCAATACCATCTTTCCGTATCAGTTCACTTTGAAAATTTCACTATAGTTTTCTGCTAACGATAAATATTCACAAGAGGCGGAATTCGCTAATGGTCAATCGTATGCCGAGTGTCAGAGACACGCCTGGCTATATATCCATATGGAATGGCTAATAAAGACAGAACTTGGGCGAACAGAATAGGGAACTTGCTAATGGAGAAAAAGAACTATATATTTCACTAGACCTATTAGATTTTGGGGACATAATAGGTTTACTGAATAAAACTTTGTTAAATCTTTTAAAAGTAAAAGATGACCATGAATTCCGTCAGTCATAGCAAACATTTCATATCGTTCCTGATTCAATCAACCAATTGAACTTATCTTTTGCATTAGATAACCTGAGTTTATGTTGGAAACTCTATCCGACTCGAATTAGAGGATAGGAGAAATTAAGTTGATCACGAATCTTCCCCGCGTAGCTTTTTATCACAGAAATTCCTCTTCTGAATGCACAAATATTTTTTGTTTGACTTGCAATTAAGAGGCATCAAAAACACTTATTAAACTTCCCTTTACAGAGATAGGAAATAACATAAAAAACGATTCGGATGAACATAAGGTTAAAAGATATGCATGATTAAATACTATGCATTTTCATCATTGCATTGTGAATTATTTTTAACGGCATTTTGTAAGAAGAAGTCGTGCAACATAAAATAACAAAATCAAGATGTTTAGTATAGATGTATAAAGCAGGGCTGCTACAATATAAGGAATAAAAACATTCATTTTATACGTATTTGTGTCAAACTGTCCGCATCAATTTTAACCAAATTTAACACTTATAATATATACTTATATATAAAACCATATTTGCATATTTAGACAGTATCAGCCGAACAGTGGTGCCACAATTACAAATTAAACTCTTTCAGTAATTAAGGATTTGGAAGGAATTGGCAGAACGGATTTCAACTAAATTTTGTATATATGATTTGATCAACATTCCATAATTAAATTAAGATCTTTAAAGCGGAGCTAAAGAGAAGAGCTACCACAGTAAGAAGTTAAATAATATTTCTTTTATACGTATTTCTAAAGAACTGGCCAAATACATTTTTACCAAATATAGTACATTTAATCTTCATATAAATAAATAACCGAAATATTATATTTCAACCGGGTCGACTAAACAGGGCTACCACAATAGCAAGCTTAGAATTTTCTTTAATTATGAATTTCCAAGGTATTGGCTGAAGAAATTTAAAAGATAATTGGTTTTTAGGGCGAGTATAGAATGGGAAAACAAGATGAATATGTTTAGAACGGATCAAAAATGCAAGGCTACCACAATATAAGGAAAAATAATTTTCTGATTTCAAAGCAAATACATAATATACATTATACTACGGCGAATTTGACGAAAAGCACTACTGTACAACGGGGTTAAAATTTCATTGAAAGGAAAGTAGACGGATTAGCTCTTTCTAGAACTACTTGTCGGTTATTCACACCTTTAATTTAATTTATCTGATCGAGGAAAACAAATGAATTTCAGCCCAGTTATTTCTTCTAAATAAGCAGAAATTCCTTCCAAACACTAGCGATAAATTCTTACAGAATTTTCCGTAACGGAGAACAGTTTTTTCAAGATATGCCATGGCGGGGCACTGTTTGGAGGCTCTAGTTCAAAATTCTTTCTGTTGTACTATATTATTATTTTTATATGAGAAAATAAATTTTTAAATGAGAAGCCAACTTTCTGTCCATCAATTAGAACGATACTCTGCAACATTCAATAGGATACGCTGGTAAAAAATTATTTTAAATTATTTTGACATGTTTCGCCAGAGATATTACTATAAGTAAAATAAATTATATGTTACGTTCTTTCGACAAACGGAAAAATAAAGAAGACCTCGTGAATATCCTAGACTACGGGCTGGAATGGTTAAAAGTATTTTCTATAAAATAACAAGTTAAAAAAATTCGCATTACAAAATAGAAATAATTTTTGATGAAATGCTTCTTTGTTGTAGGATCCCCCTTGATCGGAGGATGTGTATAGTGAAGCTTGGCCATTCTTGATGGTGCTCTCGTTAGAAACACCTTGTTATATCTCGATTAAAAAGTGAATGCAATAAGAATAATTTAACCATCCGAAAATCATCACCTAGCAGAAATTGAAATTTTATTGCTTTTGTCTTCAGACCTATTTCTGGATAACTTATACTCCGGATGTATGCATAATTTTTCAAAACAGATGCAAGTTGCTTCTATTTGTTTTCAAACTGCCAGTGTGAGTTATAATACTGACTATCTTGATTTAACCAACAAATTATTCGCAATTTTTTACGAAAATACATTTCACAATTTTCCGAACATTGCTGTTCTTTGCTGTGTCATCGATTTATGCCAACAACTCTTGACACATCTGTTTTGTAGTTTGAGCTGCTGAAACTTCCAGGAAGAATTCCGTCGAATGTCATTCGTGAATATTTTTCTTACACCAGTGGCGTCTTGATTTTTCGCGTCGCACCCATTGCTTACCGAATGTATGAACGAGTCTTTGCTCTTAATAGAGAGAGAGGGGGGAGGAGGAGAGAGGGAGGGAGAGAGAGATGGAGGGAGAGAGAGAGAGAGGGAGGGAGGGAGAGAGAGAGGGAGAGAGAGAGGGAGAGAGAGAGGGAGGGAGTGAGAGAGAGAGGGAGGGAGAGAGAGAGGGAGAGAGAGAGAATCTCGGAGGAGCATTTTCCTCGTCTCCAATTCTTTTCACCGGCGCTCATAGGCAGAGCCGGTGGGAGCCGACTGCTATGAACTTCCAACCTTCCTCGCGGTTGGTTCCTTCGCATTACCAGCTGGGATTCTAATGCGGGTCTGCGTCTGTTTACACTATTGTTTTTTTTCGCTTCCTTAGCCCCTTGTACAAAGAGGCATCAACGCCTCCCTACAAGCGGGGACGCTTGTTGCTAGGGAGGGTTTCTAGCGAATCAAGGCTGGCGATGGGTCGCTTATAGCGGTCCCACAACCTAACCCTGATATCGCATAACAGTTGCACCTCTTTGTGCCTCGATGCTGCTGCCTTACAGTAAAATTCCTTGGACATCCTCGGCAGGAGGACGTCCAGGGATTTCACATTTCCGTCTAAGTGCAACCGGCTGACGCTATCGTATCGGTAACGACCGAGTATCAGCCGGAGTGCACTGTTTTGCACCACTTGCAGCCTGGAAAGGGTGGTCTTGTGCACTCCAGGCCAGACCGGCGCTGCGTAAGTAATCATGAGCCTCACGCAGCTTAGGTAGAGGCGTCTCTTGGTGTCAGCCGACAAGACACCCGGACGCAAGATCGAACGAAGTCTCGACAGCGCCCCGAGTGCCTTGTGACGGACGCGCTCAACCTGAGGCTTCCAGAGAAGCCTCCGGTCTAGCACCACTTCCAGGTAAGTTACCTCTGGGCTCTAGGGGATACCCCCCCTTTCACTGACAGATCGACTCCAGGCGGCGCTCCTCTTCCAGAGTGGAAGACGACGGCCTTGGTCTTCGCTGGGTCAACTGCAATGCGCCATCGACGATACCAGGACACCAGTTCGACTGCGCACTGCAGCTTCTCCACGGCCGCGTACTTTTTGGAAGAGCGGGACAGGAGCGCCGCATCATCCGCGTACAGGGCAAGCGTAGTCTTCCACCCAAGATCCCGAGGCGGGTCTTGGGTGAAGTTATTAAAGAGTATTGGCCCCAGGACGGATCCCTGCGGGACACCGGTGGGAGCCTTTGTGGCGCCCGGGATAAAGTAATTTTAGGCGCCTTTTTAAAGCAAGTTTATTTTATTGAAAAACATTTATTATTTAAATTTAAAAAAGTAGTGTAAATTATTATTAATTTTAATTAACACGTTGAAGACCGCGTCCGGAAATCTATTGTTAGTCAAGTATTTTGATACAGTTCTTTATATCAATGATTCTAACTTTATGTAAGCATAAATTTTTAAAGATAAATCTTTTTTCGATCGAAATCTGGCAGTTTTAAATCATCCGTCTTATCTTGTTTGCTTTCCAATTAAAAAAAACTTCAGTTGCGAATTTTTACATAAAAGGCAAGATTGTTATATTTTAATTCACGTCAGTTATAATTCTCTGCATGGGCAATCAGCTCAAAAATTTTATCGACTGGAAAGGACTATGATGAACTGAAAATTTTTTTGAAGAAAAATTTTCTGATCTTTCAAAAAATGATGCCAAATTGCTTCCACTGTAAGCTTTGAACTTCATTCATAAAGGCAATTTCAGGGCATGTTGAAAAACACATGCGTTGCATTACATGTGTATTTAACAATTCCCGTGACAATTGCTAGTGGCGAAATAAGTTATTTCAAATTGAAACTGATCAAAAGCTATTTGAGATCAACAACTTCTCAAGGACGATTAAACGGGGCTAGTAACAATTTCAATTGAGCAAGATGTGGTTTTAAAATCAGATGCATCAAAAATAATTGCCACATCTGCCAAGGAAAACGCAAACAAATGTTTTCAGTTATTTTTTAAATAAATAGTAAAAAAAATTTTGCTAACAGATTTGATTTTTTTGTACCTTTCAAAATGCCCCTTAACACGGCGCTGCTCATAGGTTAAATAATTTTTTCGCTTTTCATTTTATAATCGCGCTTATTTTTCCCTGTCTGTACAAGCATTTAAATTAAAATAGCAAGTAAAGAATAAGAGGTTAAAGACTGAAATTTGGACGATGTATGTGATATATAATTCTATTTATTACGCTACCAATGAATTTTTTGGAGAAATCGGTGGGCGTCAGGGGAGGAGTTAGAATCTTCAAAAATTTCACATTAAGATTATGAGCAAATGGTTATAGATAGAAAGTTAAACATTTTCACAATTTTTGTGACCTTTAACACCATCTATAATACTTCAGAAGAATGTTTTTTAATCTGGGAGTGTCAGGAGAGCCCTCTCTAGTGATGAAGTTATATATATATATATATATATATATATATATATATATATATATATGGATGTCAACAAGGTGTTGGGATGAGGAAACCCAGTGAAAACTCACCAATCAGACGACTTCAGGTTGGAGAGGCCCCGGGGATGTCGAAGCGACACACGTAAAAGAACACTAAATCACACACTAAAACACAGTTCTCTCTGTAGCTGAAGAAGGAGTAGTTCCGAAAGCTTCTACGTTTGTGATGTTTCTGTGTTTTAGTGTTCTTTTACGTGTGTCGCTTCGACATCCCCGGGGCCTCGCCAACCTGAAGTCGTCTGATTGGTGAGTTTTCACTGGGTTTCCTCATCCCAACACCTTGTTGACATCCATATATCTATTTTACCTTTCCTTTTCCGTAAGCTGTTTTATATATATATATATATATATATATATATATATATATATATATATATATATATATATATATATAATATACATACATACATACTTTTAAAAGAATTAGTGAATAAATTGCTTTATTCCATAGTATTCTGTTACTAAGTTTATGAAGAATTTTAAGGATACAATTATAAATTAACTTTATTAAGTAGAATGGTCTTTTTCATATTGTGTCAGCAAATGAAGCTCCCATTTTATATGATAGTTTTATAATCCAGCTCCGCTAATTGAGAATGGACTTCTCACTTAGCGTTACTGGTCTTCTTGAAGTACTCAATTTTTCGGTTCGGAGATAGAATTTCAAGGTATCAGTTATTTTTGCCGTAGTCTCCTCTTCTATATATTTTACGTACCTATTGTTTAATTTGGGTTGTCTGCAAACCTAAAAATATACTGAAATATTTTATTCCTCTAAATTCATGTATATTTTATAGCTTACAATAAGAGTTATATTTTTCCAATAATATACGCTTTCAAAAACAATATCGAATGTCATGAGGATTAGTCATTCTTATCATTTTATTGCTCTCATTTCGGTGTCAGATGGTTTACAGCAAAATTATAATTAATAATCATTAAGCTTATAATTGTATGAATTCGATGCAGGTTCTTGTATCAATTCAAAACACGCATAATGTTATCATTATTACCCATTAGTAGATTTAGCGTTCAAAGAAATAAAAATCACCTAATAACCTCAAATTAACAATTTGGTGCCGTGTCGTTCTTCTTCGGTAATTCACCTACTGTTGTTTATTTTTGTGAGATCGAGCGAGAATCAGAATGATATGTCCATAGATTATCACCGAGGACATATTACTTATGCTTAGATACGTCTGTTTTATTCAACCGCATTATGAAAACTAGCTCATTTCCTCAATGCCTCCTTAGGTTTCACGCACACGCCGAATACATAAAACCGGTACAAATGAGTTTTGGTTTCTTTCATTCACGGTTTATATCCGCATTTCCCAGGTAAGAGAACCGTTTACATATGTCGAATACCATCCTCTTTGGCATAATTGTGCATCCTTCTAGAAGAATTCGTTCTTACGAGCAGCCGTTTCTATAGGGTGTGATTAGAAGTCGTCTTCACATGACACTCTCTCTATCCGATGGCCAGTTGCGTCTTTCCCTTCAGCCGGAGAAAAAGGGAGTTCCGCTCCATCTATTTCTCCTCTCCCCCCCTTCTCCCCCCCCCCCGCCACCTCTCGTCCTCTCATTCCAGTGCTCTTCTACGTGTCTCTTTGGCATGACATTGTGTTTCCGTTCGATTTGCATGTCGACACACGCAATGTTCGCCCATCCGCATTTATAATCCCCATCTTCGCTTTTTTCTCTCTTCTTTTGTCTTCGGTACCTGCGGTGGTACCCTCTCCCGGCTATGATCGTAAACTCGGCTTAGGAACATCCGACCTCTTCCACCCCTATCGCGGTGCATTGTGGGACTCCCCCCACCTCCTTCTTCGTTAGGCCGTCTCCGCGATGTAAACCCTTCCGACCTCAAAATGCCGCGCCGTATGGATGCTCACGTATTCACTGCACGGATTTTACGACGTTCTCCCGCCCTCCTTCTGGGGTCCCTCCTTCGACACCCAGTACCGGCAACAGCTGCGTCGTTTCTCGTGTAACGGGGGCACGGAGGGTCGGAAGGGGAAGGAATACATCGCATGGGGTCGCGGGATATATCTCTCTCCTCCTCTCTTTCCCCACTTTAACCTTTTCCTCCCCCACCCACTCCCTCCAACCCCCATCCAACTCCCTTCAACCCCCACCCACTCCCCAACCACTCCCCCTTCCTTCCATGTCTGCGGTATGCGAGGGCGCGAACTAATCGCCGGTAATATTGCGGGTTTAGTGCCGCACGCGACCCGGTCTATGTGCACCGAACGCTTTGTTACTCTGCTTCGGTTGGGCTCTGCGTCGCCCTTTTCCTTCGTGTGACTGAAGTGTAAAGGATTTTCACTTTGTGGGAGAGGCTGTGGGCGGGAGAAAGGGAGAGAGATGAGAGAAAGTGGACAGAAAGGGAGAGAAAGAGGAGAGAAAGAGGAGAGAAAGGGAAAGAAAGAGGAGAGAAAGAGGAGAGAAAGGGAGAGAAATAGGATAAAAAGAGGAGAGAAAGAGGATAAAAAGAGGAGAGAAAGAGGAGAGAAAGAGGACATGGGTGGGTAATCTTTTCACGTGGCGAGCCGCATTAGCAATTACAGCTTCCTAGGCGGGCCGTATTAACAGAGGGAGAGAGAAAGAGGAAGAACGAAAGGGAGGGAAGGCGAGAGAGGTTGGGAGGGAAAGAGAGAGAGAGAGAGAGAGAGAGGGCATTAATACACGCCCTTACTTTTTTCGAAAAATTCTGCGTGTTACGTTACTTAACATGTAAATTGTGAAATTAATTAGGCCACTGAACGTTTTTATAGCAAAATACATAGTTTTGTGATTGGCTAATTTATATAACTGTTACGATTAAAAATTATCTAAATACAATTAACATTAACCTAATTAGTTAACGCTTCTAAAATGTAGCGTAATACGCCCGCTAGAATACTCTTTGGTTGGAAGCATTAATATGAGACCAATTTGAAGAAATCGAATCACATTGAATGAAAATTTGAAGAAATAATGAAATTAATATGCCGGGATACCTAGATATACGCTCGGTGGAGTTTTTTGCGGATGGATTCCGCCAAACCTTCGATTTGAAGGTCGCGGCTCTTCCTCACTACATTACATTATTTAAAAATTCCATAAAAATCGTAAACATCGGTCGTAAATGTTAAATTCGTTTGGAACATATGAACAACTCAGTCTCTATGGAAAGTCGAGTTTACCTGATGCAAGGTGCGATCTGCAAACGATCAATCCACTTCGGTCGATTTCCCATTTTCCTCCTTGGCACTGCATTTGTTTCTCGAAATTCAGTTTAGTTTGAAAACAGTTTGTTTAACTGTCATGGTTACTCGAGCCAGTTAAATTCTTAGAATATGCAATGTTTTTTACAACTGCGTTGAGCTTTAGAGGAGTTTCCTATGGCTTGTACCATTCACTATGCATTTTATCTTACTTGACTTGCCACGCCACACCGTCCATTATTTTGGAACACTAATCGTAAGTACTTAAAGGCTATTTTTTATCGATTGGGTTAAAACGATAAAAAGGGGTTTGATAATTAAAGTATGTTTTTATAATCGCCAGATTTATCCTAATTTTATATTTGTAAATATGATTGTATATAACAGAAATAGGATTTACCTATTCCTCTTTTTTCCGAACGCTCTTAAAAACATTTCTCAAATTTACCCTCTTACTGGAATTGTGAGGTTTTCTCTTGGTTTATCTTAATGAATTCCAAAATGATTGCTGAAATATCTATTTTTTTCCCGAGTCACTTGGACAGCTGCTTCTAGTCAGAGCCTTCTGTAGATTTTTGGTCGCCGCTCTGCGAAATTAGGTATATTTCTGTTTTCCCAATAAAATTGTCGAAAGATTAAAATTTGTATTACTGTGAGAATAAACTTGTTTTTTTAATTCTTACACGTGATTTATAAAATCACATCGAAACCGGATTGGACAATCATGCGAATGTTCTATTACGAATCTTTCTGGAAGAAATATTCCATGATATATTTACTGTTCAAAAAACACTTTTGAAATAATCCGTTTATCTATTTTCTTTATCCCAATTCATTCTCTAAATCCCGATTATTTGATTAAATTCGAGCGATTATGGAATGCTGTCGTAATGCCATTTAGTAATTGTCAAACCAAAAAATACAATAAGATAATTAAAATATTTTGTCGAATTATTGTAAGAGAATTTTAGCAGTATACTGCTAATCAAAGGAAACATTCACAGGAATTAAGTTGACAATACGTTTTTACTTGGCGTTGTTTATCTTCTTATGTAAGAGTCATTGAGTTAGGGTCGACCCCGTAAATATTTAAAATTTAATTATAAGTTTTTCCGCTCACTTATAAAATTTAAATATACTTTTCAAATTTATTGTGATATTAGGAAACTTAAAAAGCACTCGATCATCACCTTTTATAGTACCAATCAACTCAAAATTTGCCGCAAGTAATGATTTGCCATACTTCCGCTCATGAATTCGGCCCGATCGCTTCGGCTGCTCTCAATTCCGTTGAATCATCCTCACCGCTTCCGTAGCACTCTTGCGTCGGAATGTAAATCGCCCCCGTCCCTTTCTCGCCCCTCCTAGCGCCGTTCGCCATATTTCGGACTCCCCCACACCCTAGCTGCTCCTCTTAACCGCCGAACACTCCGAATTAATTCGCCGTGAAGCGATTTCGTGCATGCCACTCCGAGGCAAGGGTTAAGGAGGCCGGGGAAAAGGGTTCGCGGAGAGGGTAAGATGTGAAAAAGGGCACTCATATTCGTGCGGGGGCACTCGTCAGGAGGTCCTCACCGATGAACGGGCACGCTCTCTCTCTCTCTCTCTCTCTCTCTCGATGAATCGCATAGGCAAATAAATGCGCAGACACATAATTCAGCGACGAGGCATTCATTCGTTTATCGGGTAACCAGGTGGCGCTCGAGAAGTCGGCGTCCATTGTTATTATAGCGAGAGGCGCGATTCGCTGCGCCTCGAACCGACGGACGAACATTCCCAGAGCGGCGTACGAACCTTTAAGCCGAAGGGTTGCTTCGATGCGACGGGACGTTTCTCACGCGAAGCAAGGGGGAGGAGAGACTTCCTTATAGGCGACAGTTATTCCCGCCGAGGGCGGCTGATGCCGTACGCGATGCTTCGATGTGTCTCAAACTATCTTTATTGCTCTCTCATTCCCTTCCACCGGCTGCCTGTCTTTCTTACCTCTTACTCTCTCTCTCTTCCTCTTCTCTATCTGCCACTATATATCCCTCTTCTCTTCTCTACCGCCTTACACTCCACCTCTCTCAACTCCTCCAACTCACTGACTTTAAATTTTACAGCCGTGGTTGGTCTTATATTCTTCCGCATATCGTATACACTTCATTCTATGACCAATTAATTCTTACTGGATTTTTTCAGTGGTATCTTTTTACCAATGTTTTCGCCTATAGTTTTTGTATTCTTACCACCAATTCTTGCACCAAGAGCAGTCGCATTTGAAGTGTTATTTGTGGAGGATCTTCAGAGTCTGAAAAGTGCTTGTGCATGGAAATAAACTCTTCTCAGATAAGCCTTAATAAAAGTGAAGTCATTGATAATTTTACTGACATTTAGGTCAATTCAGAGTATAGAAATAGGTCGTTTTCTCCCCATTGTCACTAAAGTGGGGAAATATTTTCTGCTATGTCATTTGTAAATCGAGTATTCAAAGAAAATGTCAAGAGAAGAAACACGTTTTTGTTTAGTCATAGGAACGCTGGCCCCCGTGGCCCTACTTGAGAAGCACTCGGGAACAGTGGCGGATTTAGCAATCCTGGGGCCCCTGGCGCTAAACAAATGGGAGCCCTGTAATCGAAATATATACTGAAACCTCACCTAACGACTTGCCTTTTATTTGACCCTTATTAACGATGTTTTTAATAACTCAGGTGTTGCCAAGCAAAAAATGAATTTTTCTTCTTGAAATTTTAGATATTTAATATTCCTAAGATGTAGGATATATGTAATCTCAAAAAACATTTTTTCGGGCTCCTTACATCAAAGGGCTCTTGACGCACAATCTTAAATCCGCCACTACTCTGGAAGAATCTAACATTCTTAGAATTGCGGCGGTTTCTTGAATTTACTTTGTATTCTCTGTGTTTTAGTTTGTATTCCGTTATCGGGTGAAGTAATTCAACATCTAATTTAAGTTTTTAATTATTTTCACCTATTTTATACGTTTTACTTATTATCTTTATGTTTGCGATTGAGGTTATGCGCTGTATGTTTTAAACCTATGAATAATAGCGTGAATATTAATCAGGAGCGGATCTAGCTGCACAGTTTAATGGGGAGAGGCGGGTAAAAAATAAATTTACAGACACATTTATATTAAATAATAACATCTCATTATAATATAGATACAGTATATATTAATCACTACACACACGACGATGTAAATTCCTGAATGACTACTTAGTAAGAGTACCTATTAAAACTTATGATTATTATTAACATCGTTTTCCCTCAGGTGGGATTATTACCCCTCTTTCTATCCGTCATTGATATGCATTATTCTGTCCATTGCAAGTTCTCTGCAATTATTCCATAATTTTGCAGCCAATCTGAGTTTAGAAATGTGCAGAATCATTTTCAAAATACTTTCTCACTCAACTAAATAAAAGAAAAGTCGGCTTATTTTCCACTGTGGAAAGATACATAAGAAATCAGGTGGAAGTGAAGGGATTAATAAGCAGCCGAAGAAAATGCAGTTTGGTCATAGGAAATTTTCCATTAATACGGTCTGTCAAATTACTCTTGTTAACACGAAAATAAAATTTAAAGTTTTTCAGCATGTCATATATTATAAAAGTTATTTTCATTCTCTTTGGGCAGAAAGACGTTATCCAGTGTGGAATAATAAGTGGGCGCAGAGACGTCTATTTTTCATTGATGAGGAAACACCTTTGTGGCCACCAAAATGGAATGCAAATTCTTTCACGACGCCTCTTTCCCAGAGGTCTATTTTCGAACGTGACTTAATTACTTGCCCAAAAGGAAAACAGGAAAAGGGAAGAAGATAATTAAGTGAATGCTCTTTAAGTTTTGGGGCGCAGTGCGTTTCTCGCTCTTTCTCACCTTTCTCTCTCTCTCTCTCTCCATCCTCTCCTTCTCTCCTCCCACTCCGCTTACTCCTTCCCTCTCCCTTCTTCCTCTACCCTTTCTCATCCTCCTTTCTCTCTCTCTCTCCTTACCCTCCCTCCTCCTCTCTCCTCCTCCTCCCCCTCCTTCCAGGTCATTCACGGAAAGAGTAAGTCCACATCAGCGGCATTCGTCTTCGTTTGCGAACCCATTCTCCGATATTTGAAAGCCGACAGAACTTGTGTTTGTCGAGTTTAAGGATAGAAGAGAACGCGTCGCTCCCGAGGGTTCCCAGACGGACAAACGAAGAAAGAGAGATAAAAAAGAAAGGCGAAATATGGGCTCTTCGGAACGGGAATGGGTCGAGAGAGGAAGGCTCATTTCACGAGTCGTGGGGAGGAGGGGTGGCGGCGAATGGTGGAGAGGATTGTGCGGTTTAAATATTTAACCGTATCAGGGTCTGGGTGGGGAGGGTGAGCATTTGCCGTATGTGGGCGGCGGAGAAGGGGAGAGAGGGGAGAGGAGGGAGGGGGGGGAGAGAGGGGTTGAGGTGGAGGGGAACGAGTGTCAAGGTGCGTCGAACTTATTTGAATCTCTAAAGGGCACAGTTTTTCCTCTCTCTTTCTCTCAGTGCCCACGACCTCTTGAACGATACTAAGGAGTTGGGTTATCGGGGTCTGGGATATGCGGAAGAGAGTTCCGGAGGGGAGGGCGGAATGGGGGAGGGAGGCGGAAGGCGGAGGTGATGCAGGAGCGCCTCATTTGCCTAATTTGGCGTGACCGAGGAGCGGGTTAGGAGAGGAAGGGGGAGTAGAGGGAAGGGAGCAGGGACGGCGGGTTCGGAGGAACGGATGTCAAAAGGGCAAAGCAGATAATGCGAGGAATTGTAACTTCGTGTCACCGACTTGTTTGTCGAGCGTGTTCTCTCTCGAGATCCACAAAGGGTTGAAGAGGTTGTTGGGTTTATCGGAGTCGCGAAAGGGTTTTGTCGGGCGCTGGGTTCATGTGTGTCCTACGCGAGCGACGTCGACCCTGTGAGAGTGGCAACGGCCGGTGGGGGAGGGAGTCAGGTGCCTTGTTTATATCAGAGAGGTATTTTCGTATCGGTTTTTATAGAGATCTATTTTGGGTTATGGTGGCCAGAGGAAACGTATGCTTTCGACGGTGATGATTTCGAAAAGGCCTTCAGCGTTTTAATGATGGGTTCAAAAAGATTAGAGATGTTCGGAACGGCTTTCGAGGCAGATCCCATAATTTTCAGTATAACTATTATAGTAGTATAATTATACTATTGGCATTCTTTGCTATTTTTCGTAATTTATAGCTAAATTTATCTCAGTAAATTACACATGTAATTCAAATTAGAACCATGAAGATTTTGCCATTTGTGACAAATTAAGGGAAGTACACGATGCCTTTGTTTTATTTTCGTAGATTACATCAATTGATGAGGTTCAATTATTTCCTCAAAAAATAGCACGCGTATGCCATCCTGTTCGTGTTATTTAGGTTACTATTACACAGATAAAACTCTGTAATGACGAAAGATTCTTGATTATTCCATATCAAAATATATAATTTTAGTCGTTTTTCCCATTAATTAGCAATACATTTTATGAAATAAGCATTTTAAAAAATTGGAACTTCATTTGCTGACGCAATATGAAATTTCCTGTTTTATTTATTAAGGTTTGTTTAGATTTGTAAACTTAAAATTATTTATAAACTTAGTAACACAGTTATATGACATAACGTAATTTATTCAATAGTTCAGTTAAAATTTTAACTTACTATCTATAACCATTTGCTCAGAATCGTAATTAAAAAATTTTGAAGACTCCATCCCCTCCCCTGACACCCACCCATTTTTTCCAAAACATTTATTTGGCAGCCTAGTAAATGGCATCATATTAAATATTCAAATTTCATATTTCTTTCTCTTACCATTTATTTCTATTTTAATGTAACTGATTGCACACACGGACATACTGAGAGAAAACAGCGTGTTCATAAAACGAAACGCGTTAACAACATTAAATCTGCTGTCTAAACTCAACAGGGATTCATTTTCACGTCAAGTCGCAGGAGTAAAATATATGCAGAAATGTCTATGTTTAGGATCGTAAGCGCATTTAGCATTTTAAAGTTGCATAAATATGTTCATCTTTTATAATTTCTCCTATTAAAAAAAAAATCATAAGTTTTTCGTTCTATGCAAGAATTTCAATGAACCCTTCTAAAGGATGAAGTACTTGATTTGAATATCTTAAAGCGTCAAAGAGTTAATAATGTTAGAGAAACTCCTATAATATTAGTAGTCTCATTTAGCGATAATTACATTACTGTGGCCTAGGCATAGAACACTGAGACACGAACCGTATGGCCATCAAAAATGGTGAAGGAATTTCGATTGGAGTGAATTCGAAATTGCTTGAAGTGAGTAGAGACGGGAAAGCGAACGAACAATAACCGAAGAGGCGGCCAAACGACCCCGCTCTCTCGATGGAATATGACCACCCGCGAGGATCGACCTGGCTCGACTCGGAGAAGAGCACTTCGAAAGAGCGAAAAGACCCTCCCCTCCCCCCCCTCCCCCTCCCTCTCCACTCCCCCTACCCTCCCTCTCCCCCGACCCTCCCCCTCTCCTCCCCCTCCTCTCCCCCACATCTCTCCCCTCCCCCACCTCTCTACCCTCCCCTCCCCATCCCCTCCAACCCCCTCCCCATCCCCTACCCCTCCCATTCACCTCCCCTCATTTCCCCTCCCCCTCCCCTCTCCATCCCCTCTTCCTCCCCTTTTCCTCCCCCTCCCCATCCTCTACCCCTCCCATCCTCCCCGCATCCCATTCCGCACCCAGGCCTCCCCCAACTCCTCCTGCTCCTCGATCCCTCGGATAACAAACCTCTCTCGGAATTTCGGACGGGCGTCGCGAATCGCGAGCTCAAAGGCCACTCCTGGAATTGGACGTGATTTATCGGAGTCTGCTCCTCGTACCGTTCGGGAGAGGGAAGAGGAATGGAGAGAAGATGGAGGGAGAGAGGTTAGGGAGAGAGGTTAGGGAGAGGGAAGTTAGGGAGAGAGGAAGGAAGAGGAAGGCTGGTTTAGGAAACGGATTGCTCGCTGTTCGACTCCTGCCCGCCGAGATGGAAGGGACACTATGACAATGGCTCTCATTTGAGAGAATATTTTTTCTTTCGAATCCGTTGCAAGATTCACGAGGGAAGGAATACGACATGAGACTTTCTTTCTCTTCCCCTTGCTCTCTTTCTTTCTTTCTCTTTATCCCACTGTCTCTTTCTCTCTTTCTTGATTGAGCTCCTTTTTGAAAGTGCCATTTGCGACGTCGCCTCAAATCATCGGCGCACCTTTCTCACCTCTCGCACACGCCGGATGCCACGGCCACGCCCACTGGCATCGCCAATTCACACTTAAATGCGCAAAATACATAAGTCCACGGGTCGTATTAATCTAAAATAAGAACAATGTCATACTTTAAAAATTTTCAACAATATTTATTTATTTATATGATACCTTGCAAGCAGTGCTGTAGTCGTAAAAAAAGCAGAGGATATACGGAAGTAATACTTGGAGGTCGATGAGGGGTTTTGCCCAATTATTTATTGGAAATTGCATGACTATAATGTTGCAATGGCCGGAGAAAACTATGAGATTACTTTGAATTTCTTTGAAAATCTTATTTCAGGGATGTATATAAAAAGTTAAAAAATAATAAGCACAGTATATATTTTCAGTCTGATCGAAACAAAAGTAGTATTAGAATATTAGTATTAAATCTCTTCGTAGGCCGAAGATTTTCATTAATTGCAGGTGCCACGAAAAAAAGGAGTAATTAGCTGTTTTTTTCAATCAACCTGTATACTTTCTCATTAGGCGAAAATATACGCAATTTTTTCGAAAAAAGCAGACGGTATACGACGTATACCACCGTATAACCTCCACTACAGCACTGCTTGCAAGTTACCTATTTGGTGGCGGCAGGGGGTGCAGTGTACCAAAGGTGCCTAGCTTTTCTACGTTATCTTTTCCAATTTATTGTTATTGTTGTTATAGTTTCAGTGGATGACATAAAGTAAGAGTAAAGAGCACCGTTTAAAACGCCATCTTTTCTCCTAGAAATAGCCATTTTGGATTCATTTGATTTTATGCAACTGATAGTGGAGCGCTTTACAACGATAGGATCGTTATAGCCGATGAAAACTTTAGAATCCTCTACTATAATTGTCCTCTTCAAATTCAGTCATTCGAAATTTTGATGGCGGTACGTATTAAATTATATAGTACTCCTAATTTTTGCTACATATAATATAATTTTAGAGTCTAATTATTGTGCGATCATCTTAAATCATGTTAAATAGAAATTAACTCCTTAGCCGTAACATTCAAAATTAGAGACACAATGAAAAAGAGGAAAGGAAGGAAAGACAAAAGACAATACAAATTATTTTATTCATTACACATCAGCTACTGACATGAGAGCATCGCTCTCGAAATACGTATTTAGCACGTTTACCTCATCTTTATAGATCTTGTGTGCGTGTATTCGAGTGCTTGCGTGCGTGATTGTTTCTCCTGTTAGGTCCCTGTCGTTGCCGGAAGGTACATAAACCTACAGGCCGCTGTGTGCGATACTAGGTCCCTGGCGTGGTTTAATCTCCCGCAAACCTAGTATTATTCCCCTTTGCTTCCCCCTTTATTTTTTTCCTTAACCTCTTAGCGTGTACGTGTGCGTGTGTTTGTGGTTGCTTAGTAGGTCCCTGTCGCGGTCGTACTGACTCACAAACCTAGCAACGGTGTGATTTTTTGGGTCCCTGGCGCAGAGTAATTTCTCGCAAACCAGGTCGCGTTTCCTTTCCACCTTAGAATTAGTGCTTGTGCGATTGAGTGAGTGATTGTGTGAGTGACATCAGGTCCCTGGCGTGGAGTAACAACCCCTAAACCTGTAAGTTTATAATTTTTATTGTCTTTTGCGTTTTCTTCCTTTCCTCGCCCTTTTTCATTGTGTGTCTCTAAATTTGAATTTTACGGTTAAGGAGTAAATTTCTATTTAACATCAATTTCGCCGTAGTCTCCATTTTTACTTATTTATCTTAAATCATGTTTCCATAAATCTGTTAAGTTAGTTAAAGGAGTAACCTGGAAAATCTGTTCGATTAAGGTAATTAGGTGATATCGTTGGCTGTGTTACCTCTTCTTACCTACGGTACACTCGGGATCTTACAGAACATGAATAATTCGAAGTACTTTTATCCATCTGTAAATTACAAAGACCTCGGACATATCAGCCATTTTAAATCGGAGAGAACGAAAAAAGGAACAGACGTGATTTCCCGAAATCTAATAGCGCAGTTTTAAATGATATCGTCCAAATTGGTGACAATATATCTACTAATGTTACCGAGTCACCCGTAGGAACAGCTGAAAATATTTATTCGAAACATAGGGAAACTCCGTTTTACAAGAAATATAATACGTAAGCGTAACTGTTGTCAATTGTAGTTTGTGTAAGAAAATAGAGCAATTCGTGCATCTAACTCGGAGCGTAAAAGCAGATACAGTAAAAGGTATTGCGAGTTAGTTTACCGGGGGCATCGACAGTCAAGATAATGTTTCAGGAAAGATCGACGCGACAAAGCAGGTAAAGGGGTATTTATGGTTTTAAGGGCACTGTTAGGTTGCCACATTATTGACACAAAGGGAGACATAACAGGAAGTGTTTGGTGTCACGTGAGAGTTCGGAGAACAAAGAAAAATATCATTTGCTCGTTAATACGAAGTCGAATGCAATGCAGTGTTTCAACGACAGATTAAGAAAATTTTCTGAAAAGAATACGGATAGCCTGATTATAATTGGTGGAGATTTCAACTTTCCGTTAATTAATCAGGGCGAAGTATGGTGGTAACGAAAGCACTCATATAGAAGCTTTCTTCAAATATTTTGAGCAACTAGTTAGCCGACAAGAATAAATGAAGAATGAATTAATCGAGTGAGAGAAAAAAACTTCGATACTTTCTTTTCGACTCGTCCCCCATTAAAGTTGCTTCGGGTGTTCCTCAGGGAAGCGTATTGGGCCCTCTGCTCTTCTTAATCTATGTAAATGATATCTGCTCGGTTGTTCGTAATAAAATTAGGCTTTTCGCCGATGACACCGTTATATATAAAGAAATAAAAAACCAGGAGGATCATCAGTCACTGCTTGAAGACTTAAGAGCCATTTCAGCGTGGCGCAAAGAATGGCAAATTGAAATTAATTATACTAAATGTGCCGCAGTCGCGTTCTGAAAAAGTAAGAACAAAGATTTAGGCTTCGAATATAAAATAGATGAAATGAGCATTCGACAAGCTGAGTATGTAAAATATTTAGGAGTAACCATTTCTCTAGATCTTTCATGGGAGATGCACATTCGTCGAGTTATAGGTGCGGCCAACAAGAAACTGACTATCATAGGTAGGATAGTACGGAACAATGCAGAAAAAGTACGCGAAACATGTTACTTATCAATGGTTAGACCACAAGTGGAATATGCCTCTTGCATATGGTATACGTACGAGAAGGGACATATAATTCAATTAGAATGAGTGCAGCGCAGAGCAGCTAGATTCGTAAAACAAAAATACGAACAAAAGGAAAGAGTCACCTCTTTATTGAGGGATTTGAACTGGGTACCACTGGAGGATCGTAGATTGCACTCAAGGTTGCGGCTTCTGGAGAAATATAGATCGGAATGTCTAAAAGACGTAGTTGTAGGAATAATTGAAGCACCAACGTATATAGGTAGAAACGACCGTGATGATAAGATACGTGAGATCGATTGTAGGACGGAGCGTTATCTAGGCTCGTTCTTTCCGATGACAATACGAGATCACAATAGAAAATTTCAACCTGCGATAGACAATATTTAGGTAGGTTATGGTGCATTACACCCCCTGCCACCCACCAATTAGGTAAATTGCAGGGTAACATGTAGATGTAGATGGTCTAGTCTGGGTACCCCATCGCTTTCATTGTCTCTTTCAGGAAAGCAATCTGCACTCTATCAAAGGCGTTGCTGAGATCGACACTCAACGCCGCTATGTCCATGCTCTCGCTCTTTGCGGCGATGGCGCAGACGTTACGTAGTGTTGTCAAGGCGTCGATAATGTTTCTTCCTCTGATAGCCACGTACTGGTCTTTCCCTATGACGTCTTTCATTGAAGTGCCCATTCCCTGTTTTATAATTTTCGTCAGTATTTTGTAGTTGGGGCAAAGCAGCGTCACTGGTCTGTAATCGGTCACTTTGATGGCGTTTGTCTTTTTTGGGATAAGCGTGACTATACCCATCCTTTGTGAGTCCGTGAGTCGTGGTAGTCTTGTCATTTCCTTTACGATGTCTGTGACCTCCGTCTTGATTATGTCCCAAAATTTTCGGTATAGTTCGTATGAGATTCCGTCGATCCCTGGCGATTGTTTTGACAGAAGGGATTGTATAACCTAGTCAATTTCGTTGAGCGTTATCGGTCTGTCTAGTCTACTTTTCGAGTCCTCGGTTACTTGCGGCTTGTTTGAGACGAAGGCGTATGTGCCGTCAGAGGAAGGATTTCGCACTTTTCTGAATAGGACTTGGTAATGTCTTTGGATATATCGGTCTATGTCGTCCGTATTTTCGATCATCTCCCCGTCTGAATTTTCTACAAAGTCATTGCGTTCCTTTCGTCGTCGTTTCCGTAATTTCCCGTAGTAGTAAACCGTCTTTATCTCGTCTTCGGTCGTTAAGTCCTCTTTCATTTCATAGTCAAGGTGGTTTGTCTTCTCTACCGTCAGCGAAAGTAATTTATGTTTTACGCCTTCCATCGTCAGCCTCTTTCTGTAGTTCATGGAGTACGTCGTTGTAGAATTTTACAGTCTCTCTCCTTTCGTCTAGCACCCGGATTGATTGCCTAATTAAGAATCGTTTGACGTTCCTCTTACCAACATTCTCCCACCAATTCACGATATTGGGGTGCCCGTCAGTCTCGTTCGTCCATGTCTTCAAGTTTCGTCCAAAATCCGTAATGATGTCATCGTAATCGAGGAGAGAGACATCCATCCTCCACAAGGATCTTTCCTTTTAGTGTTTATTTCCCTGTGGAGATCAGCAATTTTGATTATCCGCAGCATGGCATGGTGATCACTAAAGCACGCCGGCCTCACGTTATAATCCGCGAGCGATTGTGTCAGGTCTGGCGTCGTATATATTGTCTATTCTCGTCGAATTTAACGTCCCTACTATCGTGTATCGGTGAGCAGATCAATTTTCTCGTTTCTTAACGCGGACGTTTTCTTGGTTGGGACGGAAAATTGATCTGCTACGACAGTTCAGTGGTAGAATATCCGCCCGGCAAGTGGAAGACCCGGGTTCGATTCCCGGTCATAGTAAACTTTTTTTCTCATTTCAAAATTATTCCCAACATTACAGCTTATGCCTCTCTGCATAGGATCTTTAAATCGCTTTTTTCCATAAATTAGAAGGGTAATTAACGATTCTAAGTAAGATGGTAACATTTACTTTCCCTTTCTTATCACTAATGTATATCGGTATAAGTTTCCATGCGCCCTAGGAGTCCTCTCCCTCTCTCTTTACACAGTGGAAAGGATATTGCGGCTCCTTTCTTGGTCATAGTAAAAGAACCCTTTTGATTGCGTTAAAATAAGCTCTTTATCCTGCGCAGTGGTTTCTCCACTTTCGCGGCTGTTGGCCTCATAAACCTCGCCATAAACCTAGCCTTTAAATAACAATAGCAGCAGGGAAGAAAGAGAAATGAATGACTGTCTCCTGAACCAACTTTCGATGCGTCACTGGTTTTCCCGTTCCCCATAGTTGATAGGTTTACATTGAACTTTAATGTTCAAATAGGGTTAAAACAACCCGTAAAAATGAACAATTTTGAGATTTTCGATTTTTATAGTTGGTTATGAAAAAAATTCTATAATCCTGAAAAAATTCAGTTTCCTAAACTTATTAGATTCGTTTACACACTGGAATAACTTTTTCCATGCTAACTTATGGGAGATATTCCGGGGCATCTGAAGTCGAACCCGGGACACTAAGCAAAAGTAACAATCATACCTAATAGATATTGCGGCCATCTAGCAACACTGAAAATTTAATTTTTCTAGCTTATGGGCAAGTGCACGAAATTAATTTACAAAAATAGCGCAATGCTTTTCTTGTGGGAAAAAAACGCATATTTCGGAATTTTTGGGGTCGAACTCATGACATTTAGGTAACAAGTCTTATTTTATCTGTAGGTTTCTCTATCAGATCTACAAAAACTGAAATCTTCAGCTCTCTAGCTCTGGTAGTTTGGGCTGGACATTAGTATCCTCTTATATATAACCTATCATTATATATAGACGTTCCTTACAGAGGTGTCCACAAAGCCGCCAGACTCAAAGTTTGACAATGTATTGTATCTATTTGAGAAACAGCATGAAGTTGTGCTTTATGCTGAGACATTGTACAAATTGTATGACATTTTGAACCATGTTTAGGGCACGCGAACAGACCGTTACAATGATCAGAAATGTGTTTTCTGCAGAACCAGAGGATTGCTTTACTGGAAGCGTACTTTCAGTGCAAATCCTATCAGAGGTTTGTAGACGTATGGCAGTGCAAATATCCCTATACTCCGGCGCCAAGAAAGGCCGCAATCTATGGCTTCGTGTCACTGGTTCTGTGGATAGGTCGCGAAGTGGTAGACCACCAGTAATCACTCCGGAATTCAACCGAGATATCCAGCAGCGATTGTTGCAGTCGCTCCACAAATCTGTTCGGCGTTCATCTCAACAAGCTGGAGCTTCACGGAGATCCGTTCTTCACGCAATTAAACGTTTGAAGTTACATGTGTACCGAGAGAAAGTGCTGCAGGAACTTAAGCCGCCGGGCACAGAAAAGCGCCTTCATTACTGCCGGTGTTTTAAGAATTTCATTCGAAACAATGTCGCCATTCTGGAAAAGATTTTCTTTATAGATGAGGCGTGGTTCCATTTAAGTGGTTACATTAATTCTCAGAATACACAAGTTTGGGCTTCAGAAAATCCCCATGCTTTACATGAGGTCTCGCTGCATTCTCAGAAAGTTGGCGTTTGGTGCGCCGTATGCCGTCGGAGAATTGTGGGTCCTGTGTTTTTCGAGTCCACGGTAAATGCTGCAGTATACAGTAATATTGTCCAACAGTTAGTGGCGTTGCTGGGATTGGATGAATGTTACTGCTGGTATTAGCAGGATTCGAAATTTTTTTTGTTAGGTAGGAATTTGTGAAAAACCGACTAGAAAAAACGAAAACCTTGAAAAAGTGCAACAATGTGGCGGCTAAAAACTCGCAATTGTTTAAACAAATTTTCAAGGTTTATGTATTTCTGAATGTGCTACGGAGCGGAAATTTTTTTTAGAGGTAGGAGTTTTAAAAAACGAAATAGGGATTATAGAAATTTTGTTATTTTAATTGGTGTTGGCGTTAAAAATTCTTAAAATTTAAAACAATAGATAACTGTTTAGTTACTACGGTATGAGCTAGGAAGCTGAATGCAGAATGCAAGCATCTTCTACTAGTATATATATATATATATATATATATACACTAGTATAATAATACGTCTATGGTTTACCCGAGTAAAGGCGTGAATGCGCCAATACTCGGGTAAATCGCCAGCAAGTAATATGGCCTTACGCTCAGTTCTTACACTCCCAGATTCAACTCAATGGAGATTGTTATGGTTAACCTTTACACTAATACCATGCAACCCGCCGTAAGTTGACATATTTGGCGAATATCCCTGCATCTTTGCAAGATAACTGGAATACCTTTTTTAACTATTTTTATTTTATATGAAAGGAAGAGAATCAAATAACAAAGGAACTATATATATTTTGGATGAAAATAGCAATTAAAAGGAAATTAAAAATTGTATTGACTTGACGCTTTGAATAATAAGTAAAGACCTCATAAAGAGATATTTACTTTAATGAAATCGAGGTGCAAATCATAATACTAAGCTTTTTCCTTGAGATTTGATTTTTTTCTCGATGCCCCTGTTATTCACATTGTCTATTTTTTGCTCCTCCTTTCCGTTCGATCTGCGTTTGTGTTTTATTTGTTTTTGTGGTACATTCTTTGTTCTCACTTTTATTAACACCAATATACCATACTACATCTTACTTTGAAACCTCAAGCAATGTTTATACGATATTAATACCCCTCCCACCGCTAATCTTTATTCATTTCCGTAGTGTAGTTACATATTTCTCATTTACTAAGCAATTTCCATTCGATAGACATTCATATCGCCGATATATGTTAATTATTTAGATCACTCCCCCCGTCTACTGTTATTATTTTCACAAGCAATTTCCGGTATCAGTATTAAGAAATATTTCATTAAGTTAAGATTTTTACCAACAGGAAGCCAGGATATAGTATGTAGTAATATTTTTTGCTACTTTGCTCGAGTTTTACCCAGAGAAACAGAAAAATTGTGTTCCTTTGCCGAAAAGTCCCCGCGCCGAAAGATGCCTGCGCCGAAAGATCCCTGCGGTGAAAGGTCTCTGCACCGAAAGATCCCCGCGCAGAAACAGTTGCGCCGAAACGGTTGCGCCGAAACGGTGGCGCCGAACCGCTTGTGCCGAATCGTCCCATTCCGCGCGCCAAAAGCACAAACATTTTATGAAAATCTAATACAATCGGAAATCTTAGTCAAACTAGGTGGTGGAGAGTATGGTTCTTCAGAGCAACAAGTATTCACTCGAATGCTTTTGACACTGACCCATTCAAGTTTACGAACTTCCCAAGCCGACAAAGCGTGCACAAAATGAATACAGCGGTGCCATATTCATAAAGCCTGCTAAAGCAAAGGGCATTTCTAAATATATAAAATCAATTTATCCAAATCACAGTCCATATTTTCAGCGTCTGTTAGAAAAGTACGGAAGATCAATCACCCAAAATAAAGAGGAATCTGAGAGCGAAGTTGGAATTCGGATTAATATAATTTGATGAAAACGTCATATTTTAAGTTCTGTTTAGACTTTCTTGTTTACGAAAATGCTCTTTCATTTGAATAAAAATGTGATTTTTATAGGAAAAAATATATTTTTGATGTATATTCTGAAAAAAGATAATAATGGACTCCTAAATAAGTCAATTATCGAATGTTTGATATGACTCATCCACATCTTAATGCTCTACCGTTATGTGGGCCAATCACAGATTCATTCGCTGACTCTCGAATGGGCGGTGGTTATTGAGGTGGTCACCGACAGACACGTTGAGGCGACTCAGTGTGAGATGGGTTTGGGGGCAGAGGGCAAGGATGAGCGTTGGATCCGGGTGTCTTCTTATGGGGGCTCAGGAGCACCCGACATTCACGCCTTTCCGCCCCAACCGTGACTAACTAGGCAGGGATGGTGAGAAAATCTCCCCTCCCCATCTCTCTCCCTACACTCATCACTCACCCTCCCCCGCCTCACTCCCCATGCTTCTCGTTGCTCTCTTACACGAAAGAATCTCCTAACTAGCTCGCAGATAAATCGCTTTTCATAAATAATACCGACAGAATTCGTCCTTTTTGGTGAATAAGCCGTTGCAGGTAGATATGCAGTCCTTAAACTTCCTAGAGGGTCTTGCTCGAGCATTGTATCCTACTATGACCTGGAGATTTGACAAGCGCCGTCAACGTCATCTTCGATTCGGTCAAGTCATGTCCACGGCGTTGAGTATTTTCCTTACAAAATGAAGAATCCTCCACTGTCGAGCGGAGCGATATTTTCGGCTCGAGGAAAGGAAGAAAAGGTAAGAAAATATAGTAGGGGAATGATTGAAATTTGAATTTTGAAAAAATTGCATACGATTTTGAAAACACGACCGGTTTCGTCAAACGATCTTCATCTTCCGGTGTCGAATTCTCTGGCCGAAGTTGAATTATAGAAGAATATTAATCATGTATGCGGTATTAATGGAGAAAAGAGAAAACAGTCCAAAGAAATCATGATTCAATCATACCAAAAAGCATTAAAAAGTATTTATTTTCTAACCCAACTGTATTTGAATTAATTACACGAGGAAGGTGTGAAAAATCACATTTCGACACGTTAAATTTTCTTTTTTGGTACTTCTAGTGAACGGGAAAGATATGTGAAAATCGTTTTCCTAGTTAAAATGGAGATTTGACCGTCTATCAGGCGCGTGTAATTGAACCATGGAACCAAGTTTTGTACGTTTCGCTTGTTTTGTTTTGTCTCACATCGCTCACAATTTCATGCTCAACACCCGAAACTAAGGTGAATGAAGTTGGATCAGCAAGTTGTTTTCGTTTTTAATAGTTTTGCGTAAACCTTTCATGTATGATAATATTAGTTCCACGCCGCTTCAAACAAAACCAATCATTTCATCGCACAACGTATTACAAGAATTAAGAGTCACGGACCTCCTCCCACTCATCCGGTTAGAGAGAAGCGCGAAGGAAAATCCTTCAACGCGGAGTGCAGTGCGATCTAAGAGCCCTCGAGCACCTCAATGGAATTCGCTATCCTCTCTCTCTCTCTCTCTCTCTCTTTAACGCTATCCCAACATTGAATCTTCATCGCGAGCACGCCGTATCCAAGACCAACCCATCCGCACGGCAGGCATCCTGGTAAGACGAGCGGAATCGAAGTGCGAGGGAAATGAGGGAGAGTTGAGGGTAGGAAAGGGGAGAGGGGGTTTAAGGAGGAGGGGATAAGGAGGAAGGGGAGAGGGGGTAAGGGGGAGGGGGTAAGAAGGAGAGTAAGGAGGAGGGGGTAAGGAGGAGGGGGCAAGGAGGAAGAGGAAAGGAGGAGGGGGGTAAGGAGGGCAGTAAGGAGGAGGGGGCAAGGAGGAGGGGGTAAGGGGGAGGCGGTAAGAAGGAGGGGGTAAGGAGGGGGAGTAAGGAGCAGGGGGTAAGGAGGGGATTAAGGAGGAGGGGGCAAGGAGGAGGGGGAAAGGAGGAGGGGGCAAGGAGGAGGGGGCAAGGAGGAGGGGGCAAGGAGGAGGGGGCAAGGAGGAGGGGGCAAGGAGGAGGGGGCAAGGAGGAGGAGGTAGCGTGGATGAGGCCGGTGGAGGAAACTGCGGGGAGAGTGGAGGGAAACAGGAAGAGTCCGAGAATGGAACGGGGAGGGAGAATGAAGAGGGGGTTAGATAGGAAGGGCACGGATGGAGGGTGTTCCGTGGCCCCGTGCTCCTTTGATTTATTGGCTGCCTGAAACGGAATCCAGCGCCGACGTCTTATAAGGTTTAACTTGGTTCGAAGCTACGTGGTTCTTTGGATGGGAAAATTACAGGCTGCGAGACCTAAGTGAGCCGAGGGATGTGCTTTATGCAGCGCCAAATTCGCTTCACGAAAACACACACACACTTCCATCAACGGTTTTTAAAGGAAACCCCCACCCCCTCCCTCAATTCTTTTCTTCTCTCTTCCCTCCCTCCTTTACTCACCTCCCTCCTTTACTCACCTCACTCTGATCCTCCTTTTCATTCTCTCTTCCATTTCTTCTCTGCTCACAGCTTCGCCTTTTATCTTCCTTCCCTCATCTTTTATTTTTGTGAGCCCCTAATTCGCGTAACTCTGCTTTCGGGACAACTAGTTCATCCAAATATAGTTCACCATGTTATTGTTCACTCGTGAAGGTTTCGGGTGAAACTTCAGTTTTTTGCTATATTATAAAACCTTAGTCTTAAAATATTAATTTATAATTAAAAAAATAGCAGACTATTACTTACAGAAGCCTTTCCAAAGTTAATAATGCTATAAGCTGTATTATATATATATATATATATATATATATATATATATATATTTTTTTTACGTTCCATATGATTTTCCTTTAAAATTCAGTTGCAGTTAAATTGAAATTTGCGGTATGTTAATAATTTTTTAAAAAGAATTTTATCGAAAGTAATATTTCCATGTGCTAATTATTCGTTGCTTGAATTTGATAAGATATCCTTGCCCTTCAAAACATGACTTTCTATGTCCAATAAAATTAAGATATTCAGAGAACCAACAACTCACAAAAAATACCATAGAACCCAAACAACATGTTCATATTCCTGTGTCCTGCTACTTCTAAATTTGTCCCGCTCTCTTCCTCCCTTCCTCTCCTCCTTTTATTTCCTGACTCTTACTCTCTCTCTCCAAAATTTCTCTCTCTCCCTCCAAGTCTTATTTTGATATTACGTGAACGATGTACTTCCTCTGTATTAACAACTGCCTAGTTACCTCACAATCGTGGAAGGGATAATAACACGCCATCTTTATTTCATCGGTAGATGTGACTTCATCGGCTCTTGGCGAGGAGTAACTTCTCTTAAACCAGCGTGAATGGCAAAGTAAGTACACTATTTTCTTTATGTTGTTGAGATTGTATCCATAACTTCTCTCAGATTTAAATTTCAAGTCCATTTTTATAGAAAGCTAATCGAATAATATGGGTATTTTATGTTTCTAACTGTTTTTATTTCGTATTTTATAAGTATTTTCGTAAATTAGGCGTTCTCTACGGTATTTACGCAATATACATATTTTTCCCTATGAATTTTACATTTTTGTGAGGTAAACCTTTTCAAGTTATGAAATCGTTATGGACATTTATTATGAACTACTAGCTTTAATAACTGATAATCTTAATGTCAAGTAATTAGTATATTTTTAGTTGATCAAAAGAAACAATGAAAGCGCGTTTTAGTGACTGGGTGGTAGCTAAATGTTTTTATCTACATGGAATGTACTGCAATGGACTACAAGCATAATGAGCAACTATGCAATAGCATTATCTTGGTCGCAGTTATCTGCTAGAATATGTGTCTCAAAAATGCTTGTATTTAACATTTAAGCCAAAAGAAACCCTGAGAAATGTAAGGGACATACTTATTTTCCAACTTTTATAAAAATTAATTTTCTTTTAAATACGTTAAAAAATGCTTTTACACAATTGCGCAATTTTAGAAGAACGCCGTAGTATTAAAACAACTATTACTCTGTATCAAAATGTAATGAATTATGTTTTACAATGAGGTTATAGAATGGATGTTTCGGATCGTGTATAGGAGAGCCAGCGGAAGTGGCGGCGCGATATTAGAGAGGGAGAGAAAGAGGAGATTAGAAAAAGGAGAGAAAGGTTGGAAGGGGAAAGAGAGAAAGAAAAGGGGCGTTGATGCTAAATGATTTTCCTCTTTTAAAAACCCTTTGGGGATTCGCGCACTCGTCATTTTCCAGTCCCATTAAGGGCACTTAGGGCGCAATGTGACCTTTGCTCCTTTTTGATCCATCCCTTCCCCTCTGACCTCTCCCTCTGGAGGTCCAACGAGGCCGTAATTACCATTGCCAGGCGATCACTCCAAAGGGAGAGGAAGAGAGATATGGGAGGTCGGGAGAGAAAAAGAGATAAAACCTATCGATTAAAGATACCGAGAGTTCCCGATTCCGCCGTTGGGAGGGAGGGCGCCACGCGAGGGAATTAATCTGTTGTCGGTGCAATAGAGGTCGCGGCTCAGGGCGAGCAATGTTTCTAATTTGGTTTTAATCGTCACGCGTTGTTGATTTATAATAATTTTTGCTATTATCGCTTTGTATTTTTTGCCAGAGCATGACTTCGATACTCGTCTCTTATCGTTTTCTGCTTTATTACATTAAGTGAACGAAAATAATTCTCTCGAAGATTTTTTACGAACAAATCTTTAGAAATTTTAGTAGGTAAATTTATTCATGAAATCATCTTAATGATCGATTAAACATTAATGAAAATGAACAATCATTCGAAATCCCCATAGTTGCAAAGAAATCTAAATATAACTACACATTATTGTCTTAGAATTCAACAGATTTTTCTAAGTACTTACGTAACACATAGTAATTTAAGAACTTTCATTCTATCAGTTTTATACGAGTAAATGATCGATCCAATGAGTGCTGATAAGCTGATTAAAAGATGCATTTGATGCCGAGAATTCGCCTCTAACCTGCCTAATAAAACTGCCAAAAGCCACGATAGCACTTCGCATTCAAGACGGGTGGTCAAGAGTTTTTAATGGTCCTCAACAGATCGACTCTTAAGAGCTCCTAATGCCTCGAGTCTGCTTCAAAGTAATAATCATGAAAAATTCGAGAAAACAGTAAACTCGAATCCCTGCAAACTGAGCTCGTACGAGGGCTCGATGTCGATATGCTCCCACGAATACGATTTTCTCAACCTCCCCCGACCCATACTTTCGTGTCCATCCATTTACCCTCCCTCTCCCCTCCTTCCCCCTTTCATCCCCCTTCCATCCCCCTTCCCTCCCCCTCCCTCCCCCTCCATCCCCCTCCCTCTCCCCCTCTCCCCTCCCTCTTCCCACCTTCCTCCCTCCCTCCCCCCTCCCCCCTCCTATCCTTCCCCCCTCCCTCTCCTATCCTTCCCCCCTCCCTCCCTTCTCCCTCTCCCATACCAACTTCCCATCCCCTCCCCCCTCTCCAACCCATCCGCCAACAAACTCCCTCCCCCGATATTACCAAGCCACTTGATGCTTCATTAGCGCTGGGCACGCATCTCTCTCGTCTGCTGACTTCCCCGCCCATATCCTCGCCTCCCTCCTCCTTTCGCTCTCTCCTTCTTCCTTTCGCTCTCCCTCCGACCTCGAGGAGACGGAGGAAGGAGTGGAGGAGGGCGTGCAGGGGGCGTGCGAGGGCGGCAGAGGCGGGGCGGGAGAGATGATGCATAGGCGGAATGAATAGCCTATTCTGAAAGAGGGAGGAAAGTAGAACGTGAGTCGGCGCGCAAATAATGAAAAGAAACAAAAACAAAAGATAAACACAATGCGTTGTTATGGCGTTTTGAGTTATCCCATTAAATGGTTCTTGGTTGGTGGAGGAAGGAGACTGGAAATGAAATTAACAAAAGGGTTAGAGGGAAATCGTCTCGCGAGAAAGGAGAGGGGGTGGAGGAGGAGAAAGGGGCGGAGAGAGTAATCGGGAGAGAGAGAGAGAGGGAGGGAGGATGTGAGAAAGGGGAGGAGAGGTAAAGGAAGGGAAAAGGAGACTGCGGGGAAAGGAGGATAGTGGGATTGAATGTGAACCCAAGGAAATTGGGTCCTCAAATTTGTTGTCAATGGCCAAATTACTGTATTATCTCTTGTTATATGATCTTGAACGAAACAGTTTAAAATCTGAGAGAATTTGTCAGCGGAGAAATGCATGCATGCGACATGGAAAATTATAATGAAATGCTCGAAGATTTGGAAAGGTTATATATTTAATGTTTTTCAAATACTCGGCGTCTAAAAGAGTTTTCATAGTATCCAATGCGCCAAGCCTAGACAAATTAATGGTTAAATACGGAAATATTTTCCTACTGGCTCAATTAAAATCGATGAAACTATAAATTCCGCTTTAATAGCGTCGTCTTCAATTGCGAAAAATTATTATTTTACACTAGCAAAAACTTCGAATGAACATTAATTTAGTACATAAACGTTCCGCAGAATCAACAATAATTACAATATGTTGATTGAGATTTCTAAAGCAGTGTTTCCGAAGCGGTGGTTTGTGTGAACCCCCAGGGTCGCGAAATTTTTCATAGGATTCGTAAAAGATTTGAGTAATGGAGGAGATTTAAGTTATATTGTATTATTTCAAAGGAAAATGTTAGTGTATGAAATATCATTCGTGGATTTTAGGCATTATCTTCTGCCTCTGCGGCTGTCTGACAGTAATATAGAAATGCATTGAACACATTATTATTCCTATTTTCCAATTATAAAATTAAGCCTTTTTTATGCAAAGTGTTTTAAAATATAACTTCTTAAACAAAAAACTACAAAAGTTATATTTTCATTAGGAAAAGGCTTCGGATTCAGTGTAACCGCAGTTATAGCTAAACTCGTAATTTTTAATTATTTTATCAAGCAGAATTAATTATTGTTATAGTAAAATGTGAGATATAATAAAGGTATTTTCACAGTCAATGATGACGTTAAGCTATCGCTACTGTAGAAATCAAGCGATTAAGTTAAGTTGTTTCTAAATGACAGCTATTTAAGAAGAAGAGCGTATGAATTGAATTTCAAATCTTTATTCAACTGTTCAACTTGCTGAGACTATTATTTTATATTATTTTGCTGAAAGTAACAAAAATGTCTTACCTTTATCTTTGTCTTATTCACTTAGATTCATAGACGAAATTAGTTAAAGGCGAATTTCAACCATTGGTATTTTTCTTTTAATTGCATTAGCGTTTGTGAGTATTTATCTCTTTCACAAGCTTTCCTTATCTCAATTACCATTGTTAATTAAAATGCTTAGTATCTGCAATTGTTTTAAACGCTTGTATATATATATATATATATATATATATATATATATATATATATATATATATAACGATACGGAAAAAGAAATAATATGATAAAATAAATGCAAATGCAATAAATGCTGATTTTATTCGTGTAAATAGTGTCAATCATCTAAAAATACCTTAAGGGCAATAAATACCAAATGAATATTTATTATTATTTTACACTGTTTTTTCCGGAATTTGAACTGATCATGAAACTTTCCTTAATGTTTATCTTAATCCAACTTTGCCGATTTGTGACTAAATTAAAATGTCTTTAAAATATTTGCAAAAATTATAAACATTTTAATTATATGTTAGAACATAGTCGTGAGTTATCTTTAAAAGCTTTCTTAAATATTTAAAATAGCAGGAAAATTCTTACAGCTGAAAATTACTGACGTACTGCAAAAAGTTTTGAATGAAGCGATACTTGCCTTCAATTAACGTTATAAAACAATGGTTATAGAATTTCCGAAATTTTGCGCAATTTGTGGCGACTTTTTATATGTTTTCCTAGAAGATGCAGTTTTTTTTCAGTCCTTGAATTAGATAAATTATCTCCAGCCTTTTAGCGATTTGAAATTCACACTCTAGAACGGTGACAAATGTGACAATGAGCACGAAGCGATCGGCGGCGCCGATGTAAATGAACTAGTCTGCATTGCTGAGCAATCGGAGAGAAATGGGGAAAAGTACGAGAGGGAAAGGAAAACGCTCTCGCCTTTAGCGGCCACGGAGTGCGTGATTGGGATGCGACCTGTTAATTACGCCGCAATCGAGAAATCGATCCTATTTGCGGAAAAGGAAGGAAGTCAGAACTATCGCGCAATTGTATTTCATCGCTAAAGAGATTACCTTCATGGGAACTTCGTGCGGCTATTGTAAAAGCAGCATCCAGGCCAATTACAGAGAAAGGCTATCTTTATAGGAATTTCTCTTGCATCGAAAGTTTTTTTTTAACGCCAAGAATGAACGGTAGCAAGTTTTATGTGGCAAAGAAATCGTCTTTAACAAGACAAATTAAAAAACTTTAGTTGTGGAAAATGTATGCATCTAACCCTTATCCTAAACTTTCACAAACAACCATATTGAACATTTTACGGCCATAAAGACCAACTGCTTTTTAAAGATCGATAAATTAATCTTTCATGTGTTGGGTTAATACTAAAGAAAATTGTAAGGAATATCATGCCATTCCTTTTCATTAAATTTATATACATGCTATCCATGTCTGCTCTTCGTGATATTATCACACTATTCTATATTAAAACATAATACTAAAAACGACACATTTTGGTCTTAGTACTAATAATTTCTGGATAATATGGCTGTAGCGAATATATCTATCTGGAAAATATAGGGCCATCTCGATTCTAGAAATACGCCAAACTTGCCAAATGTCTGCTATCGTACCATGAAAAACGATGCAATTAAATTTTACTCTCTATTTACTTCTTTCACTCATTCCCAGCATTCACCATTAACATAACCGTTTGTCCAAATAATTAATTCAAACGGAAATAAAACAGAAAAAATTAATAATAATAAAAAGTATACAACGGCTATTTGAGTTGAAGGCTTTCGCAGCGCTGCTGAATGCTGGTGGAAGTTTTCGGGTTTCGCTGCATTGGCGGCATTTATGGCTCTCGACGTTTCGCAGACATTGCAGTCTGCATCTTCAGGAGATGAAGTGTCACTCACTTCATCTCCTGAAGATGCAGACTGCAATGTCTGCGAAACGTCGAGAGCCAGAAATACCGCCAACGCAGCGAAACCCGAAAACCTCCACCAGTATACAACGGCTAGTTTGGTTACATGGAAAGTGAGGTGGAAATAATAAATTACGGAATAAGCATTTAAATATAACATAACTGGAAAATTAAGCATTTTTTTAGGTGTCTCCAATACCTATGCTTATTCTGGAATTTGTTTTCAGCCATAAGACGAGCTCAATAACTCTCTCTATTGAATGAAGTGCAAATGTCAAGAATATATTCTTCCGGTATTCTCTGTCATCAGTTTCTTTCCTCCTGGCTGGATTTACGAATTTCATAATATCCCGGCTCTATAAATGTTACGGACTTCATTCAAGTCTCTTAACATCTCATGAAATTCACGAGTCGTACATTTACATTTGCATTACTGCCCCGTAAGCCGCCAGCAAACATAAACTCGACCTAAGGCATCTCTTGATCTGTCTTATCACATCTGGGAAAAATGATCTGTTGTATTTCTTGATTCTACCGAATATTTCGACGTATTTTCTGTTACGTTCTCATCTAACCCTAAACTTATTAGTATCGTATGCTACTTCTGTGCCGCGCACGTCCTCAACTAATTTGGAGCTATTAAACTTTTCAAATGGTTACACTTTTATTCCATTCTTCTACCATTTCGTGTCTTTCGAAATCTCTGATACACTTGCATCGTATCGATACTCTCCCTTTACAAATAATTGATTACTACAGACGTCCAACGCCGCTCTCTTTTCTTAACCTACTCGTGGTCATTTAAAAAACCCTCACATTTTATTGCGTAATATATTACTTTGCACTCTTTTATTTCCTATCTAACCGTTCCTTTTACGATCATTTGGGGAAATTCCTAACATACATTCTTTTTTTTACTTAGGTGCTAGAATATTTTTGTATCCATTCAACACAAATATAAGTCAAACAGGTTTAATGCGCTAACCATATGATTTATTTGGAGACGGCGCGGGAAATATTTTATGGCGATTAATTTTTTCCGATTATATCCTTCCTGACTCGATCCTATTGTTTCTCTCTCCTAAAAGTAACCCGGCAACAGCGAGTGGCTCACACCAATCGACATATTTTGTATCCGTTTCGCTTCATTCATTTCAATATTCTGTACATGTACGAAATAGTTGCGCGTAAACATGGTCTTTTGAGACTGACTTCAAATGTTTTATTCCGCACTCTCCTAAAATGTCACTTATGAAAGTTTTCTGCAAAGACAATCGAATCTAAAGTGTGAGGCAGTGAGATTGGGGGCGCGAGATGAGGGCGGCAATTCGGAGAGAGAGAACTCTTGTCTCACCCTGGGTGTCCACATAGCAGCGCAGTAATCGATTAACGTTACCGATCACGACTCGGCCGAAGACTCTCTCTTTCTCTTCTCCATTTCCCTTTCCCTTCTCTCCGTTTCCCTCCTTCACTCCCTTACCTCCTAACTCTCCTTCCTCCGCCTACGCCTCTCTCCGTTCCATGGCCAATCCGATATATCCCGTCGCCTTGGGCAAGGACCCATTTGAACACTCCCTTTACCTCAGAACATTTTTATGAAGACATTTTTAAGTCGCGTACTAATTTATTCATTTCTACCTTTAGAAATACAAATTGAAAGATTAACGACGAAAAATCTAAAGATAAATCATCGGGATTAACAATATCCACTGCAAGTCAACATTAATCTTTCAAACGTATAGATAGATCGTCCCCAAGATTTTGGAACCCCAGGGAGACCTCACACCCGCTGCGGATCTGGAGCCAACCCTGAAGCCCTTCTTTTTATATCTCATCATTATCTTCAGGTGCTAAGATTTAAAACATCTCGTAGCCATTACGTTAAAAACGGACGAATACCAGTACGTTTTTCATTTTCCGAGGGACAAATATCATGGCAACGATAAAACGTAACTGGTCTATTCCTTGTCGGCAAGTAGCATTTTCTATATATGAAGGCACCACTTCTGTATTCTTAGTGAAGTTGTGTGCAAATGGAATTGTTGTTTGTGGGACTCCGACAAGCATCGTGAAAGTTTCATTTTCCTTCCTCTTTGTCTCTCCGACACTTTAACCTCACATTTCCATCCATGCGTTTCGATATATGTCGCTTCTCTCATCGAGAGCGATGGGTTCGCAACCCGCGCGCGGCACCTCCCACGCTCCCCCCCTTCCCATATCCACCATCCCCTCCTCCCCCTCCCTCCCCCCCCTCCCCCACGCCATCGGCAGCGCTGAAAATTCCTCTTCATCCTCTTCCTCCGCTCTTTGGCAATCCCATCCGTCGCCCTCACCCACGCAGCTTCCCCCTCCTTAGGCCTTTCTGCGTGCTCTCCTGCCAACAGATCAGACCGAGCAAACTTTTATTCGGACCACGGAATGTCCCCGATAAAGAAACTCCCTCGAGGCCGCCCCACCGCCCGCCTGCCCCCGCGATAGCGCCCGAATGGAATCTCACGTGTAGCAAAGGTTGGTGTCCCTTCGCGAACGAAAGGGAGAGTGGGCGAGTGTTGCGTCGCTTCCGATGAAATCGCTTATTCGTTTATCGAGGCCTCTGATGGACGGCCGCGAAGCGACCTGTGCTGCTCTGCATAGTATATCACAATCCCACGTTGTTTTCTCGGCATTTCTCTCTCTCTGTTGCTAGACCGTCATTTGAGGAACGTCTTTCACTAGGACGCAGTGCTCCACGTGACAGGAGAGCGCGTAATCGCATGCTCGAATGCAATTGCGCCCTCCTTTAAGCTGGTGGAACTGTTTGTATTGTGAATAATATTGGTCAACATCATAAAAGCTTAAAAAAACGCGTAGTATTGAAATTTTTGCATTTTAAAAAGCAGTTTTTAAATATAAACTGCGGATATTGCGGATTAATGATCTCACGAAGTAAAAATATGAAATATCTGTTACTAATAGCTCCTACCGATAGAGTTTCGAAAAGGGACTTGACAGCGTCTCTGACAAGACAATTTAACGGGAAATAGGAATTAAAGATGTATAAACGCGTCAATTCCACGAAAGATCCCAATCTTGCGCATTCGCCCGCCTGTTAATTAAGGCGTGCTGAACCCATAGGAACGGTCTATCTCTCTCTCTCTCTCTATTCAGGGTTTCTCGTCACGTGCCAAACGGATGCCACGACTGGCGCCGCTTCCCATCCAAGGAGGCGCCTCGTGCGTGTGGGAGAGGGAGTGGAGTGTGGGACGGTGGGGTTGAAGGTGGGGGAGGGGAGGGTGACGGGAAAGAGGCCTACCGACGACACGCACCGCAATTGCGTGTGATCTCACTGTTTGGCCGCGCTCTCGGCATTCCAAATGTTTTCCTCGTGCGCGTGTTTAATGTGCGTCCTCTGTGTCCGCTCTAATACGGGGAGACGGGTCCGAGTGGCGCTGTTGATTGCGGCGACGGGGGGAAACGCGCCCCTTTGTTAGGAGGGGGAGGGGTGACGTAGCCGGGGTGGCGATGGTGCTGCCCCCCTGCGTGCGGCTGGCTGGGTATGCCAGGGCGCAAAGAACCCACTCGAGGACAGAAACTGCTGCTATGCTTCGAATGGTCTTCTTCAGAACCGTTTCTAACGAACTCAAATCGCACGGTGTAGGTCACTCTGGTATCACGCGATTGATTAGGAGACTGCTGGCTGCATTTGTATCCGGTGTGATCAACCGTTCCGTTGAGAGCGACGAGATGAGAAAGTTGGTTCGATTAGACCCGAAATATTGGGGCATATGTGTTAGCTAATTATTTGCCTTCTAACCTTAGTGGCGATCTTAGCATTGATCACAGACATTACGTCTAGGAAATATTATCCCCACAGCTTATTGCTTTGTGTTTTGTTGTAGCCGGCCAGTTATGATTGCTTGCTCTGATTGACTAAAAGGGAAGAACTAAATCACAACTAAAAGATGTATCGTTGCTTTTAATGGTTCCAATGGTGGAGATTATCATTAAAACGCGTTTTGTAAGAACGAGTCCAAGTGATTACCCCTTTTCTACTCGAGACCTACGGACTGATTTATCAGTAAGACATCTGTAGATTGAGTTCATCCGCCAAAGCAACAGGATCAGCAACGTGAACTCGAAGCACGGATCGAATTGGCTCTGAGATGCGTTAACACGTATTCTCCTTTTCTCCGCCTCCACTAAAATATCCCCAGCTGCCTCCCCTCGTCCGCATCTCTGTCTCCCGCCTCCTCTCCCGAAGGCCTCCCTCTCCGCCGCCTTCCTCCGCTGCGGCCTCTTACCCCGCAGAGCCGTATCCTTCCCACACTCGGGAGGGCGAGGGGAAGCCCGCCGCCGCCTCGACGTATGTGGACCACACGCACCGAGGCACTTGGATTTCGTGCACCCATAGTTCTCTTCCTCGGTAAAAAGGACACGCCCACTGCCGCTCTTAATGGTGCGAGCGCAATACACACCGCTTCCCGTTTCTCTCTTCCCTTTTCTCCTTCTCTTCCTTTCTTTTATCTCTCCACCTTTCCGATTTCCTCGCTTTGCAGGTATGTGTCTTGTGAAAATATTTTAGCCATTTGGAATCTTGTGTCTGCATAAGAAAACTTTTAATGGCTTTTAGTTTCCTTAAGAAAGCTTAGATTTTTCATAAGTAATGAGTTAAATTTGTTTATCTATAACGAAAGTAATAAAAAATTTATGTTACTATTATTAATAATAAAGATATTAATAACATAATAATAATAATAATAATAATAATAAATTACATTATATGACTGGAATAAGGCGATCTAAAAAATTATATATATTCAGTTGTCATGTAGATAATTTTCACCTCTAGGAATGGAAATGTTGCCAATTACTTTATAAAATATGTTATTGTTTGGAAAAACTTTATCGGTACCCCTGGTAGGTTCTAAAGAAGCAATTAAACACGAAATGAAGAAAATGGAGGAAATACGGGTGTAACATACGAGGTATGTCGGAGTGGAGTGAATGCGATGAAACGTTCTATCTCTACGTAAACATAAACATAGGCTCCATCTAAAAACGCACACAAAACTAACTGACACTTCCCCACACAGACACAAAATACGTTAAAATCCCCCCTTCGCTCACCAACAAACTACGCAACATCTTCTCAAAATTCAATTATAAGACAGTATTTGTTAATGACAATAAACTCTCCAATTTATTACACAACCCAAAAGACACAATTCCTTCTTTACACAAATCCGGTATATATAAAATGTCTTGTGGAGGATGCGACAAAATATATATTGGACAAACAAAACGTAAGATTGAAACTCGCTTCAAAGAACACATAGCCCATTTTAAACACAACAGATTAAACAACTCTAGTGTAGCAACACATATCCAAGAACACCACCATCCAATCACGATCGAAAACTCTTGTAAAATCTGTAACCAACCAAAACAAACTAGAGGCATACGAAAGCATACACATAAACAGAAACAAAAATTCCGTTATGAATAACGACCGCGGCCCGATCCCCCTTTCACCTCTGTGCGTTGTAACGGCTGAACCTCTTTCCCTTCCTTTCAATTCAGCACATAAACATATAAATACCGCCTACAACACTGCCACTCCTCATTACACATCAGCTACTGATGCGTATTTAGTACGTTTACCTCATCTTTAGAGATCTTGTGTGCGTGTATTCGAGTGCGTGCGTGCGTGATTGTTTCGTCTGTTAGGTCCCTGTCGTTGCCGGAAGGCACATAAACCTACAGGCCGCTGTGTGCGATACTACGAAGGTCCCTGGCGTGGTTTAATCTCCCGTAAACCTAGTATTATTTCCCCTTTCCTTTCCCCCTTTATTTTTCCCTTTACCTCTTGGCGTGTACGTGTGGGTGTGTCTGTGGTTGCTTAGTAGGTCCCTGTCGCGGTTGTACTGACTCACAAACCTTCTAGCAACGGTGTGATTTTTTGGGTCCCTGGTGCAGAGTAATTCCTCGCAAACCCGGCCCCGTTTCCTTTCCACCTTAGAATTAGTGCTTGTGCGATTGAGTGAGAGAATGTGTGAGTGACATCAGGTCCCTGGCGTGGAATAACAATCCCTAAACCTGTAAGGTTATAATTTTATTGTCTTTTGCGTTTTCTTCTTTTCCTCCCCCTTGTCATTGTGTCTCCAATTTTGAATTTTACGGTTAAGGAGGTAATTTCTAGTTAACATCAATTTCGCCGTAGTCTCCATCTTTACCTATTTGTTCTCTCTCTAGTAATTGCTGTCTCCGCTCTTCTTTTCCAAACCTATGTACTCCAATACCACTAGGGGATCCGCGGGACCTTTGGCCTTGCTCAGCCCAATTAGGACGGGTGGGGAGGGGGAATCACATGTTCAATATTATTATTATCGTCTTCATAGTTCTCCTGCACTTCACACAGTGGGTGTGTAAAATTTTAATAAAATTGAAAGCACTGCCCTCAGCAGTAAAATAAGTATGAAAGAAATGTAAATCTAAGAAACCCACCAAATACGTAACTAACGGCAAATGAACCTGAGCCTTGTCTCCTCGTTTAGACAGCAGTTACAGTAGAACAGACAAATAGACAAACAAATAAACATACAAAGTGCACAGGCATTCAACAGGAGAGACCGCAAGAATGCAAATTGCGCGCCTCTGGAGGCATGGGCGGATTCAAGGGGGGGTTAAAGGGGGTAATTACCCCCCTAGAATTTCTGAAAACTCTAAAAAATTACCATTTAACTCCATTTCTTCGTGTTGAGATGCTGATTTTATAATGTTAAATATGTCTAATTAATTGCATATTTATACTTACTAACTGCATTCATTCACCATTAATACAATATAAATATATAACCTCGTAAAATATGTTATGTATATGTATAATCTTTAATTTAAAATCATAAAGACATTGTTAAGTGGTATTAATTTTGTTGAATAAAATTCTATTTAATTCTTTTTTCAGTATTAATCGATGTATTGCCTGTGCAGTCTTAATGTGTTCGCTTTTTACTAATAAGTTCCATATTTGCTTTTTCTGATTAAGATATATTTTAAACAAAAAGGTATCAAATGCTTTTTCATTCCTACATTACCCCCCCCCCCCCTGGATGAAGTCTGAATCCGCCCATGTCTGGAGGGGCTCTTTGTACATTTTAGAGTAATGATTTTTTGACATTTTCTTCATCGTTTGATGTTTTCTGTATGTAAGTTAAATTTTGTTATGATTGGATAATATTTGTAAATAAGCGCAATGCGCGAACGCAAATTGCGCAGGAACTATAATGGTTGTATTCTACAAACTTTTGGGCAGTCGAATAAGTTATTTGTACATGCACACGAAGTTTGGTGAAAATCAGGCAACCGAGACAATATTTACCGTAGAACAAACAGACAAAGTGCACAGATACTCATCAGGAGAGATCTCGCTTCGGGCAATAAATCCATAACAATGATCCCTTTAATGAAGTGGCCGAAGTCAATGCATTGCGAAGGCTATAGAACGATTAGCCTACTATCGCACATGTCGAAGATAGTAACCAGAATTCCGGCTAAAAGAATAGAGAATAAGGCCAAAAATTATAGAGGAAGATCTGTTCGGTTTCAGAAAAGAGCGAGGAACCAGAAATACTATCGGAGTAGTGAGAATCATGTCAGAAAGGGCATTCGAGTACAGCCAAGATAGATGCTTATGTTTCGTCGATTAACAGAAGGCCTTCGATAGAGTAAATTGGGCAATGATGATGAGGATAATAAAGGATGTAGGTGTAGGTTGGAAAGACAGGAGACTGATCAGGAATATAGACATGGATCAAGTTGTAAAGGTCAGGTTGGAGAATGCTGACACCAGCGAAGTAAAAAAATACAGAAAAAAATCCAAGGTCATGCGAATATCGGGAAATGAAGAAAACTTGAAAATGGAAACCATAAGAACCAGCTTCAGCCTATATAACTTGGAAGAATCATAGAACGAGTTGTAAAATACACCGGTGAAATAAGGACTAGAATAGCAAAAGCACAGCCGCATTCAGAAGAAAGAAACTACTAATGCGAAAAACAAGGGAAGCTATACGTAAGATATTGTTAAAATGTCAGGTATGGAATATCGCTTTATATGGAATAGAAACTTGGATAATCAGGAAGAATTATTAAAAATCCTTGAAAAGCTTCGAAATCTGGGCATGGAGAATAATGCTGTAGATGAAATGTACAGATAGGATGAAAAAAGAGGAAATATAAAGAAGAAAAGGAGGGAAGCAAATTATTATACAGACTATAAGAAAGGCGAAGACGAGGATTGGACATTACCTGAGGAGAGAGCGTGATTAAAGACATCTTAGAAGTAAAACTGGAAGGACTAAGGAGAAAGAGGAAGGATAAGGTACTAGCTGATCTGAATAATAACCTGCAAGTCAACGCAATTGGTGTCTTACAGGGGGAGAATATCCCCGACCTATCATGTTATTCTCCTGTTATGATCTCTTATTGTCTTAGGAATAAAAGATCCCTTGTACTGCGTCCTAAAATGTATTTGTCGTACCTTGTCGGTATGGTCGTGGCGTCCTACGCAGAGCCGGAATAAGAGATCGCGGGGCCCTAGGACAGGGTTCATTGCAGGGCCCCGTTGAACCGAAAAATATGGGATGGGGTGGGAGTAAAATAGGTACTTTCTTATTTATGTAATGCTAAAACGACTTTGTATAACACATGTAACATGTTAATCAAATGGAAAAATGGAACGCGTATGGACTCGAAGCAACGAACTTGAGAAAAATATAAACACCCATTGCCCCCTCATGGAAGTCCGTGCTTTCCAACCATACCATATTTAAAGAGGTTTTTCTTCCGTTTTCACGAAACTACGTGGATTTGAAAATATCCATCTTCCTTAGTTTTCGCTAACAGCGGCGACTAATAATTAGAACCAATCAAACAGGGAGCGGCAAGCACATTATCTCTCTGCAGGTCCTAGGGGCCCCGCCGCCCTCTAACACTAGACAAGCCTCGCACGGGCCCCTTACAGCGTAGGGCCCTAGGCCATGGTCTACTTGGCCTATGCCTTAATCCGGCCCTGTCCTACGCAAGACGTGCTCTGAATTATATACAACAATTCATTTTTAAATTCTTCTGTTCTAAATCACTTCAAAAGTGGATGCCTTGACTTTTAACGCCGTTTCTCTTGAGACTACCATCCAAGCTCGATTATTAGACTCGTTACACTTACTTTCCTACCATATTGACGTTTCACAAAACGAGCTCCGTTTCGTTGTTTTTTCTCAAACACATGGATATGGCTGATCTCATACGGGTCCCATACCTTACACGCACACTCAATTAGCCTCCTAACCAGAGGGAAATAAGAAATCTCACGTTTCTTTTCATCATATACCCCTAATATTTTACGGACACATTCTATTAAGAGCTGCTTCTACTATCCATCGAATATTCTTCTTCTAAGATAAACCGTTCGTTAATATAATACCAGGATATTTCCGAGTTATCGCTGTTTTTATGAGGCCCGTGTCGGGGAAGTACTCACTCGATAACTGATTGCTGTCTACCCCGCCAAAAATTAATTAACAATAAGAAATATTTATCACTCTTTAACTTGAACTGCTCTTCCTTACACCATTCCAAAATGGAAAACAAATCATGTTGGAGGATCTGAATATCTCCTTCGTTAAGAATTGTTCTGTAAACCACTGTGTCGTCCGCAAATAATCTACAACAACTGCTTACAATTTTTCTGAGGTAGTTTATATGTATGAACTTTGTCAAAAGATTTCCTAAAATCTAAAACTATAGCGACTACCTGCTTATTTATTTCACCGGAATTTCAAACATCCTGTTTGAGGATCGCTAATTGGGTCTCACACGATTTACCTTTTCTAAAACGATGATGATTATTAGCTAATAAACTACAGCTATCTTAATGACGCCTCATTGAACTAAAAATTATATGTTCTAAAACCTTATATGCTATAGATGTTAGTGAGATAGGACGGTAATTCTTTGGGTTATCTCCACCCTTGAAAAGCGGTGTCACACATCCAATCTTCCAAACCCTCTATAAATGTTTTGTCAAAATAGTCCTAAAATATGGAGCCATTTCGTTGTCCAATTTCTTTAGTACTCTCCTTTGGACCTGGTGACTTGTTCGCTTTTAAACACTGGAGTTACTTTGCGACGCCCTTCACTGTTATCGAGATATGTATCTACTATCTATAATATTGTCCGTAAATAGCTTAAATTCTATAACCGTCCCTTTCTCCTTCGATTGTGAACGCTGTTTCAAATATGCTACTGAATAAATTAGCATTTTCTCTCGATTTCGTTATTACGTGTCTATTTCTAGGACGCAGCGTTGGTATGGGGAGACCTTCCTCTCTTGCCTCCCTGATAGACAACATGAAAGGGAAAGAGAGCTACCGAGAAATGACGATTCCGGAAAGCAGGAGTACGTGGAGAGCCAGGTTTAACTAATAATAATGACGGACCGCTTACATATGATGATGATCCTCCAATCCCTTGTATTGCACGTTCGCTCCTCCATCCCTCGTTCCTCTCTTTGCCCACACACCCTCTCACACCTCCTAGAACTCATCCATTTCCAGAAAATCTCTTGGTTCCTCTCTCTCTCTTCCATTCCTTCTCTCCTAGGCTTTCTTCCTCCTTTCTCCGATTCCTTCTCGCACGCACACCCACGCACACACGCGCACGTACACACATTCTCATAGAAATGTTAATTTTAAAATGTTAAACTTTTAAATAGTATAGCTTTATATCTACTTCTTTGATATTTAAATTTTAAAAACAAAACTTTTTTTGCGACGATGGATTAAATGTAAGAAGCGACTACATAGTTTCGATTTGACGCGAGTATAGACATTTTTCTGTCTGTCCATACAATCTTTGGGAGATGACAAACAAAGCAGGGCATAGAATGAAAGAGAGAGTGGAAATGTGAATGAAAGAGTGACGTAAGAAGAGAAAGGAGAGAGAGGAAGAGAGAGAGAGAGGAGGTGAAGGATGCATAGGCTATTAAAAGGGAATCTATGATGGGAATGAGGCGGAGGAACGAACGAGTGAAGCAAGGAATGGAGAAAGAGAGGATTATGGGGGATGATGCGATGGGAGTTTGGGCTGGAGAGAGGGTGAGCATTAAGGGGGGCTGTGAGTGGGAGGGGGGAAGATCTGGAAGCATTGGAATAGTATGTGGACCGAAAGGAAAGCGGGGTGAGAGTAGGACTCTTCGGTGGACCTTATCTCGTGGGAGATTCTCTTTCAGCCTCTTGTCCTCTCCAGTTATAAAACATATGGGACGGCTTTATGGCACGCGCACTGCTTCGCCATTGTGTGTGCGTGTGTGTATTCTAGGCGGGGATGCGATCGTGGCGGAGGTGGGGCCGATGGGTAAAAATAAACGTCTTTTAACGGAATGTGAGCGAGAGATATATGGAAGGGATAGGGAAAGGAGGGTGGGCGGGGAGAGCCGCGTTAGGGAGGGAGTGGGAGGAGGAGGAGGGGGAAGGGTATGGGAGTGAAGGGAGTAAGGGGGGAGGGAAGTGGGCGACGAAGGAAGGGAAAGAAATGGAGGAGGAGGCGCTCTGTAATGAATGGAACGAGGGAGGGTTTGTCTTTAGGCATTTCCCTTGCGATTCAAACTAACCAATGTTTCTCTCTGGTTGTAAAAGGCTTTTGAAGGTTTGAGTGCGTTACGAGAGGAATGAAAGGTTTCATCCAAAGGAGAGAGAAAGGGGGGAGGAGGAAGGGAGAGTGAAAGAGTTGAATTGACACTCCTTACATTGCTTTTAAATGAGTCGAACATGGCAGAGCGGAGATTGTTTCTTACAAATTTATAACTTCCAGGAACTAAGTGGAGTTAATTTTTTAAGATAAGCCGTCTAAATATTTGGAAGCTTCGCCCCTTTTTATTTTTCTTTGTCGTTGCGAGGGTTCTATTGCACCAATTATATTTTACGTGCTCTACTCCTTCAGACCTAAGAATGGAAATGTATAAACGAACAATTGGTACACTTTTAATTGGATTCACGTAATTACACTAGGATTTTTAAAGCAAAATATTATCTACAATAACATTTTTTATAGCACCCTGTGTATTCTTTGAACCTAATCAATATTAGGTAAAAATTAATTATTTTATATAGATATTTGGTATTTTGTTATCGAGTGGAGGAAAGTGAGAGGCAGTGTGTGAATTTATAAAGAGAGGAGACTCCATGGCACACCACAGTCAGATTAATGCCATTGGCAATTCAAAGCAGGCAAATACAGATTTAATTTTGTGTTCACATGTAAGTGTACAGATTAATATACTCAAAGTTTGTTTGAAAAAGGTAGTTAAGCAGAGTTATATATAAATATATGTTAAACTACGTTATGAATATTGACACCTTACTACTTAAACGAATTATTTTAACACTTTTATTTCAGGAAGACACTTTTATAGAAATAAAATGGTGACTTTCTCATTTTTATAAAATTCAGGAAATAAACTTAGGTTCATTTGAAAATTTTCAACTCCCTTATAGAAAATCAAATGAATTTTCTCAGTTAATGCTTATGACTTTCCTCACTGAAGCGTTTTTGCTTTCATTTTATCGGTCATTAATTTTTAATATTCATCGTGAAATGAGTTACTATTTCGATAACCCTTTTAGACCCTTTGAATCTAACACCTTTCTTGTAAATTTAGAGTCATTACGCGAGATGGTTTAATCCGTAGTGATGTGTTTGCTAGAGATATGTCGCCATCTCGATCTGAGACAGGAAGTCCTTTTTCGACGAATTATTGGAACATTATCTACCGCCATAATTCGTTATCTTGTAATATCGTGAAATTGAACTTTTCTAGTCCGTAACATCAATCTGCTGTTTCCTCTTTATCCAACCTAATTGGCATTCAACGACAGAATATCTTGTAATACTTATCTCAGTTACGCATTCATCTTCTACGCGTGACACACGGCAGAATCATCTGTTTGCAATAGAATTCCGTCCAATTAGGGAAAGAAGAATTTTCCTTTTGGCACGGCTTCATTCGTCTAACTTCATGTAGTTATTTTAATGTCAATTTTAAATTGGATTTTAGTATTCAAAACCGAAGCTATATGGCTATGATTGGTACTATCGATTTATAGAGTCAACGAATTACGTATTCTAATAATAGGAATAATATGATTTCATGCGAGAAATTTGTTTTTTTTTCGTTTATTAGAGCGATGGTTTCTGACTTAAAAATAGCCTTTGTGAACAATTACGAGGTATATAGTTTTAGCTGAAGGAAAGATAGAAAAATGGAGAAAGGAGAGGGAGAACATGGGAGAAGGTAGCTGGTGAAGAAGAAAGAGAGGTGAGTGGCATATGGGAATGTTGACTCTATGAAATGAAGTCAATCGAGAAAATAGAAAGACCGATAAAACTATCACAATGGCCTTCAAAGATATTAACCAAAGCATTCGTAAAATATCCTTGGTGACATCAGAAATAACGCAAACATTTGCATTAATATCTCCGATATTTGTTCTCTTCTACTTGCTCAAGTGGATTGCAAAGGAAAAAGGAAGGGATTTCGCTCCATACTACAATAGAATGAGAATGCTGCAGGAAATGAGGTAGAGCACAAAGGAGATGGAGTGAGAGGGATGGAAAAGGAGAGGAGAGGGAGAGAGGAAAAGGAGAGTGAAAAAGATAGGGAAAGAGGAGTGTTGTTCTGTAGCGGTCCAGGGGGGTAATTAGGAGCTGCAAGATGCTCGCCATCCTCTGCTACAATTAATAACCAAGTGGAGGGGGAAGACATAAATCTCGCTGGGAAGGTGGGGGTGGGGGGGGGGGTGGAGAAGGAGAGTGGGCGTGGTCGGAGTGAGGGTGTGATTAGTGCTCATGCGCCGTGGAGGGGGCGGATAAAGTGGGGGAGGGGCGAATGGAAGAGCTTCGCTAAGAAAATGATGAGAGAGAGGGAGAGAATGTGAGGAGTGCAGGGTGGAGAGGGAGGGAGGATGGATATGTCCGTGTGGAAAACAGAGGGGGAAGAAGGAGGGAAAGGAGAGGGGGGATTGGCTCGGCGAGGGATCGTGTGGGAGGGAGCGGAGAGACTTCGATCCATAGAGGCGATAAGGGATAGGAGAGCGCGGCGCTGTAAATCTTGCCGGGTTTGAAAATGATGCTCTCCAGAGAAAGGCGGAATTTGTTTTTGGAATTCTTAGGAGGTTGCGAACAGGAGGAAGGGAGAATGAAAGGAGTGAGTTCAGGGAGAGATTGGAGTAAGGGACTGGAAAAGAGTAGAGGGGAAGAGAATGGAGAAAGGAGAGATAGGTAGGGAATGGAGAAAGGGGAGATAGGTAGGGAATGGAGAAAAAAGAGAAGAAGAATGAAGAAAGAGGAGAGGGGAAGAGAATTGTGAAAGGGGGAGGGGAAGAGGATTAGGAGGATAGGGGAACAGAATGGAGAAAGGGGAGAGGGAAGAGGGGAAGAAAATTGTGAAAGGGGAGAGAGGAAGAGAAGAGAATGGAAAAAAGGTGAGAGGGGAAAAGAATGGAGAAAGGGTATAGTGGAAGAGATTGGAGAAAGGGGAGAGGGGAAAAGAATGGAGAAAGGTGAGAGGAGATGAGAATGTAGAAAGGGGCAATGAATTGAGAATGGAGAAAGGGGTGAAGGAAAGAGATGGAGAAAAATGAGAGGGGCAGAGAATGGAGAAAGGGGATAGGAGATGAGAAAAAAGAAAGGTGAGAGTGAAAGGGAATGGATAGAGGGGAGATTGGAAAAGAGTGGAGGATGGTGAGAGGGGAATAGAATGGATAAATTCCAGAGAGAAGGATAATGGAAAAGGTGAGACGGGAAGAGAATGGGGAAATGGGAGAGAAAGTAGATCGGAGGGTAGGGAAGAGAATGGAGAAATGGTATAGGTGAAGGAAAAGGAGAGAGGAGAAGAGAATGGAGAATGGTGAGAGAAGAAAAGAATGGAGATAGGGGAAGATAATGGAGAACGGTGAGAGGGGAAGAGAATGGAGAAAGTGGTGAGGTCCAGAGAATGGATAAAGGGTAGAGGGGAAGAGAAAGGAGAATGGGAGAGAATAGGGAAATGGAGAAATGTGAGAGGAAAAGATAATGGAGAAAGGCATAGGGGAAGAGAATGGAGAAAGTTGTTGAAGGAAGAGAATGGGCTAAGAGGAGAGGGGGAGAAAATGGATAAAGGGGAAAAGAGAAGAGACTGGAGAAATGTGAGATGTGAGAAGAATGGTGAAAGGGGGAAGGGAAGATAACCGAGAAATGGGAGAGAAGAGAATGGAGAAAGGGGAGAGGGGAAGAGAATGGAGAAAGCGGATAAGGGAAGAGAATGGAGAAAGGGGAGACGGGAAGAGGATTGTGAAATGGGAGATGGGAAGAGAATGTAGAAAAGGGAGGGTGGAAACGAATGGAGATCGGAAAGAGGGAAGAGAATGGAGAAATGGAATTGGTGAAAAGAATGGAGAAAGGAGATAGGGGAAGAGAATGGAGTATGGAGATATGGGAAGAGGATAGAGAAAGGGGAGAGAGGACGAGAATGGAGAAAGGCTGTATGGGAAGAGAATGATGAAAGTGGACAGGCGAAGAGAATGCATAAGTGGTAGAGACGAAGAGAATGGGCAAATGTGAGAGGGGAAGAGAATGTGTGGAAATGGAGAGGTGAAGAGATTGGAGAAAAGTGAGAGTTGAGAATGGAGAATGGGGAGAAGGGAAGAAAATTGATAAAGGGGAGAAGGGAAGAGAATGGATAAAGGGGAGAAGGGAAGAAAATGGGGAAATGGGATAGGAGAATAAAATGGAGAAATGTTATTGGAAGAGAATGGAGAAAGGCGAGAGGTGAAGGGAATGGAGTAAGGGAATAGGGAAAGAGAATGGGGAGAGGGGAGAGAGGAGTGGGGTAGATAATGGAGAAAGGGGAGAGGAGAAGAGAATGGGGAAACGGGAGAGAAATGAATGGAGAAAGGGGAGATGTGAAGGGAATGGTGAAAGTGGAGTGGGGAAGAGAATTGAGAAATGGTGTAGGTGAGGAGAATGGAGAAAGGGGAGAGGTGAAGAGAAGAGGGATGTGGAGAGGGGACGTGATTGCAGAAATGGACAAAAGAGAATGGAATATGGAGATATGGGAAGAGAATAGAGAAAGGGAAGAGAGGACGAGGGTGGAGAATGACTATATTGGAAGAGAATGATGAAAGGGGATAGGCGAAGAGATTGCAGAAATGGCAGAGACAATGAGAATGGACAAATGTGAGAGGGGAAGATAATGGTGAAAGTGGAGAGGTGAAGAGATTGGAGAAGTGTGAGAGTTGGGAATGGAGAATGGGGAGAAGGGAAGAGAATAGAGAAAGGGGAGAGGAGAAGAGAATGGAGAAAGGTGAGAGGGGAAGAGTATGGAGAAAGGGGAGGCGAGAAAGGGCGGAGAAAGCGTAAGTAATGAAGAATGTGTCGTGGGAACTGGTGAGGAAATGTCTCGAAATTTTCCACGACTTTGACTGGCAATGGTTTTTTATCAACTCTTTATATTCGATTTTTTTCGAGAATTTTGTGTTGCTTTCTCTTCTGCTCATCTATTTTCACTATGTATGTTAAATTGCGGGTTTTAAATTCACAGCGAAAAATACATGTTATCTAAATAAATGTTATTTTACGAAGTGAATTTTGCGCAGAACATCAACGTTATTATTCTTTTGCTTAATTGTTTCATGTTAAAGTGCGGCCAATTATCGTTAATGAAAAATTTGTCTAGAAATATTTTAAGAGATGAAGAAAATAAATTTGACAATTCATTCAAATAATTTCTTATTTATTAGGAGAGGAGACCAAGGCGAACATAACTCATACATTGAAATTATAGCTCCGAACAGTACAAGAGAGGACTTGAGAGAAAACCAGTAACGCTAAATGAGGTTTAGCATCAGCCACTGATAATGAGTGCAATGTCACTCGGAATACATATTTAGCGTTGCTTGTCTCTTCCAAGTCCCTTCTTAGCATTCCTGCATTTCTCTTTAAGTCCTCACTCGTACGGTTCGGAGCTATAGTTTCAAGTTATCATTTATCTTCGCCCTAGTTTGCTCTCCTATTTAGTATTTGATTTGACTTCATTACGTGGCAGTAATATCTCCATAATTTGTGCTAAATTTCACTCTAAATATTTTTCCATTAATTTCATTGTGAGCTCTTTATAAAGACTGCAAGTATTGCTTGTGAAATACTCCTTTAGCCAAACAATTGTTTGGCTAAAGGAGTATTTCACCTTTATTAATCTTAGCCAAAGTTTTTGAGCTACTATCAATTATAAGTGTTTGTGTTGAACTGTCCGTATCGATTTTAACGATATTTTAATATTTATTACGCACGCACGCACGCACGCACGCACGCACACACACACACACACACACACATATATATAAAGCCATAATAGCACATTAGGACCAGATCAACTAAACAGGGGTTCCGCAATTACAAATATAACTCTTTCAGTAACTATGGATTTGGATGGAATTGGCTCAACGGATGTCAACTAAATTTGACATATATGGTTTTTACAAAAATACCATAATGAAATCAAGATTTAAAAAGCGGAACTTAAGAGCAGAGCTACCACAATTAATAAATAAAAAAATCATTTGCAACTTAAAAGAAAACTCTTTCCCGAGCGTAGCCGGGCGTTACTGCTAGTATATAATAATTCTCAAGTGAACATCTGTCTGTAACGCTATTTTTTTAAATATTCAAACGGGCTACAGAACTGAGATTTGGCAGGATGGTAGGTCATTGGGTCAGCAAAAAACGTCGAAAGTATTAAAATACAGGTAACCCTCGATTAATGCGACAGTTGCGTCCCAACAAAAACTCGCATAGGGTGAAATCGCATAAATCGAACCTAATTTCCCATAAGCATCAATCTCTCTCTGTCTCTCTCTCAAACATTAACCTTTAACTGGAATCATTTCTGTGCTTCTGGTATCTCATTTGCTATAAAATGATTTCTCCGTTACAAATCTATGATTTTTTCTAAACATAAACGTAATTTCTTGAAAGGTATATGTAACGAAAACATATGTTGCAGCATTCTTCTATTATTCCTGTGGCGCGAACAATGGCACATGTTTTCTCGTTTCTTTCTCAGCGTTGTATCACATCTAACGTTTGTTCAAGATTTAACGGTGTTCTTGCTCTCTTTGCTCCTGATTCTTTCTTGCCACTAGCGGGATGCTTTTTTGCTTCTTTCATTCATTATTATGGAATTATTTTAAGGGTTGATAACGAAATAAAACACACAAATGCATAAGAGCATTCGCGACAAAAACATCGGAGCTGGAAAAACCGCTGTGCGTCTTGTGGACTGCTGGGAGGGAGAATATCCGGATGTACTTATGCACAATATATCTCCCGGATGCACGCTTGCGTGAAAATGTGCGGTCAATTGTGATTTCTACCGTCTGGGAATTCTGATCTCTTTTTCTTATTATACATATTGTAAAAATAATAATTAACAAACGTTGATAATTGATCGTATACAGGTGAAATCGCATTTTTCGAAATTGGTCTAAATTACTTGATAGTGAAATAGCATTTTTAGAACTCGCATAGTATAACGAGGGTTACCTATATTTTACTTTAGGGTTTATTTTTGACTCATTGATCGATTTCAATAATCCATAAGAAAAGCATGGAAATCGGTGCATGGCTTTATAAAATTGCATTTTTAAATAGAAACTCGAAAGTAAAAACCCTTTATAACTTTTAAAATGTTGTTATTATTTTTTAAGAATAAATTAAAATCTATGCCAAATTGGCGTGCATGTTTGTTTCTAATGGCAAAGAAGGACATTTAAAAAAATAGAAAATACCAACTGCCATGGCATCGAGTGCAACGCTATATGGTAATCAGTATTGTTATAGCATCGATATTAATGATTTTTAATTGATAATTAATAGACTGCATTATAACCTGTTGATTTCAACCAACGACGCAGGCTTTAAATATTTTGACAATTTAAATTAGAAATAATTGACCTTCAATCTTAGGACCTGGATTGTAGGAAAATAAGTAAAATGTCTTATTCTTATCGTCGATTTTTGCCTTAAATTTGAAATCACTAAAATTTAAAGTTTAAATTACATATATTGGAAAAATCATAGGTTTTTGATGGAATTTGCTTTACCAACCATGTCAATGTTAAACCTAAATGTTAAATTTTAACGTTTTGCTTCTGGCAATTGGAGATTCAAAACAAATAAACAGATTCAGAGCGTTTAAAAATGTCATTTTAGTTTCACATTGGCGTCTGTCTGACTGTCTGTGAATTAGCTTAAATTGAAATTGTGACGAAACCATAAAAGATAGAGAGCTATCTGAAACGCCCGGCTTCGCTCGGGAGTTTTCTTTTAAGTAGCAAACGATTTTATTAATCATTATTTTTATTGATATATCACTTTTGATGTCATATTATAATAAAACTAATACAATAAATTCTGAAATTTACTTAATTTCGCTGTTTGGCATCCCAAGTTTACCAAACGTTCCCCATTCCTTAATTACGCAAGCTATGATTACATTAACATTTACTATTATATGTATTGTATTGTAAAGTTTTATGATTAATATTATTATGCATTAACGTAATACTTAGTAATATTCAAATGGATAGATACACCGAAGCCATTAAAGCAGCAATAAAATTATGTGGATTATGTCAATACTATTAGCCAAACGTAAACAATAAACAACATCTTGGTTACCAAACAAATGTATGTAGATGTATCGATTTATGTTGCGATAAATCCATCAATGTTAATGGTAAAAGATAACAATGTTCTAATATTCTTTAAAAATAATTTGACTCACTTTAAAAGTATTCATAGACTATATTTAATCCATTTGTACCCTTTATCTTGGCGTTGGCTATTCTTCCTCCTCGGCGCGCTATGGCGTGAATTTTACTTGAATTAATCCTTACGTGGCTATCTCCCTTTTGAAGAGGACAACAATTAAGAAATTTTACATTGCTGCCGTCTGAAAAATGTTAATAAATTTTGCGCTTAAAGGATAATTTCGAGCAATTTAACATTTAATGCGACAAAAAATGAACAGAATTAAAATATCCAGTCTTTCATGCGTAAAATAAGCCATTTCCGTGATCGTATGTTAATATTTAGGTATACTCACATCAGTGAAGGGCTGCATGACATTTTGGGGCTTCTCCACAGCATTTCCCATGCATTCGTATGGAAATAGTATTTTGTTGATCCCACGTTCTGCAAAACTAGACCAAGTTCTTTGGTCCATAGGATGGCCCATGAAATTTTTTAATTCGAAAGCTTCAACGATGTAAAAACATATAAAGAACATACATACTTACATACACATACACACACATACATACACACATACATACACACATACATACACATACACACACACTAAAATATTTATTAGATTGAAACTTGGAGGACGGGTTTTTGTACTGCTGCCATTTGTATTTCTTTAGATTTGAGTTTTGAAAAATGTACAATTTCGGATTGGAGCCCATTAAAAATTTTGTTTATTTTTTAATATCTCTGAATGTGTAAAAGATGGAAAGTTAAAAATTGGAGAATAAATTTCTACATTAATACCACTATTCTGGAAAAGTTTGAGAAAAATCCAACAAGAAAGTCGTAATTTATTTTTAAATTTGAAAATTTCTTACGTGTTTTCATTAACTGCTGTCAACGAAAATAATTTTCGTTGCAGCTGAAATATAAATACGTTTGATTTCCTTTCATGTGCCCACAGAACAAAGTAAATGAAATTAAATGGATTATCTACGAGGAAGAAATGAACGTAAATACGTTAATTTTCCTTTCGTGCGCACAAAGCGCTTTGTAAGCGAAAAACAATGGAAAGTTTACTAAGAAGGGATGGACTTGAACGTAAAAAGTACGTTGCAGTTACTCATGTAAGGTATGTTTTCAATAATTTTCGATTATTTTACTTATATCTCCGAAGCTAAAAATGATTAAAAGCTGAAATTTTAGGGTACATTTCCACATACATAAGACTTATTCTTATATATATATACATATATATATATAACATATGTTTACTTGGAATGATGATGCCCAATACAACGCAATTATACCTCTCTCATTTAATTTACAGTTTAACAATATATAACAGCGTAATATCCAAAGAATTTGTTAACAAAAATGACAATAAAAACGTCGATTTAATTACAAAGTGGCAATAGTTCTAAAATTGGACTATAAGAAGACTGACTACGTGGGGGAGAAGAGGGAAACCTCTAAAGCAATGAACTATATGAACGAAAATGCGATTGCCTTTGACAACGAATAATTTTTAAACGAAAAAACGCGATCGTGTTCAAAACGAATTTGTGGACCAATAGAATTGTTATTCTCTTTGTCACGCCTATTTTAGTCACTTCCAGACTGGCTAAAGATCTGAAATTAGGAACGATGGTAGGTCATTGGAAACAACCGACGAGAAAAATCGAACATTCCAAATTGTTGAATTTTCAGGAGGTTATTTTTCTACTCCAATGTTTCATTTCAATACCCCAATACTATGCGACATTTGCTAGCAATATTAGATTAGGAAGCTCTTAATTAAACTGAGCGATTATACCGATGTTCGTAAACGAGACAGCGTTTTTATAAAATATATCTAAACCCAAGAATTAATGGCTCACCTCATCTCCGTGGAGAATTACAACTCCCAAGTTATGCATGCATTCCGTGTCGTTTTCTCCTAGAATTGATTCTTTCTATATTTTAGGGTACGATATTTTCAATCCCCCTAAAAATATAACTCATAAAATTAGAATCCTAATGTATACTATAGAGCGTCAACAAGCGTAACTCACGGATTTCCTCAAGCATCTACGTACATCTCTCAACGTAGCTTATTTTATTTATTTCAACATGACCAAATTAAAACTCTTAATCTTACACAACGCTCTTCTTATTAGCTCCTCATAATAGTAGGCCACGCTCAGGGCCGGCCCGAGGTATGGGCAGGCCAGGCAGCTGCCCGGGGCGCCTAAGTATTGGGGGCGCTTACCCGACCAACTATTACTTGCATGTGAATACCAATTTATATCATGGTACAGGCGGGAATCTACATAAAATTCATTCTACTTTTATATCGATTATTTTACAGAGCATTGAATAAATGAACAAGCTCTTTTCAAAACATGTTAACAATTATTTACGGAAGAGGGCGCTGGAGCGGTTTCTCGCCCGGGGCGCCAAAATACCTCGGCCCCCCCTGGCCGCGCCGATAAGTGCCGAAATTATTTTTAATCAGCGAAAGAAGACATTTAAATAAAATTTGCTGCTTCAACTACAGTGAAAAATCTACCACCGCCATCGCTCACGCTGCGCAAGTATTAACAACAGCAAAAAGAAAAACTCTCCAGGTAGCGCAGGGAGGAGAATGAACTACTGATTGAAACATCTTCATCCGACCTCAGGGGAGAACTTGGAGGTACTGCCACCCAGCATGGGAGCCTTCTCATTCTGATAGTTTCCTTTCTAAAATAATCTCGTTAAATCGAACATTTGCTTATCATACCTTGGACAGAGCTCTTTCATTACATTTTTTGTTTACGCTAGAAAGTTCACTGATTCACATTTTGTTTCTTAGGAATTGAATTCAATTCAACATACCTCATGTTTAGTGTTTCCCGATGCTACGCTTATTTTCTGAATTAAAACTATGCAATGTAAATCGCCTTGCGCCGTAAATAGAAATTCAGTATATCAGATCAGTACATTTGCAACTTTATCAGTTATTTTATAAAGTAACCAAATGCTTTAAAAATATCTAAGTAAAAATTTAGTGAACCTGATACTATTATAATTGGACATTGTTATTTAACATTCATTCTTGCATCGTGATGATAGCGTAAGAAGCCTCATGGAATTGTTATTTCTGTCCAAATGAGAGGTTCTTGGGGGAGAATTGAAGCAAACTCGCCGCGTAATTAGTTCTAATGGTAGAAGTACTAGTGGATTTATGAGATTTGAATCGACGATTTCATCGGTTTTATCAAATTCTTCGGTTCGATAGTATTTGTTACATAACGGAAATGGCGAAAGTGACAAGGCAAAACTCTCAAAAACAGTCGAGATATATGCATTTTTGCAAGAAGCGTTAGAAGGCACAGGAGATTTCAAAATTGGAGGAAGGATTATAAGAAACGTAAAATACGCGGATGATCAAGTACTTGTAGCAAGAAAGAAAGAGGAACTCCAGAGAATTATAAATAGACTAGTAATAACAGGTAGAAAATACGGTATTTAAATAAATACGGAAAAATTAAGGTCATTCGAATATCAGGCAAAGAAGAGAATATGAACATAATTATTGAAGGAAAGCCTTTAGAGCAAGTTTCAGACTTGGAAGAATCATAACAGGAGTAACAGAATGTACGGATGAGATCGGGACTAGAATAAGAAAAGCAAAAGCGGCTTTCAGAAGAAAGAAACACCTACTTATGGGGAATATAAGAGAAGATATCCGCAAGAAGTTCATAAAATGCTATGTATGGAGTATAGCTTTGTACGGGGTAGAAACATAGACGCTAAGGAAAAATTACATCAAATACTTGGAAAGTTTTGAAATGTGGACTTGGAGGGGAATGCTGAAGATAAAATGGACAGATAGGATGAAAAACGATGAAGTGCTACGAAGAGTAGGAGAGAAGCGAATGATTATACAGATTATTAGTAAGAGAATTAAACCTGGGTTGGACATTACCAGAGAGAGAGAGAGTATGATTAAAGACGTGTTAGAATGAAAACTAGACGGAAAAAGGGAAAGAGATAGGAAAAGATTTCAGCTGATAGACAATTTGAAAGGGAAAGAGAGTTATTAAGATATGAAGAGGACAGCGGCAAAAAGGAGTATATGGAGAACCAGGTTGAATAATCACGGACATGTCTACAGACAGACTACCTATGATGATGATGATATGCATTTTAAAAGTATAAAAATTGCAGTTCTTTCATCCATTATCTGTTACGTCATGGCATTCTCTGTATATTCCATGTTAAATCATTTCTTCCTTTACTAGATAAATGGCAATTTTGTAGCTGAAAAGAGTAATGTTAGTTCTATAAAACTATTTTGGTATTGGCTTATGGAGCATGGTGGTTGGAGTGAGCTGACCACTGCGCTCACCAAGATCACTACCACCACACCACGCTCCCCATCACCACCACCCCTACGCTCACCACCAACACCACGCTAACCACCATCAGCACGCCAATCACCACCACCACGTTCACCACCACACTACCCTCATCACCACCACCCTCACCACGTCCACCAGGCTAACCACCACCACCACGCTATCCACCACCACGTTCACCACCACGACTACGCTCTCTACCACCACCGCGCTAACCACCACCTCCACTCTCACCAGCACCAACATGCTCACCACCACGATCACCACCACGATCACCACCACCAATGCTCACCACCACCACCATGACCACCACCGCCAACGCTATGTTCACTACCACAATGCTCATCACTACCACCATGCTCCCCCACTACCACCACGCTCACCACCACCACCACAATCACCACCACGCTCACGATAACCACCATCAGCACGCTAATGAACACCACCACGCTCACCACCACGCTCACCACCACGCTCACCACCACCAAGCTCACTACCACCACCACGCTAACCGCCACCACTACGCTCACCACCACCACACTCACCACCACGCTCACGGTAGCCACCACCACCACCACGATAACACGCTGTACTAACAAAATGTCTGTGCTGTGGATATCGTGTGAAACTTTATCACTCAATATGTTGTCCCAGTTTATAGTTTTTTTATTTCGTCTTCTCTTAATTCTCCAAGTTTTTAAAATCATATAGGAAACTGAAATTACCTTCGTTCTCTTCCATTTGTTCGAGGCACGTCAGCAACATGAGAGGCTGATCTACGATGTACAAAGAAGTAGCGCCTTAATTGCACTAATTATTTACCGATCTTCATTGGAGCGAAAGGGCGCGAATAAGAAACGTTAGTACCGGTGATACAGCAACACAATGTTTGGTGCTTAATTTAGGAAATCCTTCAGCACGTTTCAATGTAAATTATTCGTAAAGCAAACAATCTAATTGTTCATTCTTAGGTTGGTTAACAGTCTTACGTAATTCTGTTGCCTTTTTCATTTCTGTTTTTCTATAAAATTGTAACATTTAATTTTTCTATATTATAGAAGATATAATATATTAATTTCCGGCATTATAGCATTGCAAGTTACTTATTCCAAGCATCGATTTTTTGTGACATTGTTTATAAAACTTTCTTTTCCTTTCCCGACTAATAGAAAGGCAAATATATGACGCCATTATAAAATGATTACATCATATTCACAGCAATGAATCGCAAGAGAAACAAAATTTAATTGCACATGTAAACATAGTATACAAATCCCTGTCTTTCTGTTTGTGTGGTTTGAGATGACAGCACAACGTCATCGTTCCGTCCTTCGGAATGTAGGTTAAGCCGTTGGCCCCCTTGGTGCTCTTCGTTAAGAGTAGGCTAATGCCGACACCGAGTTTCCCTCCTTCCTTGTGTGTTCGGCGTGGAAGGTGTTATGACTATATAAATCCAAGAGGTTGTTTATCCAAAAAGGCACACACACTCACATGCGCACACGCTATTGCCCGCACGCACACACGCGCACAGTATGCATAACCTTCATACCGTACCATACTGAATACTACATTATGTTTCGCTACGTATCTCCCAGATAGGTATTACTGCATTTCCGGGTAAACTTTCAATCATCGTGTTTACACAGCTGCCGTAGTCTTTTGTATTCGTGTTTTCACATTAATTTTTACTTTAGCACAAAAAGCTCAAACAGTTAATCAATACTTCATTTAAAGCCTTACTCGCACCAGGAAACAGAAATTTATAATGTACTGGCACTAGGGTGGGTATAATCGGGCGGGAAAAGCAGTAACTCAACCTGAAATACCATGTTTACAGTTAAGATTCACACCTGAAAATGTATTAGTTAGGCTTATGCGCTGCTAACTCTCTCTCTCTCTTCGTTGGCTTGGTAAGTAATTTTACCACAAATATAGGCCGTCCCTCGTGATAACACCCACGTTCCCGGCCAGTCAGAAAGTGCTCAATTACAATTACAATGGGGTTGTTAATTATATTTACATCATTTTAATACCTTGCGGTTTGTGTGATTTGCTTATAAGTTTAAAATTACTATATTTACTAATTAATATAAATACAATACAATAAACATGAAAAAAATAGAAAATATGTACATTGGTAAGGTAGTTAAGTCAAAAAGATACCAGCTAGCTATTGTTATTTTTTATTTTTATTATGCATTTTTCCTTTTTTTACCTCATTTTTATTATATATTTATTTATTTTTGGCTATATATATATTTAATTATTTATTTATTTCTAATTATATTATTATTATTATTATTCCTTTACTTTTCCCCCTTTTTTTCTTTTTTTTTTTTTAAATAGCTTTAAATTGGGTAGAGCTTTTTGTACAATATGGGCAAAAGTTATTATTATTATTTTTTTTCTATTTCTAAGACTAAACTAAATATAATAAGTAATTAAATGTCTTATAAAATAAACTATCTAATTATAAAATATGCTATTGCTAAAATATATATATACATATACATACACACATACACACACACACACACATATATATATATATATATATATATATAATAAAATAATAAAAATGAAAATAAAAGAGAGTAGAGAGCAGAGATCTATATCGGGAGCGTCACAAAACATCCCTTTTCAGGAAATGCTTACAATGAGTATGGTACATATGATGGTGGTGAGGCTTAGTTTGCGTATATGCAGGTTTTAGAAGGTAGGGGGAAAATTTTGTAATGGTTTGGCGGCGATCATCTTCATATAGGTTTTTAATGGATTTAGGACCTTTTCAGGGCCATTAAAAAAAATTAAGTTGGGGTTAGGCACAGATAGGAGTAAGTTAAGGAATAAGAGGTATTTGGAGGTTAATAGTGGTACCAGGAATTTAAAGCTGAAGGATATCTTTTGTCATCCGGTATTTGTGGCGTTTGGCGGTGTGATAGGTCCATATGGTTTGGAAGAAAGGGTTATTGGTAAGTTTGAGCCGGCGGTTGAATTTGTGTGCTTGCAGTTTAGTAAAGTCTAAAAGTGGTGGGATATTGCGGGCAAGTTGTAGTTCTCTGATGGGTACTAGTTTGGATTGCTGGGCAATAAAGCGGAGGGTGGATGATTGAAAACTTTCTATTTTGGCTCTGTTTTTCTTTGGAGTGTTTAAATAAATTTCACTGCCGTAAGTAAGATGTGGGCGGATTAGGAGGAGGTAGAGGCGCATTTTATCGGTAAGGCTTATTTTGCTGTGAGTTCCTAGTAATGAGGAGAGGATTGATTTAGCTAATTTTGCTTTTTGAAGGGCGTGTTGGGAGTGGGCTGTAAACAGTAATTTTGAGTCAAGGATTATGCCGAGAAATTTGTGTTTCGGAACAGTTGGGATCTTTTGGCCTGCAATCTCTGGGTTTGAGGTAAGGGAGTATCGCTTAAAGCGGGTGAAATGCATGTGGGCACTTTTCTCGGGGTTAATTTTTAGTCTCCATGTCTGAGTCCAGTTGTAGATTTGTCGTAAGTGGGTCGTTATTCTTTTTGTCGCCAGGTCCGGGAAAAGGGATTGGCTAATTATCGCCGTGTCATCTGCATAAACAAAAAGGTCGGTATTTACGTGTTTGGGGAGGTCGTTAATATACAGGTTGAAAAGAATTGGGCTCAATATTGCCCCTTAAGGTACTCTTGTAAGAGCTGGGCGGCAGGTGGAGAGAGAGCAGTTAATGCTGGTTTGAAAAGTGCGATTTGATAGAAAATTTTTGATTAGTTTTTGTAGGTTGATGGGAAAGTCAAGTCTGGATAGTTTGAGTAAGAGGCCTTGGTGCCAAACAGTGTCAAAGGCTCTGCTGATGTCTAAAAAGACCGCTTCTGTTGATTATTTCTCGTAATTAAAGCCTCGAGCAATGGTATCCGTGAGCCTTAATATTTGATGAATTGTCGATGTGTACTGTCTGAAGCCCATTTGTTCAGGGATTAAAAATTTGTTTTCATTAATGAAAAGTGTTCGGCGTTTTAAAATAATGCGTTCTAAAATTTTGGAGAGGGATGGTAAAAGGGAGATGGGGCGATAGCTGGAAGGTGAGGAGGGATCTTTGCTTGGTTTGAGGAAGAGTAAAATTTTACCGTTTTTCCATAAGGGAGAGAAGTAGCTAATTTGAAGGCAGTTGTTAAAAAGATCGGTTAGGATGTTAATAAAAGGCTTAGAGGAAGTCAGAGTTTTTAGCATGAGGTTGGTAATGTTATCTAGGCCTGGAGCTTTTTTAGTTTTTAAGTTATGCAGAAGTGATTTAATTTCGGGATAAGAGGTTTGAATGGGAGCAGGTTGAGGAGTCTGGTCTAAGGTGGAGCAGTTAATTTTGGCGTCTAATTCAGTGGGGGTGAGGGCTGAGGTAGGGGGAGTCATTATTTTCTGAAGGTAATCAGCAAAAAGTTGTGCTTTGTGGAATGGGTCGTGAATGACGGAGTCAACAGTTTTGAGGGGAGGAGTGGGTGGAAAAGGTTTGGTGAGGGATTTGTTTGTACGCCAAATGCTGCAATCGTCAGTGCGGAGAGAGTTGATTTTATTAAACCACTGTTGTTGTTGAATTTTAAATTTGATTTGATTGGTCAAACGTGTCAGGTCACTTCGGTCTGATGACTGTCGGTATTTTTGCCAGCGTCTTCTAATGCGGTTTTTTCTTTGGATTAGTTCCTGCAAGGAGGTAGGGATGGGCGGAATGGGGGGTGTGGGTTGGGGAAAAAGTTTGGGAGGCTGAGGTTTTGGAGGAGAGGAGGATATTTTGGATTTCAAGTATTCGGGTATCAATTGAGGTAGGAGAGGGAGTGGGTTGAGGTAGGAGAGAGGATATTTTTTCATTTGCTAAAGAGGCAAATTTGGTCCAGTCTGTTCGTTGGGGCAGGGATGGGAGAAGTTGGGATGGGTCTACAGAAAGGTGAAAGAAAATTGGATAGGGGTCTGTGGAAATGATTTTTAGCACTTTTGGGGTGAAAGTAATAGGAAAATTTTTGGTTATGACATAATCAAGTATGTCTGAGGAGGTGTTGTTTGAAGAAAAATGCGTCGGTTCGTCTGGGGTAATTATGGCTATTGGATCAGTGGATGAATAATTAAAGATAAGTCTTCCGTCCGTATTGGTGGCATTGCAGCCCCAGTGTCGATGTTTTGCGTTCCAGTCGCCTGTATATAGTCCGGGTCGGTTGTCCGCAAAAAGGTTCCGTAAGTCAGTAAGTTGAAGTTTTTGAGTCGAAGGTTTATAAATGGAGTTAATGGTCATTGGGCCAATTTTGGTGTGAAGGACAATTCCTACCGTTTCTATTGATTTCATAATGGGAAAATTCCTAACTGAATGTTTGATGTTTGACCTGATGGCGATGGCCACGCCGCCTCCGGAAGAATTGCGATCTAGCCGGTAAATTTTAAAATTGGGAATATAAAGGTTATTGGTGACCGTTAAGTGGGTTTCTTGGAGGAGGATTAGATCAAAGTGGGAAGTTGAGAGGAAATCTCGTAGTTCAGTGATTTTATTTTTAATGCTATGGGCATTCCATGAGAGGATAGAAAGTTTATTTATTTTAGGGCCGTGGGAAGCCATCAAATTTGAGTAACTCACTCAGAAGATATATGCGCCGTTGCTCGCTTGTTTGGAGAAAAAGAAAATTGGTAAGTATATTGTGGAGCCATTGAATATCGGATATGATATTATTTTTATTACAGGGGGGTGGAAAAGTGGGCTGGATGGAAGGGTTTTGAGGGTAAGGGGGTAATGGGTGGGAGAGGGTGGGATGGGGTGGGGATTAAGATTTGGGTAGGGAGGGTTGGAGGAGTAGGTAGGTGGGGAAAGTATGAAGGATGGGATGTAGGATTTGGTGCTGGTGGAGGTGGTGGAGCTGGTGCTGAGGTAGGGTTCAGGCGGTTATACACTGCTGTGCGAGCTCGGATGAAGGTGGGGCAATTTTTATAATTGGCAGTATGGGCATTTCCGCAGTTAGCACATGTGGGGGGAGTATCGGGGGATTTCGAGCATTTGGCAGAAGGATGATCGCCGATGCATTTCACACATACGGCCGGAAAATTGCAATGGTTTTTAGTATGCCCTTATTTTTGGCAATTGAAGCATTGAACTGGGCTAAGTGGTTTTTTGTAGGGAAGTATTTTACAATTATAAATAGAAATTCCGGATTTATTGGCAAATTTTTTAGAATCAGCTGTTTTGGCTACGGTTACGATATAAACATGAGTGGGATATTATTCCACTGTTTTGATCCCTTGCTTTTGCTGCGCATAGGTGGGGCGTGTAGAAAAAAACTTGATAGACATCGTGAACTTCAAAGCCATCTCGTTCAATGGCGTCGACTATGTCTACGGATTTAAGATCGTTTGAAAGTACTTTCAGGGCAAGTTTTTGAAGTTTTTCGTGGGGTAGTTGATAGGTATAAAAAGAAATATTATTTTCCTTAAGATAACTGCGGGCTGCTAGGTAATCTGTGACAGTTTTATACTGTAATAGAATTAGGTTGGAGGAAATAAATTTTGCTGATGGCCTTACAACTAATTTTTCACATAGCTCCTTAGATAGTTGGAGCCAGTTTAGGGAAGTTTGAATTTTAATTGAGGTGATTGAGGGGATGGGAGCAGGTTGGGGGGTGGGGGTTGGAGTTCGGTGGGCTTGGGGTTTGTGGTAGGGGGGATAGATGACTTGGAGGGGGGTGGGATTCCTCGATATCTGAGGAATTGGATTGATTTGGAGCAGAATTCGGATTTGAGTCCGAGTTAGATTCCTCTCTGCCTGAGGAATCGGGGTCGGGGTCTAGGAGTTGGAAGCGGTTGGATGTGGTGACTTTAGTTGAGGAGAGGGAGGCGTTAGGGCTAGGGTAATTGGATGATGTGGGTTTGGATTTTTTGGAGCGGGTTTCTCTGGCTGGGTTAAAATTATTACCTTTAGTTATTACTGAATTTTTATCTAAAATATTTTCAAAAATTGCAACATTATTATTATTATTAACACTAGTGGAGGGGGTAGGATTTACTTTTGCGAACGGGTTATTCTGGGCTGGCTGTGATTTGAAGCTATATTTACATCAGTATTTTGGTTATCACAAGAGACTAAGGTAGTGGAGGGTTGAGCACTTTCGACCGAATGAGGGTGGGTGTTACTCACGGCGTTCGTGTAGATGTGAGGGACGACGGTTAGTCCAGTTGGTGTCATCGTGACTGCTAAGTTGTTGGTTCTAAGATGTCTGCGAGCACAGGCGAAGAGATAGGCTATGCGGTCTGCTGATGGGGTTAAATTTAGTTGGTTGGGTGGATCCGTAGGGCAGGGCGACAGGATTGGTGTGATTGTAGTTGAGGTGACTGTGGTGATAGGAGATTGATGGCGGCTAACTACCGCTGCATAGGTGGCAGGAATGGTAAACTGTGGCGTTTGCGAAGCTGATATTGTTTGAGGAGGTTGGGGGAATGAAGTAGGGATGTTGTTGGGTGAAACAATTGGTTGAAGGGGATTAGGTGGGTCGTAATTTGGCTCGAGAGATGGATTAAAGTTGGTGGGAGCATGCCAAGGAATATAGGTTGGGGAAGTAGGTGGGATTGGAGTGGAAGCCGCATACGGCTGTATCGCGCCTTGGTCTGGGGACGTCATTTCATGCGCTCTTTAGGCGCGGAAAGGGAAAATTATAAAAATTTTAAGGCGCACTCATCGTCGCGATGTTTTTACGACACTGGGGAATTTTCTGTGGAAACACTGGGGCCACTGAACACAGGCAGCGTAGAAGCACGGTATGGGGCTACTAAGAGAACACTGGGGCCACTCGGTTTGAGAACACTGGGGCCACTCGGTTTGAGAACACTGGGGCCACTCGGTGATTGTGCGCGTCCAGTTATATACTCGGGATTTTTCTGTGGAAACACTCGATCGATCGATTCAATTCATCGGCATAGCAACGCCAATGCATTTATATCGATGGGTGTGTAGCGGCTCATGCGCTGCTAAGTCAATATAAACATAATTATACAAAAATATCGTTAAGTCCCCCGCTTACGATGTGACCATTTCTTCCTTTCTTAGGGGGGTGGTTATTTTGTAACTGAAATGCGTATCGGTATCTCTATAATATAATTTTGGTATTGGCTTATGGATTGTTTTTTCTATTTCCCTTATATTTAAGGAATTTCGACATCTACAATATATCATATTCTTTTTATAAGAACGGAGTATAAGATGCAGGCTGATTTTATACGACTTTTTTCGATAATAAGTGCGTCTTATAGGCCTGTAAAAACGGTAACTGCATTACGAGTCATCTGGTGGCAGAGTACACCGGATCAATTAGAAGTGTATGATTACATGATGCCTGAGAAATGTAATTGTTCTCTTTAATTCTTCCAACCTGAAGAAATTCCCTTAAAAATACATGTTAATTGCTAGCCTAATTGCAACGGACATGCATGTTTATAATAATTTTGTCTTAGCCCGCTGACTTAAAGTCTTTCGAATATTTTGAAGAGAAGTGAATAATGGATTTAGAACTCTGAAGGACTTGTTAGATACTGAGTAAAACAGATGACTGTAATTTAAAATATATTGGTCGGTCACGCTGCAAAGCGAGAAGATCAGCACTGGATAGATTAAGATCTTCTCTGAGTGCATAAGGACGAAGGGAGTTAGATGGCGGGGCAGTCTGGGCTACCTCGTAAGCTTATAAGGTCTCTCTTAGGGCCGCGAGAGTGTTGACCGAGTCAGGAGCTTAGTGTGAAAAGGAGAAGATAAATATGCAATATGTGTGAAAATTCCTGCGGTAGTCTGATGCTCTTAAGATTGGTCAATGCCATCCGGCCGGTGTATGATTCCATTAACAAAAACTTAGGGAATGAACAAAACTTGTTTTAAAATAAAAATACTTGAAATAATTTTTAAATAGCAGCAGCCGTTTCACAGAAAGAGGAAAGAGAATATTTACCGTGGGCAATGTGATGGATGATGGGGCGGACGGAGGGGTGGTAATGGTAGCGCAACCTCAGGGTATGCAACCTTTTTTCGATGGCGGACTGCATTGGTTTTTCCGAGTATCCCGGCGGGCCATACTTAAAGTCGCGGTTGTTTCAATGGGCCGCATTTCAAATCTTAGATGGTTCGATGGGTTCGTATGGTTCGGACGTTAATCCTTAAGAAGTCGCGCGGTATTTTGTAACGTAAGGCACACCAGAGAGGCATGCAGCATGTGGTAAATGCTGCGCGAACCGAAGCTCGCATCGATGGGGCATGAAACACGCGTCTAGTCAAGGTGACCAGACGTCCTCTACACAAGAGAATAGTCCTCTTTTTGAATATTTTGTCCTCTTTGAAAATTATGCCCTATTCTGTCATTTTTACACCGTCTTTGTTAATCCTGCCAAAAGTTATACACAAAATATAACTGCTGATTTATATAATACATTCCTTTAATTATAAAATAGAATTGGTTTCTGGAGTACTCGAAAGAAAAGGCAGCTCCTATGGAAGACTTTCAATATCTTGTATGACAAGGTTAAAAAAGTATTCACCTGGGAAGATATTAGCGAAACTTTATAATCCATCTCTAAGAAAATCAAAACTTTTAGTATTAATGGCAGCCAATTATTCGATGAAATAAGATGCTTAAACTTACACTGCAATGCAGAAATGTTGAATAATTTTAACCAAATGAATATTTTTGCGGATACAGGCTAAATGGAGGTTTTTGCTGATTTTGGTAGTGAGCTAATACCATATCCAAATCTAATATTGAATATCGAGTTCTGTTTTGCGCTATCACGTTCAAATGAAGTGGTAGAAAGTGGTTTTTCAATCACCAATGATATGTGAACCATTGAAAAAAGTGAAATATCTTAGACAGTCTGTGATAAAAGAAAATTTAGATACAAAACGTTGTGATATTTTACAACTCAAAAGAAACAAATAATGATTAAAAAAAACTTAATAGTAGTGATAATATCATTATATATCGACGACTCTAACAGAGGATATAACATATATATAACATATAGGAGGATACTAATGTTTAGGCACTTCCAGATGAGCTGGAAATTCGAAATTTTTTCTTAGGTAGGATTTTGTGCAAAACCGACTATAAAAAACGAAAATCTTGAAAAAGTGCAACAATGCGGCCGCTAAAAATTCGCAATTGTTTAAACAAATTTTCATGGTTTATGTATTTCCGCATGTGCTACGGAGTTGAAATTTTTTTTTGTAAGTATAATTCCTAAAAAAACGAAATAAAGATTATACAAATTTTGATATTTTAATTTGTTTGGCAGTTAAAAATTCTTAAAATTTAAACAAATGGATAACTGTTTAGATACTACGGGATGAACTAGGAAGCTAAAATTTTCAAATTATTTACAGAACAGTGCATTTGCACAAATAAACATTTCAATTTACTATATATGAATTGCGGCGGCCGTTAAAAATTATTTAAATTTAAAGAATTAGAAAAATATTATTTTACTTCTAGAAATGCTACAACTTTAAAATTTGGCTAAAATGTGTAGCATTAGTACCCCATAATGGAGAAAGTGCAAAATTTTTAAAATTGCAATATTTGGGGATTTTTTAAACTATTATTTTTACAAGTGGGAAAAACGAAAATCGCTGCGGAGTTGAAATCTTTAGAATTAAAAGAATATTTGAAATGATGAAATGTCTGAAAAATGAATGTTTTTTCAAGGTGAGATGAAATGCTTGCAGTATGCAAGCACCAACTACTAGTATATTATATCATAATTCTCTAGTGTCCGTCTGTTTGTCGCGGTACTTATGAAAATTTCACAATGGAATTAAGAGCTGAAACTCTCACAATCGTTAAACCTCCATGATGTGGTCCCTAGGAAAATCAAACATCCCGGAAAAAAGTTCCGGATTCGACTCCGGGAGACGATTATATTTTTCCATAAGTTAACACAGGATTTTCGATTTTTCAAGGTGCAATATTGTTTTTTTTTTTCATTCATCAAAATACGTAAATATGTACCCATTTTGTCCATGTTTGCTTTATTCGACCGTAAAAACAATAAAATATCTTATTCTTGCGATGTTTAGATGTTACACGGAAAATTTTTCAGAAATACGCATTTGTTTTCGACATTTTATGTCTTTCCGGGTGTCGCCAAGGCGACCCACATTGTTGCCTCCGATTCAATCAAACTTTCAAATAGAAGAATTGCATTATTCACTGCGCTTCTTATGAAGCATCGAAGTTATTGTCGTAGCAACATCAAACGTAATAGATTGCAACGTTAATAATTGCAGATTATTATTATGTTATTATTCTGTAAACTTCTTGTGAACTAGGCGTTTTTAACGATTGACCAAAAGAAAAAATTTTCGTTCTTTATTTCAATGCTGGAATATTAGGTTTTTTGTAAGTAAAGTCATTATATTCTACACATTTTATGTTTATTAATGCAAATAGGCCTACGCATCAGATTAAAATTTGATAATAAGAAAATATGAGCTATTATTAAGAAATGAAAAATAACATATTGTGAAATATAAAAAATTTGTTGGTAATAACTCATAATTAAATATATAGTAAATGGTTAAATTATTTGTAAAAATTTGCATATCTTTTAATAAAAAACAATTTAAAAACAGTAATAACGTAAAAGTTTGAAAATCTGTTTAAGATGACTTTTAGACATTCAGGCTTCTGACTGACTTAACAAAATTTTACTCGGGTACCACTAAAATGATATGTTATGATGCATACAAATTAATTGCAATGCAATGCAATGGGCTGCTAGAAATTTAATATTTCTGTCGCATAACATAATATATTTAGTTTATAGTGTATGAGAAAGAAATAATGCATGAAAATAAATAAATTAGCTGTGCCTCTCATCAAGGCGTGTAGCGCCGAACTATCTGGAGCAAGCGAAAACGCCTCGAGAAGCGAGGAACGGGATTGGGCGCCATATGCTCCAGGCGCAGATCTCCTAGTACTCTAAATAATTAAATAAAATTAGGTCACTTTTACTTTTTTACATATTTTTCAGCATGGTGAAAATGAGCGTGCGCGTCCTGTTACGTTACAAAATACCACGCGAACTCTTTAAGCCAGTAGTTCCCAAACTGGATGCCGCGGCACACGGGCGCCGCAGCTCATGTTTAAGGGTGACGCGGCAAAACCAGTTTTAAACATAAATCTGCGATTGAGGCTGGGGTGTCATCCAGCGGGAGTATCCTTGGTGAAAGCGTCAGGAAAATCTAAAATCTTGAAATGGGGAATATTTATGATGTAATTCATTTATTAAATAAAAGTTTCCAATAAGAAATACATTGCGTCGCCATGTTTATACATTGTTTTTTAATTAATTAGAGCTAAGACATGAACTTGAAACTTGGACATTTGTACAGCCGAAGAACGAAGAAGGTATGTTTTGCCAGAAAGGATGACCCGAATCCATGACGAATTTGTTCAAAAATTTGTTTGACCCCAGAAGAAAACGAGAACTTTCCAAAATTTAAGAACGAGAAAATGTGATTTCATAGAACCTAGTCCAATACTCTTAAAAGGTGTAGCAATGGAAAATATGAGGGAGGATAGAGAGATCGATAGATGGGCGTTTGTATTCGGGCAAAATTTGGAACATAAGGTCCATTCTTACATGTAACCCTTCGTCAATATCATGAATATATTAACAATGGATTAGAAAACTCTCAACCCTCAATGAGGGAAAGAACCACTTTTGATGCAATATCTACGATTGTGAACAATACTGACGTTTGTGTTGCGTTTTAAATGGTACACCTTGTATATGGGATGTTTATTGACATTATTATTTATTGATTAGTCTTGTTTAAACCTTGTTCTCCACATACTCCTATTTTCCGCAGTATTCTTTGACTCTTTTTTCCATTCAAATCAGCTGAAACTTTTTCCTAACTCTTTCTACTTTTCCTTCCAGTTTTCATACAAACATATCTTTAATCACGCTCTTTCTCCTTAGTTAATGTTCAGTACAGTTCGTCTTCCTCTTTCCTATAATCTTTATAAGTATTTGCTTTTCTCCTAGTTTTCTCAGCAATCCCTCGTTTTTATCTTGTCTGTCCATGTAATCAGCATTCTTCTCAATGCACATTTTTCGAAGCATTCTAAGTACTATTTATCATTTTTCCTTAGCGTCCATGTTTCTGCCCCATACAAAGAAGCTATACTCCACATATAGTATTTTATCAACTCCTTGGAGACATTCTCCTTTATATTCCCTGTTAGTGCATGATTCCTTGCAAGTCACCTTTTGGTGAATGGCAGGGGGTGCAATTCACCAAATGTCCCTATTTTTCCTACGTTATCTATTCTTATTACTTATTTTCTCTTATCCTCCTATGGAAAACGATCCTCCATATATCTCCGTACTTCAATCGATCTCGCGAATCTTATCCTCGCTGTCCTGCCTTTCGAAATACGTGGGGCTTCTGATAAGACCTACTACCTCGTTCGCTAGCCCCATCCTACATATATTTTTCCAGCAGATTAAATTTAGCCCGCAGCCTACGTTCCTCTAACGAAGTCTATTTCAGATTTTCTATTAACATCTACATCTACATCTACAGTTTATCCCGCAAGCCACCGCAAGGGTGTGTGGCAGGGGGTGCATTAACACCAAGGGGAAAACTCCAAAATTAGGCCTTGGTTTACGCCCCTACGCGAGGTTACTTTTGATCGCAAGTTTTATTCTGCTCAGCTATCGTTCTAGGAAAAAATGAGCCTTTGTATCTCTCTGTCCTGCAGGCAATCTCTCTTATTTTACGAGGATGGTCCATTCTACCGATATAGGTGGGAGTTCTTATTATTTCTTCGACGTCGCTGGAGAAAGTACTCGTTCTAAATCTTTCAAGAAGTTTTAACCTAGCACGTGATCGGCGCTCAGCTAGTGATTCCCATTCTAAGTCCTGTATCAAGCCTGTAACGCTTTTATTTCTATCATAACAATATTTGACGAATCTAGCAGCTTTTCGCTGCACTTTCTCTAACTCGGCGATTAATCCTTTCTCGTATTAATGACGCTACGCTTTGATTACTATAGTTATTTCTCTTTACGAATCCAGCTGCCCTGCGCCGCGCCTTTTCTTCCAGGTGTTTCTCGTTTTCCCAATAGTAATACAAGGAAAAGTGTGCACCTTATTATTCTCTTAATTTTTAAAATTACTTATAATCATCGCAGAGACTCAGGACTTGAACCGAAAAATGCCTGAGAGTATACGAGATTTGCAGAATAAAACACATGAAATCCGAGGAATAAACGCGTTTGTTGGTTCAAGTAATAAACACGTTTGTTGGTATGAGGAACTAGCGCGTTCGTTGGTCGGGGGAATAAACACGTCCGCTGATTGCATCGGAAGGTGAGGATGATCTCAACACTTGAACCGTATCTCCTACCGAGAAAGTGAAAGTAATGTTATCATTTAGCGTCCTCTAAAATTACAGTCGTAATAATTTTAAATTAAGTATCATTAAAATTTCAATGCCCGATCATTTACAAATGCGAAATTACCGGGAATGGTTTTTCTGGCTGACATTCAAGGAGATCTAATTCAACTAAGTATTCATTTAAATTAAGGAAACTTTATAGAAACAAAAGTAATACATTTGTAATGACAATATAACAGAAAATTGTTGCTCCTTGTTGCTGTATGATAGCCTTAAATGACAGTATTTAGAGAAGTTGCAGAAAAAAGTTTTGAGAAAGGTCTCTACATTGCCGTGTGGACACGTATTACATCTGGCGACAAATTTTCAACTTCATTTTTCAGTTTTGTATGATCTCCCTTTTCCGTCATTAATTTGGTGTTCCAGTCGGTACTTTTCACAGTTCCATAAACATTTTGATTTAAAATCGGCATTGCACAGGTGTAACATTTAAATTTCACTGTTGTCTAAATATATTCTTTCCTTGATGGAATAAAGTGATCAGAAGATCCTATGCAGACAGGCATAAGCTGTAATGTCGGGAATAATCTTTCATGGTATAATCCACTCCTGTTATAAATCATTTTGATCCTTATTGTGTCACCAAACTCTGCCCCTGGTAGATAATTACACAGATGTTGGCTTTTAATACCAACATTCAAAAGTCTAAACTCTCGCATTGCTGGAATTTTAATTTTTACGGTTATTTAGAATAAAATAGGGGTTCTGTTATTATACGATCACGGGTATTACATGAGCAAAGAAGGCAATAAAACAAGTTCGCCGGATAGAAAGATTTTTCTTCCCCATTCGCCTCGCTTCCTCCATGGGACGGCTTTTGTTCCCATGGATTCCTTCTCCGTAATGGATTTTTTCCGCTTAGCCACCCGATCTCCTCTCGGCCCCGCCCCCGACCTCCGCCCACGCTCGACCACCACCCCCATACGTATCTCATTCCGGAATATGCTGGCGAGGAGTGGGGGTCAATCTAATCCCGTCTCCCGCTCACCCAACCCTAATACAACCAATCCTCCTCACACCCACACCACCACTCCTCTTCTTCCTCGCCTTCTTCCCTCTCTCCTCCTCTCCCTCTCTTTCACTCTGCCTCTTCTTTCTCTACCTCTCCAATCCCATTCAGGCAATGATGAACTCCTCACCGACCCCTTGCCATCAAGCGCTGGGATTTAAAAATATAATATATACAATATAATATATATAATTAATCAATGTCTGTCCGTCTGTACGTCCGTCCGTCTCTAAGTCCGTCCGTCTGTACGTCCGTCCGTCTGTACGTCCGTCCGTCCGTCCCCCCTTTTATCTCTTGAACACTTTGCCATAGACAAATGCTGTGAACGCCATTTTGTTTCTGCCAACTAGGAGACCCCGGGAACACTATTTTTGTTTACGGAATTGTCCCGTATTCTACTCCGGGAAACGATTATATTTCCCAATATGTTTACATAGGAGTTTCGATTTTTCAAGGCGAAAGGTTTATTTACTTCATTCATTAAAATACGTAAATAATGGCCGAAATTCTTCGTTTTCTTTATTCGACGGCTGAAACTATAAAATATAATTTTCTTGCGATGTTTAGATGTTACACAGAAGCATTTCACAGAAACAGGCGTTGCTTTTTGAAATCCTATTGCTTTTTCGTACTCTTTTCGGATGTTGCCAAGTCGACCCGCATTGTTGCCTACGATTGAATTAATTTCTATTAAGCCTTCAAACAAAAGAAAGAATTGCGTTCGCTTTGCGCTTTTTATTAAGCATCGAAATTATAGTTTTAGCAATGTCAAACTTATAAATTGCAATCTTTACAATTGAAGATTATTAATATTCTGTATAATGCGTGTGGGATGTGGGAATTTATAAGGATTGACCAAAAAAATCTTCTTTCTAGCATACTTTCCAATAAATAGTCTTGTGAGATCGCCTCGGTGTCCGTGTGTGTGTGTCCCTCTAACATCTTTTTCACGAATGCACCGATTTCAACTAAATTTGTTGCATAGAATATGCACATAAATTAATGACCAAAATGACATATTTGGTCCTGATCGATTCAATAGGGGTGCCACAATTGCAAAGTATATCTTTTCGGTATTTATGAATTTGGAAGGAATTGGCACAACCGATTTCAAAGACCATTTTTATGAAGAAGGCGTGCAGAATGTCTATTAGTTCATTTTATGATTTAGTTTCTTTGATATATAATGATTAAAAGAAGCGGACAGCTAGCGTAGACTCTAATTTGTGAACAAACTCATGCAATCTGACTCTTTCAAAGAGTGAGATGCACTTGGGCTTGACTGTTACAGTCGTTAAGGCACTCATTTTCTTGTACTTTGCTTACTTTGCATTTCGGGTTCCTCGCCTTTTCCTGAAGCCAAACTGATCTCCAAATATTTCTTCGGTCTTTTTCTCTAGCTTTTTATTAAGAATTCTCGTGATAATCTTCGAAGTATATGATGAGATTACACGAGCTCTTTTTAGCGTAAGTCGACGGACGGAAAAGTAGCGGATAGTCCTGCCCGGCTAGACGGACGTTTTCCTTCCGTCGGCATGCGTCGAAGAAACACATGTTTATCCAGACTCTCGACTATACGAGCTAGTTCACGCTTGAGTCAAATAATACAGCAAATGGATTTTTACAATGAAGTTTCTCTAGCCATCATGTTGGTCAGACGTTGCAGAAAGAACAAAGATTTTCTATTAACCCAATTATTAGTGAGAGATTGGTTAGAGAAAAATTTAATTTGCTGCAAGAGAAGCTTAATGTATTTCCGGGGAAATTTTTAAAATTTTACAGAATGTCAATTAGTTCATTTTATGATTTAGTTTCTTTGATATATAATGATTAAAAGAAGCGGACAGCAATCATGCGTAGACTCTAATTTGTATACAAACTCATGTCATCTGACTCTTTCGAAGAGTGAGATGCACTTGGGCTTGACTGTTACAATCGTTAAGGCACTCATTTTCTTGTACTTTGCTTATATGAAGTTCAATATCAATATTCATTCTGCAAAATTCCGTCGACGTACTCCAGATAACGTCCGAATAGCCACTACAGGTCCGTCAAACTGACGGAAGGAAATAAGTCCGGCTACGTCAACATCCGCCTGACGGAAGGGAAGTAACAGACGTACGCCGATATGACGCCCGTCAAGACACCTCTATAGAGACTACATTGTCGCATTTCATCCGACGTACGTCTAAAGGCGCTCGTGAAGCCTTAGGCTGAGTCTTTCATTAAGTGTATGTTTAGCATGATTTTACTAGTATGCGAGATGAGTGTTATTGTTCTGTATTTACTGCAGTCTGGGGTCTTCTCCTTTTTAGCCTACTTTCCAAGAAATGGAATGTAGTCTCATGAGATCATCTCTGTGTACATACGTGCATTATTGATCAAAATGGCATATTTGGTCCGGATCGACTCAGCAGGGGTGCCACAATTGCCAAGTGTAACTTTTCGGTAATTATGAATTTGGAAAGAATTGGCAGAACGGATTTCAACGACCTTTTTTATGAAGAAGGCGTGCAACATGAAACAGCAAAACCAACATGTGTAGTGTAGATATATAAAGCAGGGCTGCCACAATACAAGGAACAAAAAAATATTTTTTCACGTATTTGTGTCGAACTTTCCACATCGAATTTAACACTTATGATATACACACAGAACCATATTAGCATATTTAAATCGAATCAGTCAAACAGGGGTGCCACAATCGCAAATTAAACTCTTTCAGTAATTAAGGATTTGTAAGGATTTGGCTAAACGGGTTTCAATTAAATTGTGTTTATAAGATTTGTACAACATATCATAATGAAGTCAAGATGTTTACAGCGGAGCTAAGGAGCAGAGCTATCACAATAAAAAGTTAAATAATATTTCTTTAACACTTATTTCTAGAGAACAGACCTAATGGATCATATAAATAAATAGCAAAAATATTATATTTCAACCGGGTCTACTAAACAAGGCTACCACAATATAAATGTTAGAATTTTTCTGTAACTATGAATTTCGAAGGTGTTGGCTGAATGGATTTAAAAAAATTTCGTGTAGGGTGATTATAGAATGGGAAAACGAGATGAGGATGCTTAGAATGGATCAAAAATGCAGGGTTACAACAATATAAAAAAATAATTTTCTAATTTCAAAGCAAATACATTATTATACGATTATACCACGACAAATTTGACGAGAAGCACTTCTGTACCATGGGAATCCTGTGTAACCCCTACTTTAGGGTGGTCCAAATTGTCCCCAAAAATATTTTTTTGGAAAATGGCAAACTTGACCCTCTCAATCTGTGATGCTATCATAGAATAACCTACACACGAAAGTTCAGTCCAATCTGACAACATTAACGGTGCCGCCTGGCATTTGATATTCGCAGAACTCGAACGACCGCGCTGGCGAACACGCTGCAATTGCTGTTGTCCACCGTCATTGCGAAATACCTGTCCCCTTTGAAAGCGGGAAGAAAAGTTGTATACACATTTACACGCTCGCGCGTATGCACATGGACGGTATGAAACTATGTACATCTGTTTATCCCTTAATTAGTCGCGTGGGGTCAATATGACCCCAAGCAATGTTTTTTCGTCAATATCTAAAGAAATGCATTGTCAATCTAACCCAAACTTGTTCTACCTTCGACACTGACATTCTAGAAGAGAAATTAGCATTTTTGTTTTTTTTTTAAATTTGTTATTTTTGATATTTTTATATTTATACATATAGTATAAAAATTGTAAATATTGAGAAAATTAAACTATTTTAATGTGCTATTTTGGTGTGTATCCATTTGTTATGTATATATGAGGTTAAAAAAGTTGCTTCTGTCGAAGAATTGACCCGAGGATGACTTCTTTGACGCAGAATTCCACATATTCTATCAAGACCGATGCATGATTTTTGAAACTATTTTCTAGATTTTATAATTGAATTACATCCATATTATTCCCTTTTCTGTACAGTAATTATTTATCACATGCTTTCGTCATTTACTGTAAAATACTCTCAAAAATGGAACATCTTTCTAGCGACTTTTGGCAGATTTTTTATCACCCTCATTGGATGAAGCTCTTAGTACCCATGTGCAAAAAGGATAAAAGAAAGCGGTTTGCCTTTTATTACCGCTCACCCTTTTTAGCACGAGTTTCTCCCTTATTTTTCGGAATTAGCACGAACACGAATGAGATCGGCAATCTTCAAAGTTTTTGGATCTCCTACCGGTCGCATGACGGTCAGAGTTGGGACGTTTTAGACCAAAATACAAAAATCCTACTTTCATTGGGATTTCTATGGAGAAGTCCCAAGTACGTTTACACTTATAGGGGAGGACGCGGTTGGACCTCGGCACGAACCCCTTGGGTCGCTCGAGGAGGCAACTTTTGTCCCAAGCCCCATCGAGGGCATTCCTCGGTGACAGCAGAAGTGAGCTTGAATCTTTCTGCTAGTTGGGGGCAGCCATAAACTACTTCATGCTGTAGGTGGGGGCCTGAAAGCGACCGTGCCGCGACCGATGTCAAACCCACAAGTGTGAGTGATCTCCGCAAAAATAGTCCTATCCCTAATAAAGCCCTCAACGCGACCTTCATGCGACAATGCAACAAAAGGTGGCGTAGATACATGCGATCAGCTCTGTGCTGCTTATAATGTTGGCAGAAGAACGAAAAGATGGCCGTTAGCTGTGTTTTTTCATTTGCTGAACGTTTCTGCCATAAATGCCTTTATTGTTTATAAACAAAACGTTCCAAAGAAAATGACAAAGCGAAATTTCTTTAAATCATTATCGAAGGAATTAATAAAGGATCTACAGATTTTGAGGTCTCAGAGTAAGTTTATATCCAGGCATCTCCGAAAGCGCATATGCACTCAACAGGGACTTGCGGAGGAAGGTCCATCACCGGGATCGGGACTATCAAGAGGAAGATGCGAACATTGCCCAAGAAATAAGGACTATAAAGTGTCCACTAGATGTGGAAATTGTGGAGCTTTTACTTGCAAGGACCATATGATAATGAAGTGCATTGAATATGGGGAGAGGGAAAGAGATTAGAAAATACAAAAAATATTTTAAGTTATTTTAATCAATGTTTATTGTAAAAATTATTAATAAATAATTGTATTATAATGTAAGATTGATTTTATTTACAGTAAAATATAAATAAATTAATATATTATTGCTTATCTTTAGAAATCATTTTGGGGTCATATTGACCCCACGCGACTAATTACGGAACTTTTTTTCACGCGACTAACTAAGGGTTATACATAGTTGCAACGCGTCCAAGTCGGGTGCAGTTTGCAGCGGATCACGCCGAGAATGTGTGGCAGTGGTTTTCCTGCATTGAAGCTCCGCGTTACGACAGAAGATGTCCATAATGAGTTCGCCAATGCAATTTTGTTCGGAAATTTTTTTAATCAAGAATCTTCAGGAGGACATCAAGGGCATTAAATTGCCGTCAAATCGAAAAGCTTTAGGACTATTGCTATTCAAAATGAGTAAAATGTGTTACATCTGCACTATGGATCTCTACAAGTAATTAAAGAGATTGCACCCTTTTATGGAAGAGCTCGTTGTCTCATGCGTGCAGAACAGGATGCCGTTAAGAAATTAGAAAAGCTGTAACGGAGCTTGCGCTCGGATTGAGACGATGCTGGGTCGCGGCCTCTTGCACTTTGCGTGTCGCTCTCACGTCTTTATAATTATTCTCAAGAGCGCATTCGAGCAGTGCATGGGGGTCTCCAATGCTCCTGAAGTAACTATTTTCAAACGTTTCAAAGAGTCGTGGAAGGATATGGATCATTCTCAAGTCGCACCCTATGAGGCTGACGACACCGTACAGGTCTGAATGGAAACGGTCAGGGCATAATGAATTTCGCTCATTAGCAGCTCAAGGTATGCAAACATAGTAGAAGACCGGAATCACGCAAATCGGTCGAACTACGCAGATGGAACTTTTGCTACATAGTTTACTTTTCAGGGGGTGCAACCACGAGACGACTATCGGGAGTTTTTGCAGCTCGCAATCCTGTTTCCTGGAGGGGATGTGGCAGAAGGTATGAAAGTCCGCGCTCCTGGTGTGACACGTCAGGCCAGGTTAGGCAAATTTATTTTCTAGTGTTACGTGCGCGCGAAGTACAGTAGCTTATGTGTGACGCTTTCTGCATGAGAGGGAAAATTCTTTACCAACATGTTTGAATTGTTTATGACTTATTAAATTTTACTTACGGGTGGATGGCGAGAGGCCTATACGCGCCCAAGATTTGGCTTTTCCGTGCTCAGTTTACCCTGACAACGTGGGAGACCCATGGAATTCGGAGTTTTTGCATGTTCTTTGTGAGGTTGAAGTTGAAGGCGTGGGCCGCGCTTGCAGTGGATGCACCTCGGCGGGATATGGAGCTCTTGAAGGAACTCGTGAACTACAGCTTTGTGAGCTCCGAGGTCTCAAAGGCAGCACTAAAACAGCTTTGCGACCATCTATGGTATTTAGAAGAGCAGTTGAATGGCTTCGCATTTTTTGACCCAGAGGTTCCCGTTGAGGAAAAACGCCGCATGGTTGCCGCTTTGTAAAGCTGCAAGGGGCATGATGAGTCCCCGAAGAGAGTGAAATTGTGGACTGACCCTGACTATGTGCTGAAGTTAAGGTTAGAGTGCTTCGTCACAAAGCACACTTAAAGCTTCTTCAGATTTTTTCAGCTTAAAACCTCCTTCCTTGCCTTATATCCCGCAGAATAGGAGGAAAGAGAAGACTACATGCAGGGGCGGGAGACGACACGTCGTCTGTGGGTCATTATCGACGTGGCCGAGAGGGGCGTAGCTCTCATTGAGAAGTACAACGCCTCACGAAGGACGAGGATCAAATGAAGTTCCTTCTTCAAATTGTCGATGATCACCGCAGGCTACACCCAGCATGCACCAAACAGGAGCTGACCAAGACCAAAGAGTGAGTCCAGGAGCGAGCGGAGGCTGTATTATTTTTAATAAAAATTATAAATGCACTGCATGCCTTACTAGGAGTCATGTTTTTTGGCCTTTCCCAAATCACGCTTTCGGGCGATGCTGAACTACGCTTGTTGAACCATGTTTTATATGGTAACTCACATTTTCACCCATTTTATATGTTATTCATCTTGATGTTAGACTTCTCATGGTAAACAGATTGCTTTCAAAGCCTCTAAACTAATTTTAAACGTCTGCTGACACGGGGAGCGGAAGGATGGCGACACTATATGGCCCTGACGCGAACCATCGTCTTTTCTGACATTCAAGTGCCCGGCGGCGCCATTGAATATTGTCCGATTCGAGTTAAATTTGGTACTTGAGTTACTCAATGGTAATGACACAAATCAACGGGGTCAGGTTTGCAATTTTCGAAAGTAAAAATTTTTGACCATCCTACCCTACTTGTTATATATCTAAGTTGTGTTGAAAGGAAAGTAGGCGGATTATTTATTTTCAGAACTACTTGTTTTATTTCAATACTGGAATGTGAGATGGGAGAATAAATTAAAATTGTACATATAAATTATAAAAACAAACGAAATTAAAAATGTTAATTGTTTAATTTTATAAGGAGAAATGGGCTATTATTATGTTAAACATGCAGATTTCTGACTGACTTCGCAAAAGTTTTTGCGGGCACCACTATTAAATAAGTGAACACAGATTTAAGTACGATCGGGGGAAATAGGGAGAGGGATTGTTAGAGATAGATATATATAGATCGAAAGACTTAAGAAGTAGAATGCAGGTGCCGAATTTTTTAGGGAAAAATAGCCATGAATTTAAAATTAAACTTAGGCCGCAGAAGACAAATACAGCAAAGTATTCCTTTCTAAACAGGGGAATCAGCGAGTGGAACTAGTTACCTGAAGTGCTCTTCAAGCCCTTACCTACCTTACCCTAGTGATAACACCCACGTTCCCAGCCAGTCAAAAAGAGCTCAATTACAATTACAATGGGGGTTGTTAATTATATTTACATCATTTTAATACCTTGCGGTTTGTGTGATTTGCTTATAAGTTTAAAATTACTATATTTACTAATTAATATAAATACAATACAATAAACATGAAAAAAATAGAAAATATGTACATTGGTAAGGTAGTTAAGTCAAAAAGATACCAGCTAGCTATTGTTATTTTTTATTTTTATTATGCATTTTTCCTTTTTTTACCTCATTTTTATTATATATTTATTTATTTTTGGCTATATATATATTTAATTATTTATTTATTTCTAATTATATTATTATTACTATTATTATTATTATTATTCCTTTACTTTTCCCCCTTTTTTCTTTTTTTTTTTAAATAGCTTTAAATTGGGTAGAGCTTTTTGTACAATATGGGCAAAAGTTATTATTATTATTTTTTTTCTATTTCTAAGACTAAACTAAATATAATAAGTAATTAAATGTCTTATAAAATAAACTATCTAATTATAAAATATGCTATTGCTAAAATATATATATACATATACATACACACATACACACACACACACATATATATATATATATATATATATATATATATAATAAAATAATAAAAATGAAAATAAAAGAGAGTAGAGAGCAGAGATCTATATCGGGAGCGTCACAAAACATCCCTTTTCAGGAAATGCTTACAATGAGTATGGTACATATGATGGTGGTGAGGCTTAGTTTGCGTATATGCAGGTTTTAGAAGGTAGGGGGAAAATTTTGTAATGGTTTGGCGGCGATCATCTTCATATAGGTTTTTAATGGATTTAGGACCTTTTCAGGACCATTAAAAAAAATTAAGTTGGGGTTAGGCACAGATAGGAGTAAGTTAAGGGATAAGAGGTATTTGGAGGTTAATAGTGGTACCAGGAATTTAAAGCTGAAGGATATCTTTTGTCATCCGGTATTTGTGGCGTTTGGCGGTGTGATAGGTCCATATGGTTTGGAAGAAAGGCTTATTGGTAAGTTTGAGCCGGCGGTTGAATTTGTGTGCTTGCAGTTTAGTAAAGTCTAAAAGTGGTGGGATATTGCGGGCAAGTTGTAGTTCTCTGATGGGTACTAGTTTGGATTGCTGGGCAATAAAGCGGAGGGTGGATGATTGAAAACTTTCTATTTTGGCTCTGTTTTTCTTTGGAGTGTTTAAATAAATTTCACTGCCGTAAGTAAGATGTGGGCGGATTAGGAGGAGGTAGAGGCGCATTTTATCGGTAAGGCTTATTTTGCTGTGAGTTCCTAGTAATGAGGAGAGGATTGATTTAGGCGTGCAACATGAAACAACAAAACCAACATGTGTAGTGTAGATATATAAAGCAGGGCTGCCACAATACAAGGAACAAAAAAATATTTTTTCACGTATTTGTGTCGAACTTTCCACATCGAATTTAACACTTATGATATACACTTAGAACCATATTAGCATATTTAAATCGAATCAGTCAAACAGGGGTGCCACAATCGCAAATTAAACTCTTTCAGTAATTAAGGATTTGTAAGGATTTGGCTAAACGGGTTTCAGTTAAATTGTGTATATAAGATTTGTACAACATATCATAATGAAGTCAAGATGTTTACAGCGGAGCTAAGGAGCAGGGCTATCACAATAAAAAGTTAAATAATATAACTTTTACACTTATTTCTAGAGAACTTACGTAATGGATTTTAATCAAAAATAGTATATATAATCTTCATATAAATAAATAACAAAAATATTATATTTCAACCGGGTCTACCAAACAAGGTTACCACAATATAAACGTTAGAATTCTTCTGTAACTATGAATTTCGAAGGTGTTGGCTGAACGGATTTCAAAAAATTTCGTGTAGGGTGATTATAGAATGGGAAAACGAGATGAATATGTTTAGAATGGATCAAAAATGCAGGGTTACAATAATAAAAAAATAATAATATTCTGATTTCATAGCTAATACATTAGCATACGATTATACTACAACGAATTTCACGAAAAGCACTTCTGTATCATGGGAAACCTCTGTACACCCCTACTTGTTATATATTAAAATTTTATTGAAAGGAAAGTAAGCGGATTATTTATTTCCAGAACTACTTTTTATATATCGGAACAAAGGTTGATTGACATCATTTACTTGGCCAATTCTCTGTGCTCCAAATCTTCTGACATATTGCGTACATTTATTTCAATTCTTATCTCGTCCATAGCTTTTATAATATCTGCGGTAATCTCAGCAGTGCTTGACAATTTTCGGTTTTTAAGCTCTGAATATCTTCCACGTCTGCTGTATGTATTATAGGCTCCATTGCATCTCCTGGGTTCGTTATATTGTGTGGTGATCGAGGGTCGTCGCGGAAGAGATACGGCAATATTTTCTCCACACTTCCGCAATTCCGTCGGCGTCTGTTACAATGTTACCCTGTTCGTCCTTGGTGGTCTGTGTTTTAGGCTTAAATTCCCTAGCTATGTATTTTACTTTTGTATACGGGGAGCCGGTGGTTTAGTGGTTAGAGTGTTTGCCCCAGCGTACGATCTGCTAAAACTGCGACACCCGGTTCGAATCCTTATAAGGATTTTTTCCGAGGACCCGCCGGCCCCCTATTTGTGCGTGTTGGAACTAAGGTGACGAGGACGAGCCAATGAGGAAAGAGAAAATGAGGAGCGCGCTCAACACTCCGTCCTTCGGAAGGGACGTTTAGCAGTTGGTCCCCCTGGTGTTCTTCGCTAAGAGCAGGCAAATGCCGGCACCGGGTTTCTCTCCTCCCTTCCTGGCTATTCATTGCACTACCTCTAATATACCCATTGTGAGTAAGATAGAGGCGAATCAAGCTGGACTCAGATATGACTACTTTTGTATATAATTCAAATGAATCGTTTCCGTTGACATTTCGTCCTAGCTTCGAGCATATTGCATTAATGTTACCGTTTTTTACTTTTCTACATTTTTGTTTTATTTATTTGTTTTATTGAGGTAATCTTCTTGCTTTATCCATTGGATCTATATTAGATACATAGTTTTATTACTCTTCTTTGTTCTGTCAGTACTATTGTCGTACCTATCATGTATCCAGTGCTCTCCTTTATCCGGGACCTTTGGTGAGGGGAACATCGTGTCGCCGCTTCTTAAATCCACCTTTTGACCTCTGTTCAGGACTGTTCCGAGTCTTCTATTGTATTTGGACAACCACAATCTGTAGCGCCTTTTCAAAGGCTGCCGATTCATGCACTATCATTTTCTGAGTTCCGATATTCTTGACGAAATGATCTTGCTAGGAAATTAAACTTTTTTCACTCGCCATAAGCTCACGAAGAAAGTAAATCTTCTCACCTGATTCCTCTACGACAATGTTCTTCAAACTGTGCTCCGCGAAGTGATTGATGGATTAAAGAACATAATTAACATAAAAAACAAGTAATAAAACCATATATAAAATATTATAATATTGTTAAAACAAACATATTTACCTGTCGTATTTATGTATATCGATAACAAAGTTAAGTTGGTTGGTGGAGAGCTCACGCAACCCTCTTTAGCTACGACTCACCCCAACCCAAACCAACCCACCGCGGTACAAAATTATTCATATGTTGTTATTATATTGACAAGTACATAGTTCCTGTCATATGGGTTGACTAAGATCTGAAGAAGAAGCTTTATCAGCCTTATCACTAAATAAAAAACTTAAAAAAAACAATTTTTGTTGTTTTTTAAGAATTAATTTTTGTTCTCATTCAGGAAAGAATTTATAGAATTGTATATCATAAGATAAATTTTCAAATTACGTATCAATTTACAACAGAAGAAGATCGTAGATTGACAAATTAAGGTAAAAAATCTCATCGCGGAAGTAGGCTGTATAATATCAAGACTAAGCCAAATCTTCATCTATCAATCATAAATAATTTTATAATATACAAAAAGAAGGCATTACAAATAATTTTCTTTGTTATTTGGTAATAATTACGAAGGTATGTACTCTGTATTTCCTGTTTATTTTGTTATTACTAAGTCGATGATATATTTATATATAACTGGCCAATTGAGAATGTGATCCTGAACTAATAATACGCTTAAAAAATAATAAACATATTTTTTCTCTTCAATTGGACGAATCATCAGATGTTGCCGGTTTGGTAATTTTACTTGTTTTTGTGAAGTATGTTAATGAATTGTGCCCTCAGGAAGATATGTAAATTTGTAATCCTCTTCCAAGCAGAACAATGGGCAAAGAAATATTTAAAATAATTAATAAATATATGGAAAAACATGCAATATCTTGGAGTTTATGTTGCCATGTATGCGCTGATGGTTTCAAGTCTATGGTTGGAAGTTTAGCAGGTGTAGTAGCACGCATAAAACAAACTGCACCTCATATTAAGCATTCTCATTGCTGTCTTCATCGCCAAGCGCTTGTGGTGAAACCGATGCCACAAGAACTCAAAGATTTTCTGGACGTATTGGTAAAAATTGTTAATTTTATAAAATCGAGGACACTTAATTCACGAATTTTTACTTTATTGTGTGACGATATGGGCAGTTTACAAAACACATTATTCCTTCATTCTGAAGTTAGATGGTTGTCTCGTGGAAAAGTTTTAAGCAGGTTTCATGAATTGCATGATGAGATAAGAATTTTCTTATCCCAATGTCCACATGAATTAACTCACAAATTAAATGATGTATTTTGGTTACAAATTATGGCATATCTTGCAGATATTTTTTCACACTTAAATGAACTTAATGTTTAATTACAAGGGTGAGACATAAATATATTTAAGGTTCAAAATAAAATTGAGTCAATAACAGTTAACACTCCACATTCACTGGCTTCGTAATCGCGGTTTCGATTATTCGCGCAGGAATAATTGTAGCAAGTTTCAATATTCGAGGCAGGTAAACTTCACTTATTCGCGGTCGCCTACCGTAAAACACCTTGCGATACGTCATGCGGTACACATGTTGCATAAAATGTGACGCAGTAATATTTTACGCCCATCTACGCATTTGCTTACTCCAAACTTCATCCAAATGCTCTCTGTGTATTGGAAATAATCTTTCCGTTGAAATAATTCACAAGCAGGAGATAAAATGGCATGTTATGATCAAGATTCCATGAAGTGTTGACTCAGTAGGTCTCTGCTTGGTTATCTGTAATTCAAGTGACTAAGAAGATGTTTATCCAGCTCAAGTGAGAACTAAGCAAGCTTAGTTTTTACCTACTTGAAAAAGGATTAGGCAGGCTAGAATGAGAGAAAGAAAAGAGAAAGGAAAGAGAGGGAATTTTCCTATTGATTACACACAAGATATCAAACGTCACGCAGTGTAAAAGTGAAATGAAAAAAATCGGGATATTCGCCTTTCCGCTTAACAAAAGGAGGGATCCTGTGTTTTATTTCCAAGTAGAAATGGTTGGTTAATCTAGGTTATCTGTGGTCATTCGCCCTGGGGATTCCCATTTTGTAAAAAATCGTTCGAGAATATCTTCTGCATTCAGTTCGGAGCTGTGAGTCATTTTGTTAGCAGCCTAACGTTCTATCTAATACAATTAGTGCCGTGGAATGATGCGCTTTTAAATGCCCGCTCTTTAAAGGATCCGTAGTCTCAAAAATACTTTTGTGCTTGCTCACAGTATTTTTTATCATTATAGCCCCAAAATGCAAAGAAAGTGAAATGCGTGCCGATAAAAGAGTGAGAAGAGTAAGAAAAGTTATGTAATTAAGTGAAAAGTTTGAACTGTTAGAAAAGCGGTCACAAGGTGAAAGTGTAGCGTCCGTTGGTGGGGCATATAACATCAACGAATCCACTGTGAGATAGATAAAGGAAAAGGAGGCAAGTATACGGGCTAGTAAGTGCGCCTGAAAGTGGCAAAGTGTCCTGCTATGCTCGTGTTCGTGTCATCGAGACGATGAAAAATATCCTAAATATTTGGATCGAAAATCAAACGCGAAAAAAAGTTCCATTAAGTAATCAGGTGATACGCGAAAAGGCGCTTCGCTTATATGAGCGCTTAAGGGAAACATTGGCTACTGAAGTAAGCAGCACCAAATCATTTACGGAAAGTAAGGGATGGTTGGAAAATTTCAAAAGAAAATGTGCTTTACGTAATGTTAAAATAAGTGGAGAATCGGCGTCGGCAGGTACTGTAGCAGCTGAAGATTTTCCAGATCATGTTAAAAAGCTCATCAAAGAGAAGGGGTACACACCCGAACAAGTTATTAATACTGACGAGTTGAGCTTGATTTAGAAGAAGATGCCATCGCGAACGTTGATATCCAAAGAAGAACGTTCGGTGCCTGGATTTAAAGCAGCTAGAGACAGGTTAACTCACCTTCCCTTCGCCAATGTGCCTAGGGATTGCATGATTAAGCCGATTTATCGTTCACTCAATCCTTGTGCGTTGGAAGGGAAAAATAATCTCAAACTACCTGTTATCTGGCGGTAAAATAAGAAGGCCTGGTTCACCGAAACGATTGTTATGGATTGGTTTCATAATTACTGTAATGAAGTCGTTAAAAATTTATTGATTGAACACGTGTTTGACTTGTGTAAAACATTTCGAGAATATTTAGAACACCATTAGAAACATGTGAATGAGTTCTGAATCATTTTCTGTATCTTATGGCACAGATGAATTATCAATAAAAGAGAGAGAACAGTTAATTGATATTTCAGTTGATGCCAAACTGAAAAGTGTTTCATCAAGTTGAAAATATGAATTTTCGGTTTCAGACTTTCAAGGAATATCCTGATATTTCAAAACGTGCTTTGAAATATTTTATGCCTTTTGTAACTGTATATTCTGTGAGCGATCTTTTTCTCTTTATAAGGCAACCGAAACTAAATATAGGACTAGATTTGATGTAGAAAAGGACGCGCTTGAAAATAACAATTTCACAATAGGGGACTGTCAAATACCGGGAATTACCGAAAATTTTATGAAGTTGTATTGTAAGGCAATTGTTATAGGCAAATATAAAGATTTTTCGTTAAATTTTTAACAAATATTTATAAAAAAGCAATTTAAAACAGACGAGTTAATGCCGAACCCTTTCACAAAAATCGTTCCATATATATAGGGTAAAATGAGGGGAGAGAGGGAGACAGGAGGGGTTACAATGAAAACGAATAAAAGGTAGTTGAATAAGCTGTTGGGAAAAGGAAGGGGTTGGAAAAAAGGCGAAAGCAGCATAGTTACACAATGTTACACCTTGAGTACCTACACGTCACGAGCATTTGCAGCTGCACAAACTCTTTGGTTGTGTCCTACCTTGGACTTCATCTCTAGGCAAGTTTGTCCTTCTGATCTTGACCCTGCACCTCTCGGACTTGATTCTTGGACCTCTGTTGTTGTTTACTCGTTTGCCTCTGCAAAGTGTTGGAGTGCTAACTCAGTCTCCTCTTCTTACCTGCTTTGCGTTATGAAGTGGTGGAAGGCTAACATAGTTCCTTCTTCTCACCTGCTTCGCCTCGTCCGGCTTTCATACTTCTCTTCTGGTGGCCCTGAAAAGGGTCTTTTTCCTGCTTCCTGCAGGCTGACCCGAAAGGGCCTGGGGGAGTCTTTTGCTCCATCTCGGTTGCGACGCGAAGTGGGGGAAGACTAACATATCTCCTTCTTCTCACCTGCTTCGCCTCGTTCGGCCTTCCTAATACTACTCTTGTGGCCCTGAGAAGGGCCTTCTTTCCTGCCTCCTGCAGGTTGACCAGGAAAGCTCTTTCACTCCACCTGGGCTGCACTGCGTTGCCTTCCTTGCACCCACATTGCATCCTCTGCCATTCCTACTCTAGTGGCTCTGAGAGGATCCTGCAAGCATACCGGCAACGAGCTTCGGTTTGTACACCCTGTTCGACGGGCAGCTATGGAAACTCCTAGCGATATAATCTCATCAAAATGCTCCTGAGTGGCCAGCCTCGCAGGAGCACGTCATGCGGCGGCCTAATCGCCTTCAGAACATCTGATGGGCAAATCCAGCACGTCTCTCAGGAAAAGCTGAGAAACATGCTGATCACATCCACCTTAAAGTCTGTGAAACTGGGAAATCTCCTAAACGTGTCACGTCCCTCTAGATGGGACAGTGTTTTGACTGAGTCGGCTGCCTGTGCCACCGAAGAGTCTGATGACCCTGCTCGGGGTACCTCTGAAGAGGAGATGGAGATGGGGACGGACTCTTCCTCTACGTTATAGAGGAAACTGTCTCCCTCTCTAGAGGACGAACCTCCCAAACAGCGGTCAAATGCCTCTCCGGAGTCTGTCAACCTGGAGGCTCAAATCGCAGTTACTGTTCAGTCAATCTCCTCTGTGCTAATAGAGCCTGCCCCTTCTGCAGCAAACCTGTCTGCCTCTACTCCACTGCCGGAGCAGATGGAGGTAGAAACTTCCATCTCTTCTGCGCACAAAAGGAAGCTGTCTTCCTCAGAGGAAGTGACCTCAGGGCAGCACCCGAACACCTCCCTGGAGCCTGCGACCCAGGATGAACCAGCCGCCACGGAAGCGCCATTCCAGGTGGTGAAGAAGAAGAGTGCCTCGAAAAAGAAAAAGTCCGCTGGCGCTCATCCTAACCTGGACCATCAAGCATCTATCCCACGAGCAAGGCCAATTAATGTGTACGGCATTAATGACCATTACGAATTTATCGACACCCTCCAGCAGAAGTGCGGCAAAGACTTCGAGCTGAACATACGCGACATATCAACTCGAGTCTTTATCCGTACACCAGAACAACGCCAAATGGTTATGGAGGAGCTCGAGGCGAGGAAGCTTGAGTTTTACTCAGAGCCTACTGACCAACACCGCCCTGACAGACTGCTCATCAAGTGGTTTGCGAAATACTTCTCTCTGGCAAGGGTCGCCGAATGTCTAGGGGCCCTGGGTATGACGGTTAGGACTGTTCGACATATGGCGCAACGGGAGGAGGAGGGAAAGCCTCCAGCAAAGACGAGGAAATTTATCGACACCACCGACAAAACCCCAGGTATCCCTCCCCTCCACATAATTACCCACCTTTCCCACTGCCGGGTGCGGATAGAGTAATTCAAGGGAGGAGTCGCTCCGCAAACATGCTACAACTGCTAAAGGTTCGGACACTCCTCCTCGGGGTGCAAAATGGGAGTCGCTGTTATAAATGCGCCGGCAACCATTTCTCCCGAGACTGTGGAGTACCTTTTGATGGTCCAAGGAAGTGCTGTAACTGCAGGAACGATCACCCATCAAACTACAGGCAGTGTCCTGTTTATTTAAAAGTCCTGGACAGAGCGTTGGAGGCGAACTTCAGAAACGACTATGTCCAGCGCAAGGCTACCAAGGGGCGTTTTCAACTCCGTCGACAGTTGCTGCCCGACCCGCCAAGGTAATTCCTGGCAAAAACGTTGCTGCTGATGTGTCCGGGGCCAAATCAGTTGCCTCCCCTCATGATGACACTCTCCAGGATAGGGCCCAGCCAGCGATCCCTGCTCAGGCACAGTCCGGAGAAGGTACCACCCATCCCTTCCCCCCGCCAAGGTTCACAGATCGCAGGCGGGCGCAGAATACAGAGCGTCACTCAAGTGTCTGTCACTTCACCAGCCTCATCCTTCTTGAACGGTACTTCTCCTCCTGTACCGAATGATGTTGACGATGAGCTCTGGACCACCATCCTCTCAATTGCTAAGGTTTTCAGACGATACATAACAAGCCGCCAAGGACTAATCCTTCTGTCCTTGCTGGAGGAATTAGCCTGTAGTGGAGCAAAGGCTTAAGAGAGGTGTGCTCGAGATATTGGGATGGAATGCCAATGGGCTGCGTCATCGTCTAGACTAGCTTCTCTCACTACTCCTCGACCTTGGGGTCTCCGTTGCGGCCGTTGGGGAAACTTAGCTCCAACCCCACGTCACCCTAAGAAGCGGTGGATGGCACGTCCTGAGGAAAGACATGGCCACTGCCGGAGGGGGTGTGGCACTACTCCTACATCCTTTCATCAAATACCGAGAACACCCACTCCCTGAGATGCAGCTACTGGAAGCAGTAGCTGCCGACATACATCTAACAAGAGGGAAGCTCCGGGTAGTGGTTGCCCATTACCGCCCTGTAGTCAACTTTGAGGAGGAGTATATAAGTGTTCTCTTTCCTCGGGACTCCCACCATCACTATAGAGGACTTCAATGTAAAGCATCGCAGCTGGAACTCTTCAGAAACGATTGCAAGGGGCAGGCGTCTGTGCCTATTTGCCACCGCAGAAGGGTTGACAGCCCAACGGAACCAACGTTCATCCTGTCAAATGACGTTCTCGACATTGTCATTGCCAGCGATTCTCAGGCATCCGTCAACATAAGGGTCCTAAACGAGCTCTCGTCAGACCACCTGCCGACCCTTATAAAATATGGCAACCTGACAGTGAGGCTACCGCTGACTGGAAAGCCTTCCGCCTGCACATAGCTAAAGCGATCTCAGCCCACCCGGAGGAGCCAGCTACCAGTCAGCAGGTGGACAAGATGGCAATCACCATCTCAGTGGTGGTCCAGCAGGCCACTGACCTCGCCATCTCCACCAAACCTACTCCAAAGCTGATCTCCATCCGCTTGCCAGAGCCGGTACGGAGACTGATACCGTACCGTAACTCAACCCGTAGGCGATGGCAGCGGCATCGTACGTGAGATCTCCGCAGACTCCTTGACTGTCTGAACAGGGACGTCAGGGAGGCGATGCGGGAGATCAAGATGGACGCCTGGGAGGAGTACCTGGCTGAAGTCTCCTTCGCAGACAATTCAATCTGGAGGGCCTGCCGAGGACTGAAGGCAACGCAGCGGCGGGATCCTCCACTGCACATCCCGGACGATTTGGTATGCACTGTCAACGGCAAAGCCTTTGCCTACACCGATTTCCTTGAGTCCAACTTTCAGCCGAATCCATCAGTTGCGGCCTCTGCGGGGGCAGAGAGGCTGGTGGAAGAAGCTCTGTTGGACATTAGGAGCGACCAGTGTATCACTCCCATCCTCCCACGGATCAGCGCAAGAACTGTAGTGGAGGTCATGAAGCGTCTCTCCACCCGCCGCTCCCCAGGGGATGACACGATCAACAATATCGTCATCAAGCAGTTGCCAATAACTGCGGTAGACTACTTGGCGGCACTATAGAACGGCTGCCTAGCGGTTGATTACTTCCCAAAGGAGTGGAAGAGGGCCAAAATCATCGGTATCCCAAAGGCAAGCTTTCCTGCGGGTGCCGTTGAGAATTACCGGCCCATCCCTCTCCTCAACGCTTTTGGGAAGATATTCGAACGCCTTCTTCTGCCTGAATTGAACAAACACCTGGCAGCAAATAACGTCATCCTCAGGGAGCAATTTGGCTTCCGCCGGCAACACTCCACTGTCCACCAGCTAGCTAGATTCACCAGCTATATCACTTATGGATTCAACAAGAAGTGCAAAATAGCAGCCGTTTCCTTGTATACCAGCAAGGCGTTTGATCGAGTATGGCATGGAGGCCTGCATGCGAAAATGCTTTGGACTGGCCTTCCAAGGCAACTGATCCGCCTTACCTACTCCTACCTAGAAGGGAGGAGGTTTTGGGTCGGCTGGCAAGAGGAGCGGTCCAACCTCCTCCCCATACGTGCAGGTGTGCCACAGGGTTCGGTTCTAGGGCCAACCTTGTTTAACATCTACACGCATGACTTTTCTCTTAACCACAGCCGCCACGTCATCGTAGGTCTGTTCGCGGACGATGCGGCTATACTAGCCCAGTCCGCCAGCGAAGGCCAGGCAGTAGTTTACCTCCAACGGGCCCTCACCACCATCTGCGAGTGGTACGAGAAATGGAGGACTGCCGTGAATCCAGGGAAGACGGTTGCTGCGATGTTCAAGGCAAGGCCCGGACATCAGCAACCATACAATTCCATCGCAGCCCAGGGTCAGGTCATTCCTTGGTTCAAAAGATAGCTGCAACCAGGGTCATGTCGTGGGACCGCCATAAGCGTCCCATCGAGGCCATGGGTCCCCAATATCAACCCCTGTCCAAGAGGCAGAGGCGGATATAAACGCCGCCACACTAAACCTGACAGCACACCCTTCCACAATAAATATCAAGCTAAGTTAGGTTGATAGCATAGCTGGCAACCTGGTTTGGGTATTGGCCATTTGCCAATCCCAGCACCACCCGCTCTGTAGTAAACTTTATTACTTGATGGTGCTACGATCGTAGTGAAACCGGTCGTTTTTAAATTAAATTTTGTGGAAACTACCAAGTTCTTTTTTCGATAAGAGTAAATTCCACAGAGTTTAGCCTGACCTCATTACTGATATATGAATAAACTAAGTTTCCGTGTGTCTTGTCTGTAGGAAATGTGGTGAAGTTTGTTGTTTTAAATGTCTATTTGCCTTTGTTATTACTTATACTTTTGAAATGGGAAACTAGAAGTGTTTGTCTTAACTGCATGTCTCTTTTGTATATGTCGCGAATTTCATCGTTGCTTTTATGGAATGTTTCTCCATTTGAGGTCAATGAGGAAAGACTATGCTAGTAATGCTGTTGGATTTGTTAAACTAAAGCGAGAGGGAAAAATTTGTTTTGTTAAAGGCAATATTTGCAAGGTTGTGAAGTGAGTGTAGTTGTAGATGAAGAAGAAGATTTAGTCACGTCTGTGAAGTGCCATGACTGCCCTTATTTATCAAAATATGGTCCTTAATAATACCATGCTGCCGTGGATATTATGGGAACAAATTTATTAAAATATTTAAATTACAGAACTAACTTAATATGTAACATTTGTAAAAGTATTTACTTAAAAACTTGGTACTTAAATATATACACTGCAACAGTAATTATTCGCTTAATAAACCCATAGCCCAACGATTTCCGTAAGTTTGATCTCACGTATTTAGAATAGGTATATTATGGAGGTTTTGTTAAAATATATATATTAATTTTTGAAACATAAAAATATAATTTCCTCTTTCAACATCGTTCTCCAGAAATATATGCATCATGTCAATATAATGCCGACATAAGTCATAAACTAAAATACGAAGTAAAAACATTACGTACATATAACTAGTACTTACATTAAAATGATCTTCGCAGACAAATGCAGTTGTAAGTTACGAAATATCATATGCGTATTCCCTCATGGCTTTCAACCACAATATTCTCCGCTTCTTATTTCTTCCCAAGGAGCTCGGTAGCGTGAAGAACAATTTTCTCGGTTTTTTAATCGTTGTATTTAAGCACTGAGGTGCCAGACAATACTTATAACCGTTCATAAGTTCCATATTCTCCATTTTACCTGCGATATTAGGAAAAGCAACAGGACGAAGTAACAAAACCGCGTGCTTTCAGTACGGTCGTAAAGCATGCGATGACGTCACGTACCCCTTACTACTCTCTGTCCAGCCAGGATGCCGTTTTCGCGGGATATTTAAAAGAATTATTTTAAATATTTTTTTGCATAAGGAAGACGATTTAACAAAATAATGTTCACAGGGAATAATTAAGTCAATTACAAAGAATTAAAAAGTAACATAATTAAATATTTTGACATTTCCCCATTTCACCAAATTTTAATTTGCTTTGCAATAAAAAGCAAGCTCAACCTAGCCACTAAACATTGCCATTGAATTGTTAGCGTGTAAATTGTTATTGAAATGTCCAATTTGACTATATATTTTTACTTTTATGTGCGAATAAAATTTATTTTTATAATGACAATTTTTTTTCACCTGTTTTTTTCGGAGCATTTTCTCAGAAATTTTAATTAGCTAAAAGGGCTCCGAAGCCTGTTTACACCAGTGGAGAAACGCTGAATTCTTGCTTTAGTTACTGTTTTTAACTTCTGTCATTTTATTTCTACTTTCGATATACGTAGTGTAGAGAAAGTATTGTTGTCATGAAAAAATCGAGTTCTGGGTTTTAAAAATATACATTTTTAAGGTCTCCTGGTTGTGTTTTCACTATTTTCTCGATGATGTCTTTATATGAGAGAGATAGGAATTTTGTGGGCGCTCTAACTCAAAAACTGCTTATCATACCAGTGAAAAATTTACAATTAAGATATTTAATTAAAAATTTTATATATTAATCTTAAACTGATTCTTAGATTAACACAAAAGTTAATATTTAAGATGTTTATTAGAAAATAAAGGTATGATTAAATTTAGGCTAAAATTAGTCGACTAGAAGTGGAGGTTTACTTATGTGCCATGTGCTAGCCACGTCAGATTTTTTCTAGCAAAATTTTACCAGTGGCCTAACTAGAGTATGGCGAAGGTGGCATTTGCCATAGGCGCCGCCTGCGAAAGGTGCAAAACGTTTCCTCAAACATGCCAAAAGGTTTATTTTCCTATACATAAGTATTTGTTTAACACTCAAATCTTAAATTTACATTTAATAAAATGCTAATGGGCCACATAAAAACGCAGGAAATAATAATAGTCTACACCAGTGGTACCCAAACTTTTCTGATGGCGGGCCGCATCGGTGATAGCGAATCCTTCGGCGGGCCGCATTGGAAGTTTCCAATTCTTCGGCTGGCCGGATTTGAGTTTAAATGGGAAGTTTTCTATATTCACATTCTGAGGTCCCATGTAAGTGAGAATCAAGTCCTAATAAGGTTTTCATGGCTAACATTTCAATATTTAAAGTTTTATTATGAAAATTTTCAAAAAAATATGTGAATTTGCGTGTTAAATTTTTGGAATTGCTTCTTCGCCGCAGTTCGCGGGCCGCACAGAAACCCTTCACGGGCCACATTTTGCCACCGGGCCGTAGTTTGGGCACCACTAGTCTGCACAATTAAATCGTTTCCTAATATTTTGCCATAGGCGACATATCTCTCGGGTACTTCTCTGCTTTTTATCGCATCAAACTTAAAATGTTGTTGTGTTCTGATAATAAGTCGTTTTGATTTTCTCCAGTGAGAATTATATTTGAATACATATTGTGATGCGAAAATATTCTTCAGATATTAACATTCATAATATATGTACGCGCGGGCACACACTCTACTACATACTACTTGGCGCTGCCAACTTTGTGACTGCACCCGATCCCGCGATCTCTAAAAATATTTGTTCTACTTACAAAGTACACGCATTAAAAAATCAGAAAAAATACCAAACACTATCATAGTGATATGGGTTGCTTTAACGTTTAAACGGGCAAGCTTAATTTGTACCGTAACCGGGTAAGTGGGGTCAGATTTGGCCCTATATATTTAAATAGTTAGCAACTTAACTAAGGGAGTATGGATTATTTTTTAAAAATTATTAATGAAATGGTCAAGAAATATTACCGTTGAATAAAATTTTAAACATTAAATTTGTTTGCTGTTGATTTTGATAATTCATTTATTTCCTTACAATGAGGGAAATTTGAATATAATGGTATGAAAATAACTTCAAAATACAATTACAATTTTTATGTAACATTTTTACACATACAATAATATATATAATCTCCACAATTATACATGTATACTGTAGCTATTTAAAATTCTTACACTCATTACATATACTAGTTAGTTTCTCACTGTGCTGCTCACATATAAATTGATTGCATGCTGTGCATCGTATTTGCACTTTCCCATCTCTTTTCCTGTCACACATCTTGCATTTTCCCCTCTTGATTGCTCTTACACTGCCTATCTCATCTGATGCTATTTTAACACCGCACATTTCCATTGCTCTTCTAATGGATAGATGAAGATTTGGTATTACATATGCTCGTTGTTTCATGTAAGTAATAACAAGTTATTTTCCAAGTATTTGTACGCTATCTGCTACGCTTTCCTGCTCAATGCTTGATATACAAATTTTAACTTTTTCGGTTATGATGTTTAAAGACATTGTTCAGATAAGATCAGAACAAGAAAAGAGACAACAACATATCGAAAGTAAAATACTTAGTATTTCATTTATAAAAACTAGAAATTTATTCCAAGTAATAAGTAGTAATAAATTTCTTCGTTCTATAGAGACAATAATTATTATTTATATTTCTTTCTGACCATTGAAAATCAAAGAATAACATACTCTAGCATCAATTACAATAACATATAAATTACAAGAGGCTTCCACAGATAAAATTTCGAATACACAATTTTATTCACGGAATCGCTAAAAAATAAAATACCTCAATATTATTATTTATACTATGAATATAAGTATTATTTACATGCTCCTGCATAAAAACTACATAATAAATTACAAAGAACTAATGTGGGTTTTTGGTAACATTACCAAGCAAGTGGGGTCAATAATGACCCCAATCCTATATTTATTATTTATCTTGTTATATGAAACAAATTATAATAATTTTCATTCACATAGAAGGAACTTAGTAGTAAATAAACACATACAAAAATCGAGAAGTTGCATAAAGTAAAACTTTTCACAATAATAAGGAAAACAACTGAGTGGGGTCAAATATGACCCCGCTTGCTCGTTTAAAGGTTCATTATTAAAGTTTACCATTAAAACTTTTTGACGCGTGCCAACTTTGCACCGAGTCCCGCGATTTTTCAATCCGGTTCTGCACACTACCCCAAAGATCTGAATAGTTAACTTAAATTTGTTCGATGGCTATTATGAACAACATCCATTAACCTCTCCAAATATCAGCATCTACTTGAATTTAATGTAAATGCACGGATTAACTATTAGCCGGTAGTTTATGCATATGTGGCCACTTTTTTTCTTTCTGGATTGAAATATAATAAAATATTAACATTAATTTAATGTTTGTATTTGATTTTTTTGAATCGACCGTCTGCGAATCGCACTGGATGACTACATTATGTCCGAAATTTTGCATTGATTTTTTTCAGGCGTTGGGTGGAATTACCATCAATCGGATCGAAGCCATAAGGTGTACGATATTTCACTTTTGTAATAAATTATTATTATATACATTATTATAGGTATGGAGAAAGTCATGTGGTGGCAACATTGGATTTTTTGTTTTAAGGGATATTTGGGAAATTATTTTGAATTAAATATATAATATAATATATAATCAATCTCTGAATTTTCCATCGATTAAATTTTTAGTTGTTCATAGATGTTCCGCTGGGCAGCTTATACTTCAGACAATTGAAAACTTTGAAATGTTATTATAGACAAAATATTGAAACTAGAGGAGTGAAATTTTCATCGATCTACATTTCAATTGTGCAGGTTGTCTGCTCGCCAAAGGGAGAGGCAAATCAGAACTCGGAAAATTTTAAATCATGTGTGCTTTCGCCTCATATTTTAGCAAGAACATCTTACTTGTTTGAGATCGTGTTACATAGTCCTCCAAATGGGTTGTAACCAATGATCTCTCTAATTTTTCATGACGTGTTCGCGGAAGAAATTTGCCATGTGCAACTTTTTCGGGAATTTCAGATATTTGTACCCCTTTTTTCTGCAGCACCTTTTTTCCCCGACAGTCAAAAAAAGGTAAATGAATGCATATGGGTATATTAAAATTACGAATAAGGATGAAGTGGGGATGGTGCAGAGTCGGCGTATATCGATATTTCACGATTAATCTCCAACGTCGCACAGTAGCGTGCGCTTCTTTATTTCACAATAAACTACGAGGGATGTTCGAAAAGTTCTAGGTATATTGTTGAGAAACAAGAATTCTTCAACCAATTAAGACAAAACTAAGTTACAATGTGGAAAAATGTATAATCTTTAAAGTATTACCAGTTAATTCAGTTGCGATTCTTTGGTTGTCTTGTAGTGACCATATTGTTAATAGCCTTTAGCCCATAATGGAAGACGGAGTGAAATCTCACTATTTTGTTATTTTTCTTTTTGTGGAAGCAAAGAGTGAAAGCATCAGAAATAATGAGACATTTGCAGGATGTTTTCGGGGATGCTGCAGAGTCATAAAGCACAATTTACTTTTGGGTAGGACTATTCAAGAGTTACCGAAAGAGTCTTGAAAATGACCCTTTGACTAGCAGGCCTTTGACTGCTGTTAATGAGGAAAACATCATGGCAGTTGAAAAATTGGTGTTGAAAGACCGACAAGTGACCCTTAGAGAGATTTCTGGAACTATTGGCATTGTTCTTGACTCCCTATTCATGAGCAAAGTTTCTGCTGGCGTCTGACAAAAAGATCAACCATATAGAGACATGTCACCAGCTGCTGGGGCTAGGAAGTAATTATTTTTAATACGTTTGGCAACGAATATTAAGTACAGAGGAATCTAGGCTGCCTTACTTCAATCTTGAGACCAAAACTCGATCAATGGAATGGCAGCAGTTAACTGATGTACTTCCACTCAAAGCACGCTCTACTTCTGTTGTTAAGGTTATGATCACAATTTTCTGAGACTGTGAAGGGATTATTCACATTGAATACCTTCCTAAAGGAGATATTATTAATACAGCGTGCTATTCATGGCTATTAAAGTGTTCTGTATAGAAACCACTGATTCAAAAATGGTCAGAAAAGCTACGACATCTGCTGCAGCAGGACAATGACAAGCCTCACGCTGCCAGGCTTTCTATGAATACCATAGCCGATGTTTGCGGGGAGTTGGTCCTCGTCCACCCTACTCTCTCGACCTAGCACCCAATGACTTCCATTTGTTCTCAGAATTGAGAAACCACTCCGGGGAATAGGATTTTCTTCCTTAGAAGAGCTGAAATCGGCAGTAAATATCTGGATCAAAACACTTCAAAATAGTTCTTTAATAATGAATTCCAAAAGCTAATTTCTCATTGGGAATAGTGTATTAAACTAGGAGGCAACTATGTTGAAAAGCTAAGTTTAAATAATGAAGAATAAATCTTTTATTTCATCTTTATTGAAAAATTCCTAGAATTTTTCGAGCAACCCTCGTAACTATAGTTCTACAGATTAATGTGCGCACAAATTTTGCCCTTTTGCGCTGGCCTTGCAAACTGTGTGCGCGCGCACAGCTTAAAGGGTACATTGGTTGTAACACATAGTAATGTCATATGTTGAAAATGTTACAAATTCTACGTTAATAATAATAATGATCAGAATTTTTTGTAGCTTAAGCATAGTTTTCATTTATTTATATAGTAGAGCTCAAAGAGAATGATTCTCCGTAGACATGCCCTTTGAAGTTACGGGCAGCTATTGTCAAATTGCATTCTCTACACAGAAAAGATTCGTTCGAAGTAATGGTCATTTGGCAATACTGAAGTGCTTATCTCTCGTTTTGTCATGCAAAGAGTCTCTACTACATCGCGAATCACGAGATTTCACGCGTTGAAGCGCGAAAAACGCATCGCTTCCGGATCGCAGCCATCTTAAATTAATTTTAATATCGGCGACACTGTTATAATTTTATCAAAAACGCAGTCCAATTTAGTACATTTTATTTCAGTGCGTCATTTAAAATTATTCCATCAATAACATTCGTATTAATAATGTTTTAATAGTGAGAAAAGTTATACTTTTCAAAATGTGTTTGATTTCGATCTTTTAGATATAAAATAAAGACACAGAAGAGATGATATCTGATTCTGAATAAATACTTTACAAGCCACCGCAATCGGGCTAGAATTGCGAAAGAAAAGCCGCTTTCAGAAGAAAGCGACCTATTATGTTATTTTCCTCTTATGGTCTCAAATTGTCTTAGGAAATGATATATCTAATTTTATTTCATATTTGATTCACAAGTGTGATTAGAGTGATCGCGCCAATGCCTGTGGAAAATTTCCCTGAATCACCCTAAAAACAGTTTCATTCTATTTCGTAATCTCCTTCGATTCTTTGAAGAGTGAACCATTTTTTATTCCTTTTTACATGCGAAATGTAAATTTGAATATCTGATCTGGTATCGAGGTTCCCTCACTCGAAATGACTGGGCTATCTAAGTTTACCATTCATTTACAAAATCTTGAATGGATTTTAATTTATTCGCATTGAACGTGGACGCTTCAAAAAAACCGTTCTTTACGGAAACGTGAAGCAGTCATCCTTGATAATTAGTGAAATGTCGGATTACAGTTAAACCGTTTACAAGCGTAATAGGTGCTGGGCGGTCGGTAGAGACAAACGAAGGTCTTCGGGATCATAATAAATACTTAGCAAGCCAACGCAATTGGTGTGTGGCAAGGAGAGCATATCGTCGACCTATCATGTTAGTCTCATGTGCTCTCATATTGTCTTAGGAAAATAGGATCATTTTTCTCTCGGCTAAAAGATCAAATTCTCGTATCTTGTCGCCGTGATCGTGTCGTCCTAAGTATAATGTGCTCATAATTACGTCTGATAGTTCATCTTTAAACTCTTATGATCTAAATCTCTGCAATAATTAATGCCTGGTCTTTTCACGCCGTTTCTCAAGAGATTGATTGATTGTGGGTCCCCAGCCGATTCGCCTCTGTCCCACGCACAGAGGGTATCTCAGAGGTTGTGCAATGAATAGCCAGGGAAGGGAGGAGGGAAACCCGGTGCCGGCATTTGCCTGCTCTCACGAAGAACCCCAGGGGGGCCAACGGCTTAACGCCCCTTCCGAAGGACGGAACAGCTGAATTTGCGCGGTCTCCTCAGACCACACAAACAAGGGGCCGGGCGGCCTTTGAAAAATCCTACTTGCGCAGGATTCGTACCCGCTGCCTTTTCAAGCAGCAGGCGAGTAGCAGCCAGCGTCCTAACCACTACACCACTGGCACCCCGCCTCCTATCCAAGCTCATTTATTACACTCGTGACGCTTACTATCCCACCATACGGACGTTTCATGAAACGCGTTCTCTTTTGTTCTATTTTCCCTAACTCTTCAACAAGACTTATCTCATACGGGTCCCATACCCTACACACGTATTCAACTACCAGTCTAATCAGAAAGAATATCAAACCTCGCGTCCCTTTTCACCACATACCTCCAATATTCTACGGACAAATCCTTTTAAGATCTGCTCCTACCATCCATCGAATATGCTACTTCCAAGATAAATCTTTCGTTAACATGATACCAAGGTATTTCCGAGTTATCATTGCTTTTATGAGACTCGTTTCGGGGAAAGTACTAACTTTTGATAAATGACTTCTATCTACCCTGCCAAAAAAAATTAACTAAGGACATTTATCACTGTTACCTCCAACTGCTACTCCGTAAACCATTCCGAAAAGGAAGGATCTGAACAGAAGCTGAATTCCAGAAATGATTTACTTATCCAGAAACATATACTGAGTTTGTTCAGCTATAAAGGTGTAAGTTATTTTTATTATAAATAGTCAAAATTTTAATTTTAAAATAGTTTTTCTTTAATTTCCAGTTATGTAATCTAGAAAACAACTTCTGAAATTTGCACCACCAGTTTCAGAATTCCACTGTTCCAATGTATGTGAATTCCCTTCAATGTGCAAGGGCCTAATTCCAGTCACAGTTATTTTTTACACACTTTTATTTTACTAACTCTGTTATATATTTGTTTCTTTTAAATCTTTCTCGCTTTATATCTTTGCCCCTATAAATGCTATAGAGCTGAAATTTCGGGTATTTCAGATAACCAATCCCATACTAATCTGCAGAAATTCGTTTAAATGCAGTTGTAACCAGTGAGAGGATGTTCTGTATTCAAGCAGCCTGAACGAATGCAACCAGATGCATTCATGTGAGATGTCAGAAAATACGAGGAGAAAATAATTTCATTGATTTACTCAACAATTTCCGTGTTGGAACAGTCAAACGCGAACGCATTGAAATAATTCTTGAAAAATTAATAGAAATGACATAGGCGATTTTGCAATCGGTAAGACTGTTCAAATTGATCGAACGATCCAACAAGTTAATGATCATAATCGATCCGTACTGTCACATTATGCATCTCAAAATATAAAAATCTCACACATAAGTGACCGAGATCGGTTCGTTGACGCAACAAGAAGCACGAAAAATATTGATATCGCATTGCATATTTTTTGTACTAGCGGTACCTGCAAAAACTTTTGTGAAATCTGACATAAATCTGCATGTTTAAAATAATCATCGTTAAAACAGCCCACACGCAGTTTACTGAACAATAATAATCTTCAATTATTAACGTTGCAACGTTAAGTTTGACATTGATACAACTATCCCACCTTATAATAAAACGCTATGTTGGTTGATTGGTAGGTTGGTTGGTCCATGTCACGCTCTTAAAACGCGAGAATAACTCAATCAAATATGCGGATATAAATCTGATGTTCGGTAGAGATAATCTACCCCAATATGAAATTGCAGTGCCGAAAGAAAATTTACGAAAAACGCCCAATGTTCGATTCCAGGGGATGATTTGCATTTCCCATATGATAACACGTAAAATTTTGACTTTTAGACGTGCAGGCTTTTCTTCATTTAAAGATTAAAATTAGAAAAAATTAACCCATAGATATAGACCATTTAAAAGAAAAAGTTACAAGGTTTCTTATTCTGTTCATCGTTATTCGTCTACAATTCGAAATCTCTCATGTTAAACGTTTAATTCACATATTTTGGGGAAATCTTGCAATTTTAACGGGATGTTGCCATGCCTACCAATTACATTGTTAAACCTCGAAATCCTATTGTTATGTAAATCCTTATGAGTTTAAGCGTGCTTTGAAGGATTTTAAATACGAGGAGAGAAAGACGAAAGGAGGTGGAAAATCTTTTCATAGCAATCAATGTAAACAACATTCGTTGCATTATTTACGAGAAGGTATACCTAAAAACCTGAAATACTATAAAAAAGATTAAAATCGTTATGATGAGCTAAATTCAATATTATTGAAATAGAAACGGTATGGGAATCGGAGGTATTTGACGGACGTTTTAATAAACATACTGAGATTGTAAAATGTTTATAGCGTGAAGGATTGTGCGATAGATTACGGGAGTTAGAAAAATGGAGTAATTCAAAGAATCACAAAAATAATAATAAATGGCTTCAGTCCGTTGGTCAGAGTGAAAAGCTATTAAAACGCAAATAACTCGATCAATGATGTATATGGAAAATTGAAATTTGCAGAAATTTATATAATGAGTTAATCAAAATTAAAAAAAAAAGTTGACATGGTAATTAAAGAAATTACTGTTCGTTGGTGGCGCTATTATGAGGGGGAATCTATTGCACTTCCTCCGAATAAAACTAATTAAATTTTACAAGAAAGGGAGGAGAATGGGTGGGAGGAAGATGGGAAGGATGGGAAGAAAAGAGGGTGAAGAATAAGAGGGAGAGAGGGATGGAGAAAGAGAAGAAGAAAGAGGGAAAATACGAGGAAGAGAGAGAATAGGAGGGAGAGAGAGAATAGGGGGAGAGGTAGGGAAGAGAATGGGAGGGTGGAAGACAGAAAGGGAGGATGAATGGGAAGTACCTTAATATCATATTTGATGGACAATTACGCTAGTTAAATAATAAATTCCATGAGTGATATCAATATATATATATATATATATATATATATATATATATATATATATATATAATTTTCCGTGAAATTTATGGAACTATCCATATTTTCCAAATTCTCTGGCAATCGTCTCGTGTTCAAGTTTTCGTATTACAAGTTTCGTGACTCAGATCGCCACCAATAAGAATAATCATCATTCACACAGTATAATATACATGATTTTTATGGAAGAATTAGGATATTTCTGTTAAGATTATGGCATCATATCCCATGCCTTTTGCGCGTAATTGGATAAAAAATATCTAGAAATACGTATGACACCATTATTTAACAATTAAAAAGAGTTAAAATTTCTCGAAAAACTAAGAAACAACATTAAAATACTTTTCACGTTTTACCGTCACCACTATCAGGGTTGCTTCTCCTATTGTGATCCCTTATAGCCCTGGAGAAATACAAACCTATTCGCTCCATCCTATAGTCGATAACCCAAATTTAATAGTCATGTTTGTGCTTTCAGTAGTACGTGAGAATTTCAATGATCTATGATACCCCCAATCACAGTGCGTGATGCAATTAGTGTTTTACATACAGTAAAATTTAACATATTATCGGAAGAAAATATTGATGATGATATTTTCATAATATGCATGATATTGAAAATTAGAAATAAGTTAACTTAGGTATATGCTTATGGGAATAAACTTCATGTTAATTCGAATAAAGAAAATGAAAAAATATATTTACGTAACTCAAATTTTCTATAAGTCGAATACTTTTTGCTTTCCCTTGAGATTCGAGTTATTGAAGTTCCACTGTATATATATATATATATTTCCACCAAATGGTGGGAATTTATAAAACTAAATATATGTCACTTAATTTTAAATGCATTTCTTTAACTGATAATAGAGCAAATATGAATTTAAAATACGAGAAGGAATACCACAAGAGCTGAAATACTATTAAAAAGATTAAAAATAGTAATAATGAACTAAATTCAATATAAACGAAATAGAAATAATATTAAAATGTGAGGAACGTTCTGGACAATAAACAAACCGAGGGTGTAAAAAATGTATAGAGTGAAGGATTGAGCGATAGGTTAGGGGAGTTGGGTAGAAGGTTGGAGGACGTGAGGACGGTTTGGGAAACTCCAAAAGAATCGCAAAAATAATAATAAAAGGCTAATTTTTCAGTCAATTGGTCTGAGTGTAAAGTTGTTAAAACCCGAGTAACTCGATCAAGGATGTAGATAGAAAATTGAATTTTGGCAGAAATTTATATAATGAGCTAATCAGAATTAGTTTACTTAGGGTTGACATGACAATTCAAGAAATAAGTGTTAGTTTTTGGCGTTATTTTGAGGAGGGAGGGATATATTGGAGTTTCTTCGAATAAAACTAATAAATTTTGATTTAATGAAACATTTTATGTGGAGCGAAAATTAAAAAGTATACAATTCACATTACAGTATGTTCCAGAGAGTTGAATTATATTCTTGGTCTCATATTAATGCTTAACAAATTTTATAAATAATACGAAAAACTATAAAATTTCGAAAAGAAACGCGTGTTTCTGACATATTCTTCCATGTAACGTCTAAATATCGCATAAATAAGATATTTTATAGGTTTAGCCGTCGAATAAAGTAAAAGCGGAGAAATTCGGCCCCTATTTACGTATTTTAATGAATGAAGGAAATAAACCTTGTACCCTGAAAAATCAAAACTCCTGTGTAAAAAATGGGAAAATATAATCGTCTCCCGGAGTCAATCCCGGGACACGTATGTAAACAAAAATAGTTTTTTCGGTGTCTCCTAGTTAGCTGAAACAAAATGGCGTTTACGGCATTTTCCTAGAACTAACTGTTCAACAAATAAAAGGGAGGACGGACGGACAGACATAGATTATTAATTTATAAAGATTGTATTGTATTGTATCATTAATACCAAAAGATGTGAACGCTGCCGAAGAAATTGACACTATTTGTAGGCGCTATAGTGGTGTTGCGGTTAAATATCGACACGTCAAGAGGTTCGGTGAATGGAAAATATTGTTGAAATGAAATCGCCATAGTTCCGTCGTGCTCAAATGTATGCTGAGGATATTCCAGCGGTTAGGATTGATTTTGGAAAAACTGGAATTCACCAAATTGAGTGCAAGTCAGTTCAATTCCCAGCAAAATTTTCATTGGAAGTGCCAAGAGGCGAATGTTGCCCTTCATTTTATGCTGGTCTCCAACGGTACTCGAGATGCAAGGTTCAATAGTAGATCGTGCTGTGATTAATTTGGGCTCTAAAGTGTTTGTTCCCGGTCAAGTATATATTGCACTCAGTCGAGTGAGGTCTCTGGAGGATGTTAGACATAAAGAATTAAACTGCTAAAAAGTCACAATCAATCAATCAAGAGGAAATGCGGGAAATGGAAAGTCTTATAAAACTACCAGATTTAAAAACACAGTTAAGCTAAAATATTTTAGGAATTTTCCTACATTGAAGTAAACTTTGAAAATCTTTGCAATTTTCCATAATCCAAAAAGTCAACTTTAAAATACTAGGGGTGTTCAAATTTGACCGGGACTTTATTTTTTGAACATGACTACACAAGTTGCACAAATCTCGATCCTTGCTTTTTTTTCAACATTATGTCCCTGCTTCTCAACACACTTTTTCCATCGTTCGGGTAACTTACGTATCCCTGCAGCAAAGAAGTTTTTCGGTTGCCTGCGCAACCAGGTTTGCACTGCTTCCATCACTTCCTCGTTTGAACTGAAGCACTGGCCTTCCAGGTCTGCTTTGAGTGGTCCAAACAGGTGAAAGTCGCATGGGGCCAAGTCTGGACTGCAAGAAGGATGCGGCAGTACTTTCCAGCCTAAGTCAGCAAGAGCAGCAGTTGCCACCTGTGCGGAATGAGGACGGACATTGTCGTGGAGGAGAACGACCCCTTTGGACAGCTGACCTCGCCATTTGGATCTGATGGCTAGCTTGACTTTGTTTGTGAGCAGGCTGCTGTAATAAGCCGCATTCATTGTTCTTTGCTCTACCAAAAAATCAATGAAAACAGGTCCCTCCATATCTCAAAAGACAGTGGCCATTACCTTCCCCATAGAGCGCTGAGTTTTGAACTTCTTTGGTCATGGTGAGTTTGAATATCGCCATTCCATGCTAGCCAGATTGCTTTCCGGGGTGTAATGGTGAATTCAAGTCTCGTCGGAGGTGACAATCAATTACAGAACCTCTTCGCCATCTCCTTCGTAGCGCTGAAGAAGTTCTCTGCAAACCTCAAACGTCTTTCTCGCTGTTCATCCGAAAGTTGCTTCAGCACCCATCTGGAACACACTTTCATAAATTTAAGCTCGTTGTGGATAATGTTTTCAACACTTCCGACATTGATGTTCAATAATTCAACTAAATCACATACCAATATGTACCTACCACTGCGAATGAGCTCATCAACTCTTTGAATGTTGTGTGGGTTCACTGCCGTTGGAGGGTGGGTGGGCGTTGAGGGAAATTTGACACCAACTCAAAACCATCGTTAATCGATTTTCACCATTATAAACGAAGTAACGTGAAAAACATTCATCCTCAAACTGCGCTTGAACTCTGTGATGAATCTCAGCCGCCTTTACATAATCCTTGCATATCAACTTAATAATAATGCGCTGCGCAACAGAGTTCAGTACATTATTGGCTTCCATGTTGAATACTCTTGTTATTTGTTGATGCAAGCAAGTGAAGATTGCTGGTGCGGGTAGTAACCATACACATGCTAAAAACCCTACACGGCTGTTAATGTTGCTCTTCAATCATGTTCAGAAAAAATAAAATCAAGGTCAAATTTGAACACCCCTCGTATAAGAAGGTCAAAAAGGAGAAAATAAATTATTTAAAAAATGTTTTTCGGTAAACACACTTTTATGTTCACTCAAAAGTAGAAAATAAATTATTCTGCCCTAAACTTGAATTAAATTTGGTGTACAGAATAAAAGTGGGTGGCAATCTTATTGCCTCAACAATAAACTTCTAAAATATATACATTGCCACCCAAAACAGTACTTATGTTTTTATGTCTTACCTTAAAGAGATGCATCGACATTTTATTTTAATTATTCATTCATTCATATAGATCTATTTTTCGTCTATCTGTCACAGTTTTAAAAACTCTTTTCGTATGAGCTAGAGTAATAAATATTCCACGATTGTTTCCTCGAAGTTGAAGGCGACAATGGCAATTCAAGAATCGCTAATAAAATCTGAGATTTGCCAATGGGACTGAATTATAAACGGAAGAGATTCTGGCGGGGCGAATCCAGGAACTCCCCAAGCGGGAGATCGCTCTTTCGCTCTTTTGAATCCGCCGCTGCCTACAACCATTTATTCTGGCAGAATGTTTTTTTTTCTTGCTCTATGTACCTATTCTTCTGCGCAGAATCAAAGAATTTTACGCGGAACGGATTTAACAGTACATCAAATTGAGGGCGATAGGGATGACCAGGGAGGTGGGGGGGAGGAACTATCTTCCCCCCCACTCCTCCTTGGATCTGTCACTAAATTATTGAGAAATTGAAGAAGAGGAACCGTGGGACACAACAGTCCATTTGAAAATGTTTCGGTCGTTTAAGGAAAAAATAAAAGTGTGAAGTTCATAACGAGCGGGTGAAAGGTATTTCATTTTGATCCCGTAGTTGATTATTATACGCGAAGTAGGCCTTGAGAGCGGAGAGGTCTTGCGAAAGGGATGACTCGGTCGAGGTTTAAAACCTTTATTTTGCATAATCATTTATTTACTAAGTGACCGTTGCGTACATATTCCTTAAATTTGCATTAGAATTGAGAATATAATTAGGAAATTATACTTGATTCAAGAAGTATAAATAAATAGATTACTACTAATTCGAATTGTTTAATAATTCAATTTTACAATTGAATTCGTTTGTAATAACTTTAATTATTTGTATTACTATGCCCATATTTACTCCAATATTTCTTCTTGAAATTTAAAACAATTAGTAAATATGATAGTTATTGCTGCAGATGAAATTGGCAAAATATTTATAAAACAATTCAAAGTAAGTTATCGCAACTTATTTGGAGAGGTGCAATTTAATCTTTTTCCCCTGTATCCCTTGACCAGTTGTATTAACTTCTTCTCATCCACAATCCTTGAAATTGTTAGTTGAGATATGGTAAAAACAAAGGATTTATCCTTTGAGGATCGTCTCGTGCCATTTGTAGTACTGGCAGCGTACTTTGAATGGCGCTGACTTATAGCATCTCCGATCTTCTGCGGAATACCGATCAGGCGAATTTTTAAGCTATACATTGAGAATTCTGGGTTTAGAACGTGAGAGAGAACTGCTTGGAATGGAGTGAGGCAGATACGTAGGAAGCGAAAGGGTCGAGAGGGGAGTGGGAGGAGAAAGGGAGGGAAGGACGGTGGGAGGGGGGATGGGCAAACCCATTCGAAGACAAGACTGTTTGTTTAAGGCAAGTTGATTCGGATCTCTAGAGGTGGGAGGTCGCAGTGGGCAAGGATGGGTGCGTGAGAGCGAAGCAAGTGGTGGGGAGGAGGGAGGGAGAGGAATGGGAGAGGGGGAAAAGAGGGGGAGGAAAGGAACAGGATAGACAGGGAGGAGAAAGCGAGAAAGACGGGAACAGGAAGAACCGAAATGGAAGGTATGAATTGCAGCATGAATGGTGGAGAGGGAGAATGTCTGGCTGGAAGGGGGAGGCGTTAGTTGAATGAGAGTGGCGCTGGGTGTTCGGGAAAATAAATTCTGAAAGTTGTCAGTTGGGTGAGAGACTTCCTCTCGAATAGAGAACAGATAGTTGTCATCGATGGGAAATACTAGTCCTGTACTAGTACTAGTACTGTTCCTCAGGGAAGTGTACTGTGTCCACTACTGTTCTTAATCTATGTAAATGATATCTGCTTGGTAGTTTGTAGTAAAATTATAGTTTTCGCCGATGATACCGTTCTATATAAAGGGATATAAAACCAGGATGACCATCAGTCGCTGCATGAAGACTTAAGATCTATTTCAGCGTGGTACAAAGAATGGTTAATTGAAATAAATTACACTAAATGTGCCGCAGTTACTTTCTCAAAAATAAGAACATGGAAGTAGGTTTCGAGATGGAATAAATATTCAAGCAGCCGAGTATGTAAAATATTTAGGAGTAACGATTTGTCGAGATCTTTCGTGGGACATGCACATTCGTCGAGTTATCGGCGAGGCCAACAAGAAACTGGCTTTCATAGATAGAATAGTACTGAACACTACAGAAAAAGTACGTGAAACATGTTACTTAGTTAGACCACAAGTGGAATACGCCTCATGCATATGGGATCCGTACGAGAAGGGACATAATTAAATTAGAAAGTGCAGCGCAGAGCAGCCAGATTCGTAAAACAAAAGTACGAACATAAGGAAAGCGTCACTTCATTATTGAGTGATTTAAACTGAGTATCACTGGAGGACCGTAGATTGAACTCAAAATTGAGGCTTTTGGAGAAATACAGGTCAGAATGTCTAAAAGAGGAGGTCGTTGGAATAATTGAAGCACCAACGTATATAGGTAGAAAAGACCGTGAAGATAAAATACGTGAGATCGATTGTAGGACGGAGCATTATCGAGGCTCGTACTTTCCGAGGACAATACGAGATCACAATAGAAAATTTCAACCTGCGAGAGACAATATTTACGTAGCTGCATCGCACACCCTGCCACCCTCAAATTAGGTAAATTGAAGGGTAATGTGTATATGTATTTGATTTTTTTCAGAATTCCTGCTATCAATTCATTTGACACTGTTTTGTGGACATTTCGGCAAAAACCACGCTTTCACACTGAAACTTAAACATTTCACCTTAATTTTATTTTTATCTTCATGCATGCCCATCTGTAAACAACATGCATTAATTAAAAATATTTAGTATGTATTCTCGCGAAAGATTTTTTAAAATTAAATGGTTTTTTTCATAGGGCAGGAAACTTCAAAATTTCTTGAAATTATAAATCATGCTGTAAAATAATTAGTCCAGTTTTCTGGAAATTAAGAAGAATATAATGTTTTTCGTCCATCGCATCTGCAATTCAGGCGATATTCTTGTCTACTGATTAATGCGATCCTTCAACTCAATCTTTCCTCCTCCCGCTCATATTTCTGAATCCTTGCAATTAACGACCGTCTTCTGTCTCCTCCTCCGCTCCACTTGGTTCACTCCCTTTACTCTTTTCTCTTTCGTATCCTCTCCAATGCTTCCGAACCCCAATTACATTTTCCACTCATCCATTCCTACCTTCATCTCTCTCTTCTCTTCTCATTTCCTCCTCTCATTTCGCTCCCTTACCTCTCTCCTTCGATTCTCTCTCATCGTTTTCCTCTCTTTTTCGCCCTCACTTCTGCTTCTTAATTCTATCCATCCTTATTCTCTCTCACAACTTCGTTTCTTTTGCGTTTTCCTCTCTTTTTCGTCCCGTCCTCTTCAGCCAATCAATCATATTTCCTCTCCTCACCTACCTCAATCTTTCACCAATCTCTTTCGCTCCCACTCCACTACTCCGGCTTGTGTTCCCTGAATCCTTCCCTCTCTCCTCCTCCAATCCACCCCCTCTATCTTATTTTGCCTCCACCCCCTCCCACTTCTTTCCATATTTCCCCACCCCACTTCGACCGCCCACATAACCGAACGGATGGAAGGAGGGTGGGAGGAGTTGGGTTAAGCAAACATAATAAAACAAAGTGCGATCGCCCTTTGCGATAGGCGACGGGGCCCTCGGAGGTTATCCTTCCCTTCCTTCTTCCCTTCGCACAGAGTATTGGGTGCAACGGCTGCCCCCCGCCCCCCTCCATTCTTCGCCCCCTCCTTCCAAATCTCCCCTCCGCACCCTCTCGCTCCCCTAGGGGGCGTATGTGTGAAACATCGTGATATTATATGTATTCCATTATTCCTGACTTTGTTTTATACCCCGATCTCCATCTAAAAGCCGACCACTCTATCCCTCTCTCAACCCCTTGCGGTGGTCGATTCGTGCCTTTCGAACCCATGCTCAACTCCGTACACGTTAACTGATTCCCTTTTAAGAGACACGAGCGCGTATAACTCGAAGTGCGCGCTCGCACGGGAAGGGGAATTCCTCGAGGCGCGTCCCAGAGGCAGATGGTTCGAACATCTCTCTCTTCTCTTATTCCTTTTATTTTTTGTACCCTTTCTATCGATCTCAACGCTCCAATACTCTTACATTATAACGGAGTTTGGATCGGTCCATTAGTGCACGTTCCATTCATTTTATTATTTAAACAGAGTAATTTAAATCGATCGGTGACGACTATTTTTTATTTTTTGTAATAAATTTCGATGGCACAAAAAATTGGTTTGTCTTTTCTATGCTAACCTTTTAACGTGTAAAAAGCACCGAAAAGTTAAATATAAATCCGAATCATAAAGGGTTAATTGACCTAAATATAACATATTTGCGGATGGTCTAAAATGAATTTACAGCCCTTTAAGTGTCAAGGTAACGTAAATGTGCAACAATTCTTCGAACTATTTAAATAGAGTTAAAAGACGTTAATTCCATCAAACTAAATTGGAAATGGTTTAAGTTTCACAACTGAAGAGTATCATTTCTATTAAATAACAAAATAAACCTGAAAAATGAACAAAAATTAAATTTGACCGTCTCAGTGGTTTTCCGTTTCTCGCCTAAACTGTAGTTTCGCCCAATATCCCTAATTAAATTTAGATCAAACAACGTTCAATCAGATAAAATTGCAAATATACGAAAAGTAGCTAATTACTGCAGTCAAACTCTTCTTAAATCAATTTTGGTGCGCCGTTAATTTAAAAGGAACAGAATCTCGCGTTAGGCTTGAAATATTCGATGGCTCTACCTAGAGGAGGAATAGACCTGACATGGAATTATAACTCACCCGAGTCTCTCTCTCCAATTTCCCCTCCCTCACTCCTAAACCGCTTACTCTCCTCCGTCCCGCCCTCATCCACCTCAACCACTCCAGTTTTCGGACGTGGCATTTAACCCTTCAGGATCTTCATCCGCACCCACCACTCACTCAATCTCCTTCCACTCCTTCACGATCCTCTTTCCCACCCACACACACACGCCTCCTCAACCACCCCTCCCCCACCATGCGCCACTTTTATCTCCCTCTTTTCTCCGTTTTCCTACACTCTGCCTGCCCTTCAAACTTCCTCCCCCTTCCCACCTCCTTGTGAATCATTCCTTCTCCCCCCACCCACTCCTCTTCACCCTCCTCCTTCTTTCCCCCCGCCCCTTTCCATCTCCTCTTTCTCATCCAACCACTCTCTTCGATCCCACTCGCTCTCTCTCACACTCTCTCTCCCCTTTTCTCCATCACTCCTCTCTTCCCCTCACACACACACACGCACGAGCTCTAGACCTTTATTTCCCATTCACTCGAAGCAGAGATTATTAATGGCGATAAAACTTAAAACAAACCATTCAATTAAGTGAGGGCTGGTTGGGGAAGAGGCCGAAAAGGCGGAGCTCGCGCTTAAAAATCAATTTATCCGTTTTGGGCTTTATCTCCGCGTGGAATAGTCTTCCAGATAAGAGAGGGCCCAAGTGAGAGTAGGAGAGAGAGAGAGGGAGGAAAAGGGAGGAGAGAGAAAAAAGGAAGAGGATAGGCAGAAAACAGATTATGAGGAGGAGAAGGGCGCTAGTGGGAGAGATGATAAGAGAAGATGGAAAGCGAATGATGTGGAGAGAGAGAGAGAATGGAGTGAGGGTTAGTTAGAGAGGATGAGTTGGGGTGAGGAAGGAAGGGGGGAGGGAAGGAGGGGGGAGGAAACTCTTTACGAAGCGAGAGGATCGAGATATAGAAGAATATTTTAAAGAAAAAACGATCATCTGGAATTGCGTTTTTATTCTGAGCGTCGAGGATATCATGATATGTTATGTTCTGGATTTCGTTTAGTTATTTGTGCACTTAAGCCCTTCCAGATTAGCATCATTGTTAACAGAAATTTGTTTCAAACGGAATGGTGTTGCACTGCCAGTTTCTATGCTATCCTCCTTCAATTTACTTACCTATAACGAAATCCTTCTAATGATGTTTAAGTATATACGAGTATTAGTATACTAGCTCTGAACTTGATTTCAAAACATAATACGTTTGAGAAGATTGTTGATGTCCACAGCTGGGAGTGATAGTAATATTATTATGCATTCCGTCTTAATAGCTATATACTTTTGATAAAAGATTGTTGAAAGGAGAAGGATAATTATTGAAGTAATTAATCTTTTATATATCTTTTATATGTAATTACTCAATGTCTCTCCTTCCGTCTGTCCGTCCGTCTGTCTATATATCAGTCCTCCCTTTTATCTCTTGAAGTCTGTCATCGATAAATGCTGTAAACGCCATTTTGTTTCTGCCAATTAGGAGACCTTGGGAAAACTAATTTCGTTTGCAGAAATTTCCCAGACTTCACTCTAGGAAACAGTTATATTTTCCCATATGTTTACACAGAAATTTCGGTTTTTCAATGTGCAAGGTTTTATCCTTCATTCATTAAAACACATAAATATTCACCTAATGTATCCGTATTTCTTTGTTCGACGGCTAAAAATATAAAATATGTTATTCTTCTATTCTTTAGATCAGGGGTCCCCAAACTATGGCCCGCGGGCCACATCCGGCCCGCCTTATCAGCAACAGTATTCATTAGATATCGTTTATGATAACTAAACGACATTTTCTGAGTGCTTGGGTGAATTCTACTTTTAATATAAGCGAGTTATATATTACGGAATCGAAAAAATTCTCAAAACTTGATCGTTGAAAATTTCACACGGCCCGATCATTCATTTGAAATGCCGTATGTGGCCCGCACAGTGGATCATGAAGCCTCATGTGGACCTTTCATTAAAAAGTTTGTTGACCCCTGCTTTAGATGTTACACGGAAGAATTTATCAGACATACTATTTTTTTTCGAAATGTTATGGCTTTTTCGTACACTTTCCGGATGTTGCTAAGGCTTTTTATGAAGCATCGAAATTATAGTTGCATCATCGTCAAACGTGATAGATTGCAACGTTAATAATTGCAAATTATTATTATTCAGCAAATTGCGTGTGGAATGTGGGCATTTTTAACGATCGACTAAAAGAAAAAATCTTCTTTTTTTATTTCAATATTGAAATGTTACAGTTTTCGTAAGGGAGAAGCAATAAAAATTGCACATATAAATTATTAAAACAAGCATGACATTCACAATGTCAGTTGTCTAATTTTATAAGGAGAAATGGGATATTATTATTACATTTGTACACGCAGAGTTCTTGCTGACATCCCAATAGTTTTTCAGGGTACCACTAGTGACAATAATTTGAGATTTGTGAATACTGTTAGCACGGGTAAGAAAACTGCGCAGCACAGATTGTCCTACCGGTGAAGCTGTGACGAAATCATTTATTTCCAAAGGTTAACTAATCAATTAACATGTTTTTATAATAGTATACAAAATATATAACAAAACAAATATAAAGAGACAATCTGTTTCTGAAAACATATTTCAGTTATAAAATTAAATTGTATCTTTCACTACCATTCAAAATGTTTTATTTTTCCACAAAAAATTCACTAATTACTTAACAATAACACCAAATAATGAAAATAATGTCACAATTCTCTTTTGACGTCTCTTTTTCATTCTGAATCATCGGAACGCTTACACTTCACAAACACTATATTTTTGGAGCTGTGTTTCCCACAAACGTATTTGTTGCACTGTGAACACGTAACAGTTGACTTTCCAAGCTTGATGTACTTAATTTTCTTTTTTTGAGCCTCCTGGCTGAGCTAGTGTAGGAATTTCTATAGTACATTCCAGTTTACGATCCAGAATACCTTCTATAGCCAAGATTATTGGTTTCTTCAGCCCGTACAACTTCCTTGTTCGCCTTTCAGCATATGGCTTGATAAGTTCAAGGCCTAGGTTCAAGAGAAACACTCGACGGCGGTTTTGTAATTTGTCATTCCAGTCCGGAAAGTTCCGTAAAAAGATTGTGTAAGCATTTATGCCCACGATGTCAATGAGTGTGTAGAATACAGACAAGGGCCACCTTCTCGTTCCTCTCTTTGTAGAGTAATTTCTTGCCATTTGGTCGACTGCATCTACTCCTCCTTTCATTGCATTGTAGTAGAGATTTATTTCGGTGGCTTTCTTAGGATCACCACTGATATTTGTCTCTGGATGCTGAGTTGACAACACCAAAAAAGTCTCTTTCGTTTATCTTGCACCACAGTAGACACAAGAGTAACTGGTGGCTTCAGGGACTGGGTATCTGTGAATACAAAAAGCGATGAATGAATATTGTTGATGAAGTTGTTTTTAGTTCTTCAGGCATATGTCTTCTATTGTATCTCAGGGTGCCAACAAGTGTAAGATGAAAATCAGTCCAGTGTTTCCGCAAGCTCTACAGAAGTGTAATATCTATATGTGGTAACATTGCGACCAGATTTTTTGATTGTTTTCACGAGCCTCTATCTTGCTGAGTACTGCCATCACACCTGCAGGAATAAACATCCATATTAATAACATACCGTATCTCAGAATTATTTAGCATTCGTATTAGTAAACCATATTTATCGGGCTCCATCTTCACAAAAATTTAAAGGGACATCGTTCTTGAAACAACGATAGCATTTCATCTACTGTTGTATGAGAGCCAGGAATGTAGTACTTAGGAAATATTTCATTCATTACCTGAAATATTTCCCTCAGTAGAGCAAATTTATATCTGGCGGCGAATCTCTCTGGAATTCTTTTCGTCAAATCTCAAAATTCTTGTTATTTCAAAGAATCGAATTCGATTCATTTCCCCATAATATATTTGCCACAAATCCTAAATTGGTATATTGTTTTCATCATTTGCACCCATTGTTATCAACAAGCCATTATAGCAAAATACCTAATTCAGTTTCATCTGTGTGGTCAATGATCAATCTAGAGGCTTATTCATGTGAATGCACCTTGATAACTTGCATTATCTGTGGAGTAAAAAATAGTTCAGCAGATTCCGTCGAAGAATTTACTTTGCCGTCTATACGAAACCCCCTTTTCTCCCGCACAATATTTTGCTTTGTTCTTCGTGAAACTTTTGCAGGCTGTGTAACGTAGAATCTCCCAGTTTTTGCGACATACCTGGCATTGGTACCATTTGAGTCACTGACATCACTACCACCGTCTAAAACTGTTGCTTTGTAACAGACATAAGCTCACCTTCAAGTTCTGAGCCTGATGTTTACAGTTGTTCAAACATTGTCTTCATCTTCACTGGCTTCCAAGTTTGATTCATTGCAAACTTCTTTCAATTCCCGCTCTATAGAGTTTTCACGTAATAAATGTCTTATCATGGTGTTCGTGAACAGAAAATGGCTAAAAAGTGAGAAGAAACAAAGCCAACAAAATAAACTGATAAGACAACCAAATACAACGCACTCGGGTGTTGAGATGATGTTACTGTCAGTTGGTTCTAAACAACGCATTTGACAATAATTATTTTTTTCATTGCTTACAATTATGAATATGCACAAAAATAATAAAAAAATTAAGCTGTGGGCCGCTGAAGCCCCCCTCTTGGTATTGCTAGGACTAATGCTTTAAAATTGTTTTCTTTCATTGAAATATCTGCAATTTTATATACAATTAATTCAGTCATTTATTTAATTTTTTTACTCATGAATTATTATCAAGACAATTATTTTTGTAATTCACGTTGTGTTATTTTTCATCTCCCTTATAATAAAAGGCTATCCGTTGGTTTGTTGGTTGGTCCATTGGTCAATGTCACGCTCCTTAGAAGCGGATAACTCAATCAAATATGCAAATATGAACTTGAAATTTGCAGAGACAATCGACTCAGATATAAAAATGCTATGACGAAGGAAGATTTATTGGGTTTAAGCGTGCTTTGAAGGCTTTTAATACGAGAAGGAGAGAAAAACAGGAGCAGAACAGGATTTTCATAGCAATCAATGTAAACAACAATCGTTGCGTTATTTACGAAAAGGAATACCTAAATAGCCGAAATACTATTACTATGTTGTCCGTCCGTTTGTCTGAGTGCCAAGCAATTAAAACGTGAATAACTTGATCAAGGATACCTATAGATAGAAATTTAAATTTGTCAGAAATTTATATAATGAGCTACTCAGAATTTGTTTATATAGGGTTGACATGATAATTTAAGAAATAAATGTCCGTTTGTGGCGCTATTTTGAGGGGGAATATATTGCACTTTCTCCGAGTAAAATTTATAAAATATTATTGAAACAATATTTTATGTGGAGTTAAAATTAAAAAATATATAATTTACGTTTACGTTTCAGAGAGTTAAAATAGATTTGGCCAGTTAATGGTGTCTAGCGTAATGTTTAACAAATAATATTCTTTTTGTATGTAAGATTTTTTACGTATATCACGCTGAGAGTAATAACTACATTTTCGAGGGAAGAATGGGAAGGCGAACGTGATGGAGAAAGGAGGATGATGGGAAGAAGTGGGGGTGAAGAATAGGAGAGAGAGAGGGATGGAGAGTCGGAAGAAGGAAGAGAGATGGAAAATAGGAGGGGGAGAGAGAATATGGCTAGAGGGACGAAAGAGGATGGGAGGGAGACAGAGAAAGAGAGGAAGAATTAGACTTATCTTAATTTTAATACGTACATAATCTGCACATACCCGTTATATCTGAAGGACAATTACGCTACTCTCTTTAAATAATGAACTAAGAAATCCTGTCACGCTCCACTAATATGAAATATATATTTATAACTGAATGTAATACTATATTTAACAAACTTTCCGAAAAGGCATAAGATTGCAATTTGGTAGGAATGTTTGATTCTTATAGTAAAAGCCATTTACGAAAAAAAAACAAAAATTTCTGGATTCGATTCCAGTAGATAATTTGTTTCCGATAAGATAACTCGTAAAAATACATTATTCGACTTACAGGATTTTACTCTTTTGCAAATTAAATTTAGAAAGAATTGACCTACGGTCTACGGATCTAAACAGTTTTAAATAAAAATAATTCCCTTTCTTATTATTATCATCACATTTCGTCTACGATTCGAAATCGCTCAAGTTAAACATTTAAATCATATTTATTTGAAAACTTTAAGCTTTTTAATGACATGTTGCCTTTCCGACCGTGTCATTGTTAAACCTCGAGTTTTAAAGTCGTCCAAATTCTTATAATATGTACGTAAGGAAAGCGTGCTTTTAATGCTTTAGTAGGAGAAAGAGAGGGTGGAAAAAAGGAGAGAGACAAGAGAGAGAGGAAGTGAGAAGAGAGAGGAGACAGAAGGAGGGAGAGGTATATAGATATTGTTACTTATTAGGGCGAGTTTGAAACTAGGAAGTCTATTTTTCCAGAGAAGGAAAAGGAAGGAGAGATAAAGGGAGGGACAATGGATGGACAAGGGAGAGAGAGAGAGAGAGAGGGAGGGAGGTAGAGAAGTGGGGACAGGAGGAAAAATGGAAAGCTATTGGTCTTTGTCAGTGTAAGATTGAGATTAGGAATTCTATTTTTCCAGAGAAGGAGAGAGAGGAAGTGTGAAGGAGAGAATGGAAGAGAAAGATTATGGGGGAGAGAGAGAGAGAGGTAGACAGAAGGGGGAGTGGGTAGATAATTGTCTTCATTAGGGCGAGATTGAGACTAGGATCCCTATTATTCCAGAGAAGGAGAGAGGGGGAGAGGTAAGGATAATGGGAGGAAAATGAGAGAGAGGGAGAGAGAAAAGGAGGAAGCATGGGAAGTGCATTAAATTTAATATTTAATCCACGCATACCCGTCATTTTTCACGGTCAATTCTACTAGTTTATTAATATTAGCACATATTCTCCTTATACAATTAGATAACTGACATTTTGAATGTGGTTTTTATATGTACAATATTAATTGTTTCTTCCAATTATTAACGCTGTAATCTATTAAGTTTGACGTTGTTACAACAATAATTTCTATGCTTCATAAAAAGCGCGAAGCGAATAACGCAATCCTTTCGCCTCTTTGAAGGCTTAATGGACGCTAATTCTATCGGAGACAACAACGCGGGTCGCCTTGGTATCATTCGGAAAGATTACGAACAATCCATAAAATTTCGGAAAGAAATACGTATTTCTGACAAATTCTCCCGTGTAACATAAAAATATTGAAAGAATAAGATATTTAATAGATTTAGCTGTCGGATAAAGCAAAAACGGAGAAAACTTGTCAATATTTAGTATTTTAATGAATGAAGGAAATAAATCTTACACCTTAAAAAATCGAAACTCATGTGTAAACATATGGAAAAATATAGTTGCCTCCTAGAGTCAAACCTGTAACACTTCCGTAAACGAAAATAGTTTTCTCGGGATCTCCTAGTTAGCAGTCACAAAATGGCATTTACAGCATTTCTCTATGACAAATAATTCAAGAGATAAAAGGAGGGACGGGCAGACATTGAGTAATTATATATAAAAGATAATGCAATTATTGGTTCATGAGTATCATAGAAGTGTAGGGTGGAAAGTGAGTATGGAGAGCAGACATCAGGCGAAACTCGATATCCAAGGAATAGAGATAGCTAAAGCGCGGAAAAATAGAAAAAGATTGTATTTTGACGAAGAAAAACAATCAAACTGAAAATAATTAAGCATAGGAGACTAACGCCGAATTGAGGGAAAATGAAACTGAAATGGAGAATAGAAAGAGAGTAACATCTAGGTTTTGACCAAAATGGCTTATTTTCATCATGGTTTACACGTTCTTTGGGATTTGATGTAGTATAATTTCCAACTTCTGCAGTAAACTGTTAAATGAGTGAACTTGTGTCGAGGATTTCATATAATTTTGAAGGATTTGCGTTTTAAAGGAGGAAAATCTAATATTTTGTTCGTTTAGAAAAATATTCAAATTCCTACTAGAGAAAATGTGAATTTACATCCGAAGCAAATACTCCTTCAAATAAAAAGCAACGATCACATTTTTCACATGAAAATATTAGACTGAATTTTCACCAGAGAAATTTATTTGTCACAATGTCATATTATTATTATATATTATTACCTGTTAATCCGAAATCTACAAAATAATCAGTCGAATTTAAATTCATCAAATAGAGTTATATTTATTTCAAATAGAGTTATATTTATTTCTACATCTACATGTTACCTTGCAATTGGCCAACTAGCTGAGTGCAGAAAATCCCAACTAACAATTTTCTCTCGCAGATTGTATTCTCCTGTTTTGATCTTGTATTGTTATGTTATGTGTGTTCTTATTACATTGAATATAGACTGCATTTCATTGGTTTATAATTAAGATCGAAATATATAAACTACGGCATGTTTGCTTTATTTTTTTAATTGAAAAAACCCAAAAACAGCACAAGGCCAATTACATTACGAGGTGATATTAGATATCACATATGAAATCTAAACGACATGTTTCGAGTACACGGATTCAATATATGTCCTATTATTCAGTCATTTGAAAGGTCCTATGTGGCCTGCACAGTGGTGCATAGAGCCTCATGTGGCCCATTATTACAATTTTTGGTGATTCCTATAATAGTGCATAAGTATAGTTGAAAACTATATCCGACGAAGACAGAAGCATAATCGACAGGATCGGATGAAGGTTATTAGTGCTAATTTTTCAGCAGCGGTATATTATACGTTACTATAAAATAAATCGAAACTTCGCTGCTTGCGAGCAATATTTCAATAAGTACATTTTCGCTCCAATAAGTTATTTCTCTTCTTATTATTCTCATACTCTTTTATTAAATGAAAATGTGATAAATTTTAAATGAACACAGCGGTTTCCAAACATTACAAAGTAGCGCCCCCTCTCTACCCAAAGAAAAATGCCCTCTAAATCACGTTCAATCACGGTTCATAAAACACACCTTCTGGATCTACAATTGACATTAATATAATTTCGTTAAGAAAAACACAAACGCAAACGATACGTTCTAACCACTTGAGCGCTGGAATTTGGTAGCTACATATTGTAGGTCTCACGATTAAAGGCGCCTCACACCGATAGTAACGCCACGTGGCGGCCACGCTGTGCTATGCTATAGACCAGTGTTCGGCAACCTTTATTGATGGTGGGTCAATAAAAGGTTTTGGGGAAATGCGATGGGGCAATTAAAAAATTTGGACAAAAAAAGTCAAACCTGGATGTTTATATAAGCTATATTTAGCAAATTAATTACTCTTTTATTTTAAAAACGTAAATCCATCTGAACATGTTTACCTTTATGGGTCACCCAAATCGTGATGACAGGTCACTCATTCATCCGTGTGTCATACGTTGCCGACCACTGCTATCATCATCATCATGCTGCTGTCCGAAGACAGGTTTTAGCTGAATCGCTGCCTCCATCTCTCTCTCTCTCTCTCTCCCTAGAAGACTCTTTTATACCTCTATAGATACTATACTCCTGCTTTATATTCTCTAACTTTCCTATTCCTTTTCTCCCTCTTTCTCTTCTTCAGCTAATTTTTCCTTCTAAGATCATCCTTTGTAAACACTGTCTTCCCAATATGTGCCTTATCCGAATTGCTTTTCTTTTCCTAATTGTTTTATTAGCATTCTTTCTTCTCCCATCCTTTCTAATACTTCTTCGTTTCTCTTCCTCTCTGTCCATTTCACTTTCATCATTCTCTTCCATACCCACATCTCAAGACTTTCTAAATATTTTTCCTCCTTTCTCCTTACCGTCCACGTCTCTGCACCATAAAGAGCTATGCTCCATATGTAGCATTTCGCTAATTTCTTCCTTGTTTCTGAATTTATTTTCTTGCTTGTGAGAAGCTCCTTCTTCTCGTTAAATGCTGCTTTTGGCATTGCAATCCTACTTCTGATATCCTATGTGCTACATCCATCCTACGCTAAATATTGCCAAGATTTTTGAAACTACTTACTTGTTCCAATTTTTGGCCATTTACCATTATATTTAATTCTTTATGTTCCTTTGAAACCACCATGACTTTCGTTTTCTCGGCATTGATTTTCATTCCATATTGTTGGCAAACCTCCACTAGTCTGTCTGTCATCCTCTGAAGTTCTTTCTCGTCTTCTGCTATTAATCCCTGATCATCTGCGTATTTAATGGTGGTAATACTTTCACCTACTATCTTAAATCCTTTTTCTTCCATCAACGCTTCTTCTGTTATTGCTTCTGCATAAATATTAAATATCGCTCGTGAAATAGGACAACCCTGCCTCACTCCCCCCCTTTTGAAGTACTTTGTGTTTCTTCTCCTTAAACCCTGACTCTAATCTTTTGATCAAAGTAAAGGTTTTTAAGCGGTATTTTATCTTTCCATTCTATTCCTATTTTATTTAAAATGCCCAACATTTTATCCCATTTCACTCGGTCAAAAACTTTCTCCCAATCTACAAAACAAAAATGCATATCAATATTGACTTCTAGCGCTCTTTCTATCATCATCCTCATACATCCTATAGCATCTCTAGTCCCTCTTCCTCTTCTGAAACCAAACTTGCAGCTCCTTTTCTATTTTACCTTCAATTCTCTTGGTTATTATTCTGGTTAGAACTTTAGCTGTATGAGAAATTAAGCCAGAGGGGGCGGAAGGTTCACCTAGGGCGCAAAATACCACTGCACTGGCTCTAGCAGTGGCAAAAAAATGAGTGAAATGCGCATGCCTCACCAAAGACATGCCACAGAAATCGCGCGGAAGGCGACTGCAGTTGGACGTGTGGAGGCATGGCGACATACCCATAGCGTGGCGTAGCGCCTGGTGTGTGGAACTACAGCTACCTGCTGCAGGCAAGCGATGCGTAGACATACCTAGCGAGGTATAGCATAACGTGGCGCAGCTTTCGGTGTGTGGCGGCCTTTAGAATAGTTGAACAGACAGTATGTATATATGTCAAATCTTTTGCGCCCCCTCGACCTACCCTAGCTTTTCACCTAATATGCATATACAGTGAATTGCTATAATATAAGAAGAAAACGAAATATTTACAACATGAGCCACCCATCTTTTACTCAAGAATTGTTATTGTTTTCTTGTTTTTTACTTCTTAGTGCACTTTAACGTATATAAAAGAATGGGTTTAAACGTAATTTTCATCTAATTTTATTTCTTATTTCCATCAAATTTGTTTTTTCTAATATCCGCTCCTTGCACACCTCCATAGCCTGCATTCTAGGGCAGTGCTTCTCAACCTTTTGCTCCGCGGCTCACATTCATGCTAAAGTCTTGTGGCTCACAAAAGCCTATCTTAATTAATTTCACTGCATTAATGCATATTTTAAAATAAGAAAACGACTAAAAGTAGAATAAATATTTTATATTGTCATTACTGATAAAATAACATTTAACCTATTAAATACTTTTATTGCAAATAAGGTTCATACATAATGCAACAATATAAACATTTTCACACTTCAATGGGAAACTTGTTCATGCATTTTGGAACAAAAATGCTTTATGTATGGCTCAATAGTTACACGAAGTTCTTCGTCTAAGTTCTTGAAAAAGGTCCTTTTATTATTCTTAATAATTGCCATTTTTGAAAAGCTTAGTTCGCATAAATATGTAATTGGAAACTAAAGCAACACATCGATCGCAAATTCAGCTATTGGAGATTATTCACCCCTAGCTTTAAGCCAAAATTCATAGAAATGTATCACACTCAATTTAAATTCAATTGTGCTACCGCTTCCAAGGTCTATTAATTCCTCTCGTAGTTTCAGTGTACTTAAGTTCCTTGGTTGATTCTTCTAATGAAAAACTAAAAGCATCTCGAATCCTGTCAAGTTATTCTGAACTTATAACCTTGAAATACTGATTGAGTTTTTCGTAAAGTATACATAGATGTTGGGATAATACACTTAGAAATTCTTGTTGAACTGCACCTCATTTATTCGTTCAAATATTTTCAATGATCCACATCAGACTTAATCACGCCATAACTAAAATTTATTTGTAAATCCATTTATTTTGTTCATACAAGTTAATATGCTTTGGTTACTTCCTTGCAATTTTATATTCAACTCATTGAGACGTCCAAAGGTGTCGGCCATGTGCGCTAACTTCGCTAATCACTTTTCATCTTGATTAAAATCGGCATGATAACTCATTTTGTGTTGTTAAAAACTGCTTTATCTTATCCTTTACTTCGAAAACTCTTGCTTACACTTTACCTCGAGAAATCCATCTGATCTCTGTATGGAGAAGCAAGGAATGGCGATCTGCTCCCATCTCATTGCAAAGAATGGAAAAAAGACGTGACTTGAGTGGTCTCGATTTAATAAAATTAATTATTTTTAACGCATTTTCTAAAACAGACTTCAGCTCATCTGGCTAATTATTTACCTTGCGATGCAGAGAAAAATGGATGATTGACAAATTAGGGCTCTGCATTTGCATATTAGTTGCAAATCCTTTGGCATGTCCTGTCATTGCTGCAGCACCATCAGTACAAACACATTTTTGCCACTGTATGCTGTTGCTACTCATGTACTCATCAGTGATACGAAATATTTCATCACCTGTTGTACGGTGAGGAAATGTTTTTCAAAACAAAAAGTGACCTTTTATAAAATCCCTATCAGCAAAGCGCACAATGGCCATAATTCGCGTATGACCACTATTATCTATAGATTCGTCAACCTGTCATGAGAATTTTCCAGACGCTTGCAACTTCTCGAGAATGGTAGCTTCTATGTCACCAGATATATCATCTATACGCCTCGTAACGGTATCGTCTGAAGGTGGTACTTGCTTACTTCTTTTGCCGCTTCCTGTCCTGTCATAATCCGCACAATTTCTTTACATGCTGGTAGAATTAATGTTTCGCAAATAGTGTGTGGCATTTATCTTTGGGCAGTAAATCTTGCATTATAGCTTGCCTCTATGGCCCTATGGAAGTTTTCAAGAAAGCACTTTATTTCAAGTTTTGCTCTTGCAAACGCTAAAAGAAACTGATGTTTTTCTGAGTAAATAGGATGGTTAGAGCAAAAATGCCGCAGTAATTTACTCGGTACTATTGCTTCGTTCGCTAACATTTCCATGCTTAAGAGACGTACTGGTTTTGGACACGTTCTATTGCTGGACTAAGTAAAGCCATATGCCAAGTAATCTTCTTTGTATTGCCTTTTTAGAATATTTGTTTTCTTTTTCTTAGGTTCTTCTAATTTAGTATTCTGCCTTTTAGATTCATCTGCCGCTACAGTTCCTGTTGCATCAGTTTTAAGAAAATATTTTTTCATAGTGAAGGGCTCCTAAAAATAAGAAACCAGTCAGGATCTCTAAGAATAGAATGTCATAAATATTTCTTTTTTTTGTTAGTTACTTCTATAAATTGTAATACTAGATAAACCGGTAATCTTTGGTATATATTCGGCAAAAATTCAGACGCGGGAACATTTACGTGGACAAGTGGCGTAAAATAGGGTTTCGCCCGCGGAGAGAGGGGATCGAAGACTTTAACAGCCATTTAAGAGAATTATACAGCCAATCGTTAAAATGCATACGATGTGTCCATTTACATTCCAGTTTTACATAAATCTGTAATTATTTCTAATTAATCAGTTGATGAAAATCTGATAATTATTAATACGCATAGGTTATTTCTCTCCAAACTCTTATGAAAATACATTTTTACCAGTGAACAATGCTGACATTCCGCGTTTCCGTTTCCATATTTTACCCTTATTAAATAACGTTGCGTGAAGACCCGACAGTTCACGCTACGCCAATTAGTGCGGATACAATATTTTCTCGAGATTTTTTCAGAAAAAATATCTACACTAAATTCTATAGTAGGTGAAATCAATAACTGCAAAATATACGCTTACCACAATGCGTTCAATTCAGTATAAATTTTTTGTGAATAGTCAGTACCCATACTCGTGCCGCCTAATGTGCGAAGTAGAAGCGACAATCCTGAGCAAATTAATTGCTGAAAGTCATGTTATACGACTTTTGTCATAAGAAAAAAATAATGAAAGAAATTACATAAATTCATAAATCAAGAATGTGTAAAATGCAGCAGTAACATGCACAAGAAATAGTTAGCAAAATATCAAAAATCGAAAGAAAATAAAGGATTCAACCACTGCACTGAATGATTTCCACTGAATAATAAGTTAGGAAGGCGAGACAGCGGATAAAAAAGAAAAATATTGACGTCATCATCTGATGTTATTCTACCAGATCAAGGGAGGAGAGGAAATGAAATGAATACTTTGTGAAGTGTTTTCTACAGCATTTAACTGAGTATTAATTTCGTTGGCGCTCGGCGCAACGTGAGAAAATAATATTTCGTACGAAACGTGAGGGTATCTGTTTTCTGATAAGAAAAACCAATAGTATAGAGATTCTCGGCGAATACTATATGATATATGCAACCTCAAAAACGTTTTGTACCTAGGCATGATGGAATCGATTATTTTGGATGCGTGGGTATTTTATTTCTCAGAATATAAGATATTAATTTTCTATTGGAATGTAAGCAGCTCGTATTTAATCAAATCGATAATTTGAGTAATCAATTTCATTTTTTGCACAAAAGTTGCCTAGCATTCTTCTATAAATTGAATTTATTTTATTAAAAATGAATTTGACTTAACCTTAATTGGAGTATAATACTGTAATAAGTTTCATAGGATTACATAAGATTCTCCAAAATTATATTTGGAATTTAAAATTTTTAAAAATATTCTACATGCCAAAATTTCACATTAGATTGACTTTTGAGGTGGCACTATATTCATGTTTACAAACTTGTGCCTTTCCATTGTGAATAATGTTAAGCAAATTGGATGGTGGAAAAAATTACAATTTAATATTAGTAACTGCAGCCCTAGGTAATCATTCTTTTTGGACAGAGTAATTTAAGAATCCTAACGTTCTCAGCATATCCCTGATAATAGATTTATAAATTCAACTCGGCAGGTTTTTACACTGTTTCATTTTTAAATAAATAAAATATATATATATATATATATATATATATACATATATATATATAACAACTTACGGAAAAGGAAAGGTAAAATGAATATATGGATGTCAACAAGGTGTTGGGATGAGGAAACCCAGTGAGCACTCACCAATCAGACGACTTCAGGTTGGCGAGGCCCCGGGGATGTCGAAGCGACACACGTAAAATAACACAAAAACAAAAAAACATCACAAACGTAAAGCTTTCGGAACTACTCCTTCTTCAGCTACAGAGAGAGATTTCCGCTGTCCTCTTTATATCTTGATAACTCTCTTTCCCTTTCAAATCGTCTATCAGCTGAAACCTTTTCCTACCTCTTTCCCTTTTCCCATCTAGTTTTCCTTCTAACACGTCTTTAATCATACTCTCTCTCCTCAGGTAATGTCCAACCCAGTTAGCCTTCCTCTTTCTGATAGTCTGTATAATCATTCGCTTCTCTCCTATTCTTCGTAGCACTTCATCGTTTTTCATCCTATCTGTCCATTTTATCTTCAGCATTCTCCTCCAAGTATATATATATGGATATATGGATGTCAACGTTCTCTCTCTGTAGCTGATGAAGGAATAATTCCGAAAGCTTCTACGTTTGTGATGTTTCTGTGTTTTAGTGTTCTTTTACGTGTGTCGCTTCGACATCCCCGGGGTCTCGCCAACCTGAAGTCGTCTGATTGGTGAGTGTTTACTGGGTTTCCTTTGACATCCATATATCCATTTTACCTTTGCTTTTCCGTAAGCTGTTATATATATATATATATATATATATATATATATATATATATATATATATATTTGCTGTGTGGAGGGGAGAGTGGTAGATATTATTTAACCATGAACTCTTCCTCTCCTAGTTACGCCACTGAGAAACATATGGAGATTATTATATTATCATGAAAATATCAAAAAAGTAAGCTTTATGAGGATTTTAAAAAGTTTTTAATGCATTAAAACGAAATTGATAAATTCTGTTGTTGACTTATTTCTTTGATACCTAGGTTAAGCATGCGTGGCAGGGAGTGAGAGAGATAAGGAGGTGCGTATTTATTGCGGTTTGTGTTTCTTAGAGGCGCGTCAAAAGTTGAAGTTATTAGCGACTTTCTGCAACCAATGGGACGAACACAAAAATCAATTCCCATGTCGGTATTCGTACCCGCAACCCTTGTTGCAGAAGTTAGACAAGTTAATCAAAAGATTACTAGGGTCGACGAGAGGGAGACAAATGAATTGCACACAGGATACCTCCCATACGGTACAAACATTCCTTATTATTATTAGATACGTAGCCGTTCATGGAAATTATTTACAATAAAAGAATCATTTATTGGGTTAGTAGATGTTAACCCTTGACTACCGACACTAAGTTTTTTCACGCTAATACCGACGTCTCGTCTCACAGACTACTTCATCTTTTCACCCACATATCTCGGCGATAAAGAAAAATAAGAGCGATAAAACTGTTTTCCTTTGTTTAACATCTAATTGCAAATTAGTTTCCTTTTTTACAAAAAAAATGGTCAAACCTAAGCATTTAAATTGGCAATATATGTAAGCAGTACCACAAGAAAAGAAAGAAAGTAGTTGATCCAGTATTTAATAATACAAATTTATTTGGTCTTAAAAATACAAAACTTATTGCAATTGTATGTTATTAAGGGCATATAAACACATTTTAGCTAAAAAGCTTACAAGAAAACCAAAAACATGGATAAAAATAATTTCAACCACGCATATCTACTGTTTTTGAGAGTTGTGCTTTGTCACTTTCGATATTTCCGTTATTTAACAAATATTACCGAAGCGGGGAATTTGATAAAACCGATGATATCGTCCATTCGAAATTCTTAAATCCAATCGTACTTCTACTATTTCAATTAATTAAGCAGCGAGTTTGCTTCAGCCTTCCCCCAACAACCTCTCACTTGGACAAAAAAAACAATTCCATGGGGCTTCTTACGCTATCATCACGATGCAAGAATGAATGTTAAATAACAATGTCCAATTATAATGGTACGTTCAATCGATCGCCCAAGATGCGGAATAATCTTTGTTAACTCCGGTAGATACGAAAAAATACGTCGTATTTTATACAATAATAAACCCTGAAGGCTGAGGAGGCGTCACGACTGACAAAACATTCACATATATAGGAAGTTAATATTCAGTCTGCCACGAAAGCGACGTCACTCAAATTGTTGGAATACTTTCGGAAATGAGTTTACATGGCTGATTAACTTCTATATCAATGGCTGAGCATCCATTGCTGCATTTATCGAAAGCTGCAGAAGGTGAGCGGCACAGCCTTGCCATTGAATAAGTAGGCATTATATGTAGTGTCTTCTTCGATGACGACCGCGGTGTGGTCAGCACTCAGAACTTCTAGGTTTACAACCGACAAGCATCGCGATTGTAAGATCCAATCAGATTCAGATATGTAATGTAACCAAATAATTGCTTCCATTGCTAGCCTTCTAATGATCGAAGGTGACGGATGGTCGTGAATGAAGTATTTCTGATTTTAAATGCTTTATGAGTTTCTCGTGCTAACTATTTTTGAGGACATCAAGGTGGCATGAAAGCTTTGTTTGTTCTGGGGGATCGTAAGTCCATGCGTTAACTTCGATCACAAATTCTTGAACGCAGTGGCTTCGGCAGCTTCGAACGGTCTTCCATCAGCCACAATAAAGTATAACACTGCTTTATCATTTTGTTCGATAGCTTCCGAATCAATTTATTTTCTCATAAAATGTGTCATGGTAGCTCGTATTTAACCTTGGGATTCGATGATTCTTCATCAGGCCGCTTCAATTCTTTCTTTTTCGCATGTTTCTTTTGCTTCACTGTGCACCTTTCCAAGCGTCTTCATGAGTGGGAAGTTGTTCCACTGGCTTGCGAAAAGAATATTTGACAACAACATATGAACTTAAATACTTTGTCACTTATTTCAGAAGACAATCGAACTTCCGACATGTTGAAGGGTCTGAGTTCCAAAATTGATCTGAATAAAAAATAATGATACAATCATTTGAAAAAATTAAGATATACAATTTAATTAAGAAGTACCGAAAACATATTATATAGATTTTTAAAATATTTAATTAGATATGAAATCAACACCTAATTTTCCAGTATTGTTGCGTTAACTGAGCCTAAACTGGCTACACTCTAACTGAAGTCTGAGCGAGAGGTCACAGCGACGAAATTCGAGATCAAAGAAATTCGTCCGAGTGTCGTAGCTCTGTATTAAGTGGAAGTTATAATTGCAAACTCTAAAACATGAAACCTACAACTAATTTTTTATGTGAACGATACTTCACTCAATAAATATTGATAATTTAATATTAGTATTATCTTGCCTTTATTAAACAAGATGGAAAAGTATACTCCATAAATGGAATACACAGAGATTTCAAAGGCGTTTTTAATGGGAAATACGTATGAAACCGTATCGAATGATTAGGCGATTCTCGAAATTTTAGGCCCGAAATTATGTCGTCATTATATGGTCTCGGGGACTATCTTGTAGTAAATGTAGCTCTCTATCCAAATAAATTTTTATTCTATACCTCATAAATCATATAAGAGCATGAGAGAGAAATATATGGATTTTTAATTTTTGTTTGCTGAGAGAACCGTCTTAGCGACCGAGGTAAACAAAGTATGAGATGTTTTGCTCGGGATTTTCTTGAATCTTTTTCTCCGAAACCATAACTCGTAATTATGTGGCCTCGCAGACTTTCTTGTAGTAATTGTTGTTCTCTATCCGAATAATTTTTTAAATCTATACCATACAGATCATATAAGATCTAGGGAGAAAAAAGTTTGGTATTTCATTGTTTCTTGACGGATACCATTTAAAAAGATACGCGTATAAGTTTATTAAAATGATTATGGAAAGTGGAAGTTCTATTAGATTCAGTTAAAAATCACAATATGGAGATACATTTTAATAAGTATCACTCGTACTTAAATTTAAATCCGTCCAGCGGTTTAGGAGATGAAAGTTACGACGGACGGACCAGACGTGCCCATAATGCGCTCCGCTATTACCGCTTCGCAGGTAAAGAACGCCTAAAGAACACCACTACAAATACACTGCACATTAAAACAAAAGGCCTAAATGGACGCTGGTCCATATTTCGACCACACTATTTGTTCGTACTTTTGGGAGGGGATGATCCAAATGACAAAATTACACCCACCAGACCTTATATTTAGAGTATTACATTATGAGGGTAAAAATTAGACAAACAGTTTAATAAGAACATATCAAACTTTCATTGGTCGGTATATAGTCTGCCGACTCGAAATTTACGAATCGTTTTTTGCGATATCAAATTCAATCGAATTCTTAAATCCGATTCGAATTCGATCCGAGTATCAAAGCTTGGCAGGGTCCTAGTTTAAAACCTTTTCGTAAACATAATGGGAAGCTGAAGTTAACTCACTGAAAGCAGTTTGACATGAATTAGAGGACAAGTTCACAGAAAGCGGTTACCCGCAACGTGGATTTCGTTTTGGAATACGCGGTAATCTAACGCACGACGAACCTCTCCGAACGCTGAGGTGTGTTTCGTTTTCACGCGGTTCGATATTAAATGGTCAAATTGCAAAAAATAATTAAAGTTGCATATTTCAAGAATATTATATCCGGTTTCTTTATTACACTTCATTTAACCGTTAACTGGTCTGGTATGGGTCAAATCGCCGCGATATCTAGAAGACGCTGAAGATGTTTTTTAACAGTGGTTTTCTATAGGCACCGGTACCTTCCTTGATATTGGAGACGAACTTATAGTAATCAATTTCAATTTACATTCAGATATCGAGCTACAGCAACGATGGGTCATTCTTCCCGCAAAAGAACGTTACTGAAACAAGTTTTAGACTAGGGTGAGTGCAGGGCATCGAACCGAAATTTTCTTTCGCTCCGGTTTTTGTTCCGGTTCACTAAAAACAAATAAATTCGGTTCGGTTCCGGTTTAGCTCCAGCAACCACCAATGAACCGGTTCGAACCGATTCTTTTCGCTCCGACTTTGAATTTTGTGAAAAATTTCAAGAGAATTCCAAAATAATCTTTATTAATCAATTTTATTTTTTATTTAAATCAAATATGTCTTCACTATCACAAGTCAATTAGATAAAAATAGATATCCGCACGTAACAACACGTAAGCGCCCCCTCCCACCATGTAACGAACAGTAAAACATTGTATGAATTCCCTTCTTACATTTTCGTTACTATTCAATTTGTAAACAACACATTTTGTACGACCGTCAAATACTGTTCAATAAGAATTTAAAATTTATTTTTTCCTTTTTAGCACGTAGAAAGTCTATTAAAATGTAATTTAGTTTTTATTCTTTTATTTGATGTACAACCATTGTTATTCTTTCAAAAGTAAACAATTGATTTTACAATTCCAAAACTCCAATACAATTCACATTTGAATGTAGAATGTAATTCATATAGTGTTGTTCAAAGAAGAGCTACTTAACTATTTTTAAATAAAGTAAATTAGATGTTAATATTACAAATACCATAAAATATATAATTAGATACATTTTCTTAAGATGACAAATGTGCACACACAGTAACATTTACACCAAGCAACCAAAATTATATCCAATTAATAAAATGTCCTCCAATTGAGTATTGGTTTATAGGAAGGAATCGATATAAGTGATTGTTAGGAATAACTACAGGAAAGACCGTAAAGAAGATGGAGAGACTTAAGAGGAAAGAGAGGTGAAGAGAAAGAGTTGAGGAGGAGACGAGGGATTGAGGAAGCATCGAGTGAGAATTGATGATTTATATAGGGAATCAAATGCACCTATATAGATAAATATATTAAAATTGATTCCCGTTGCCGTAATTTTGGACGAGTACTTGAGATATTATGCAAATAATAGAGAAGATGTCCGCTGAAATTCTAAACGTAAAATGTTTCCAAGAAGGAGAAATTCAATAAAATTGAAATACAACAAACTGTGTTTATCATGTACGAGCCTAGATTTGAATAGCAAATTATATTCTCTTTCTCATTCTGTTTTATCCTCATCCTCACTTGCAATCCCCTCCCTATTCATTCCGTCCTCCTTCACATGTCGGGGAGATTCCCCGAAGACGATTAGGGCGATTAGAAAAAATATTTGCTTTTTTAAATGCATGCATATTAAGCAGGAGAATGATTACAGCAATATAATCCAACTATACCGGTTATCAAGGGACCTAAAATGATGAAATTAATAAAAGCGTGATTCTTTGAAGATACGCGAATGAGAAATAAAATTTGATGATAAGAAAATTTATCTACAATCTTTTATCTTTATGGTCATGCAAATATAGCGCCAATATCTTAGATATTTTAATGTAATGACCAAAAAAGTCTGCATGCCAGCAAAGATTTCTACGTTTTTCCTTGGGGAAATGGAGACAAAACAATTTGCACCGCTGTACTAAGTATTCTCTTAAAATAAAACACACTCACAGAAATAGAATAAGAATTACATATTCATGAACTGTCTTTCTTCAAGCGGAGTCTCTAATGTGCGTTTTTGCAGTCGGCAAAATACTTCACTAAAAATAACAAATTCGCATTAATGCTTAATCCCTCTTCAATTTTAAGCGACGAATGCTAATATGTATCATCATTTTGTTTAAGATGCACTATATAAATAGAAATTTACTAACCTGTAACAAAGGATAACAGAAGTAAGAATATCGTACCTCAAATGCACAATTGCGGAGCGATCCTTCCTGGGTAAGTTTTAGAGGAAGACTACCAGAATATAAGGGTGCAATACATATAGAGAAAGGATAAAAGTTTATGGGGACAATAACCTCCAACTTTAAGCAAGGTCCAAGATAAGAATCGTAAAACATTTTTACCCAGAACACTCCACGGGGTAGGCTCAAGGGGAGGATACCAAGACGATTAACGGCTGTCTTCGAAATACCAATAAGTTCCTTTTCACTAGCTTCGTTTAAAAAGGGTTTTGGAAAACCTCAGCAGGACGTATCCTTGACCCTCTCTCTATGTATTGAGAGGCACATGGAAAATCCCAACTTAGCTTTTGCCTAATTCGGCGTTGAAAAGTGAGGCTTTCAAAAAAGACGCATATTAAAGCAAAAGAAAAATATTCATTCGCTCCCACTGTTTATGCGAACCGAAAAATGGAATGAAATATATAACGGTTTTCGGTTTCGGTTCGGGTTCAGAAAAATTTATTTTTTCGGTTCGGGTTCGGTTTCACTCCACCTAAAATAACGGTTTTTTTCGGTTTCGGTTTTCGGTTCGGTTCCAGTTCGTTGCCCTGGGTGAGTGTGGGCCATCTATCATCTACATCTACATCTACATATTACCCTGCAAGTCACCTTGACGGTGGATGGCAGGGGGTGCCGCGCACCAAGTTCCTAACTAATTATTATTCACTGTTATCTATTGTGGTCACGTATTGTCCTAGGGAAAAAGGACTCCTTATACCTCTCCGTCCTACTATCTATTTCGCGAATCTTGTCGTCATTATCCCTCCGTCCGATATACGTTGGTTGTCGAATAATATCCTTCATTTCATTTACGAATATCTCCGACCTATATTTATCTAGAAGTTTAAGTCTCGACTGTAATCTACGATCTTTCAACGATGGCCAACTCAACTCATCAATGAGTAACGTAACGCTCTGTTTTTTATCGTAATTCTTTTTCACGAATCTAGCTGCTCGCCGCTGTATTTTTTCTAAATCCTTTATGAGTCCCCTCTGATATGGATCCCAAACCGCTGCTGCGTATTCCATTTGAGGTCTAACCAACGATAAATAACAGGATTCTCTCACCTTTTCCGTGCTTTTTCTGACTATCCTACGCACAAAAGCCAACTTCTTATTTGCCGCACCTATCACTCGTCTTATGTGGGTGTCCCAAGACAGGTCACGATTCAAGGTTACCCCGAGGTATTTCACTGATTCCGAAACAGGAATGATCTCACCATCTATCGAGTAGGTAAACACGGACGATGGGCTTCTAGATTTCCAAAAGTTTAGAACGTTACTCTTTTTCTGGAATTAAAATTTAAAACTCCTTAACCGTAAATTTACCCAGAGGGCACTCACACGTCAATAAGAAATAAGGAAAATTAAAATTATACTTACAAGTTTGCAGGACGATGATGGCCTACAGGGACCTGTTGTCAAAAACTAGCCTAAAAAAAGAAAAAGAAAACACACACGCACAAGCACTCTGGAAATCACCCAATTAAAATCGAAAACATGTCTTTCTTAAAATCAACACAAACCGACTGGAAACTAGACGCTTACGAGAGTATTTTCATTAACAAATTCAAAGAGACGGTTATGAATAACGACCGCGGACCTATCCCTTACTCACCCCTCTACTCGCTAACCGTTAAGAATTCCCCCACCCCTCTGCCCTCCTTTCACTTTTACCCGGAACACATAAATACACAAGACCAAACACAAACAATTCATACGACTTCAGCTACTGAAGATGGGAGCATAGCTCCCGAAATACGTATCTAGAGATTTCCAGAGTGCTTGTGCGTGTGTGTTTTCTTTTTCTTTTTTTAGGCTAGTTTTTGACAACAGGTCCCTGTAGGCCATCATCGTCCTGCAAACTTGTAAGTATAATTTTAATTTTCCTTATTTCTTATTGACGTGTGAGTGCCCTCTGGGTAAATTTACGGTTAAGGAGTTTTAAATTTTAATTCCAATCTGTACACCGTAGTCTCCATTTCCCTTTTTTACTCTTTTTCTGATTGATTTCTAGCTGCCATTCCTTGCACCAAACAGATAACGCATCCAGATCATCCTGAAGCTGACGATGGTCGCTAGGACCACTAATTTCTCTATAGACTACGGTGTCATCCGCAAAAAGCCTGATATTACTTTTTACAACTGAGCTGATGTCGTTTATATAAAGCAAGAAAAGCATAGGTCCGATCACACTACCCTGCGGCACTCCAGAGACTACATCTGCCACACTCGAGGACTTACCATCGATGACTACTTTTTGTTTTCTATTCCAAAGGAAAGCGCGAACCCAGTTAATGACTTTAACATTAACGCAAAGATTTCCCAATTTTAATAACAACTTACGGTGGGGAACCTTGTCAAAAGCTTTTCTAAAATCAAGGAACACTGCATCGACCTGCTTATTATTTTCGCCGCATGATAAAACATCATTCACAAACAGACCGAGTTGGGTGTCACAGGATCTACCTTTTCTGAAGCCATGTTGACAGCTGACTAAGAGCGATCTACTCTCAAGATAACGCATTGTGTTGCTAACAATAATGTGCTCCAAAATATTACATGATAATGATGTTAGAGAAATCGGCCTATAATTTTCGGGGTTTTCTTTGTCACCTCCCTTATGAATGGGTGTGACGTGTGCTAGTTTCCAATCATCAGGAACCTCACAGAGGGTAAGAGATTTCTCGAAAACTATCCGAAGGAAGGGAGCTATATCTTCTGCTAGTTCTTTTAATACACGCGCGGGAATTCCTTCTGGTCCAGGATTTTTGTTGGGCTTTATCGCACTCAGTTGCTTCGCTATTCCTGCCTCAGAGATTTTAATATTATCCATCCGAGTACATCCATCGGGAATAAGATTATCTTTAAGTATATTTCCACCTGCCGTGAACGCCTTCGCGAAGTAAACGTTTAGTAGATTAGCTTTATCCTCCCCATCGTGAAGGATGTCTCCGGAATCACATCGCAGGGAGGGTATTGAAGGACCCACTCCCTTGACTTCTCTTACGTAGGACCAGAACGCTTTTGGATCCTCCTTCAATTTTGTATTTAATACCTCATTCCGGAAGGTGTTAAATGCGTTACGCATGGTTTTTCTCGCTAGTACGCGGGCACTGTTATACTCATGGACTATAGCTGTGCGATACTCATCGGAAGCGGTGGTAGGTATGTTTTTCAATTTTGCGTGGCTACGCCTCTGTCGTCTTAAGGCAATCCTGACTTCCTTATTAAACCAACGAGGTTCTTTCTTATCAGATTTTAACTTACTGGGGATAAATCTATTGATACCTCTTCCTAGTATATTCTTAAATAATAACCATGATGGCTCCATACCTAATCGTTCTGTCTTTTCACGATAACTGACAAAGGTACTTTTGAGATGTAAGCTGAAACTTTTAAAGTCGGCCTTGGCGAAAGCGTATACATTCCGAAGAGGCTTAGGATGTCTTTTGAGCTTTAATTCGCACTCCGCATACACAGCTCGATGGTCGCTAAGTCCCTCCTCTGTGGATACCTTAGTTATCCTATGCGGGATGTTAGAAGCAAGCAAGTCGAGAACATTGCCCGAACGCGTGGCTTTTTGTACCATCTGGATTAAGGAATATTCATGAAACGTGTCAATTAAGGCTTCACACGATTCGCGTTCTTTACCTCCCGTAACGAAACATAGGTTTTCCCAATCGATTGACGGTAAGTTAAAATCGCCTCCAATTATCACGTAACCGTCGTTCATAATAGATCTAAGCTCGGCTAATTGCCTCTCTAAACTTAAAATATAATCAACTTTGGCATTAGGTGGTCTGTAAAATGAGCATAAATATATCTTTTTCGAATTATCCTTACCTAGGCGGCACCACACGCTCTCGGTCGTTTCATCGATAATAGGGATCTGACAACTATCGTACTTTTCACTTATTGCCAAAAATACTCCGCCACCTATTCTATTGGCGCGGTCTTTTCTGTATACTCTATAGCTTTTCGGAAAAATTTCTTGGCTAGCGATATCTTCAGTGAGCCAACTTTCCGTACCTATAACTACATCCGCATGCAACGTGCGAATTACGTGTTCGAGTTCGGCAGACTTCCTACGAATGCTGCGGCAGTTTAAGACTATAATATTTAATTTCTCGTTATCGCCCGAAGCATTAACTGCTCTATTACGGCTTTCGCAGGTGGACTCTCTCACTTTGCGACCAGAAACTGTATTACACTCGATGCCCCTATGAAATCTCCTAATACGCCTACACCCTACCCTACTCTCTAATCTAAAAAAGACCTACCATGGTCGAAGATCCTACACGCTACACTCTGTGAAGCCTCGGTCGTGTAATGAACTCCAGAGCCGTTTAGGGGTACCCTACACGATCCGAGAACCGGCCGGAGATCAACAAAGTCGACTCCCATGCCCACACAGAAATTCCATAGCCTTTGGTTTAGCCCCGCCACGCGGCTCCAAACCTCCGAACCACAGTCAATCCGCGGGACAATACTACAAATGGTGAGCCGCACATCAGAACCCGACTCCTCTCGGACACGAGTGACCTCGGCGACCAAGTCCTCAAAAGAACTTAGAATATCCTCGGACCCGCGCTTCGAGGCGTCGTTAGTCCCAACATGGACCACCATCCGCAGCCTAGAGCAACCCGTTGACTCCACCGACTCCCGTACCGCCCTCGTCACTTGGGGGACCGTTCCTCCTGGTATACACCTGGAGAACACCCGCTCAGCCACTCCCTCCCGGCGGGCCCGAGTTAGCAAGGGAGCCATAACACGCCGGACATTAGAACTACCTATTACTAGGAGCCCTCCCTTCCCACCCCGACTTCCCATAGATCCAGCCTCCGCCAAAGAGACGGGAGCGGATGCGAGAGCATCGGCCGAAGTGTCGTCCTCCGACAACGCCGCGAACCGATTGCAAACTGGAAGAGGGTCTGCCGAGGCATTCCCAGCTCCCAGCCTTCGCAGGACCACCCCACGATCCCCCCGGTTGGAGACCACTCTCCAATCGTTGGGTTTCAGGATTGGAGCGACCCCAGCCCCCGAAGAGGTCCCACAAACACCCTCGATCACACCACCGACTTTCGCACTCGAGCGCACCCGAGTCGCCATCATGGCGCGGTGAGTTCTCGGGGATGGATGCGTTCTCCCAACACGAACAAGGGCCGACTCCGCTCTTGCCACCCTCCGACGGAGGTCCGTAACCTCTCTTACCAGCTCCGTGATTCGAGACCAATCGGCGCCGAATAAAGAAAGTCGTCGAGTGCTCGTACTTAACTACATAAAAATATATTGAAATGTATTGTTCTTATAAAAATGAATAATTATTTTTATAAAAACAGTATTATATATATATATATATATATATATATATATATATATATATATATATATATATATATAATCTCAAATATTTTTATACCGCGCGCCAACGTATAATATTCCTGAAATATTCATCAGCCACAGTGGAGTTCCGTTCATTATCGACCTGCAATATTAACCTTGTTGAAGATGTTTGAATGTATTTTGTTTTTCTAATCCGTTAAATTAAGAATCTTTAACTTTTAATCTACATCTACATCTACATCTACATTATACCCTGCAAGTCACCTTTTTGGTGGATGGCAGGGGGTGCAGTGCACCAAGGGTCCATAGTTTTCCTAAGTTATCTTTTTCTATTATGGTCTCTTATCGTCCTAGGGAAAAACGATCCTCTATATCGCTCCGTTCTACAGTCGATCTCGCGAATCTTATCCTCACTGTCCTGCCTTCCGAGATACGTCGGGCTTCTGATAAGTCCTACTACCTCATCCGCTAGTCCCTCCGACATAAATTTTTCCAGTAGTTTAATTCTAGCCTGCAGCCTACGTTCCTCTAACGATGTCCATTTCAGATTTTCTATTAATGATGTTACGCTTTGTTTACTATCGTAATTCCTCTTTACAAATCTAGCTGCCCTGCGCTGAACCTTTTCTATCTCGTTAGTGAGTCCCTTTTCGTAAGGCACACAGCTGAAGCATATTCGACCTGCGGTCGAACCAAGGATAAATAACATAATTCTTTCACTTTTTCGGAGCTATTTCGAACTATTCTCCCTATAAAGGCCAGCTTTTTGTTAGCGGCGCCTATCAATCGGCGAATGTGGGTGTCCCACGAGAGATCACGATGGATCGTGACTCCAAGGTATTTAATTGAGTCTGAAACTGGAATCTCTTCTCCGTCCAACGAATAATTATTATTCAACGAGATACTCTTGGTTCTCCAGAAGTTGATGACGCAGCTTTTCTTTTGGTTGATCTCTAACTGCCATTCCTTACACCATGCAGAAATAGCTTCTAGGTCATTTTGGAGATACTGGTGGTCTTCCGGATTGCTTATTTCTCTATAGATGACGGTTTCGTCCGCGAAAAGTCTAATTTTACTCCTGACTACTGAGCTGATATCGTTTATATAAATTAGAAATAATAACGGACCAATTACACTACCCTGTGGAACGCCAGAGACAACCTCCACTAAGTTCGAAGATTTTCCATCTATAACAACCATCTGCTTCCTATGATTTAAAAATTCACGGATCCAACTAACGATTTTAGAATTAACGCCTAAGGTTTCTAATTTCGTTATTAACTTCCTGTGAGGTACCTTATCAAAGGCTTTCCTAAAATCTAAGAAGATGGCATCGACCTGCTTATTCTTATCTCCGCTTCTCAGTAAACAATTAACAAAAAGACCGAGCTGAGTATCACATGACCTACCTTTCCTGAAGCCGTGTTGACAATCATCTAACAATAAATTACTATCAAGAAATCGCATTATGTTGCTAACGAGTATATGCTCGAGAATCTTACACGATATCGAAGTTAAAGAAATCGGTCTGTAATTTTCTGGGTTCTCCTTGTCGCCGCCCTTATGAATTGGGGTAACGTGCGCTAACCTCCAGTCGCTAGGGACCTCTGCGCGAGAAATGGATTTATCGAAGATTATCAGAAGAAAAGGTGCTATTTCTTCAGCTAATTCTTTTAAAACGCGAGCAGGAATTTCTTCGGGGCCAGTGGCTTTGTTATGTCTGATGGAACTTAATTGCTTTGCTATTCCCGCCTCAGAAAATACTATATCGTCCATCAGGTCCCCCCTTATTACGGGTGCATAATGTACGCAGTGGTCGCTGACGGCTGTGAATGCTTTTACAAAATGACCGTTTAACAGGTTGGCTTTCTCTACGCTATCATGAATAACGGCACCCGAGTCATTACGCAGGGAAGGTATTGTAAGGGCCTCTACCTTGGACCTCTCTCACATAGGACCAAAACGCTTTAGGGTCCTCCTTCAAATAATTACTTAATACCTTATTCCGGAAGTTAGTAAAAGCCTCGCGCATAGTAGTTCTCGCTTTAATGCGGGATTCCTTATACGTCTTAACTTTAGTTGCTCTATATTCATCGGATGATGTAGACGGCATATTTTTTATTTTCGCGTGGCTTATTCTCTGACGCCTAAGCGCACTCCTAACTTGCTTATTGTACCAACGTGGCTCTTTATTGTCGACCTTCAATTTAATTGGAATGTACTTATCGATACTCTCTAGCATTATATCCTTGAATAGTTTCCATGACGACTCAGCACCTGATCGTTCGGTCATATCACGGAAGCCAGGTAGTATTTCTCGTAGGCGCGACCTGAAGCTTGAAAAGTTTGCCCTAGCAAATATATAAAACTTTCTTTGAGGCTTGAGGTGCCTATCGATTTTCAACTTACACTCTGCATATACGGCCTGATGATCACTTATCCCATCTTCAATGGTGACTTTGTTTATTCTTTCTGGGACGTTAGTTGCTAATAAATCTAATATGTTTCCCGATCGCGTTGGCTTTCTGACTAATTGAAGGAGAGAGTGCTCGCAGAATGTTTCGATTAATGCCTCACAGGATTCGCGTTCTTTACCTCTAGATTCGAAACATAGATTTTCCCAATCAATTGAGTGTAAGTTAAAGTCACCACCGACTATAACGATACCATCTTGATTTATCAGTCTAAGCTTTGATAATTGTTTCTCGAGACTTAAAATACAATCTACACCAGCGTTAGGTGTCCTGTAAAACGAGCATATGAATACCTTTTTGGAGCCATCTTTACCTATGCGGCACCAAACACTCTCGATATCCTCGTCACTTATCGGAATCTCACTGCTATCGTACTTATCGCTAACCGCTATGAAAACTCCACCGCCCGATCTATTAGCGCGATCTTTTCTATAGACACGATAGTCTCTAGGAAATATCTCCTGACTCTGAATCTCATCCGTTAACCAACTTTCTGTGCCTATCACGACGTCGGCCTGCAGACTGCGAATAAGATGTTCGAACTCTGCAATTTTCCTACGGATGCTGCGACAGTTCAGTACGACGACGTTTTATTTCTCACTATCACTTCGCATACTAATCTCACCCTTGACTTTCTCTTCCACTCTAAAACTACATGCGCTCCCACCACAATCACTCCCACGACTGTATGGCGTCGCATCAAAATTGGAATTGCGACCCGTCGCGCCCTTTACGGAACATTCTATCAATGACCTATCGCGAAATTGGTGCTGCATGTTACGCTCGGTGTATATTCTATCATTAGAAAATCTTTCGGGATTCTTATTTTCTACAAATGTATCGATTATCCCCTGACCCAAAACTGACCTACACCCTGCCCTACTCTCTAGCCTAAAAAATCCCTACTGTGCTCGAGAATCCTACTCGCTACTCTCTGAGCCGATTCGGGCGTGTAGTGAACACCAGAGTGATCCAGTGGTGCCCTGCACGATTCGATAATCGGTCGTAGGTCGACGAAGTCCACTCCCAAGTCCCGACAGAAATTCCACAGCCTTCGGTTCAGACCTTCAACTCTACTCCAAACCTCAGAACCGCGGTCAATCCTAGGGACTATACTGCAGACAGTAAGCCGCACATCGGAACCCGACTCCTCTCGGACACGAGCAACCTCAGAGGCCAAGTCCTTAAAAGAACTTAAAATCTCCTCGGACCCGCGCTTCGAGGCGTCGTTAGTCCAACATGGGCCACCACCCGCAGCCGAGAGCAACCTGTCGCCACTACCGCTTCTCTCACCGTGTTGGTCACTTGCGGCACCGTGCCTCCTGATATACATCTGTAGAAGACCCGCTCTTCAACTCCCTCCCGGCGGGCACTGGATAACAGGGGTGCCATTACACGCCGAACGTTAGAGCTACCTAACACTAACAACCCTCCCTTCCCAACCCGACTCACCTTGGGCCCGGCCTCCATCGAAGAGACGGGAGTGGGTACGGGCGCAATGGCCGTGGAGTCGTCCTCCGACAACACCTCGAACCTATTACTGACAGGAAGAGAGTCCGCCGAAGCATTCCCAACTCCCTGCCTCCGCAGCACCACCCCACGATCTCCCCGAGTGGACACCACTCTCCACTCATCGGATTTCCCAGCCCGAGGACCCTCAGCCCGCGGTAAGGAGTCAGAGTCAACCCCGATCACTCTACCGGCTGCCGCACCCAGGCGAACCCGGGCCGCCAATTTGGCGCGGCGAGCTTTCAGGGATGACCCCGCACCCCCCACACGAACCAAGGCTGCCTCGGACCTTTCCACCCTCTGAAGGAGGTCCGCAACCACCCTCTCCAGCTCCGTGATTCGAGCCCTCATGGCCTCGCAACCAGCGGCGCACAAGAAGGAGGAAACGGGAGTCCTCGGTGAAGCCATCCTAAACCTACCTAATTTATATACTAACGCAAAAGAATTACAATATAAAAACAAAAGCTGAAATGGGATAAGGCTAAAGAATTTGGTCTGTTTTAAAGCGGGGACGCTCTTCGTGTAGCGTACGAGAAAAGGTCAAACGCAGGTATAAAGTGAAAGGCGTAAACAACACAAACAAGGTTAGATCACGCACAGGAGATGATAGTACACAACAACGAAAAATATAAATACTATGGAGCGTAAAACTAAAACAACCTTACAAATGTAACGAGAATATGCTAATACACAATAACTACTATGATATAAATATTATTTTCTAAAAGGGAGAATAAAATTTCTAACAAGAAACTATGAGGCTTAAAAGTTAACTATTACGGTAGAGAAAAATAAAAACTATAACGTGGATGTTATAACAAAACTAATTACATAACTTAAACGAATGTTAAATAAAATTACCGAAGGATAACAATGGAATAAAGTAAATTGTTAGTTCTACTTAACACTACAGCTACTCTAATGCTACAGCTACTCTAGTCGCTCGAGGCTACGTAGGAGCTCGCAGGAGCAAGTGAAAGGCACGTCCGTTCACTTCAACAGCCAGGTAAATTACTACAAGTACTACAAAGTAAATGGATTAATATTTGATTGAGAAAATATTTTACCTCGTGATTTTGATAGAGGTGCACAATATGGATAGTACCCCTAAGTCCGAAATTTGGTTTTCGTTAAGTCGTCCTTCAGTCAATTATCTATGTATGCCTCTCTTTCAACGTAATCTAGCGATATCCCATACTTATATATGGTGTCACCCGGAATATAAGCCTACTTCAAATGAAGTCTATTGCGCAAGAATGGAAAATATTTTCTTCTTGCCGATTTTCATAAAATGTCGATTTTATCAAAAATGGCAGTCGCGATACTGATTAAAATTGAGCCAGTCCCAGAGATTATTATCAGAAATAAGACTGCATAAGTCATATGGCTAAAAAAATAGTCTAGCTCAGGGATATTATAACAAACGCCACGCTATCGCGCAGCTCTCTTATGCTGCTCTCCCAGCAAGACTTTAGATTAAAAAAATGGAGCAATGACGTAATGGCGGAGAAATTGACAAAGTAAGACTGTGAAATATTTTAGGAAAGTGATTCAGAAAATAAATCGAATATAATATATTTTTATTTTGAGTTTGTAATCATATTCACCGGTACAATCCCGAACTCTGTACCGATAAAAGAATTACTTCATCGAATTTCTTAGAATTTTTTCATGAAAATACTTTTTATTTGAATTTTTATCATTAATAGTTCTTGATGAATATATAATGTGTAATATGAATTTAACACAACGTTCTGTTTACCAAATTTAACAAGTGAGCCTTAAACTCCATGTGAACGACATCGAAATTGATGAAAACAGCTGATCGTCAGATGTACCTACATGGTTGACATTTTGAACAAGTTGCAAATAATTAAATTTTATTTAACAGAATCATTTATCACTTACTATTTGAAATAATTATTTTTAAATAATAAATGTTGATAAGTGATATGGTAGATCGCAATAGAGACCAATTAATGATAATAATGTGACGTCATGCATGCCATTTGATTGTTGGGAGATTCTCAGAGATTTTCCGATCATCAAATCAGCTGCACATTATTGAGTCGTTTATTTCCATGTTCTCTTAAAAACTTTGAACGTATGGGATCTCTGTTTGTCTGAAGATTACACAAAAATATTTGTTAAGTGAAAGAGGTGGATTGATTTATACGGTGAGTATTGTTGTATTATTTAATCTCAAATGTAGTTATTTCGTTCCTTACACACCACAGTACTCTGCAGAATTAATTTACGTAATATATATAATCTGTTTGCAAGGAATTTTAAACAAAATTATTGTTTTAGATAACAGAAACAGGTGGAAGAAAGCTTTTGCTATAATTCCTACGATTATAATTTTTATCAATTTATAACAGATATCACAATAATGGGTATTGACATGTTAAAAATACACTGACAGGTAATAACACTTTATATAAAATGATGTAAGTAATGAAATTTTAAATTTAAATTTTAAATTTTAAAAAATTATACAAGATGAAAAAATGTGTCTTTCAGCAGAAGATATAGATATTTATTTTGAACAGTGGCTATTGCGAAATATTTTCCAATATTTTAATAGCTCTGGGAATATTTTTAACCCTACCAGTTACTGTAGCAAGCGCTGAACGATTGTTCAGAAGTTTAAACTTTTAAAAATATTCTTAGGTCTACAGTGGGCGAAGACCATTTAAATGCGTGTGAGTTGGCGAAAGCATATGACTATTCGGACTTAAAGAAATGTTTTCATTAACTATGTTTTTGTATGCTGTTATTGTATATACCTAAGATAACATATGTTGAAAATTCAAAATTTATATTAATCTTGGGGGCTCAAATATGATACTGCGTAACCTCCCACTTAAAGAAGGTCGGTCCTGTTCACCTCGTAGGCCTTTTAAGCCGGGATTTCACACAAAAACTACACAGTAAAGATAACCACACTAACAACCACGTGTTCTTCCTCTAAATTTTTAAAGAATTGATCTTTTTTGCTCTTTTGAAAGCTTTATTTCGGTATTTTTATTCCTTTATTTATCGCAGTTTGAAAAGAAGCAGTTAAAGCGTGGCGAAGTCTTTGAACGTTACTGTTCAGCTAAATTTATTACCCTCGCCGTGCTAACCAGAATTAGAGAGCGAAATTCTAATGCTGGCATATTTAATGCAGCACTACAAAATCATAGCGTCCAGCCCTTAAGTTTACCGTTAAAATCGAGAAAATATGAGGAATAAGAGGAAAGACGGCGAAGTGGGAAAGATTAGAGGAGCGTAGAAAGCAGTAGAGCGGGGTGGGTAGAGAAGGAGAGGAATGGGGAGAGAGGTAGATGAGGCGAGAGAGGTGAGGAAACGTGGGAGAGAGGTGGAGAGGAATGGGAAGAAACGGGGAGGGAGGGAGGAAGAGAGAGGTCCGAGGGGTCACGTGTGGGACGCGGATGTGTATGGGCCAGACGTGGCGGCTTCAGAACCGAAAGGTCATCGAGGTCACTTGACCTCCGAGAGCACACACACACGAGAGCGCGCGTTGGCTCGAGCAACATGACCGCACCCCACGCACTGACAACGAGAGTTTGAATTATATTTTACGTGTTGAGCGGCGGACACCTCTCTCGGGAAAATAAATACAAAACAAACGAGCGGGATAATTGGTAAAAGCGAAATATATGAACGAGTTTATTCGTCCCGAGGAGGCCAAAACGAAGTGCACGCCGCTCTCGGACCCGTTTGCGAGGTTTTGCGCGCCCCTTCAAGCCACGGCCGCTAACTGGAAGCGATGATCGCGTGTTTTGTGTTTTTTACCTATTTCGTTGATTTATTCGAAAGGTTCTCATCGTCTGGTATCTTTCATAACGATGAATTTTCGCCGTCGTTTATAAGGAAATATATTGCATTGAGCATTTTTAGAGGAAAATAAAAATGAAGAGAAAAGACACTTTAAGAGTTGAAAGTTCTCTCTGGCGATTCCAACGCCTGGTTGATAGCTGTCAATAAAATTTTGTCACCCATGCAGAGCGTCAGAAGAGGTAAGTTTTTGACCGAAGTTCTTGCAATTATGGAGAATTGATTTTTAGAATTTATCGCCGGTTTAAGTAAAAAATGAGTGAGCTATGCAAATAAGATAATTATATAAATAACGCATCAAGTGCTCATTATATTAAATATTTCTATCTCTTCCGCAATAACCTGAAACTGTTATTAGTTGGTACACATTATTTACGAGTATCGCAATGTTAAATTGGACGCGATATGGAATCAATACATATTGAACGTCACCAAATTTTAGATTATGAATTTCTCTTTGACAATAAAACACCAACGAATATTACGAAAACGCCATTTCAGATGAAGACGAGCAGCGGGCTTTATCGCGTCGGAGAGAGAGAGAGAGCGGAAAGAGGCATTGGTTGGCGGCAGTTGATTAACGCTCGGAGCGAAAGAGTGGGACTGGACTGATGGAGGAAAGGAGAGAGAGAGAGAGGTGATGAGAGGGAGTGAAGGTGGAGAGGGGAGAATGGGGAGGGGAGAGAGAGACGGGGTGGAGATGAAGTGAGAAGAGGAAGGAGTGAGGGGGATGCGTGTGGATTGCGAGCGGTTGTATTGGAGTGGAGGGAAATTGGAGTGATGGTGGAGAAGTGGGTGGGGAGGAGGGGTGTTGGGTGGGGAGAGGGGGTGTTTGGTGTGGGGAGAGGGGGTGTTTGGTTTGGGGAAGGTGTGTTGGGTGGGGAGAGGGGGTGTTCGGTAATGAGAGGGGGTGTTTAGTGGGAAGAAGGGGCGTTTGGTGGGAAGGTGGCTTGCTGGAGATACTGGGTTGGAATAGCGGAATGGATTAAAAGATGGCGGCGCTCCGAAGTAACGGATGGGTGGTAGTGGAGCCCTTCCTGATCTAAAAATAAGTTGGGATGAAATTATAATAATGGATAGAAGCTTATGCCAAACAATGCAAAGTTCTATTTGGGTGCGATAATGTCACTCTTTTCCTTATATATATCAAATCGTACACTTTGAGGAAAATATTTGAAGTCAAATTTTTTATTTGAATAAAGATTTGCACATATGTTATATAGACGAAAATATGAGACGCGTGTTTTAAAAAAAAAATTATCGTTGATAGTTTCGAAATTACGCGAGGTTGAAGTATGAGCAGTCTTCAAAGATCGTTAATATTCTAAGTTTTAAATGTATATCCCTAGTATTCTTAAAAGATTGATTCAATTTTACAAGAACGTCATTGGCAATGATTTCATTTTCTGTATCTTCTTTTTTTCTTTAATCTGCCCAACTTTGAATGATTTAGAAAAAGTTAGTACATCAATTACTTTTTGTCGCTTTTCAACGGGATACTGTCAGATCAAAACTAACATACCTTTGAAAGATTTCAAGGACAACAAAGAAGAAGTGAACAATTGTGTAGTGGAACTTCCCCTCAAGGACCTCCCCTACATGTAACATGATGCCGGAGAACAGTCATTTCGTATTGTTGTTGCGCGCGACTGTTCATCTCGAATGGAACGGACGCACAGCGCCATAGACAAAGATTTATTTAATAAATATTCCATCTTGAAAATTATACGGTTTATAGAGAATCAAAGGAAAAATACGATGAAATTTTTTTCAGAATTTTACATTGGTGAGCAGATAATGAAAAATACATATAAATATTATGTAAACAATTATAAGATAATTTGTAGATAATGTGGTATGCTACGTACACCATCGGAAAGAGATTTTCAAGGCCTTTAAAATGGTAACTTCGAAACTTCATCATCTTCATAGGTAGTCTGTCCGTAGACAGGTCTGTGATTATTCTTGGTTAAACCTGGTTCTCCATATACTCCTGTTTTCCGCTGTCCTCTTCATATCTTGATAACTCTCTTTCCCTTTCAAATCCCCTATCAGCTGAAACCTTTTCCTACCTCTTTCTCTTTTCACATCTAGTTTTCCTTCTAACACATCTTTAATCATACTCTCTCTCCTCAGGTAATGTCCAACCCAGTTAGCCTTCCTCTTTCTCATAGTCTGTGTAATCATTCGCTTTTCTCCTATTCTTCGTAGCACTTCATCGTTTTTCATCCTATCTGTCCATTTTATCTTCAGCATTCTCCTCCAAGTCCACATTTCAAAGCTTCACATGTATTTGATGCCATTTTTCCTTAGCGTCCATGTTTCTGCCCCATACAATGCTTTACTCCATACGTAGCATTTTATCATCTTCTTGCGGATATCTTCCCTTATATTCCCTGTAAGTAGTTGTTTCTTTCTCCTGAAAGCCGCTTTTGCTTTTCCTATTCTAGTTCTGATCTCATCCGTACATTTTGCTTCACGTGTTATGATGCTTCCAAGGTATTTATATTCTGAAACTTGTTCTAAAGGCTTTCCCCCAATATTTATGTTCAGATTCTCTTCTTTACCCGATATTCGAATGACCTTGGATTTTTCTGTATTTATTTCCATATAGTATTTTCTACCTGTTATCACTAGTCTATTTATCATTTTTTGTAGCTCTTCTTTTCTTGCTAGAAGTATTTGATCATCTGCGTATTTTACTGTTCTTATAATCCTTCTTCCAATTTTGAAATCTCCTGTGCCTTCTAAAGCTTCTTGCATTAGACTTTCTCCATATATATTGAATAGGGTTGGCGATAGGTAGCAGCCTTGTCTTACTCCTCCACCGATATTTATTCCGCAGGTGTTCACATTCTCAAACCTGACCTTTACAATTTGATTCATATATAGATTCCTAATCAGTCTCCTGTGTTTCCAGTCTACACCTATGTCCTTTAATATCTTCATCAACTTTACCCAATTTACTCTATCAAAGGCCTTCTGCAAGTCTACGAAACATGCGCAGATATTTTGACTATACTCTATTGCCCTTTCTGATATGATTCTAACTACTCCTATAGTGTCTCTAATTCCACGTCCTTTTCTGAAACCGAGTTGATCTTCCCCTAGTATTTTTTCTGCCTTTTTCTCCAGCCTTTTATTAAGAATCCTCGTGTTGATCTTCGATGTGTGTGACAGAAGGCTAGTCGTTCTGTAATCTTTACACTGCATTGCCTTTGGCTTCTTCTTTAGAGGGATCATTGTTACTTCTAGGAAATCCAGAGGCCACTCTCCCGTGTCGTAAATCTTATTAGTTAATTTCGTGATCGCTTTTAGTCCTTCTGATCCTATGACGTACCGTCCTAACTTCTCCATTTGTTCTATTTCATCACATTTTCCTTTTATCCAATTTTCTCTAGCTTTATCTGTTACCCTTCTCAACTCATTGTTTATACGCCTATAGTTGGCTCTACCTTCTTCACTGTTAACGTTTTTCCATTTTCTCCAGCATTTCCTTCGTGATCCATGGTTTTCTGATTTTCTTCTCTTGTTTTCCAACCTCTTTATCCAAGGTATCCTTGATACTGGTTTTAATTTCATCCCATTCTATATCAACGGTCTTCGGTTTGTTTTCCAACTTTCTTAAGTTATCTTCCAACTTCATGCTGACTACATCCTGCCTTTCTTTCAGTTTTCTAGGTCCCAGGTCTGTCTTTCTCTTCTCGTTTTTCTTATTTGTTTGAGCTTTGTACTCACGTCAAGTATTAGAAGGCTGTGATCTGAATCAATGTCTGCTCCTTGCAATGCCTTGGCGTTCTTTATGCTGTTCCTGAATCTTTGTTTTACAAGGATGTAATCTATTTGGCATTTCATTCTATCTCCTGGGCTTTTCCATGTGTATAACCTTCGTTTACGGTTTTTGAACCATGTATTAGTCACTACAAGGTCATTATTGATGCAGAATTCTACGAGTTTCTCCCCTCCTCGATTTCTCTTCCCAAGTCCGTATTGCCCGACAACATTTTCTTCCTGTCCTTCTCCGACTATGCTGTTCCAATCTCCCATTATTATGCAGTTTATCTTTCCTCTTCCGTCTTCTTCGTCAATTTCATTAATTTGCTCATAGATCTCATCTATTTCTTCATCGTCATGAGCTGACGTTGGCATATATACCTGAATTATCAGCATGTCCACTGGGACTGCTTTTAGCTTTATTGCCATCAGTCTATCGTTCGTTGCTATTATCTTTGTCACGCTTTTCATCATATCTTTCCTAAGTACCAGAGCTACTCCCCTTTCCCCACTATTTCCTCCAGAATAAACTACCGTGAATTCTTCCGAGTCGAACTGTCCTTCTCCCTCCCATCTAGTTTCGCTTAGCCCTATAATGTCAACTCTATTTCTTCTCATTTCTTCTTTCAAGTTCTCTAGCTTTCCTGCCTTTCTCATAGTTCTTACGTTCCAAGTCCCTATTCGTAATTTACTTTCGACAAATGTTTTCCTCAAGGCAGTCCCCGCCCGGAGATCCGATTGGGGGACTATTTTACTTCCGGATTGTTTTACCTCGAGAGAACTCATATTGTCCAACCATTACTAGGGATTGTAATGTGGTAGTTTCCCTCTTGCTTTCCTCATCGCAGTACTGTAGCCGTTCAAATCGTCCTGATCACGCCTACAGTTGTATTGTATATAGACCCAGCCAACATCATTTGCTTTCGGCTGTATACCATACTGACAGTACCTCTGCCTACTGCCAGGCACTGATGATAGTATTTTTAAATAAAACTTCCCATCGAGGGGTTTGAACCCCCGAAATTTGCAATAAAAAGCCGACACGCTAACCACTAAACCATCAGTGTATATATATATATATATATATATATATATATATATATATATATATATATAATGTGGACTTGGAGGAGAATGCTGAAGATAAAATGGACAGATAGGATGAAAAACGATGAAGTGCTACGAAGAATAGGAGAGAAGCGAATGATTATACAAACTATCAGAAAGATGAAGGCTAACTGGGTTGGACATTACCTGAGGAGAGAGAGTATGATTAAAGACGTGTTAGAAGGAAAACTAGATGGGAAAAGGGAAAGAGGTAGGAAAAGGTTTCAGCTGATAGACGATCTGAAAGGGAAAGAGAGTTATCAAGATATAAAGAGGACAGCGGAAAATAGGAGTATATGGAGAACCAGGTTTAACCATGAATAATCACGGACCTGTCTACGGACAGACTACCTATGATGATGATGATGATATATATATATATATATATATATATATTGAAAATATGGTGAAAACGAAATTTTATATTTGTAATTTTTCTTAAAGGGACAAGATTTGATTAGTTTTTGGTAAAAATCAGTCAACCGGAAGTGGATGCTTTCTCTTGTTACTTATCCGTTTATTTGTAATATTAGCTTTAATATTTCGTTGATTTAAAAAGATACTGGAATAAAAGTTGTAGAAAATTTAATTTTCTACAACATTTGTTTGAAATAGTTTCCCATAGAATGTATTTTTTAAGAGATATTTTAAAAACTATATTTTTTAGCTGCCACGACAACACCACCTACCGGTGACTATTGTAAAGCTTAGTTACGTCTTAGTAACGCTTCGTATTAGAATAAAAGTTGTAGGAAATTTAATTTTCTACGTTTGTTTGAAACATTTTTCTATTGTTTATGAGATATATTAAAAACTATATTTTTTAGCTGCCACCACCACACACCACCTGGAGGCGACTTTTGTGATTACTTTTGTTTACGCTTAGTTACGTATTGGTTACGCTCCTTTTTATTCTTAATTTGTCGAGCTTCGTGGCTATATCCACTATCATTGGCGATATCTACTATAGGTAATTTTTCAATTTCTTTATATTGAAGCGTTTCTTGAATTTATTTTCTGCCATAGCGCAAGCTTGATAATTCTCTAACGAACGCTTATGAAAGATTCGGAGTTTCCGCCTTATATAAGAAAAGATAGGGTTTTCTCAAAACTTTCTCTTCATGGAAAACGATGAGATTTTTCAAGAAAAAAAGTGTTTTCAATACTAAATTTGCTTCATAATATTACACAGGTGGAAAATATGTACTAGAAGGCCGACAACCGCTCTTGATTGCAGTATTTGCTTTAGACATCTTACACCAATCAACGAAATTTTACATAGCATAATTATCGATTCTTTCGAAATAAATACTGATAGGAAAATCAATAAAATCCATCAAAGACCACTATTAAATCATGAGTAGGGGAAAATATTTAATATCAAGAATGATGAAAAGCGTAATTCCATGACACCTGACGAAAATGTTGCGAGAAACGAAACAGAAACAAAGCGCATTAATTGTATAAGATATCTCGTTAAAATGTAGTCCGCTTCAACATACTTCGTAATGAAAGTAATTAATATTATATTTTTTCATGTTCTATTCTTGAAGTTTGCTAAAATAATCTCAATTTGTTAATGTGCATTTGGTAAAATTCTTACTATAAAGTATAATTAAGTAAAATTTACGTGTCATGTAAAACACACAGCGGTACACATTGACTTATAAAATTTTTGCTAATAGAAGGCTTAATACATACGCATCTTTTAAAGGTAATTTCCGATAAAGCTTGAGTAGCAATTAAAAATTTTATTGCAATTGTAAGCTCGTGCGCTAACAAAATTTATTTGGTGTTTACATTTTCTTTTGCCGCAATTTAATTTTGCGTTATCATATCTAAGAATACTTTTAATTATGAAATGCCCACCGGAAAACGACGATTTTTGGACGGTAAATCTTCCATCGCATGCAATATAAATTCCTCGCATTCACGTCCCTTTTTCCTCGACCCGAGCGAAGGCAGCCTAAGTTCTCGATCAATCCAATCCTTGCGGAAGATTTTTTCCGATCTCATGTCACTTGTCAAAGGTTTAATACTTTTGGAAACAATTCCCATTTCGCTTTCGAATCCCTTAGTTAATTACATTGTAAATTATTATCCTCGTCCTTCCAGTCCAGTCTTTCTCTCGCTGCCACGGAGGGAGATCGCCTCCTCCCCTATCCTCCTCCTCCTCTCTCCTCCTCCTCTCTCCTCCTCCTTCCCTCCTTACCCCTTCTCCTCCCGTTCTCCTTTTTATTCTTCAAGACATAAATTATGTCGAATCATAGAGCCGTACCTCTGCGCTAAAATAGAAAACCGTGTGAATGCAGATAAATAATTCTCTCCAAACAGATATATGACCGTAAGGAGGTCGAACACGCTCGACGGGGGGGGGCAGGGGGGGAGGAGGAAAGCTGCACAGTCAGCACAACGGCCACAAAAGAGCTCTCTCTCTCTTTTTCTCTTTCTCTCCTTGTACGTGTGTGTGTGTGTGTGTGTGTGCGTGCGTGAGAGAGATTCTCATCCCAATTGAAATAAAAAGCACGAGTATATTTCTGAAGGGTTTATTTTTTGGAACAGAGTCCGTGGAGAGACGGAGAGAGAGAGAATGATGGAGAGAGAGAGAGAGAGAGCAACAAATACCACCCAGTCATTGAGCGAAGGCGTTCGCCTCGTGAGAGAAGGGAGGGTGAGAATGAGGGGAGGGAGATGTTGAAGGTGTGGAGAGGGAGGGAGAGGGTGGTGGAGGGAGGGAGAGGGAGGTAGAGGGAGGTAGAGGGAGGTAGATGGAGGTAGAGGGAGGTAGAAGGAGGTAGAGGGATGGAGAGGAGGTAGAGGGAAGGAGAGGGAGGGAGAGGGAGGAAGGGGGTAACGCTGAGGGGAAGAAAGGGAGAAGGGTAGGGAGAGGTGAGTGGATCGAGGAAGAGAAAGGGAAGAGACCTAGAAAGGGGTTGGAGGGGTGTAAAAGACGCCGGGGGTGGGAGGAGTCGCGAAAGAAAGGAGGAGATGATAGGAGTGTTTGAGGAAGAGAGAAAGGGATAGTGTAGGGGAATGGGGAGAATGGGGAGGAAGGAAATAAGGGGGAGAGTGTAAAATAGTTTAGGTGAGGGAAGAAGGGAGAGGGGCAGTGCGTAAACGGCGCCAGGAGGAGAGTTAAGTATCAAAGTGGTTTCCTATTATCGAACTAATTCCGCTTGTTAATGACCGATTCCTTCAATTATTCGCCTTATCATGTCGTCTACTTATATACGCACTGAGTCTCCCTTATCCTCCCCCAACCTCCCACCGCGCTCTTTCTCTCTCTCTTCTAAAATATTTTTTGCGACCGCCATCAGCCATCGGAAACCAAGGACGGAGGCTCTGAGTGTGGGAAGAGGGTGTGAGAGAGGAGAAAGGGTTGGAATAGGGGAGACATTAGAAGTGCCATGTTTGTGATTTTTTTTGGAACAAACTATATTATGAGAGGAAGCGAATTGGCATTTTTAGCTTAACGTTTTAGGAAAACATAATAAATAACAGTAGAATTTGAAGTTAAACAAGCGAATTTGCCATTATCTTATTATAACTACGAATACCCAAATATACATATGTTCAATGAGTTAATGTATGCATAAATATCAATTAAAATTGTGTTGGGCTCTCCGTTGGTTGATTTTAGGTATCAATTTTTGGAGTTTGCATCCTAATGAATTGAAGCGGTTAAGTTTAAAATATAGGAAAATTAATTTCTGTAAGAAAGCTGGATATTAATATTATATTATCTGCTAACCGTGCGCTCGTTTCACAAGAAATAATTTCACGGCGTTATAATAGTCTTAGCATGTCTATCCATTCGTCGCCCGTTTCATTTAATGTTATATTTTGTTGTTCAAATCTACTTTTTATAATGTTACCTTTGTTGATTGATCAGATATCAAACGGTGAGAGTTTGGCCGAAATTGTAATAACCGTTCCAAAGTGATGAAAAGACGCATGGAAACTCTTTATTTGATAGGATGGACAACGAACAATAAAGAATATGGCTCATAGATACATTTTTTATAATTCACAGTAATTCTCGGTTCGTAAACCAATTTCTTAATTTTTATATCGATTGTCAGTGTTCACACATATCAACATGTATAATATTAACCGTTTCTGGAAATTTCTTAAAGGAACGGATGGTTCCGTGGTAGTATTTTTTATAATTTTTAGGCGAAAGCTCGGCTAATCTTAACAAATAGTGGATATTCACTTTTTAATTCCATTTTTTAAGTTTTCTCAAATTCATAAATTTCCTAACAAATTCCCATATTGAAATTAAGGGAAATTTTTCATAGTTGCAGGATAAATAATCGAGAACAATGAAATTTCTAAAATATTTAACTTCAAAAGACAATCCGATTAATCAGAATTCTATGAACGCTATAAAATTGTTGTGAACCTATGAGTAATTTGGCTGTATGTGTCGAGGTTGTCGACCACCATTAGACGATGTCGCAACAATTTTTACCAGCATTTCCGGGATTGGCTTTTGGTTAATAACATCCTTGAGCCCAGGCCTGTGCAAATTTCGTCCAAATCTAGAAGCTACTTCCAAAATCCGGGGAGCACGTCGGCTGCCAGTGCGATGCTATTTTGAATCATATTTATTTAAATTCGTGCATACTAAGCATACATCACACATACGACGTAATAGCATTGCTTACTTAGTAGTTCTACTTAATTGATAAAATATAAAAGAAAAGTATAGTAGCCACTATGTAATTTTTATCCGCCAATGGCGAACGTGCGCCTGGGTTTGATCAGCCCTCCTTGGTTCTACTGCCAAATTCTTTAAAAAATTTCAATTTTAAATTTGCATAAAAATTTTTCGCAAGCTGTTTTATCTAGTCTTGATATACGGAATGTGTATTGATTATTTGCGAGTTAGATTAGTAATTTAATATTAATCACCATTAAGCATTGTTTTATTTTGTTTTGAAAATTTTACTCTCGGTTTCAGTATCACAAGTGCAGCCCCATTTCGAAGCAGAGATAGCTACTACTGTTATTATTTGTTTCAGTTTTTCTATATTTGATTAGCATAGCGATATAGTTTAATCCCATTACCAGAATCGATAAAAATAAGTGAAATAGCGGTTATATAAAAACAGCAATCGGAAACTCATGATGATCAATAGGTGGGGATGCACATAAGAGGGCGAAGTGAACCCGTAAATAAATACGTGGTTCAATTGGTACTGATTAGTTTGAATTGGAAAACAACTCTTTATAATAAATAATGAACATAAATTCACGATTATGTTATGCCAGAATCTGTAGTCAATAATGAGAATGAATACTGTGGCAATGGTGTTTACGTAATACGCTATGTAGTATGTATTATGTTTGGTATGAGACGAAGAACGTCTCCTACAAATACAGGTTGAATATAATTTTCATCGATAATGATTCGAATGAAAGAATTCTCCTAGCAGGGAAAGTTTCCTCTGCTACGCGCTTCTTGCGATACACGAGTCAACCCATTTTTAAGACGATCGAGCGAGTAATTCTTTAATTTCCGGGAAGGGAAACGGCGAATGAGTTTGTGGAATGGTCGTTCAGGATAGAGGTTAAAAGAGGGAGTGGGCAGAGGCGAGTGGAGGTGGACAAGAGGACGGGGGCGGCCGAGTGGGAATTTTGGGAAGGGGATAGAGAAGAGAAAGAGAGAAAGTATGGGAATCCGTAGAGTGAGAGAGAGAGAGAGAGAGCGATTCGAGTGAAGTGCACTTGGTGCGCATAGTGGGCGTCCTGGTGATGGAATGGAGTGCAAATATTCCGACGCCCAGATAACGACAACAAAGGACGTGGAAATGAGGCAAGGGTGAAAGAGAGAGAGAAGGGGAGGGGGGAGAGGAGAGAAGGGGAGGGGGGAGAGGAGAGGATGGGAGAGAAAGGATGGGAGGGAGAGGCTGGAAGAGAGAGGAGGAGGGGATGGGAGAGGATGGGAGGGAGAGGAGGAGAGGGAGAGAGGCCATGAGGATTGAGGAAGATGACGGCCACTCATCCTCGAGGAGCGTCTTCCCACCATCTTCGAAGCCGTGCCCTGGCTGTCCGTGCGCTGCCAACACCTCCCGTTTCCACGTTGCTCTGGCCTCCACAAAACACGACCCCGCGCTCTTCGCGGGGGCTGCCTCTCGAAACCACTTCTCCTCCTCCCTCCCCCATGTGCCGAATCATTCTCGGAACAACTAAACCGCTCTCTCGCAATATTTTTCATCGAACATTTACATCCCTTCCCTCGTGATCAGCATCGTTTTTAGTCTTTTGCGCCGCTTTTATTGGTGCGCGATTTCCTGTTTCGGTTTCTCCACTTTATTCGGGAATCTTTTGCGGAAGTTGAACGGTAGGGTTAAGCTAACGGCCTCTATAGAGTGTTTTAGGTTCGTCCTAATACTATAAGCGAGTTTTGTGAATCGTGTTGGCATTTGAAGTTCGGAAAAGCCCTCTTCAAAGGCAAATATTGATCCTAGAACCGGTATTTGGTGAACTGCCTTAGAAGAAGACTAATTTCTATGACGCTATACTTTGGTGGAAATGGCTTATTTTATTTAGACTTCATGTATGTAACTGATGAAGGTATTGACGAACTTAAAACGTCTTTATTAGAAGGCGGAGAGAGGCGTATTCAGAAACTTCTCAAGGGAATCGTTCGCCCCAATCATGAATCCGGAATTCCAGACGACCCTTTATTAACCCTCGCATTCTCTCTGAAGTCTTTTTTGACCCCAGGTGCAAGAGAACTCTAATAACTCTTTTTTATTGAAATATTTCTTTAATATTTTATAAATGCCTAAAGAGAACTTTGTTACATATACCCATAATTTTATTGTTACCCCCCTTGCGGGAAATAAAATATGTATTTATATGCCTGTGGTGAGATATTACACCTCGTGGAATCTTTGAATAGTCATACATTTATTCCTCACTATAACAGCAACTAGTAACTGGTAAACTCTGCCTCTGGTTTCTTATGGCGTTGGTATACAGACTTTGTCATCTCAACTTTGTAATAATATTTGTTTACGATGACGCTGCACGTAACCAGAGATCATGCTACCATCCAGAACCCGTGGAGTTAAATCTTATAATTTTGTTTATGCAAATAATACACTTGTGACCTCCTATGTTCCAAGGAAAGAAAAATTAGTTGCTTTATTGTCTACGCAGCATGAAAAATTTGAGGTTTCTGAAGCCCACTCAAAAAAACCGTGGTGGACACCGTGGACCAAATGGCTGAGCTGTATTCCATCAGAATAATTACAAGAAGGTGGCCATTAGCAATCTTTTTTGTTATAGTGGATTTTGCAGAAATAATTGCATACCAAATGTATATGAGAGCTTATCCTTGGTCTAATGTAAAATCGGCAAGATGGTTCTTACTGGAGTTAGCCAAAGAGTTGATAAAATCTAAAATTGAACTTCAAATGCAGAATAGGCAGTATAAACTAGAAATATTCAGAAGTCATTTAAAAACGCAGGGTTTGGCAAATGTCTTTCTAAAATTGCAAGAGAAAGTCAACCCAAAGATAACCGAGGAAGATGCTCAATATATCCACTTCAAGTTGATAAAAAAAACAATTTGTTTTTTGACAAATGCCACCAATTTGTATGCAAAGTCCATGTTGAACACAAAAATTTGTGCTTTAAATGTTAAAACCCATAGGTATCTGAAGATTGTGACTAAAAGTGAGTGACTAATAGTGATTAAAAATATGAATTGATATTTTTGAGATTTTTAAATTATTTATATTGAATTTAATTTTTAATGGTAATATTTAATAAAAAGTGTTTTTGATCAAAGAGTGACCATAACTCATTTATAATAATAATAAATTTCCAATAGAAAATGTTATTTATCAATTGAAAAAAGTTATTTGAACTGGAGTAATAAATGACCCCATGGAGGTGAAACGGCATTTTTTAAAAGGCAGGTGGCGAGGGTTAAGGAAATATCTACCACCAGGGGCGGTCCGAGGAATTTTGGCGCCCTGGGCGAGATAGCACTCGAGCTCCCCCCTCCGTTAATGTTTGTTGAGATATTTTCAAAGTGCGTGTGAATTTTTTCCTCGCTCTGTAAAAACTATTGAGATTAAAAAAACTGAAGCCATGAAGAATTCAGTCTGTTCTGCCATATAAATTTCTATCCAATATTTATTCACTTGCAAGTAATGCATTGAAAAAATAAAGAGGAAAGCGCTCCCAAGACTTGGCGCCCCGTGCAGCCACCTGGCTCGCTCTTAACTTGGGCCGCCCCTGTCTACCACTATCAGGATCCCTCTACCCTAGAGACCTAATGTGCGGCGCAAAATCATGGAATATTGTACGGAATGAATTTAAGAAGGAGTCCAATTGAGGACGATGGGTGATGGACTGTCGCTCCCATCACTCACCCCTTGGACCCGCCGCATTTTTCTGATATTTCCTATTAATGTCTGATATATTTTGAGCATTTATAACATGCAACTAATCTTAATTTCAGTCTTCAGGAGCCGTTTTATTTACTAAATACAACCCATATTTTCCATTCATGCAAATGAAATCCTCCTAAGGAGTAAGATCCATTTTTCAAAACAATTCAGTAAAATCCCATCTTGGACTTCCTTATATGGACGCTTAAATTGTTTCGTTGGTCAAAAAATATGTTTAAATCAATGTTGCTCAAAATTATTTCGTAAGGACTTCGATTTAGTTAAATGCTCCTTTTATATGTTTCTAACAAGATAGAGGTAATGTCTACTTCATTGGAATAAAAAAAAACTTAAAAATTAATACCGGAATACGTTCTCACCAAAGAAGAGATTTACAAGGTGGTTCAAATGAAAACAGCGAAAGTGAAAAGAAAGTGGAAAAAATATGAAATCCTATTATTATTGTTATTGCAATTTTTGTTGCTATTGTTGTTCGTATTTTTGTTGTTATCGTTAGTATTCTTTTGTGGGATATTTTGTGGTATTTGGCAAGTACACATTTTCATATAAGTATGGTATCTCATATAGAACATTGCAAAAAGTTAGAGTGGAGATCAGTGATACGATTTTTGAACGCAGAAGGAGTGAAACCAATTGAAATAAACAGGAGGATGGTTAACGTGTATGGAGATAACTGTTTATCACAGAAGGGAGTGCATAAATGGGTTGAAAAGTTTAAAAATGGTGTACCAGATGTGGAAGGCGCTGCTCGGCCAGGGCAGGCTGATCGCGTAGTCACACCAGAGAACATTTCTGCCGTTGATAGGCTCATTCATGAAAACCTGTCTCATTAAAGTGAAAGAAATTAACAAGAAATTGAACATCAGCGTTGGATCTGTTCACCATATTGTCCACAAAGAGCTTGGATTCAATAAAGTTTGTGCGAGGTGGGTGCCCCGGCAAATCACTGAGGACCTAAAGCAACAACGTGTTGACGCCTGCTCTGTGCTACTCTCTCGGTATGAAGCATCCAAGTTCGCCGAAGCCAAAAAAATCAAAGCGACACTATCTGCAGAGAAAGTGACGTTGACTGCATTTTGGAACAAAAATGGAGTAATTTTGGAAAAAGGGACAATTGTCAATAGTGTTTCCTACTGCGATCTTCTTAAGAACGGACAGAAGCCTGCAATCCTGTCCAAACGTAGGGGACTAATCCGAAAAGGGGTTTGTTTGCAACAAGAGAATGCCCGTCCTCATAGTGCCCGTGCGACTCTTAAAACCATTCAGGATCTGCATTTTGAAGTGATACCCCATCCCCCTTATTCCCCCGACTGGGCTCAGGGTGATTTTCATTTTTTTGGCCCACTCAAAGAGGCATTACGAGGGAAACACTTTCGTTCCGACTGTGATCTTAAAAATGCGGTGCATGATTGGCTGAGCAAGCAACCAAAAAAGTTCTACTCCAACGAAATCCAGACATTGGTTTCGCGATGGCAAACGTGCATTGCAAGAGGAGGGGACTATGTTGAAAAGTAAATGAGTATTTTGTCAAAGGTTTTAATACAACATTTTTCTTTTCGCTTTCGCTGTTTTCATTTGAACCACCCTCTATTACTTACTTTTATTGCAAAGTCAGCTGGCAATTGGAAACATTTTCATCATAACGGTATTCGTCATAGCGAGATCGTTCTATATTTATTTTGCGTTTCAGAATGAAAGAGCGAGAGAGAGAAAGAGAGTCGTCGCTTGCAACTAATTTTCCTTCTGAGGTAAATTTTCTGTAGAAGAGTATTTCGTAATCGAATTTTCCTACGTTCAGTACATACGCGAGCGAATCGAGGATCGACCATCACCTGTCGACTCATCCGAGAAACGCCGCAGTTTCGAAAATATCCTCTCTTGCCTTTAAGAAGCTCACCCGTAATTCACCCGCCGCGCAACTCGTCCCTTCCTCCCTCTCCATTCCTCCTACCCCATTCCTCATCCACTCTCTTCTCTCCCTCTCTATCTCCTTCGCCCTCCATTCGTCCATCCCACCCGTCGTTCTCCCGTACCTACGACTCCTCCATTTCCCTCACCTCTTTCCTAGCACCTCCGAAGCTTCCTCCATCCCTCCCGACCCTTCTCGTTCTTTTCCTCTTCCCTCTTCTCACTCTCTTTTCCTCCTCCCCCCTCCCCCTCAATCTCTCACTCGTTTCCTCCTCCCTCCCCCTCACCCTCTCTCCCTCTGAGCACACCTATGGTCCGGAACCATGACTGAGCAAGACAGCGAGGGAGCTACAAGTGTCTGAATTCCTGAGGCGATCCTCTCACACGCTCGCACGAGGGGACTTGATGTTTGAGCAAGAGGAAGAATTTTGTGGTTTCCCGGCCACCTATTTATTCCCGTCCCTCTCCCCCTTCCCTCTCTCTCCCCTCGGTCACTTCCCTTTCCTCCCTTTATCTGCTTAATAACGCTTATTCACTTCGCTTGAATGGACCTCTCTCTCCCCTGCATGGTGCCACTTCGCCTTGAGCGCGTATTTGGATCGCGCGAAGGACTTAGAATCATTATGCGTGAAATATTCTTCTCGTCAAACTCGAAACATCTCAAATTTTATAAAAATAGAATCCCTGTTATTGTTCGGTATTTATTCCATATTTCGCTTCGTTGTCACTACCAAAGAATCAGCATTCATCCCTTGGATGGAGGGAATGTAGGCGATAAAATTATCAAAAAGAATATTGGTTGTAAGAAATTTGCTACAACAACATCCACTGCCACATAGATATCATCGGGGGAGAGGATGAGGAAGCAATAGAAGCTAACTTTTCATAGCTCCTTCTAACTATCTATTCTGAATAATATGAAGATACTTAATTTCAGGACGAAATTTGCGCCTAGTACATCAAGGTGTTGATGTTTGATTATGTAGAAGATGTATCTATCCACGGTCATGTGACCATCAGGAGGAGATGTTTGTAATTTTTATTATGGAATTTAGGCTTGGGACCTGGGTGAATCATCAATAAATTCTCGCCTTTTTTGGTTATTAATTTACCGAAATTTTCAAATAAATCATATATCTATGCACCACAGCTATTTTCGCTAATCAACATAGCGGCGTCTAATGTCAAAATTTGATCCACGAAAGTTGCTTGAAGTGTGACTTATGTCGCATTTCTAAACCTTTTTTACGTCAGACGGGTCTCGCTACATTCCCCAATTCACTTGTTTCTCCACCTTCCCACTTTCATTGCCGATAAAACTGCCCCTCTCTACCCCCTCCCTCCGTTCCTCTTCCCAAATAATCTGCGCTTTCCACAAAATCCTCACGCTTCTCCGTGAATTATCCTTACCCGATCTTTCCCCAGCCCTATCCTCCACTGCCTCACATATGCTCCAATCTCCCAATCCCCTCTTTAGCCGCATTGTTTCAATCAAAACACCCCTCGCCGCCATTCTCTCCCCACTCCCCACCGCCCCCATTCCACTATTCCCACCGCCCTCTCATTACCCTTATGCCTTCACCTCGGAATCACCGTCTAGTAAACAATGGTTGCAGTGGACTCGAGAGGAGGGTTGGGGGGCGGGGGAGAGGGGGCGGGGGCGAATGGGGGGGAGACGGCAGAGCTTAGAATCGAGGAAGCGTGGACCCAGGAGGCGGGAAGAGGGCAGGAGAGTATTTTTGGGCATATCGTGGAGAGCGATGCGTCGTGAGCGCTCTGACACTTTGACCCCCCACTCCTCCGCAGTTCTGTCCTGGAGGTGATGTGCGTTGAAAGGGGGAGAGGAGAAGAGTGTTGGCAAACACCGCGTGTTGTTCCGTGGTTCTTCCCTTTTCATTAAAGGCGTCGAAAATCGACGGTTATTTGGTCGCACTCTCTACGCCTCTATCCGAACGGATCTCCGCTGATCTTTCTCACCCCCACCACTCTCCTGTTCCCACCCCCTCCCCACGCCTCCTCCCTCGATCTCTTCCCACCATTCCTTCCCTCCACCCCTTCCCTCCACCTCTTCCCCCCATCCAGTACCTCCACCTCTTCCCTCAATCCTCATCCCTCCGCCAATTTCAATCATTTCGTGCTCTCGAAATTAAGAATCTGGCGGATAAGTAAGCCAAAGGACATTTCTATACGCAAATACCATACTAAACCGTCCCACGCACTTTGCCGTGTTAATTTGCTTTGCAATCAAATAATTTCGTTCGACATTTGTCTCAGGAAAAAAGAGATAAAACATTCAATGGAGACATTTTCGGATGAAAGGTGTCTGATATTATTCCGTCGTTCATATATTTCCCTTTTAGATTCCATTTCGTCTATATTTAGAGACCCTTGATAAGGTTTTATAATTGCTTCATATGCTATAAGTGACTTTTCACTATTGAAATCGCCACTAAAATGAATTTCCCTTTATCGAGAAGATTTGTAGACAAACACGCCGGAGGAAAAGGAGAGACAAAATATTCTCAGTGACTTCTTATTCGGTAGCGTTACCATTTAAACCGAAAATTAGTCCTTCTCGAATGAGAGCAGACGATTGAATGAGGGTTGCTACCTTATTTATTTATTTCTCTCCTTCTAAAATCTTGCGTCTTAAAATATTCAGAGTAGACGTTCGGTTTTCCAATTTAATGTCGGCATAATTACCTCTTTTCATCCTATATTCAACATCAACCTCTCTCCCATCACTCCGTCCCTCAGTCTTATCGTACCTACAGACGCCCATTCACTTCCCCTTCTCTACTTCCCTTTCATTTCTTGCGCCATTATCTTCCACACCTCTGACTTCTATTCCTCGCAGGTGTTTAACCAAACTCGCTGCAGTCCTTCGCGCCCAGTTGCGCACGCATTTTCATTCTTCTTCATTTTCCTTCTTTATTTTCCCTTTCTCCATTTCCCCTCTTTCCATTCCACTCTTCTCCATCTTCCCTCTTTTCCATTTCCCTCTTCTCCATCTTCCCTCTTCTTTATTTTCCTTCTTCTACATCTTCCCTCTTCTCCATTTCCCCTCTTTTCCATTTTCCTCTTCTCCATCTTCCCTCTTCTTCATTTCCTCTCCACCTCCCCGTGACCTGAACTTCAGCGCCTCCCTATTATATTCCCTTATCTTCTCGCATATCGGTCATCCTTTGTTATCCAAGCAATTCCTCGTATTTTTTCAGCTTTCTTTTATTCTTTTCCCAACTTCCATTCCTTCATTTCCTCCTTTCATACATGCTGCCTTATCTCCCGATTTTTCCTGTGTTCATTAAGATAAACTCGTTTAATTGAATAGTAATTACGTAGTGAGTAGTTCTTCGGAATATTTCATTTTGAGTCCAAATATCCCTTTAGAAATCCATTAGGAAATAATCATGTTTATCCTAAATCTATTAGGGAAAGGCTCATTTTAAAGATACAAAATTTCTTTCAAAATAAATACGTATACTTGTTATATACACTACGCTCTCGTTGTGCAAAGGTTAGCGTTCCAGGAAAACGCTGTATATACCCAAATTAAGGACATATGGTAAAAAACGCGCTCTTTTTCAGGCTCACAAGACGAATTATATTATCAAAAGAATAAAGTACAGGATAACATAGATAAAATATTGTTATAAACGGTTAAAATAGACTTTTTGGGTAATAAACGGAACATAATGAAGGGAAAGAAAACTTATTTTAAGAGCCTGGTCATTTCTTAATGCTTATTTGCTTTTTCCTTAACTCCTTCGAAATTACCTTAATGTTATCTACAACCCTTTCGACGTTAAGCGAGGGAAAACTGTAATATACGTATGTTTAAAAAATATAATGCATTGGCTCATTGAAATATTGACAGTGATGCGTCGCCAATGTAGTTCATCTCAGAGTTTCCCATGGTAACTTCTCAGAATTTCAAAATCAAATGATTTGTACGGCAAAAGTTAACGCTGCATCCATAGAGATCAGCTGCTACACCCGGATGAGATGCAATGACCAGGAAACTAACAATTCCTTTCGTGGTTCTAAAGTTGCAATTCCTTTTTCTCTCACTCTATCTCTTTCTCTTATCCCTTCATCCGTGCACCTCCCCACCGAATTTCCTCACCCCCCTTACCCCCTTTCTCCCCTACCACTCTTACCCCCTTTCCCCTTACCCCCTTTCTTCCCTACCTCTCTTACCCCCTTTCTCCCGTCCCCCTCTTACATCCTTTCTCCCCCTTTTCTTACCCCTATCTCCCCTCCCACTCTTGCCCCCTTTCTCCCCTCCCACTCTCACCCCCTTTCTCCTCCCCCCCTCTTACCCCCTTGCTCCTCTCCCCCTCTTACCCTCTTTCTCCTCTCCCACTCTTACTCCCTTTATCCCATCCCACTCTTATCCCCTTTTCTCCCCTTCTTTCAGAGGAGCGGCTTTCAAATTACGGACCTCGGACGTTCACATCGACCCACACAGATCGCCGCGTTTTGGCACAGAAGGGAGAGCGGAAAAAACTGTAAAACCGACTGTCGAAATTGGTTCTAATGGACATGACAGATTTCTCACACTGTGGAAAATGGTGCGCCCGCCTTAATGGCCCGTCTCCTCGTCCCGCGGTCTGCCCCCTCTCGCCCACACTATGTCCCACCCCCGTGGTGGCGATGCTCACGACGGAAGAACCTACACTCGCTCCCGCCCCCTTAAGCCCTCTCTTTGATTGTTGTGTTGAAGAGGAGTTCGTGAGTTTCGGGAAGACGTGCTGTTTCGCTGCGCGTGATTAGGTACGCTCGCGCTCCAACCCTCAAATTTACGTCGATTGTGTTATTTCGCAGTTATCTATTGAATTTGTGATTTTCGCGAATCTGTGTCTTTCCCGACTGGAAACATGCGCTTCGACTCCGTTTAAATTTCGACGTATTTGACGTGCCACTTACTGCGTTCTCTAACTCCTTTTCGGCTGTTGTTCTTTTGGAAATTCTCTCTTCCTCTCTCTCTCTTTTCCAAGCAATATTAATTTGATCTTTAATTTCTGGATAACAATGCTTGCAGATGAAATATTAACGAGCTTTTTTTATTTCACATCCAAAATCAGACAACCCAATACTAACTAAATTTAATCTCTTCAAACAGATTGAAGACTTTTGTTTATATATATGCTCTTAAACTATCATTATATATAGACGTTCCTTACAGAGGAGGAGGATATAACATACATATAACATACTAGTAGAAGGTGCTTGCATTCTGCAAGCATATCATCTCACCTCGAGAAAACATTCATTTTTCAGACAGATATTTCATCATTACAAAAATTTTTTTTATTCTAAAGATTTCACCTCCGCAGCTATTTTCGTTTTTTGCTTATGTAAAAATAATAGACTAAAACAATCCTCAAACTTTGAAATTTTATACTTTCTTCATTATGGGGTACCAATGCTTCACATTTCTGCCAGATTTAAAGTTGGATCACTTTTAGAAGTGAAATAATATTTTTCTATTTGTTTAAATTTATGTAATTTTTAACGGCCGCAATAAGAATTTCATGGATACACTGAAATGTTTATTCGTTTACATAGACTAAACTCTAAATAACCTAAAAATTTCGGCTGTCTAACTCGTCCCGTAATATCTAAACATGTGCCTGTTTTTTTAAACTTTAAGAATTTTAAACTGCCAAACAAATTAAAATATCAAAATTTGTATAATCCTTATTTCGTTTTCTTACAAATCCTAACTCTAGAAAAAATTTCAGCTTCGTAGCATATTCGGAAATACATAAACCTTGAAAATTTATTTAAACAATTGCGAATTTTTAGCGGCTGCGTTGTTGCACTTTTTAAAGATTTTCGTTTTTTCTAGTCGGTTTTTCATAAAATCCTACCTAAGAAAAAAATTTCGAATCTCCAGATCATCTGGAAGTGCCTAAACATTAGTATCGTCCATTATATATAGACGTTCCTTACAGAGGAGGAGGAGGACCTCCGGTCGCTGTCGTGTCAGGTTGCCCCGGAAGATGCCCACATTGTGGGTGAAATGCATTGGGCTCATTCAGTAACCCTTGTTTTATGGCTTAAGGAGTTCTTTCAATTATTCATCTGCAACAGAACAAGGATTGTGTAATTTAATTACGAAATTTATTGATAATAGTGGATTAAACATAAGAAATTGTATCGGAAATTCAACGGACGGAGCTGAAAATATGCGGGGCCAATATAATAGATTCACGACTTGGCTAAGTGAAAAATCGCCAGGCCAAATACAGGTGTGGTGTTATGCGCACGTGTTAAATCTTGTCGTAATGGATTCCACAAAGTCAGTGCTTGAAGGAATTTCTCTCTTCCAGTTGCTTAATTCTAGTGCAGTATTTTTAAGGGAATCATATCAGCGAACGGATATGTGGCATAATACAAGTGAAAGAACGAAGTTCCAATGGCTAAATATTATAGGTGAAACAAGATGGACAGTAAAGGAATTGGCACTGAGGAAAATATTTGGAGACTATGAGGATAAATAGAACTCACTCTATGTAGATTTAATACTCGCACTAAATTCTATCTAACACGAAATTAAACGCCAAAATTAGGCAAGGTGCTCCAAATCTGATTGAATAGTTACTCAAATTTAAAACAATATTAACGGCACATATATGTTTAAGAAATTCAATACATTGGACTGTCGAAATATCTGCAGACCAGCAATTAAAATTATTTAACAGCTTACGAAATGGTTATTAGTTCACTAACTTCCCTAAAAAACGCAACTCGTGATTTTAGTAAGGTAATTGAAATTTCAAAATTATTTTCCGAACGAGCAAATACATTACTTGAGGAAGCAAACTGTGAATTAGTCGTAGAAGAAAATCTTCCTGAAGACAGAATCCGAAAACGAAAATTAATGTCTGGTGAAATATCCAAAGACCACGTGTTTCACAATACGACGGAACAATTCCAAGTGAAGGTTTTTATTGTAATTATGGACAGTGCAATGAAATCAATCGAGGGACGTTTTTTAAGTCATGAGAAATTATTCGCCGATATATCGGTGTTAGATCCAAAAATTTTTAAAGAAAATGGTGGTCCGAAAAATTCTTTGGAGAATTTAAGTGCGTTGCTTATAAAATACCACGAAACAGCAACGGCAGCAGCTTTAAGAGAGGAATTAAAAGATCCAATTGCAAAATCGAACAATTTGAAAATAACAATAGAAGATGTATACAAAATAGACGAATCCGGTGATGAGTCTGACTCAGAGAGAATCGGTAACGATGTGAAGTGCGCCACGCAAAAATCGTCCTGCAAAAGTTCTATTCATTGTTGTTTTAATGTATTGTACAGGTACAATTTATATTGTAGTGCGTACAGCAATATATATTTGGCATATAAACACGTCATTACATTGTCATGTACCCAGGTTGCCTGTGAGCGAAGTTTTTCTAAATTACAAATAATAAAAACAGACTCAGAAGTTCGCTGTCCCAAGACAACTTAGAAGCGTTTATGCTTATGTGCATAGAAAAAGATATTCTAGTTCATTTAAATACATCTAAAGTAAATGATATGGTCGCTGAAAGAGCACCAGGTATAAAAAATATTTGATTATCTAATTTTTCGTTTGCTAATAAAAATGTGCATTTTGTTTTGACTTTAGTGTTTGATTTATCTCTCTATAAATAAATTTTTAAGGTATGTGTATTTCCGAACGTTCTACTAAGCTGAAATTTTTTAAAACGTAGAATTAATTAAAAAAAACGAAAAGACGATTATAGAAATTTTGATATTTTAATTTGTTTGGCTGTGAAAAATTCTTAAACTTTAAACAAACAGGTAAATATTTAGGTACTACGGGACTAACTAGTGAGTTGAAATTTTAAAGTTATTTAGAGGTTAGTTAAAATGCCCAAATAAACTTTTGAATATCTCCATGAATCTTTTATTGCAGCCGTTAAAAAATTTTTAAATTGTAAACAATTTGATAAATGTTACTTCACTTCTAGAAGTTCTACAACTTTAAAATTTGGCAGAAATGAGTGACATTAGTACCCCACAATGGAAAAAGTATAATATTCTTAAAATTTCAAATTTTAGGGACTGTTTTAATCCAATATTTTTACATAAGGTAAGAATGAAAGTCGGTACAGAGATGAAATCTTTTGAATTAAAAAAGATATTTCCAATGATGAAACATCTCACTGAAAAATTAATGTCTTTCAAGGTGAGATGAAATGTTTGCAGAATGCAAGCATCAACTACTAGTTATTACAGATAAGTACATTCTTATTCGTATTAATCTACGCTACATCACACGGACCGAATAAAAGTTTAATAATACCGTAGGATAATTTAATCGCAGCGGATATTATTAAAAAATTTTAAAGAAGGAAAAGGCAAAACAAAAGATGACGAAGCTACCCTAGAAAGTTTGTCACGGACGTTAAAACTAGGGTAAATAATTTTAGAAGCATAGATAGTTTATTTATGCCAGTGGATGCCAATGTAAAAGGCCCAAAATATATTAATGCATTGACTGGATAATTTGGTAGTGGTTTTTTGGTTGTTTGATAGAAAAGAATATGTTCGTTGATCTTTCTATGCTGCGGTAACTGTACATGCATTATCAGTCACAGTCAAATTTTGTACCTTCGTCAACTGAGTCAGTTTATAAGACTTTGGCACTTTAAATGATACAAAAATATGGTTAAAATTGCATCAACGCAATCGGCGGTTGAAATCGCGCGGTCCTTTACATCGCTACGGTAATAACAGGTTTTATTTATTAATTCAGAGCCGAACCAAGTTATTTTGTCATCCCGGGAGAGAATGCACTTCAGCACCCCATTCAAATAATTTAAACATAATATTTTATTTGCTGCTCCTGAAACATTTAAACAGTGACTTCTAAATACGGAAGAAATTAGACCGAGATCCTACTTGTTTAGTTATCGTATTGATATTCGTCATTTGTCGACTTGCAATTAACGTCTTGATAGATCGTCGCGAAAGCGCTCACACGAATTGACGCTACGCCCTACTGGCCGGCACCTCGCGCTGGTTCTGAATAGATTTAGTAAAAACAATAAAATCCACCTTGTTAAAATTACCTTTTTGTGTATCTACCCAAACTATATATTATATTGAGTTTTATTACGCTTAAAATTTGAAGTAGTTGACAATATGTTTTGCATTGAAAAGTGAAATAGCTGATCATGTAATGATAACCACCAAACTGTACCGTGTCCTATTCATAATGAAGATAGATTACTGGCTACTTCCGTACTACTAACGGTCAGGACTAGGTAATAAATACAACTACGATAAGTAGTGAAAAAATTCCGTGGATCCGAAGTGGTCAAGTGTTGACAGTTGGGATTCAAAAATTTGGTGGGAGAAAAAAACCAACACCGTCCCTTACTATTTCCCAGCCAAATTCGATGAAATTGATACGGTAGTAGGATTTGGCGCTAGTTAGGCATTGTCGTCCAAGTGGATGACACTGAATGGAATTATTACGCATCTAAATATCAATAATTCGAAATGAATTATCGCATAGTAATTTTACCACGGAAAATACTCGAAAAATCGCGTTTATTTTTTTAGAAACGAATATTTGGTGAAAGTGGTTTTTATTCACAAATTTTGGAAAATATATTTCACAAAAACATTTCTACTGAATGAATTTCTATTATTATAGGACGATTTGATGATTGAGATAACGGCAGTAACGACCAAAACGTTGGTTTTTTGCTAACATTTTCTGGATATTCGAGTTATTTTCGCCATCGATTTAATTTTAGCCATTTCGTTTTTTTGAAGTTTCATTTTGAAAAACTGGAACAAATCGAAATGGCGTTTATTGATTAATGTCATATACAACACTTAGAATTTTCCAACAAGATTTCTGCATTTATCTAGAAAATATACATCGATTATACCTATTCTTGAAACCTTTCTGACCTCGCAGTTTGTTATAATTATCCTTTAATTACTTAAGTATGTTTTTGATGCAATTGTCGGCTTTCTTTTCTCTCTTCCACGCCCACTCCTTAATTCTTCCTTCCTCATTTACCTATTTTCTTCTCATCCTCCTATTTTCCCCTCTCCACCCCCTCTCACGCCCCTCTGCGATCCATTATATCCTCCTCCCTCTTCGGCAGCCAAGCCACGATAAGGCTTCATTAGTGCGGACCACGGATTCAGATCCCGGGAAGATATGCCTGTGAGCTCGCTGCGAACACCGGCAACACAACCCTGCCATCCTTCCTGCAACTACCGGACGCCACTTGCCCTTCCTCACGCCCTCTTTCCTCCACATATTCCTCCTCCTCCGCTGCTGCTGGATCCCGTCCTTTCATCTCCGACACCGAGATACGGGCCGAGCGTCTTCATTAGGCCGAGACGGATCACTCCTTTCTCCGCTCGCCTGCCCCTCTCTGTCCATCCATCACGCCCCCCCCCCCCTCCTTCGTCCCGCACCCTATCTGAACCCTTCGATCGCCTTGCCTTCCTCCTCCTCCCCTTTTTATCTCTATGTCCCACATGCCACCCCATTCCTCATTCCACCCACACAACCCCCGACACTCTCTCTCCCCAGCCCCCTTCTACTCTATTTGCGTGCTGCCAATACGCATCTCCTCCGCCTCCTCCCTCCATCCTACCTCTCTTTCCTTTATTCTCCCCCTCTCTCTCCATTCTCTCCCTCCATCCCCTCCCTCTCTCCCTCCATCCTCCACTCTCCCTCCATCCGTACCCTCTTTCCCTCCCTCCACCTCCCCTCTCCCTTCATCCTCTCCCTCCATCCTCCCCCTCTCTCCCTTCATTCTCCCCCTCTCTCACTCCATCCGTCCCCTCTATCCCTCCCTCCACCTCCCCTCTTTCCCTCCCTCCACCTCCCCTCTTTCCCCCATTCACCTCCCCTCTTACCCTCCCTCCACCTCCCCTCTTTCCCTCCCTCCACCTCCCCTCTTTCCCCCCATTCACCTCCCCTCTTACCCTCCCTCCACCTCCCCTCTTTCCCTCCACCCGCCTCCTTTTTCCCTTCGCTTTCCTACATCACCCTTCTTTTATCTCCGAGACATTTGTCCGCTCCTCCCTCCCTCCCTCCCAAAGGGTCCTCCTCTTCACCTTTTCTTCTCTTTTCCGCCATCTTCCTTTCTCTTCTTCATTTTCTCTTCCGTTTGTTCCTTCTCCACCTCTCTCTGATATCAGCCTCTGCTTTCTCAGGTTGATCTATTAACGGTAGTTGTGAAATGGAATTTCTCACGTTATACCTACAGCTGTATTGAGTTATCGTTATTCTTCAAATCTGAGAGAGAATGGAAAGGATAATTAAACCAAGGTGTTTCTTCCCTTGAAAATTTCTTCAATGAGGGAGAAATCAATCGATCCCCGAACATCTTTAGCGAAATGACGTCACTATTAAAAAAAATATCTTTGGTTCCTCGGTGGGAAGTCTATGCTATGTGCCCCACGCCCACTTCGCGGCTGTGCCGAATCGGAGATGAATGCTCGCGATAGGCGATGAATGGAGGTGAGGAGTCTTTGATGAATGCGGCGAGGAGAGAGTGGTCACTGTAACGGAGGATTCGAAAGGAGCCGATTTAAATCGACAAAATCTGTGGAAAATTAAGAATATAGAAACTTAAGGAATAACGAAGTAACTGATGCTTTGGAAATAATCATAGGAAGAAAATTTACTAAAGTTTAAATGGTGAAATAGCAAATGAATAAAAATTAAAGTTGTACTCGTTTTAGTACTAAGGTAAATGCCATAATACGTATATTAAATGATAATAAAATCAAGTCTCACTCTGTTTAAGAATTTTAATGCAAATAAATCAAGAACAGTCTTTTGGATTCCGATGAAACAATTGCGAGATATTCAGCGCGAATGCTTTTACAGGTTTTCAATTGATCTCCGTCCGTGATAATGGCGTTAATTCGATTCCAGAAGAGTTTCCTTTCGATAGTTGATTAATATGTTATTTATTGTAGGATATTTTTACGTTACATAAAATCGAGATACGCGCTAGTGACTTGAACGTGCTGAAGTTAAATAAAATTGATTTTTATAACGAAGAAAGCCTAACTAAGTTAAGGTTCAGGTTAAAAATTGAATTTATTTTCGAAATAAAAATATATGAAACTTTTTAATTTATACTCTTTTTTATAAAGAGCACTGAAAAGTATAAAATAATTTTTTGGCTCCCTGAAAATATCTGGATCTTAAGGAAAATTTTCATTAGATATAATCATGAATCTCTTTAAAAAAGATGTACGGCATATGTTGATTAAATTATTCACTATATTATAAATAGCCTGAAAAATTCTTGTTTAATCAACATATGCCATACTCTTTTTAAAGAGATTCATGATTATATCTAATGAAAATTTTCCTTAAGATCCAGATATTTTCTGGGGTCCAAAAATTTATTTTATACTTTTCAGGGGGCTTTATAAAAAAAGAGTAGAAATTAAAAATGTTTTTGTATATTTTTATTTTATACTTTTTAGTGAAATGATGACAATGAGACCAAATTTTTATGTATGAATTTGCATCAAATATTACCATTCAATATAAAAATTTATATTGTGGCTAATATTTAACCATATTCTCCAAATCTGCCATCGTATTTCATAATTTGTATAAAAGGAATTACACGGGAAATCAAGCGTTTTTCTACGGCTGACAAACTTCATAGTTCATCTGATATAATTCGAGGATCCATATTGCTCCAGTAATCTCTGGAAGGGCATTCTTTGAATTTATTTGGTAAAATGTTTTACACCGGTTGCATAACAAAAGATTGTCTGACTCTACAAGCTCAAATGGCAATACGTTAGGCAAATCAACTCTGTTATTGTTCCTTAAAACAAATAATGAAAAATAGCTACAGAGGAATTGTTGTTTCTTGCAAACAACAAATTTGATCGGCGAATTTGTGGATGTCCGTCGTAAAAATACTATTTGTCAGTAATAATTTAATTGTTAATATGCAGAGATTGATTTAAACTAAAATTGTTAAGACAATTACATCGCGCCTCTTCGATTTCGTTTGTCAAACGTCGTGATTGATTATTCCTCAGCATTACGAAACGTGCTTCTCGTCGTTATTTTGTTTCTTTATTTACACAAAATTTATAACTTACTTTGACCTTTTCTAATCGTTCCAGACACTTTTTAAATTTTCATTTTCTCTTCCTGTCCTTGCCTTGTTTTTCATTCGTTCCAGTCTATTCTTTCTCTGCTCCGATGTTTCCCTTCCTTTTCTTGTAGTATTCTTTTTGCCTCGTTAATCGCACCATCCTCCGATTTTTCTTTTCATGTCCGAGATTTCCATGAAGCCAATTTCAACAACTCTGATCTTACAGTCAAACTCAATATGGCCTTGTTCGTTTACACAAGTATTGCATTTTCCTGCCGCTTTGTGTCACTAGGTGCGCAATCGATCAGTTCTTAAATTTCAAAATATAATTAAAATATCAAAACGTGAAAACGGTTTAAATATTTTTTATAGAGATACACCCAAATATTTTTTCATTTATAACTGTTGATTCAAACTCATTAATATACATATATGTTTCGGATTTGAGTACATGAATATATCTCAGGTGAAGTTAATAAAAAAGAGTATAAAAAGAGAGATCTTTTCAATGATTAAACAATAAAAAATTATTGTTGCCGTGAATATATCACGCATTAATCCCGCGTTTGAACTTGCCAAATAATAAGCAAAAGTATTTAAATTTGCTTCATTATGACCATGACTAACTGGAATAAATCGGTAGCGGTCAGGCCGACCTCAATCAATTTTAGCAGTTCGAATTTTATTGCAGGAATGTCTTTCCCCACTTTGATTCAAACAAAAACGAATATGAAATATTTTTGCTTGCATTTTAAGTAGTAAGACGTAAATTGACGATTAATTAGAGATTATCTGTCATCTTTAAGTTATTAACTTACTTATTCTTTTGTCTGGAAATCAATGCCTCACAGCATTGTTAAACACGTTAATATGGTTTACAGTCGAAACGGCCAAATAATTTATATTAGAAAAGCATAGTAGTTGCGAGTTTATAGCAGGATGTAAATCATTACTGGAAATATATTCAAATATGTACAAGTCGTGACAAGTTATAATTGACTCCGCTAAGACGGAATATTTAATTTTATTCCATATTTTTACGCATGTATATGTTTAGAATAAAATTTATTTTCGCGCACATAAGCTAGGTATTTACAATTTAAAAAATTAATATTACGTTTCATATTTGTTAGTAGAAGGGTGGGACTAAGGGTTCGCGATAAGGTCGGCTGCCTTAATAATGGGTCACAGGTCTACTATACTTGTGAAACGTCTATAGGTATTACCATTTCGATGATTAATTATATTATGATTGCCGAATAAAACATCGTTCGTTCCAATCCGTAATTTCTGACGGGCAATAACAAACTTTTATTCTGTTAGATTAATTACATGATGACATTGATCCTTCATTTATTTTTTCATTTAAATTTCTATTTTGAATTAACGCTTAGCAAAGGTCTGCATTCCGTCTTGAACTCAATTCATGTTAATTTAATACTTCACTCATGCCCACTCGTCATATTTGACGGGAAATTACACTAGTTTTATATTCTCAAACAGAAGAGAGACAAAATCCTTTTATTCTAAAAATTCCGCCTAGATAAACGGATTAATTTATGAATTAACTCTAAATCTACTTTTGGAGCGATATGATCTCAGATAACTTCCTCCATCGATTCCCTCTCTTTAACTCTCTCAATCTCTTAACTTTATTGCAAGTAACTTTGGAATACAACGTAGTTCAAATATATTTGGGAAAAAACTGAAGAGATAATTCGACGAGGAGAAATGAGCACACTTGGCACGATTCTCACACGATGAGTTCAGCTGTCAGGAAGAAAGTTTAATATCCTTATGCAGTCTGGTCAGTCTCATAACACTAGAGTTTGGCAATATAACGGATGATTATAGTATCCTAGCTACACAAATATTATTAAATAAATCAATCCTTTTCAAAGTGGTTTTTCATTAAAATGTCGCTATAGTTTCACTGTGTTAATTTAAATGGCTACTTAATTAAAAGTTAAAAAGGTCTTTATCTCGTCTAAAACTGGATTTACGTCACATCATTGGGGATACATCAGCATTACCTATCAATTCACGTATTCAGTGGCTCTGGTGCGTTATGATTAAAAAGATAAAAAATTATATCTTTTTATTCGTTGCGGATTCTAATTGGGCCGTGGAATACTTTCTATCGAAAAACATAAAAGAGTGCGCACGCGTGCATTCAAAAACATTCTCGCACATACATAAACCCCCGCAAAATAAAACTCCATAAATTAATGGCTATAAATCACATTTCATTCGGCTTGATTTAATATTTAAGTAAAATCTCTCTTTCGTGGCTTCGGAGAAATTTTGCAAAGTGACGAACAATATGAAAATCCTACGAGGGGCATAGCACTTCCTTAGGCAGTTTAAGCGAAGTAGCAGTAGTTAAACTACTCGTCAACTATTGGATTTGTCAATGGCGGAATGTGTGAGAGGTGTTACCATCAGATTCGACTAAACATAATTGCGTGACATTGCAAAGGCCAAGATGGAGATGGAAGGCGAATAAGAGTTTCTAACGCCATCTTTTGAAAATGCCGTTGTCCCTTTCGGCGTCTTTTTGTATGGAAGTGTCAGCTCCACGCTGAAAATTCAGCTGCTTCATATGAGGAGAACGTCAATAATGGATACCAACCCAACAAAAAGCGGTGATAAAGCAGGTTTAAACAAAGGCGTCAATCCTACTGCTTGGAAGCAGCACTAGAGTTATTGCAAATGTCACGATAGGTAAAATTGATATATTGACTTCGTAATCTAGTGACAAGAGTTAGTATTCCACCACGAGAATGATAATTTTTGCTTACAATTGGTGCTGATATCAACTTCTGTACAGAGAAAAAATCGATAATCTACTAATTGCTCGGTATCCCGCATCTTGGGGAAGCAAATCCTCTCTGTGTGTTGCAATTTCGTAGGAAAGTTACCTCGGCTGTGAAGCAACTATTTTAGAAGTATATTTGTGTTTTATATTGAAACAATCTTAAAAGATTGAGTTTAATAATATTATCTATTATTATGCCCTGTTTGATATAATCAACAAATAATCGATTTTTAGAGCCGCCAGCTGACTCAGCTACAATCTTTCAAATATATGTAGTCTTTTATCCTGAGAAAAGTAGATCATAAGAGTTTGTCACCTTAAATATTTATTATTCATTTCATCATCTCAAAATCCTCTTGACGTTAACTCAGACATATAAAGCTTGAGTTGAATATCATAACGACAGAAATAATTAATCGAATCAGGCGTGACTTCGTGGAAGGAAACAATATTATTCATGTAAACTATGGAAAAGTACAAAGTTTATCGTTTAATATAAATAATGAAAGAAGTTGTACGGATTACTATTACAAAAGAAATATGGTGAATATACTTATGTGGCAACGATTGCCGTGGAATTCCCCGATTAAAATCATTACCACGGTAATACTGGAAGCTGTTATGCCTCATTATAAAAAACTGCCAATTAATATTTAACGGCGCATCACATCCACTTCAGGAGTAAAGAAAATACAGACTGATTTGAACAAATGTAGATGAAGGATTATATCAACAGACATTTTTCAGAATATTCATTGATTTAAACATTTTACATAAGGATGTCAATCCTCTATCCCTATCAATGAGGTAATAGGTGAACTACTTGTAGTTAATTCTTGAAGTATGTGTAAAAATGTCAATAGATTTTGTCATTTGCTGCAGCATAGGTTTTATGATAATGTAATGATTTTAATGACCTTCTGACTTCTGACAAAAGTGCTATCGACGGCTCATTCCTCTTGTTGTTTTTATGCGAAACCGTGGCATTTTGAAATGAGCGGGTAATGTGCATTTCTTGATACAAATATGAACTTCTACAATTAATATTTTCGCAGAATATTTTTATGCATACGTTTTTTTAGATTTCATCATTTATGAAAATTCTCTGCGAATTGGCCTTGCTAGCATTATCTGAGTTAACTTAGTGTAGCCTTAATGTATGTATCGTTTAACTTTTATCCTTCTCCATAATAGCTTTAAAAGCTATATTACGATTATTATTTCGTTCTGAATCTTCCATTTTTCCATACGAAGAGTGCTTAACAGCAGCGATATTTGGATGTCTTATAGTGAGGAATTAAACATATAAGCCTCTCCATTCATGTTGTCTTCTCTCTCCATTTCTACATTCTCGTCCCCTATAATACATGCCTTCTTTCTATCTTCTTTGTTCCGATACCTACCTCATCATCCCTTGCTTTTCTCCTCTTCTCTCTTCCTTCTCGAATCTTCTCTATTATTCTCTCCACTTTTACTTTCGATCCTCTCTTCATTTACCCAGACTTCTTCGCGCGTTTGTATCGCAGCAGCCACTTCATTGCATCCCGTCTCCATCTTTCTCATTACGCCAACCATCACCATGCGTCAGCCGCGCAAAGACGCGTCTCATCTCATAAATTAGTGGTCCCTTGAAGACTCGCGCCGCGTGCTCTTTAATTAGGACATACATCTGACTAACCAGCAGATGGCAGGCCGATCGCGGATGTGGTGACGTCCAACTTATTATTTCGGGACAAGGCCGGGCCCGAAGGATAATGTATTAGGGATGTGTCGGGTGAAGAGAGGGGAGGGAGGGGATTGCGGGATGAAGAAGGGTTCGGTTCGGCCGAGAAAGGAGGAAGGGGGAGTGGTTCTTAATCGATTCCAGGGCTGCACAAATAATTTATCCGCCACCCAAAGTAACGCCGAGAAAGGGATTAACAATGTGGTCCGGCACGAGGAGGTCGTAACTTGCAAAGGGATAGCATCCATTGTTGCTTAGTCTACTTAGGGCGTCAGATAACCAACTGGATGGCGAGCTGCTAATATCTCTCGGCTCTCCCTTTCTGTTTTATCTCCCTCTCCACCACCCCTCTCCATTCACCCTTTCCCCCACCCCTCTCCTCCGACCCTGTCTACCCTCCCCTCTCCTTCCACGCCTCTCCTCCTTCCCCTCTCCTTCCACCCCTCTCCTTCCACGCCTCTTCTCCCGCCCCTCTTCTCCCACCCCTCTCCTCCCACCCCTCTCCTCCGCCCCTCTCCACCAACCCCTCTCCACCCACCCTTTCCCCATTTCCTCACCTCTTCTTCCTCACCCACTGCCCTTATCTCGCCACAATCTCCGCTCTGCCAGGACTTGAATATTTCCTCTCCCCCGCACAGATTTCGAAGCACGATTTCTTCATTAGAGGGGAATAGGCGTGCTAACGAGAAATTACTGCCGTCAATTGTTCTCATGAGAACGTGGAAAGAAACGATTATTTCAGTCTCGATTTTTTCTCCCGATATAAAAGTTCGACATACATTCGCTGAAGTTTTTTTGTTGTGTTATAATGCAGGCGAGTTAGTGCAACGGGCGATATAAAGAACCACAAATACCGATCGAATGAGTCAAATCAATCGGTTTCAATTTTCTCAATTCCAACATCGATCTTTGAAAGACTGAAGCGATGCGAACGCAACGTGTCTCTCGAGTGGTCGGAACGCATCGCTTTGAAGCTAGCCCGTGCTGGAAGGCCACAGGTGCGTTACTGACAGAGGGCGTTAAAACATCTTCGATTCCCTCAGCAGAGGGAAGGAGTGAGATTTCACACGAACTGAATGATGAGAGAAAATGATCAATACTAAAATTACTCGATGCTACTCGATACTCAATACTAAAATTACTCGTTGGAACAAATTCTCATCTGAACCTCATCTGATATAAAGAGACGAGCTAGAAGCGACTATCACGCCGCATCAAGTGTTGAACTTCCCCATCGGTCTCTCGAACGGCAATGATTTCGCAGTTCCGCGCTTAATCTCTTCCGAGTCACGGAACGCGAATCACTCCTCTGGATACGACTGCCGCCTCTCAGGAGCGCGTTTCTCATACTGATATTATTAAACTTATTCGGAGAACTGCTTGCCAAAGAACTCTTTCACAAACATTTAAAGCGGTTTCTCAGTGGTAGTATAATTATTATCCACGCATATTTCGATTTATTTCGAATAATAGGCGCGGCATAAGATGAGCCTGCAGTCGGAAGAAAAGATGCGTCCCAGATCGCATTAAGGATCCGTGGGCGTGAACGTACCAATTGCGTGTGACGGAATCGGCGTTGCGAGCGGCGATACGCTCCGAAAGAGCTCCTCGATAGGGGAAGGTGGGGAGCACGCAGTCCAACGCAATTTTAAAGGAGAGGCGTGCGTGCTTGGTGCGATGCATAGATGGCGCACGGATGGCGTATTACCGCTCTCTGACCTCGTTTGCAGACGCCCTCTCTCCGAAGAATATGAGGCCGCCGGGAGATCAAGTGCGGAGGTCAAGGGGTCGAAAGGCGGGCGCGAAGGAAATGAAGAGCGATATTGGGGAACCGTATGCGAGGAGGCAATGGAGAAAGTTTCAAAAGGTGTTCGAGAGAAAGAGGTTTGAGATATGAGGAGTCGGTAACGGGCGGCGGAATGAAAAAAAAGAGATGGGAATTTCTAAAAAAAAGGAGGTCCCTCACTCGACTCGTGCTTCATGGAGACTGAAGGAATTAATGGCAAGCGAGAGAAATTGGGAAGGGAACGTACATGCAAGGGAATATGTGGTTGGGGATGGTGGGAGAGAGGGGGGAGAGAAGAAGGGAGATAGGGGGAGGGAGAGATGGAAGGAGAGAGGGAGGGAGAGAGGGAGGGAGAGAGGGAGGGAGAGAGGGAGGGAGAGAGGGAGGGAGAGAGGGAGGGAGAGAGGGAGGGAGAGAGAGGAAGGGAGAGAGAGGAAGGGAGAGGGGAAGGAAGAGAGGGAGGGAAAGATGGAGGGAGAGGAAGGGAGAGAAGGAGGGAGAGAGAGGAAGGGAGAGAGGGAGGGAGAGAGGGAGGGTGAGAGGGAGGGAGAGAGGGAGGGAGAGGTGGGAAGGAGCCTTCTTACAGTGTGAGATTGGGAACTGAAACGGCCGAAAATGGTCTCTATCTCCTCCTCCTCCATTACGGGCCCCATCGCGGGAAACACACAAACGCACACACGCACGCGCACACAAGCGCACGCATGGTCAGACCACACATACGCTCCCACTCGCCATCTCCTCTTCTTCTTCCCTCTCTCTTAAGCTCTCTCACCTACGCTCCACTCCTCTTCCTCTCATTTTGCCTACGTTACTCCTCTTCCCCGCCCTCCCCTTCCTTCTTTTCCCCTCCTCTCCCACCCCTTCCTTCATTCTCCACTCTCCTCCTATTCCTCCTCTCAATCTTTTCCTTCTCCGTTTCTTCTCTTAACCTTTCATTCTCTGAATGATTTAGAAGGGAAGATGATCTCTCGGAAATGCCCATCCCGAGGGATTTGGCTAATTATCCGGTGGTACCAGTTTGAGTTGTGATTATTATTTGTGGGATAGGCGGAGTTGGGAGGCGGAGGGTGAGGGCAGTCTCTTAGGAAGGCGGGTCATAGGTCGAGAGACAAGGAAAGGGTGGCGCCCGCGCGCTCCACACAATGGCACCGATGAATAGGACAGGATTTATATCGTGTGTGTGTGTTCATATTGCGGAATCGCTAAAATGAGCATATCGGGAAATTTTGATAAAAAACGTGAAAGGTATCCTATTTCTGAGTGGAGGTGGACGCCTTCATATGCCCGGAGGATGATAGGATTGCTCGTGAGTATATAGCGCGCCTCTCTCTCTCACACACACACTTTCTCCCTTTCTCCCTCCCTCGCCGTGCTGATCTACTGCCCAAACAGCATTCACCAAAACACATCCTACGACCTCTTGACTTTAAATCCGGTTCGTCCATTTTTCCAATTTTCCATATTGTTTACTGTCCGAATGCACGGTTTTAGTTTTTTAATTTAAAAGTCGCAATAATCTCAATTTCGATTTCAAAGAAATTGCTTCCGTTTTCACTCTGGGATACAAAATTAAGAGGGGCCAGATGAAGTGCTGCGCGAATTTATTACTGGATCTCGCTATCGGACAGCAGATCCTCGCTGCATTTACGCCTAGTGACAGTCTATCGCTTTGCAGATTTTATCAAATGCATCGAATATGAATAGTACTAAAAAAATCGACATTTTGCTTAACCTATGACCCTTGCTACGTGGCTCGACCAATTGTACTCATCTATTTGTAACATCCAACGAATTAATCCTACTTTAAGAAATACTATCGAATTTTAAGTATTTTCCAAATTTAATATCTACTAATAAAATTAGTTCAATTAAAAAAACATTGATGCAAATTGTTACGACAGTATTTTCTAACAAAATTCAAACTCCTATGGAATTAGAAGTCATTTTCTTTATTTATCCGCTATTTTTGTCAATTATTAGTTTATGTTGTAAATATGTCCAATCTGTGATATTAAATGAAAACAAGATGATCGAAACAGAACTTATGATGCCTATTTTCCATTTAATCATTTATTTAATACTTATGTTGGCTTTAATAACTTTAAAGTCATCGCGGATATGTAGCTCTTTGTGTTCCCAAATTTCATAATTTAGCGTTATAAAATATTACAAATACATCCGAACGGAATATTAAATAAATCACGCGTATTTGCCCGGCAAAAATAACACGCGTACGTATTAGAATATACCGAATCTGAGTTCAACAATAGTTGTTGCTATGGCAACACACTAGTAATGAGTGATAAAAACTGCAAAATCGCCAGTATAATTCTAAGAAATACAATTGATAAGCAAAATTCTACGATAAAAATTATAATATTCATTACTTTCCTTAGAGAATAGTACAATACTTGCTCCGATATTACAATTCTAAGATATTTTAATATGCAAGAAAAAATTACCCTGCACGATGGAATTGAGATTTCCCACGTAAATCAAATGGGAAGGATAGTTCTTGGAATCGTATCCGGGACTTCAATCTGTGCAATAAAAACTATCCTCGGGAGTTTGGCCCATGTAGTAAGAGATCTTTACCAAATTTCATGAAAATCGGTTTATTGGATCAAACGTTAATAGGGGGGACGGACAGACTGACAGGCAAAACGACAAAACTATAAGCTTATTTCCATTCTGAGAAATGGCTAAAAATGGGAAGAGTTTTATCGAAAATTAACATGCAAACATACATAGTGGGAACGGAATTTTAAAAGTAATGTTAAATAACTGAGAATTTTGCCAGTATATTTTTCCGAATTAGCTAAACATAATAAGTCTTTTTATAAAAACAGATCGTTTTCTTAGAATATACTTAAAAATACTTATTACTGACCAACCAATTGAAATAAAGAAATTCGAAATGGCGAACATACGGTCGAAGTTATTGCCAAAATCACATTCATGTGGCTTTCCTTCAGACAATATTTATGTACTCGCGCTTTATTTAACGGAAGATTTACATTGAAAACAAAGTTTCTTTCAGAGCTGTGAAAACTATTGGAGGAACGTTTTTTCCCAATCTTGATTTCGGACATAGAAATCGACAATTCTTTCTGGAAAAGCGTTATATGAATGCAGCGGCGCAATTCCCTCATGAAGAAAGCAGTTTTCAATTCTGCTTGCTTTCGTTCAACCAAATCTTTTCTAATGTGCGGAGACAAAATTTTGAGGACGCTAAACCGGGAAAGAAAAAAAAACGGGAATAATGTGTCCGTTCTCTGTTTATATGTTTTGCAGAAAAACTCAACACTGAATACGTAGCAGAAACTTTCTCATAACCGAAAAGATCTACTCCACCTAATAAAACATTACCATAGAAATTATATGTTTTGCTGTCTTATGAATTAACGTATTTAAACTGCATTTGAAAATTGCTTGATATCATTGGTTTAGTTTATATCATGAAATAATTTTCATTGGCAACGAGAAGATCGCTCAGATTGGTTTTAATACGAATCGATGATAAAGATAATTTCGCGTGACAGAATGCAATGTGTGTTTTGAGCCCTTGGTTATACTGGAAAAAGGTACGCGACAGGCTCATATCCTGAGTGTAATTTATTGTTCGCAAATTGTCTTCTGTATTGCGTCCATACTTGTCACCATCCCGTGACATATTTTATCAATGAAAGGCGAATAAATGATATCTATTCAGAAACTCTGTTTCGGCGAACGTTCGTTCAACGTAAATTTACTTCAACCAATGTATTGAATTTTAAAGTAAATCCCTTCATCGAGCGTACTGTTTACTTTAACGTACGATAACGAATAACCAACTCAGATCACAGAAATTCATACTTTTAGAAAAGCTCCAAGAGACTCCAAGGCCCTCTTGTGCATCCATAGATCAGCGTTTCCCAACAGGCGCGGCGGTTCGCGTACCCCTAGGGTTTCGAGAAATAAATCTGAGCGGTTCGCGAGAAAAATTTGGTAATATTTTTCACTTCCTTGGTTCTACAATTCTTACTAACATTTTAATTTAATTGAAATTATTTTCATGGTCTTATTTTCGATTTTCTCTTGTTTCAAGAATTACATTTGAAATTAACAGGGTACTAACTAGAAACCGATGACAATATCTAAAATTCTGATTTTATTTTGAACGTTTACATACTAATTGTAAGTGCTATATAAACTTTTAATTTTTCATGAATTAAACGTGTTCAAAAATATTTGGTTTTGGAAAGTTTAATCTCCATAAAGGGTTTCGCCGCCAAAACTGTTGCAACTCAAGGGGTTCGCGAAGAGAAAAGGTTAATCCAAGGGATTCGCGACGAGAAATAAATTAGCCCAAAGGGTTCGCGAAGTGAAAGAGGTTGGGAAGCGCTGCCATAGATGATGTGTTCCCAACCACTTTGATGTGGCGAAAACCAAGTTGTATCTTAGAATATCCAGCGAGAATCACTATGCCTATGCTAAAATAGGAATGGTCATGAAAAAATCAAACTATCGTAAAGTTATTCTTAATGTTCTTGAATACATTTAGAAAGAAAGCAATCTAGAAAATTAAATCATTGCTTATAAGAAGCAGGACTTTAAACCTCCAGTCACTAGGGCGGATTTCTCAAACACGAGTAGTCGCGCGGGGTAGATTATAACCCCATATGATTTACATTGAAAATGCATGCCAAATGTAATACATTCTTCAAAAAAATGACAAATATATATCTAATTAAGTAGAAACACAACAGATAGTTTTTTAATAATATTATTTTAAAATAAAAATTGACAAAACTTAAGTCAATATTTCGATAATATCAAAAATAGCGAAAATACTTTTGGCATGCAAAAACAAAATACAAAATGAAATTTGGTGAAAAGAGATTAAATATAAATTAATTTCTAATATAAATATATAATAAAAACATAATAGTTTATAAAAGTATAATTGTAATAATTTTACACATTATCCCCCGGTTTGCCAGACTTCGACCCCCGGTTGACACACCGGCAGCAAGGAATATTCTACGACGCACTGGCCAAGCGCTAGTAAGAGAACGCATTCACCACATTCGACGGGCTCTTGACATCACTGCCCGAAGTCAACTATCAGTGCACCTGCACCTAGCCACTATCCTGTCCCCAAGAGATTGGGATTACATTGACCAGTCCACTACAGCACAGGAAAGCCTGCTACTACGTAAAAACACCGCGAAGCAGACCAAGAAATTTGACCGCCTCGTGGGCCCCAAAAAAGAGGCTCCACCACTCAATCCGGACCGGATTGTCATCAACCTCACGGACCAACAAATTGACGACGCCACCAAGTCGATTCTCTGCAAAGGCCTTAACTTTGCCCCCGCTCCCAAAAAGATCCCCGTCCGAGACATAATGGGAGGAGTGGAGCAAGCGATCAGAGTGCTCCCACAAGAAACTGCAGAAGAAGTCAGAAGGGACATATGTATGGCCCTGAAAAGGGCCGTTCCGCCAAAACCGAACATCACCTTCGCTGAACGGAATGCCCTACGGAAACTGCGCGACGACCCCACCATCACGGTGTTACCTGCAGACAAGGGCAATGCATCAGTTCTCATGGCCACCACCGAATACCATGGGAAGGTATTGCAATTACTTCAGGACCCAGCCTGCAGGAAACTCCCACGGGACCCAACTGAGTCAATCCTAAGGAAAACCTCTGCTCTTGTCAAGAAATCGGGGCTACCTCAAGATATGCTCTGGACTCTCCTACCCCAAGCAGCAATACCTCCAAGACTGTATGGCCTCCCAAAAATTCACAAGGAAGGGGTACCACTCCGACCCATAGTCAGCGCCATAGACTCCCCCACTTACCAACTGGCGAAATATCTGACCAGCCTTCTGGGGCCACTGACGGAAAACTGCGAGCACCACATAAAGAATTCCACCGAATTTGTGGAAACTCTCTCCACACTTAGAGTAGATCCTACCGACATACTCGTTAGTTTTGATGTAGTGTCCTTGTTCACCAAGGTCCCAATCAAGGAAACATTGGAACTGCTGAAACCCCGATTTCTACCATGCACCACCACCACCACCATCCCGCTCAACGTAGATCAGTCCTCTCAACTCTGGTGCATCGGGCGAGGGCTATCTCCGACCAAGAAAGCCTTCCGGCAGAAATCCGGCATCTACAGCACACGTTCCGGCAGAATGGTCACAAGGAATGGGAGATCAACAGGGCCCTAAAAAGGGCCGAACACCCACCAGACAACAAAAACCAAGAACGGGAAAAACCAAAAACTACAGTATGCCTGCCCTACATCTCAACGATATCGGGGAAAATCTCAAGGATTCTAGCGAGACATGGGGTTAAAACCGTCCATAGGCCGCCGAGGAAAACCAGGAGTTTCCTGCACCCAGTAAAAGATGATCTAGGACTGAAAACGTCGGAATCTACAAGATCCCGTGTGAGTGTGGGAAAGACTACATCGGACAGACATGCCGCACAATTGAAACCAGATTAAAGGAACACGCTCGCTACATCAGACTTAATTACCCGGAGAAGTCTGCGGTGGCCGAACACAGCCTGTCCTCGGACCACCGCATACAATTCAAGCACACCAAAAGGATTTCGAGAGCTAATGGCTATTGGGACCGCGTAGTGAAGGAAGCCATCGAAATCCGCCTGAACCGCAATAACATCAACCGAGACAATGGATTCCTTCTCAGCAAGGCGTGGGACCCTATGATAGCCCAATTAGCCAACGAGCGCTCAGCCAATAGGACCACACAATGCAACAACCAATCACCAACGAGAGCCAGCCAATAGGACTGCTCCATACAACAGCCAATCACCGACCTGCTGTCATCCCCCGGCAGGTATATAAACCTCCACAGAAATCAGATGGTGACAGAGCTAGTCGCCGAAACGTCGGAAGAAATCTCCGAGACAACCCGGTTGGAAACCCGAGAAAAATTCACCATAATAATTTTACTATTTTTCAAAAGTCCTCATTTTGTCAGATGTGTCATACACATCTATTTTTCTCAGATGTTTCAGAATTTTTATCAAATTTCTCATACACAACCACAATGTATAAATTAATGAATATGAAACAATTAGTGTATAAATTTTAAGCAAATATTTACTATCAAGAATACTGCATATGGTGAGAGAAAGAGAAAAGACCAAAATTTTTTTCCTCACCACAGAAATCATAGGTTTCGGTTAAAATTTGTTGAGGAACATAAACATGAAAAAATAATCAATTATTGCATTAAGAACTAATTCACCATAACAGCAAATACATTTTTCACATAAGGAGATATTTCACAGATATTCGTCTCAGATCGCGATGCGCCGTCTAAAAAAATGCTTCCTTACTCAAAAACGGTCGACACAACACTAGAAATATTTGCCTAAAAACCTTCTACACATGTGTCATTCCAGCACTGACAAGAAGGAGACAGCAAAAAACGAACGGGAGGGAAACCATCATAAAATGTGAGGGGTGGGGTAGAAATCTACCCCGCGCGAGTACCGGAGCGTTAAGCACAGTTTAAGAGTACAGTCATTTCCAAGAGTATTACAACAATTTGAGCGGCGTCGCTTTCGCGGCAGACTGAATTTTAACTTTCTATCTACGTGAATGTTATGTCAGTCGGTGAATATGTATCTCTGTCGTGACGCCTCCTCAGCCTTCAGGGTTTATTATTGTATAAAATACGACGTATTCTTGCGAATCGACCGGAGTTAACAAAGATTATTCCGCGTCTTGGGCGATCGTTTGAGCGTACTATTATAATTCGCCATTGTTATTTAACAGTCATTCTTGCATCGTGGTGATAGCGTAAGTAGGCCCATGGAATTGTTTTTTCGTCCAAGTGAGGGGTTGTTTGGGGATTGCTGAGTCAAACTCGCTGCCAATTCTCAAAAACAGTCGAGATATATTATGCCTTTGAAAAAGTAAAAGAAAACACTTTTGCAGTTTCTTCTTCCATTACTTGCTACTTGGTAGCATTCACTGTATATTCCACGTTAAACACCGACGTAAGAAGTCGGTTTGGCTGACGGAATGCACGAGATTGTAATGCGGTATATCTTTTTTATGATTCATTGAGTTAAATTGTTGTTGCAGCCATCATCATTTCGTTTCACTTCGTTATTAAGTGAACCTCATTTTCACAGATGAGTCGTATGTAATTACAAGGTAAATCAATGTCCGTAGTATGTGTGACTGCAAAAAAAACCTGCAAATTATTGACTGACTTCGCAAAAGTTTTTGCGGGTACCACTAGATTGATTAATTTTTTCGTGCGCACGCAACATTTGGAAAATGAAGGGAAATGGTTTATCTACGATGAAGAAATAACCAAAATACGTTTATTTTCTTTACGCATACACAACGTTTGTAAGTGAGAATAAATGGGTAATTTACGGCGAAGGTATTGCGTGAAAATACAGATTAGATCACAACTATTCGAATAAATTATGTTTTAAGTAATAGTCGATTGTATTATTAATTACAATATATCAGAGAAGAATTGACTTAATCAACTTCAACCAAATTTGGTACATAGAATTTTCACATAAATACATTACCAAAATGACATATTTCGCCCGAATCTACTCCGCAGTGGTGCCAAAATTGCAAAATTAAACATTTTGGTAATTATAAATTTGGATTTGATTTCAATAAAATTTTAAATAAATGAGGTGTGCAACATAAAAAAACAAAATCAAGATGGTTGGCATAGATATCGCATTGACATCTGAGTTGAGGGAGATTGTGCAACTGGCAAGGTCTGTGGGCGGTGAGGGTTTCAATGATATGGAAGAAGAAGAAATAGAATAACTTTTGACCTCGTCCCAGGAGGAGTTAACTGAGGAAAAAATGCTGCAGATGCTCGAGTCCCATGAAGACGAGGAAGAGGTGCATGAAGAGGAGGATCAGCCCATACCAGCAATGTTACGGGAAACTTTGCTTGGTTTTGACGTATTTGCAAGTGGTCTCGTTGAAGCAGAGTTTAACACGGACAGAAGCCTAAAATTGAAACGTGCTATTGAAAAATGTACACTACCATATCGTTAGCTTTATAAAGCTATGCAGACTACAGCGATGTAGAGATGCATTACAGATTGAATTCTGCGAACCATCAACACAAAAAAACTTGGTGCTGCCAAAATGTTAGGTAAGGAATTGATTTAAATTAAAGTTTTAAAGTTGATTTATCATTTAATATTATCTTGTCCAGCGATATTTATGTAAAAAGGTATAAACATTACTTTTCAAAGTGTGGGAACGTAGCCCTATTTTTTCCATAAGATATTAAATTCACGCAGCGCGTTTTTTTCCAACGCGTTTGCTTCAGGAAAGTAACTACCGCGTTGTGTGAGGGTCTACGGTACCGCATTACAATCTCGTGCATTCCGTCAGCCAAACCGACTTCTTACGTCGGTGTTTAACGAGGAATATACAGTGAATGCTACCAAGTAGCAAGTAATGGAAGAAGAAACTGCAAAAGTGTTTTCTTTTACTTTTTCAAAGGCATAATATATCTCGACTGTTTTTGAGAATTGGCAGCGAGTTTGACTCAGCAATCCCCAAACAACCCCTCACTTGGACGAAAAAACAATTCCATGGGCCTACTTACGCTATCACCACGATGCAAGAATGACTGTTAAATAACAATGGCGAATTATAATAGTACGCTCAAACGATCGCCCAAGACGCGGAATAATCTTTGTTAACTCCGGTCGATTCGCAAGAATACGTCGTATTTTATACAATAATAAACCCTGAAGGCTGAGGAGGCGTCACGACAGAGATACATATTCACCGACTGACATAACATTCACGTAGATAGAAAGTTAAAATTCAGTCTGCCGCGAAAGCGACGCCGCTCAATTGTTAGAAACTTTCGGAAATGAGTGTACATGGCTGATTAACTTCTATATCAATGGCTGAGCATCCATTGCTGCATTTATCGAAAGCTGCAGAAAGTGAGCGGCACAGCCTTGCCATTGAATAAGTAGGCATTATATGTAGTGTCTTCTTCGATGACGACCGCGGTGTGGTCAGCACTCAGAACTTCTAGGTTTACAACCGACAAGAATCGCGATTGTAAGATCCAATCAGATTCAGATATGTAATGTAACCAAATAATTGCTTCCATTGCTAGCCTTCTAATGATCGAAGGTGATGGATGGTCGTGAATGAAGTATTTCTGATTTTAAATGCTTTATGAGTTTCTCGTGCTAACTATTTTTGAGGACATCAAGGTGGCATGAAAGCTTTGTTTGTTCTGGGGGATCGTAAGTCCATGCGTTAACTTCGATCACAAATTCTTGAACGCAGTGGCTTCGGCAGCTTTAAACGGTCTTCCATCAGCCACAATAAAGTATAACACTGCTTTATCATATTGTTCCATAGTTTCCAATTTAATTTATTTTCTCATAAAATGTGTCATGGTAGCTTGTATTTAACCTTGGGATTCTATGATTCTTCTTCAGGCCGCTTCAATTCTTTCTTTTTCCCAACTGTTTCTTTTGCCTCACTGCGCACCGACGGATGCTTCCTTTCCAAATGTGCCCATAAGTGGGAAGTTGTTCCACTGGCTTGCGACGATAATATTTGACAACACAATTTGCACTTAAATACTTTGTCACTTATTTGAAAATGAAATAGAACGTTGAAGGGTCTGAATTCCGACTGATATGAATAAAAAATAATGATACAATCATTTGAAAAAATTAATATGTACAATTTAAGTAAAAAATAGTGAAATATATTAAATCGGTTATTAAATATTTAGGTTTGGTAAGAAAATAACAGCTAATTATCCTAATTTTTCAGTATTAATGTGTTAAATGGATCTAAACTGGCAACACTGTAACTGAAGTCAGCTGCAAAATTTCGAGATCAAAGTAATTCGTCAGTGTCGTATTAAGTGGAACTCTAACTTAAATCTGAGCATGGTCACAGCGGCGAAATTTCGAGACCAAAGAAATTTGTCAGTGTCGTAGGTCTGTATTAAGTTGAAGTTATAATTGCAAACACTAAAACATAAAACCTACAACTAATTTCTCATGTGAATGATACTTCACTCAATAAATAATTTAATATTTGTATTATCTTGCCTTTATTAAACAAGAAGTCCAATCCAGGACTAATGCAGGCTGGTTTCCCAAAGTTGACGTCTCGAATTGATTACTGATATTTACAGGAAATGTTTCAGTATGTGTGAGTCATTCCAAGAAATTCTCATATCATAAATACCACTTGTAGTTTATATTTTATCAATGATAGAGAATAATTGGAAAACCAATTAATAGAGCATTATCAGGTTTAAAATACTAAAATAAATGTCAAAATCACTCTCTGACATTACATTTGCATGTAGAATTAAATAAACGAATTAATTCAATATTACTGTTCACACGCTAATATGTCTTCATCAACTGACTATTGCTGAAGAGTAGTCGAGTGGAAAATAAAATAACCCAAAATTCGGTTGTATGAATTAAAATTGACATTATTTTCTCTTTAGAACAGTACAAACTTCTCTCCGATATCAGAATTGTAATATATTTTAAAGTATTAAAGAAAAAATCACTTCAAGATGGATTTGAGACTTCCTATGTAAAACAATTAGGAATAAGTTCCTGGAATCGAACCCAGGACTTCAATCATCGCAAAATAAAATATAGCCCGGAGGTTGCCCCTGGCATCACGAGCCTCATACGAAGTTTCATGAAAATTGGTCAATTGGTTCAAAAGTTGTTAGTAGGTGACACACACACTGACAGGACCATTTCATAAGGCTGTTTCCTTTGGAAACCAGCTTAAAAAGATGAATGTTACCGCACTACAAATAATATTGGTCGATATATCGTCTGTCGATTAAAAATTTACTAATCGTTTTTTGCAATATCGAATCGAATTCTTAAATCCGATTCGAATTCGAATCGTGCATCGAAGAGGACCCTAGTAAACACCCAGTTCCGGATGACCGATTTTTACCGAAAACTAATTAACTCTTGCTATTTTAACGCAAATGTCACATATAAAATTTCGCGTTGATCCAATTAATAGTTTTTAAGTTGGAGTACCCACAAAATTCCAATCACACGCGCACACACACACAGACATCATCGAAAAAATTGTCCAAACGTGTTCAGGGGACTTCAAAACATACTTATATTTCCGTTGAAATCTCGAAATCGATTTTTTTTCATGAAAAGAATAATACGTATGGAGAAAGTAAAAAATCTTTATATATAATTACTCAATGTCTGTCCGTCCATCCGTCCGTTCCCCCTTTTATCTCTTGAACAGTTTGTCATCGAGAAATGCTGTAAACGCCATTTTGTTCCAGCCAAATAGGAGACCCCGGAAAAACTATTTTTGTTTACGGATGTGTCCCGGATTCGATTTCCATATGTTTACACAGGAGTTTTGAATTTTCAAGGTGCGAGGTACTATATTTCTTTCATCCATTAAAACGTAAATATGGACCGAATTTCTCCTTTTTCCTTGATTCGACTGCTAAAACATTTAAATATCTCATTCTTGCAATTTTTTGATGCTGCACGGAATAATTTCTCAGAAACACGCATTTTTTTCAAAATTTTATGGCTTTTTCGTACTTTTTCCGGGTGTTGCAAAGGCGTCCCAGATTGTTGTCTCCGATTGAATTAGCATCTATTAAGCCTTCAAATAATCAAAATGATTACGTTATCCACTTCCCGCTGTTTATGAAGCATTGAAATTATAGTTGTAGCAATGTCAAAGTTAATAGATTGCAACTTTAATAATTAAAGATTATTATTATTCAGTAAACTGCGTGTGGGCATTTTTAAAGAATGACCAAAAGAAAAAAAATTTCTTTCTTTATTTCAAAACTGGAATATGACCTTTTTCGAATGAGAGAGACAATTAAAATTGCACATGTAAATTATAAAAACAAACATGGCATTCAAAATATCAGTTATCTAATTTTATAAGGAGAAATTGGCTATTACTACTTTAAAACATGCAGATTTCTGACTGACTTCGCGTTTTGCGGGTATCACTAGTATGTTTAATTATGAAACTGAAAAAAAAATTAACGAAAACTTCAATAAATGTCTTCTCTATCGCTGACATCCTCAGTGTCATAAACAACTTTACCAACAGAGATACAGAGTAAATCGAGAAATGGTCGCATTTTCTTGACTGTGTAAGACCGAAACTGTATACTTTTAGTCCGTGTAAACCGAGGAACGGTTACTTCTCGTCACAGTGTAAAATTTCAACTATGTACATCAAGTACCGTGTAATTCGAGGGACAGGTGCGAGATGCGAGATTTTACTATATTTCTCAAGTGTAAAGTGTAAAAATGCATCGTTGCACACCTTCACTATTAAATAGTGAATACATGCAACAATGCGTTTCCCTCGTATCAAATTGCGATTATTTCACTATATTTTAAAAATACCAACACTTCGAAAAGTTGGCGTTTCTCACGAAATAATGGAAATAATTGCATATAAAATTTGAAATAATATTTTATACAACCTATCAAAAATATTTAGCAACTTATATAAGGTTCGCAACACACAGCTCGCGCATCACTGCTTATGATAATGCCGAATCTGCTTATTTATTGCAAGTTATCTATCATTTTCTATGAAATATCTTCCATGCCTATCATAAAGGAGTTACATCTACGAGGTTCTTTTCAAGCTAGAATCTTTTACAGTTCCCTTTTTAAATGAGGCCGCATCCATGGATGCGTTGCTTCACGACTTCTTCAGATACTGCACATACTACTCAACATTCTCTCTATCCCCTCTTTTCTCTCTCTCCCTCCCCCTCTCCCCCTCCCCTTCTCCCCCTCTCTCCCCCTCTCTCTCCCCACCCCTCCCCCTCTCTCCCCCCTCTCTCTCCCCACCCCTCCTCCTTTCTCCCTCCCCCTCTCTCTCTCTCCCTCTTTCTCCCCCCCCTCTCTCTCTCCCTCCCTCCCCTTGCATATTACACCGAAGGCGCGACTTTTCCTTGTCCGCTCCATAATTATATCCGTTCCGTGTGAAGTTGCTCTTACATGAGGAGGATATCGCGGGTGCAGAGGGGCAGGCTCCGCTCCACACCCCTCCCGAACACTCCCCCTCCCAGCCCTCGCCCTCCTTGGCGCCTCCCTCTCATTCCAGACTACTTCTTCCAAAGGACAGAACAAAGTGGATTAGGCAGTATCGCCAAGCATAGCGGAGTATATTGGTGGGATGCGAAGATCGGAAGATGGAAGGGCAGCAGAAGAGTGATGTCGATGAAGGCTTGCTGGGAAGGAAAAAAACAGTTGACGTCTGTGTTATATTGTCATCGGGACGATTGACGGTGAGAGGAGTTCACAACGGAATTGCGGTTATTATCATAAAGTTATTTTGGCGTCGATCTCGGTTGAATAATATTGAACCGAATAAGGAATTTTTGGTGAACTGCCGGAACGTAAGCTCCAAATATAGCTCGAAGGGAACCTGCTTAGCACTCCTCATTTGTGATAATATCTTTACTATCATCGCCGCTATTTATCAAAGCTTAAAATTGGGAAAAAACCTTTTGACAAAAATAGGACGGTAATCTCTTTATGACAAAATGCCTATTATTACTTACCGCCCTCAAAATAAATTCTTGGCTGCGGCAACCATCCGTCCCGTTAAGGGTGACATTGTTAAATACTTGAAGCGTTTCCATTAAATTTATCATTTTCATAAATTCTCTAACAAATATGTTTGGAATGAATGAGAAAAAAATGTTATATTAAAAAAATCTATTATAAATTATAATAATTTACCACTTTTTCAATTAAAATCGAGTCCAAATAAGTTTTTTAGCATTAACATTTAATATTCAAGGTTTCACAGCCAGAAAAAATTGTCTGCGTATTTCCGGATTGCTTTTCCTGACCTTTTGTGTAGATAAATTAGACTCAGTGATAATGTATAAATTATAAAATAGCTCATTATTTAGCTTCGAAAACTTTTAAAATATACCACTTAATAGAAAAAATACCATAAATGTAGGATATAGTCTTTACAACTATTAAGATTGCAAAACTTTAATTGTGGATGTTGGAGCTGTGCAAAGTGCTAAGAAATGGCAGTTTAATATACGTTGATGCAACTGTTATAATTTCATTTACAGGATCTCTCTGCGGGCGATATTGATAGATTTTGAGTAAAATTTACAATTTTCTACATTTGATCACAAAAGTATATTTTTAAATTGAGCTTCTATGATTTGGTTCAACCATTCTTCCATATAAAAAACTTAAATGTCGATTATAGTACCTTTGTGAGTTTAGGGGCTGCGGAAGCCTTGAAACAATGCTACAATAAGTTTTGAATATATGCAGGTGGGAGGCGGAGAAAGAGGAGGACAGATCGATAGATGTAGGATGGGAAGACGAAGGGGGCAAATCGAGAGGGGAGGGAGAGGCAGAGAAAAGGGGCAAATCGATAGGGGAGGGAGGGGTAGAAGAAGTGGGTGAGGCCGTGTATCTGCGATAAGGGATTCCGTGTTCACGAGCTGTGCTGTGGTACGTACGCCGAAGTCTTGCGTCAAGTACCGTGCGCGCCCCCGGTGGCAGCAGAGTGCGGCCACATACAGCGTCGCCTCTAAAGGTGGTGATAACGAATCGGCTGTGCGCACGATGGCAGAGAAGCACGGGAAAAGTGAGAAAAGGGCTTTGTGTGTACGACTTCCCGTCTAAAGGAATGCGCCTCTCACTTTATTTCGGCTCTACGTATCTTAAGCGAGTGGAGTACAGCTTTGAAGTTATTTGAATAAACAGCTATATTCAAATGTTTGACATTTAGTTTGAAATTTTTCTCAAAATACGTGCCGTTATTAGTTTGAAGAATCTGCTCCATACTGTTGAGTCGATGTGAATACCAATGGCGCCGTTTTGATTCTTATTTTTCTCCGTATGTAAATAAAACTCATACACACAGAAAAATGGAAGAATTAGAAAGGATGGCTCCTCACGTAATCAGATGCACACGATATTTTGCGTCTAAAAACTCTGAAACAATGCTGTGGAGCTTCTTTTCTCGGTATTTAGTCCAAATTTCCTTAGTTAACTTTGGCACCACAATTTCTCTTCTACAAATCTCACGAATCCTCTTTTGCTCCCCGTCACTTGCGGTCACCTTTTAGGTGCAATCGTTTCTGATATAACGCGATAGTTGCGTTCTTGGAGTTATAGAAAAATCGCGTTATCGGAACTATTGATTCAATAGGAATTAATAGGTTAGGGGGTAGGTTGCTCGAAGATGCCATCATGACTGATATTTTTCGATGCAAGTATTCATATATAGTATGTTGATTTCATTTGTGCTTTTATAATAACAGTGTTTAGTGTAATAATAAAATTCATAAATTGAATAAAACTGTGAAAAAATTACAGAAATACCTTAGTACGCGTTAATCTTTTTCGATAAGCGATAGAAAATGTGGGTTGAGGAGGACAAAGAGAGAAAATGATGTTGGTGGAGGAGAGTGAGAGAGAGGGAAACATGATGATGATTTTCTCGGTATTTGCACGAATAGTGCGTAACGTGGATTCGGAGAGTCTGTTAGCGCGAATGATATCACTCTTAACTGCGTTGTATCCAACAGGCACTCGTGTTATGAAAGCAGGGTTACCTAACACTTTCATCGCGTTTTATCCAATTCGCGTAATCAAACACGCGTTATTGCAGTAATGACTGTATTACCAAAATTAAACTTTTGATAGCAATTATTTACTGATATAATTAGACGACAGAGATAAAAATATTAACACTAGAACCCCGGGACCGGTCATTTTGACCGGTTATGAAAATGACATCGCTACTGTTCGCGTTGTAGGCGTGATAGTGCGCCGTAATTTCATGACTTTTAATCATTTAGTATGAATTGTTAGTTCCCCAAGTATAAACCATATAGTCTGTATTGTTCACGAGCAGTAGGCATTACTACCTTAAACCCCTGAACCGGTCACTTTGACTGGTAGATTTTTCCCACTCAAACTCGAAGAACGCAAACAGTAAATCGTTCGAGTTTTGAATGAAATATCGGAAGACCAGTCCGATGTGGATGATCCGGAGCCAGAAAGCGAAATTTCAGATGATGATTACGCAATGTATATTCCATCTTCATCAGCTAGTGATGTAGGAAGTGACATGAGTGACGGCAACGCAGTTGAGGGAGCAAGTGCATCAATAACTACACAAGGTATTGTAGAAGTATGTATTTTTTATTTGTAAACACAGAAGTACAAACTTTTACTAACATAGTGTAATATGACTATCAATAAATGTTGTGCAAGGGCGTAGGTCAAGAGGGAGGAGCCGCCGCGGTGCTGTCGGTTGGAGGGGAGGGCGCGGGCGTTCTTCGGCTGGACAGCAGACCTCGTTCCTCATCGCATCCACTGCGCAGCAAACATCTTCGGCGCAGCCCGTATCAGCGCAACGTGAACGAGGTCGTGAGCGCCCTTCCATTGGCACGCTCGTATTGGGCAAAGATGGACAAACGGTATGAACTGTGGCAGATATTGCAGTTCATGATCCAGGCCGACAAGCTCAGCAGAACGTGTTCCAAGAGAAGCCGGGCCATACACCACATGCCAAACGGCACGTAAACGATAGCAGTGTCTTGAGCTCTTGGTGACTTTTCATTGTTGAGTCCATGGTACGTCATATTCAGCACTGTATGCAGGCAGAGGCCCGGAGGCAGCTCGTCAATGACTCCTAGTGTGTTTCCCTTGACGAGTTGGACGCATTTTTTGCTCTCCTGTGCATACGCGGTGCACTCGGTGCCAGGTCTCTGGAGCTTGCTGAGATGTGGCCCAAGAAGTGGGGTCCAGGCGTGTTTGGAGAAACAATGAGTAGAGACCGTTTTGCTGAAATAATGCGTTATATTCGCTTGGACGAAAAGTCATTCCGATCACAGCGCCTGCAAAAAGACAAATTTGCGCTCGCATCACGCACTTGGAATAAATTCACAGAAAACTGCTACTTATGCTACGTGCCGGGGACTTTCCTCACTGTCGACGAGCAGTTGTACCCGACAAAGTGTCGTTGCCCATTCCTGCAATATATGGCAAACAAGCCGGATAAATTTGGTATCAGTTTTGGCTATTAGCAGATGTGGATTCAAAGTACGTTTGTCATGGCTTTCCTTATCTGGGTAAGGATGAGAGCCGACCACAAGATGAATCACTGCCAGAATACGATGTAATGAAGTTGACAGAGCGATACCTACACAAAGGGCGAAACATTACAACTGATAATTTTTTTACATCGCTCAAGCTTACTAAAAGACTAAAGAATTGTAACACCGCCCTCTTTGGAACTATGAACCGAGTTAGGAGAGAAATTCCTGCAGTAGTGAAAGAGATGCGTGCACCCTTGTATGAAACAACGCTTTTTACAACAGATGATGCGACACTGACAGTTCACCAGGGGAAAGTAAACAAGAATGTGCTGATACTTAGCACCATGCACAAAGACATATTGATTGGAGGCACTCATAAGAAGTTACCTGAATCTGTTTCATTTTACAACAAAACGAAGTGTGGTGTTGATGTTGCAGACCAAATGTGTAGAAAATATTCTGTACGCAGTGGAACGCAAAGATGGCCAGTTCACGTATTGTACAATATCCTTGATATAGCGGTGATCAATTTCTGGATCGTATTTCAAGAAGTCACAGGGAAGAAAATTTGTAGGCGCAACTTCTTCCTGCAACATACAGACGAGTTGAGGGCAGCCACTGTAGCATCTAGACCAGGAAGATTGATCGCTGGTCCACACGACGATTTTGGTAATAGACAGGAGTTACCAGGAAGGAAGAGAAGGACGTGTCAGGTCGGACGCTGCAAAGAAAACAAAACGACCTATCTCTGCAATACCTGCAAAAAGCGGGTGTGCGGCTCATGCACAGGAGTAGTAAAAAAGATCGTTATCTGTGTGAAACGCAATGAAGCAAGCACTGTACAATAGAGCACTAATAAAGATATTTCATTGGATACTTACCTAATTATTACTTATCGAGTAGAAAATGTTTCCATCCTCCAAATGCACTCATTAAATTCGTTGAGTCAAGCATTAGATTTTCAAATCCTGCGCCAAGAGGGTAGGCGACCAATGTGTAAGCCACTAATATTAGGTAAAATGGTATTGTTGAAAAAAAAATTGTAAGTTTATATTGAAACGAAGACATTCAAGCCAAGAAAACCACAAAATCTCATCGAAAAGCAAGAAAAAATACGACCGGTCAAAGTGACCGGTTCCGGGGTTTTAGGTATGGGCCACGGTCCCGGGGTTCTAGTGTTAAATAACAAATAATTACTTGCCTTGTTTTATGATAACTTCTATGCATTGGGCTTCAGGGGTTCGTATTATTCTACCTTGCGTAGTTTTTGCTCTCTTCTGTTTAATACTTTGTTTGAAATTGATATCAGTGGTACTTACGCTTCATAATTTTCGTAAGCAGATGAGGCCATAATCTAGATCAGGGGTGCGCAAACTAGGGGGCGCGACAAATGATGCGAGGGGCGCGATTATAGCCATGATTTAATTTTAACTGGAAGAAAATTTAGTTCTTTTTTCATATTTCATATATCTTTTTTGTTTACTATGTTATATTTCTGTAATCTTTCGTATTTACGAGAGTAACGTGCTGGGAATCCCCTCACTCTATTCAGCGTGACCGTGACTTTGTTTACAGTGCGCGTTATCGCACTACACTGCAGTAATTGTCAGTAAGAACGCCATGAATCAGAATTGAGAGTGGCGATTTCATCAATTAAGCCGAGACTGGACGAAATTGCCAGTAAGAGGCAAGCCCACAGATCCCACTGAATTAAATCTATTCATACAAAAATCAAGAGTTATTTTTCTTTTTTTGTGCTTTTCTTATTGTCATTTTAAAATGTGATATTTATTTTTGTATTCATATTGCTGTATAATTTCATTAATTAAGTGATATTTGACTGTATATCTATTAGAATGTTCATTTTGTGTATTTATCTTGAATTATTTTGTTATTTTCTGTTTTAATAAAATATACCATTTTTGTAACATACTATTTCTCAAAATTATCATCGACATAAAGCCCCTCCCAAATACCAAATCTTGATAAAAATCTTGCCAGCCATGGTAGGGGGCCCAAGTTTGTATTTTGAACAAAAATTGGGGCGCGGCATGAAAAGTTTGCGCACCCCTGATCTAGATAATAGATGGCAAATACGTGGCACGCGTTCCCGAAGTGGTACGCGTAAGCTCGTATTTTATGTATAATACATGAAGTTTCTTAGAGAAGGAGTAAACTAGAGGCACGCGAAAAAGATCCTTATGATTCGTATTACTTTCATGGCACGCGACACACAAAAATCATTTGCTATCCCTGATCCAGGTTATCATAACAACAGACCATTTGAACGTTATCTAAAGCTGTATTTAAGGCGAAATTCTCGTTTAGGCAAGTTTATTGAGTGATATGCTACAACCTTTAACTCAGTGCATTTGGTTGAGCACAAAATATCGTTCCTACCTTGCCAAGTAAGGGAGGGTGGAGGGTCACTCCTATGGTGAGATTTTGGATGAACAGAGTAAGAATCCGTTTTCAAAACGTGTTTAAGCGCTTAGATTAAAATCAGTCGAGAGATTCAAAAAAGTTCGACATTTTCTTCAACTCGCTGAAATCAAAGGTCTAAGGACTTAACATCACGATCGCAATCAAAAAATAATTTATTAATGCAATGCAATCGCCGCGAGATACTGGCAACTTAGTTTCTCCAACACACTTTTAAAACTTTCATCCCGCAAGTTAACAGATAAGACTCTAGTTCGTATTAACGTGAGAGGTTTTATTTCGCTTAATTGACCGACATTTAATGTAAAAGCGTGTTGCAATCGTACGATTCGAGCCATGAAAGTGAAACGAAAGTAAAAATGACTTGTAAAAGTCAGATATGTTCATGAAAATTTCACCACCGAAAGTATCAGTGCGATATATAGATGTGGAAATTTTTGAGAAGATATTTTGCCCTTTAACACTGACTTATGTATACTGAAATGCGGTAGTCTATAAAAGTTGCAATTTAACGCTGCGAAGGTTAAAAACGCGGGTCTATGGCATATAATTGGAGGATAAAGCGGAGGTTTGAAAGCGAAGTTATTAAAGCGGTCGCGTTCGAAATCAGCGGTCGCCAACAGAGTGACACGCGCTGAAATTGCATTCGTCATCGCTAGTGACTTTCGTGCTTCCGCGAGGAGCACGGTGCGCATCAGGATGCGACCAAAAGAAGGGATTTGAGCGGTTGAAAGGGCATCAGACGCATTTCAACACTCATCACCGGACTAAATTTCACATCTCATGCTTTCCGATAAACACATCACGCTTCTTAAGTCATCAGTAATTGTACAAGCAATTCCTTTATATGTGTTCCATATAAAAATAATCTCAGTCATTGGAATGAACGATTACAAATAATTAAAAGCAATAAAAAGGTGGGGACGACCTTATTAGGGTCTGTAATATTGTTTCCTACAAATATTTTCATTATTGTATTGCGTTAGTTTAAAAATTAAGATACATTTAGTGCTTTGTAATACGCCTATAACATATTTTGTGGAGACAAGTTGGATTGTGGAAATCAAGATATACGAATGCAAACTTACTGCTCATTATAGGTTGCCATGCGATGAAATCTTTATATTTCCCTGCTGTTTCTACCTCTAATCCCCTTTCGGTTGAACTGGACTACAGCTTGAAAAAAAACATAATGATTACATAAAGTTGATTTAGCTTGACAGCATAGCGATGGTTAGGGTTTTGTACTTTTTTACCGATTTTGAGTCTTAAGACATCGTTAATCTTGCAGAAAAGTAAACAAAAAGGAAAAATACATGCAAAGTAAGAAAGAATTTAATTTTTAACGTTTCCAGGGATTGATGTGGTCAGATGAGTCAGTAATATTTTCTGTGACAACAAGATTAAATATTTTCGCTCAAAATACAATTTCCAACAACGGTTCCGCCAACTTCTTCTATTCCCAGAGGAACCTATGACGCGGCTCTCTCTTTCTCTCTCTCTCACAAACACACAGGGAAGGATATTGACGGCGGAAGAAGAAAGAGAGAGAAAGGAACGCTTATTGGTGGTTATCAACTCCTCCCGTCGCCGCCAGCGATTCGATTATATCATCCTCTTATTCCTATCCCTCTTTCCTTCTACTCTCTGTCTTTATCTCTCTCTCTCTCTTTCTCTCTCTATCTTTCTCTCCCTCACTGATGCATATTTCCTTCTTTTACTCTTCCAAGCGCACTCGTTCTCCTCCGTCTTTCTTTCCCGTCCGTTTCTCTCTCCCACCTCTTCTCTTTTCCTTATCCCCGTCATCTTCCACTCTCCCCTTTCCACGGTTCCATTTCTGGCATTGCCGTCAGCTTTCTCGTCGCTTTAAGGAGAACGCGCCCTTATTACCCAAAACGGTTTCCCGTGATTTATGACGTTTCAACGGAGGCGATGAAGGAACGTTCGGCCAAAACTACCAAGCCTCCTTCCATTTCCTCTCTCTCTCCCCCCTCCTCCTCACCTCTCCCCCCTCTCTCCTCACCTCTCCCTCCTCTCCCCCCTCTCCTCACCTCTCCCTTCTCTCCTCACCTCTCCCTTCTCTCATCACCTCTCCCCATCACTCTCTCCAACACTCTCTGCCTTTGTAATTGCCAACAAAGAGATGGCAGATGCTGTGTGGATCTATTGGACCGCAGGTGAATAGTTATGTGCATTAAAGAAAGTTTCTCAATTAATACGCACGTATTTTACTCGTCAAAAGATACATTATAGATATTTAGAGATGCACACTAGTTTCTGAAATATTAATGATAGATTCTATTTTATCAATTTTTATTTCCTTTTTTATGTAAATAATTCTTCCAAAGTACAAGTATCAAAATGGCATGACCTTTCTAATAAATTAAATTGTACAGCTGATAAAACACGGTAGCGAGATTTATAGGTGAAAAACATCATGTTTACAAATAAATGCAAACAAGATTTAAATATACGAGCAATAATGAAAGCAATAAGGTAAGCCATAACTACTCAGATTTAAGAAGACAGGATTTAATTATCCAATTGAACAGTGTTGTATACAATGTGGCCAATCCGCGTCTCGCCTAACTTAGTGTGCGGCTCTCTTAGATTAGCATGCGGCTCTTTTAAATTTCCATTCAGAGGCGTGTCAACTCTGATCCCCACAGATCACAATGACGTAGTGCGACTTGAGACGTGTTGGGGATGCCTATGGGACTTGCATTAATTGGAAACGCTTTTTTCGTTACTATTTTAAAGTTACTTATGATCAATGTACAAGTTCGAGACTTGAACCAAAGAACGCTCAAAAGAATGAAAATTTATTTTTCTACCGTCGATTTTCAAATGCTCTCGACTCAGTCCAAAAAGTCGTTTTTAACGTCCAAATTTCACGTTTTTTAATGAAAAAATCCTTCTCCGAATAGCGTAATCATGTGGAGACCGGCATTTAGTACGGATTCTTTTTCATGTCTAAACGACTATATAGATGCAGAGAAATAGGGAGGGGGTGTGAGGAGGGATATAAGGTGGAAAGGAAGGATAGAATTAGAAAAGAGCGGTAGGAGGAAGATTGAAGGGAGAAAAAAGGGAGAGCGAGGGGAGCGGAGGGAGGGAGAGTAACATTACTTAACATTTTAATGGTAAAATAAATTAAGATTCTTTACCTTTTTATGGCAAAATACATAGCTCTGTGATTGACTTGTTTCTATTTAAGTGAAATAAATTTTTTCTCGCTGGTCCTGTCTCTTCTAAGTGAGTTTCCTAAGTAATTATACCATTTCACTTAAAACTAAATATTAGCTATCTATTTTATTATTTATTATAAATTATAAATATTCCAGTGAATATAAATTTATTCAGTTTGAAACAAAACATTTGTTACAAAATTATGAAAATGAAAATAAAATTCAAAGAGTTGTTTTTTTCTCTTTTTGCTAGAAAGATGTCAACCAATTTATCAATATTTTATGATCTCGCCGTTTCGTATGCAATTGGTGAAATAGCAAAATTAGTAGTCGTACTTGCGGCATTGATGATCTACGAAAGTTTTTGATTATTTTTAACATATTTTAATCGCTTGTTTTCGCTTTGTCCTTCCCTGAGCGAAATTTGGAAGCAACGAGAAAATCTGAGAAGCCAACTTTTTCAGGATAGTTAAGACTGATAGCAGGCATAAAACCTATCGTTTTTGGGATCCGTTTGTTTGTCCGTTTACCTTATAGCAGGATTAAAATAACAACTAATGAACAATATATGGGCCTGTTACTATGGTAAAGTATCGTTTTATGTTGCTATAACAATAAAAGCGAAGCATATATACGTTCAATTTACTTTTGAAAAGGAATAATGAACATATTAAAACTGCTTAACACTAGAACCGCCGACGGGACATATTTGTTCCAATTTTAAATTGCAAGTTCTACCAATGATGCAATTTTTATCGGAGGGATTCGCGGCTTTCTGACTTTTCATAATTTTAGGCTGGTAACACTCAGTAAACCTTTCGATATCGCCCCTGCCTCTGTTCCGATAATGGATATGTTTTACCCTAGAACTTCCGATATGACATTTTTCTCCCATTGTCATGATAGTCGCCAAGCTGTCATTTATTCGACGTAGTGTACTCCATGCGCCTTTCACTGTGCATTGTTCATAGAAGCTTTGACCTTGGTATCGTAGATGTCGTACTAGTCTTCTTTCTCCCCCTACTGGGCATCCCTGCACACGGCAGTCTGCAGCGAGTCAGCGTGTAGCAGGTGCCCATTTAACTTTAGTTCTGTCGTGTTTTGACTATTGTGCGCTAAAATAATGAAACTTAGGCAAGGTGTGACATCTGATAAAATTGTACAGGCCCTTCAGGAATTGCCTGAAGATTAATCCGAAGGGTCGGAAGAGGAAAATATTGAATTACATGATTCTGAGGACGATGACTTTCATCCTTGTGAAAATAATAACAGTTTTTCTTCGGATGCAGGAAGTGCGAAAGATCAACATGTATTATTGATGATCCTGAGCCTATAGTTGGGAAAGATCTTATAAAAGAACCTGATGTTACATCTGAAAGGTACGTTTTCTTATTCTTGTTAGAGCTTTGACATGACATAGTTACATATATTTTGTCTTCCTATCCTCGGTTTGAAAGAGGTATACTATCTTACTGCTGGAACCATGACACGAGAAGAACTTGAAACCATCTGAGCAATTTTGTTTGCGCGTGGAGCCACTTGAGTTAAAAGACTTGAACTTTACTCTCTCTGGTCGGGAAAGTGGGGACTACCATTCTGCAAAAAGGCCATGTCGCATAATCGTTTCCGAGAGATACTCAGGCACCTTAGATTCAATATCAAGTCCATCAGGTTAGTTAATCTGCAAAATGACACATTTGTTCTTATCTATGAAGTTTGGAATAGGTTTATCCAGAACTCTCAGAGCTGTTACCTACCCGGAACTTACATGTCAGTCGACGGGCAGCTGTTTTGTTCTAAAACTAAGTGTAGATTCACGCAATGCATGACTTCGAATCCCGACAAATGCGGGCAGAAGTTCTGGGTTGCTGTAGACAAAGACACTAAGTATGTACTAAACGCTTTTCTTATCTGAGCAAGGATGAACGCCTGCCTGATGATCAGCGCCTTTCTGAGTACGTCGTAGTGAAACTGGTACAACTATACCTAAAGAAAGGAAGAAATGTCATCTGTGACAATTTCTTCACCTCTCTAGCTCTGGCTGAAAACTTAAAGCAAAGTCTAATATTTTGGTTAGGGCAATGAACCAGGCAAGAAGAGAAATACCCACGTCCATGAAAAATTCAGGTGAGGCTCTCTACAACACACAGGTACAAAGGATATGACGATATTTACCGTTTACAAAGGGAAATTGAACAAGAATGTGATTCATTTGAGTACTCTACATGCTGATGTGCAAGTTGGAACCGACTCCAAGAAAAGGCCAGAAACCGTGGTTATCTATGATGATACGAAGCACGGAGTGGACGTCGTCATAAATACGCAGCAAAGGCAGCTTCCCGGAAGTGGCCTGTTAATACATTCTGCATCATTCTTGACCTAGCTGGTATAAGTTTATGGATCTTGTACAAGAGTGTCAAAATCTCACAGAGGGACTAATTACTGAAACTTGCAGAGGAGCTGAATCAAGTGAATGCGGATAACAGGGCTTCAAACGTGTGCACTCATGTTGCTGACGACGCCTATGAAGGGGAATCTGCGGGTTTTGCAAGAGAAGAAAAAAGACGACGTTGCCAGGTTCGAAAAAACTGCAAAGAAGGTAAAAGTGTAAATAAGTGCTCCTCTTGCACAAAAGTACTCTGCAAGAAGTGTACTGGAAAGGAGACTAACAATAAGTCCTACATTTGTGATAATAGCATGACAGAATAATGTTAGTACTTAGTATTTTTGTACACGACTGCATTTTTTTAAATAAAAAATAAATACGTCTTTAGCGTTGAACTATGACCTAATCATGAAAACAAGAAGCTTTCCTCACCAAAACATGAGTTTCAAGATACTATTCACTTATTTCCAGGATGGGACAGTTTTGTCCCGTTGGCTGTTTTAAGGGGTTTGCAAGGTCCGGCGGTTCTAGTGCTAAATTATTATTTCCAAATTACTCGAGTTTTAGGTATTCGATTATTATTTCACGGAGTTATCCGGATACCTTGAATATTTCATGGAAAAAATAAAATTTTAATAAGTATTCATTTAAAGAATATTATATTTATTTTTATTGGATTCAATGATTCAAAAAATAGTATTTAAAAAAATGAGAGCATTTAATGTGCAGGTTTTCCTGCGGTTTCGCAATTTCATGATGAAAGTAACAGCTACAGAAAAACACTTTCAGAAGCAAGGGAAGTCGGCTTAACAGTCAACAATGCTTGATAGAATTTCTCCAGTCTGTAGGTACGTTTTCCATTAATTGCTTCTAATAGTTTGAACTCTTTATCTATGCTTAGCTGCTGAGATTCTTTTGCCTTTGGCGTGGTGAATGGTGCAATGCAATTCTGCAATTTCAAGTACTCATTCTTTTCTTCTTCATGGTCGTCGACGTCGTCAGAACCATCTGAATCCTGAATATAGCTTGGATAAAGCCGATTAAATTAGAGCTGTGGCAATGGTCTTGATTCCAGGTTTTGTGGAATAAGTGAAAAACTCGTGCCATAAGTTGGATTGGAATCGGAAGCATAGCTCACATCTGTTGAAAACTTCTGTGCCGCCAGGGTGAAAGGCGCAGTAGCTTTACTTATAGGTATTTTACCTCTTAGTAGGTCTTTAAAATAATTTATTTAAAATTTAAAAGAAATTTCTTACTTTAATCGTTATAACTGTACTGTAATCTGTCGATGATAATGGTAAATTTGTAATTTTAATTTTCCCAATAATAATCGAGTACTCGAACAAAATTCCCCGGGCACTCGAAAAATCGAAGAAAACATCGAATACCCGGGTAACCGGTACTCGGTGTTGGAATCGCTAGCTTAAATGCAGAGAGGTAAGTTATAAATTACTGTTGATTGATTTTTGATTTTACATTTTAGATGGAAAGGTTGTCCACGATTCCGAAAATTTAGTAGAACATTCTAAATAAGCTGTTTTGGATTTTCAGTTCGGTTGCAATTTTCAAATATTGACGTTTTCCTTGATGTTTGAAAATTATCATCGACATTTTTTAGATGATATAGATAATAGACGGAAGATCTTATGCAGGCACTCCCCTGGTTACGTAAGCCTCGACTTATGTAAACCCACACTTACGTAAGCAGCCCCATATATTACTAAAAATTCGTTATGTTTACGTTAGCGATTTTCGTAAGCGAGCGGGAGCTAAATATGTGCGTGGAGGAAGAACGCAAGGTGTAGGTTGTAACGCGGTAGTCCCACTATGCTACCCAGTCACTGTTACCAATCTAGCGAATATTTGCTAGATCTAGCAACTTTGGGTTCGAACTAGTGTCTAAAAAAAGGCAACAGTGACTACCTACTAGTCTAGGGAATCGATTTAACAATCTACCTAATTATAGCTACTGGCTATAATTGCGGCGTATATCTGCAATCATACGAATACAAAAATAAATTACATTATAATTATGCTTGGTAGAATTCGACGTTTATTTTTTTTTTTAATTCGACGTTTATTTTTCTTTAAAATCGACCTTTATTTTCCTGAGAGATTTTCGACGAATATCGACGCTTAAAATTACTACTTGGTAGAATTCGGTGTTTATTTTCCCGAAAGATTTTTGACGAATACAGATTTTACTAATGACATATATGGCTGGCAGTTTTAAACTTGTCAATTCGATTATTTAATTTATTTTTATTTTGAAATTCTACTTATATATATATATATATATATATATATATATATATATATATATATATAAGTAGAATTTCAAAATAAAAATAAATTAAATAATCGAATTGACAAGTTTAAAACTGCCAGCCATATATGTCATTAGTAAAATCTGTATTCGTCAAAAATCTTTCGGGAAAATAAACACCGAATTCTACCAAGTAGTAATTTTAAGCGTCGATATATATATATATATATATATATATATATATATATATATATATGGATGTCAACAAGGTGTTGGGATGAGGAGAGAGTTCTCTCTCTGTAGCTGAAGAAGGAGTAGTTCCGAAAGCTTTACGTTTGTGATGTTTCTGTGTTTTTGTGTTATTTTACGTGTGTCGCTTCGACATCCCCGGGGCCTCGCCAACCTGAAGTCGTCTGATTGGTGAGTGCTCACTGGGTTTCCTCATCCCAACACCTTGTTGACATCCATATATTCATTTTACCTTTCCTTTTCCGTAAGTTGTTATATATATATATAATGCCTATGCATTTTTTAAAACAATCATATATAAATTGACATTTGCTAACCTGTAGCAAAGGATTAAGGAGCCAAAATCAAGAGAGCGGAACGATCTTTCCTTGATAACTTTTAGAGAAAAACTGCTAAAGTGTGATTTCATTGCATACGAAGAGGTGAAAGTGCATACAATAACGTCCATCTATAGGAAAAACCCTAGCAAAGAATCGAGGAACATTTCCTCCAGGAATATACTTCACGGGGTAGATGCGTGGAAGGTGTAGCAAAGCTTTGAAGCTGTTTTGCTACCCCTTCCACCCCTGTTTTGCTACGATCACCGAAATTCCCTTCTTTCGAACTTCGTTTAACATTCGTCGAGAAAGTCTCAGCATGACATATCCATTACCTTATCTCTATAGAGAGGCTCGTAGAATATCCCACCATTAGGTCGGCAAATATAATATCAAAATACTCAAAAAGTCTAAGAAAGACGTTCACAAAATTACCCTAGGACCTTGCGATTAACTAATTGTTCAGAGTAAAAGCGTGAAAATTTCAAATACACAATTATTTGAGTGTAAGGAAATTCCCCTCTTTCAGTACCACTCTTAATGTAAGCCCAGAAATGGAACGAAATTTTAGGTATAATATTGCGCAATAAGTAAACAGAAAGGACTTTAATATTATAATTCAGAATATGTTTATTAGACGTATACTTTTTCATCTTGTTGGAAAATCGACGCTTATCTACGCCTATTCATTTTCGTCGATTTTGAAATTTTATAAAAATCGACGTTTTTCGATTTAAATCGAATCCTACCAAGCCTAATTATAATATTAACATAGTAACAGTAAATGATGTCATTTCATACTCACAATCAGTTGAGAAAGAGAGAGAGAGAGAGAGAGAATATTTCACAGCATTTACCCTTATTTTAATATAAACCTAGGCGTCCCCTAAATACCCTTTTTCCTCCATAAATAGTCCTCTATATCCTTTATTTCCGCCTTCGGTACCAATCTCGCGCCCACTTCAATAGATAATCTTTCTAATTCTTATATATTTATGTAAATGCTTACGGAAGAAAAAAGGTTAATGGGATAAATGTTGGCACAGGAGAGTCCTGTGCTGACGAAGGGATCACCCCCGAAAGCTTCCGTTTGTTTGTGTTTGTTTTACGTGTGTCACTTCGACACCTCTAGCTGCTCGCCAACTTTATGTCATCTTATTGGTGAGTGCTCGCTGGGTTTCCTTATCCCAACAACTTGTTGCCATCTATATATATATATATATATATATATATATATATATATATATATATATATATATATATATATATATAGGTAGTTGGCGCAGTAATATTTCATTAATAATCGACCAGAAAGATATTTAGCTGCCACTAAGGACGGCTACTTTGCAGCTGAAGCGTTAAATTAATTTACTAGACCATTTTATGTTCACGTTAGTAAATTTATAGGGCTCAGGTCACGGTGTTAGTATATTTGAAATTTTTATTTTTGGGATTTCTGTTTTCGAATCATTTTCAAAGAATCCAGCTTCGTGTTCAGTTTCAATGCATCTAGTTATAAATTCGTGGAAAACTTTTATATATTCAATACAGAACATCTCAACTTCCATAAGATCCCTAATTACACTGGAAAGTTGGCCTTGCGCGCGACTACATCATCCGGTTCTCATCTTTCCAATATTAACGAGAAAAAATATCTTTCGAATATGTATTTAAGTGTCATCTCGTGTATATCAATCACCCAATTATCCATTATTTACAGTGTTTTTCTGTTCACCAATTTTTTTAGTTAGAGTCAAACTGATCTACCTGCAATTAACATAGGTCATCACTTTAAGTAGAAATTGCAATTTCCTCAAAGTTTAAATGTCTCTTTAAGCGTTTAGTTGCCTATACGGTTTCATTTATGTATATTTAATCGCATATCCATTGTTTACGAATTAATAAAATCTTTCGCACGAGAGGTGAGGAAATTTATGGTGCATATGATCTAACTTATTCGTCGTCAGTTTATTTTCTAAATTTTTTGAATAATAAATTTAAAAAAAAATTAAATTTCAATTTTAATATAATCCACTAAAAAGTAATGTTATTCAATATCGAAGTTTTTCATTCGCAATGTGTAGTTTTGTACCTGCAGTGTTTCTAAAATATAGACATTCACTGCTATTTTCACATTCATGGATTTTCCGAACACACTACGGGATTCCCGAAAGGAGATAGAGAAAATAGATAGGTGGGGGTGGGGTGGTATGGTCGCGCCCTCTTGCGGACCCTGCATGGGAGGAGGAGGTCGGAGGTCGGAGTGCGCAGGGGAGGTTAGGGTGAGGAGGCGGAGAGAGGTCATGACCGCGTGGAGAATCCGCAAGAGGGTGCGTGATTACAGCTTGCTAGAGAGAGAGAGAGGGTTGAAGAGAGAGAAGGAAGGAGAGGCTCTTGCTAGAGATCGCACGAGTAATAACCGCACGGCATCGTGGACGTGACTGTTGATCGGTGTTGAATAGGGTGTGAGAGGAAGGGTGTTGGGCGGGTGTGAGAATGGGATGAGTGTTGGGAGGAGGATGAAGGGAACGGTGAGCGGAGAAGGGGGTCGAGAGGGGCGGTGCCAAGTGTGGGAGGAGGAAATGGGGGAGGGTGGGTAGGGTATGGGAGCGAGGAGATGGAAGGAGCCGGAGTTCCCAACCTCTTCCAGGCTGGATTCTGGTATATCAAACGAGCACTAAGCTATATCCTTGAATATCAAGCGAGAACCATTATACTTTTGAGGAAAAAATAACGATCGTAAATACTAAAATAAAACCGACGTCCGTATTATTAGTAGTGCTCTTATATACGTTTAGAATGAAAGTAACTGATCATATTAAATTAATGTGTTAGGAAACAGGATTTAAACATCACAGAAGTGCACTACCAGGCTTCCTAAGAGCACAATCAAGCTGCCAAAGAGCACAGCGGTGCTCGCGAGCACCGGGTTGGTTGGGGTAGAGAGAGAGAGACAATAAATCCGAGGATTGGTGAAGATAGGAAAGAGGAGTGAATGGAGTGGATTTTGGACTGAAGAGCTGTATTGTTGAACTGTTGAATATAATCCTATAAAAATGACATTGCAATTTTTACTTCTATTTTATGTTATTTGGTATATGTCAATTTCAGCTGACAGCAGATCATATTGTCATATATTATATATCCGAGGAAACGCGTCATTGAACCATTCTAACCCTCGTCGGGCGGTAACCAGCGCGCGAAATATTTTGCACTAAATTAACATTGACTTATTAAAACTTCAGTCAGACCCCGATTTAGCGCTTCCCCGCCCCCTTTGTAGCGCCACCCCCACATGTTAGCGATTGCAATCCCGGAGGATTCCTTCAATCCTGGGGTTTCGGAATTTCCAATCATGGGACTCTGGAAACGCGATCCCGTTTTAATAAAATTTAATGAAATGGTTGAAAACATAATTTTAGATGTAAAACAGAATTTTTTTATTTGTCTCATTTATATAACAAGCACTTTCTCATCCATTAGAGCCACTTTTGAATTAATCGACATTTTGCAAAAGTCGACAAGGATAAAATAGCCTTCGTTGTTGCTTTATCTCGTTCAACTCTTCCTTGCCTCTATTCTGGATATTATTAAACCAAATATCAATCGGTTTTTTCAAACGTTTAGGCTCTAGAGCCTCGCACAGCCAGGCAGACGGACAGACAAACGCAACAGCGAAAACCACGTTTTTGGACTCAGAGATACATAAAACTTATATTTCTGCGAAAATCTCTAAATCAATATTTTTTTGCGATTGCAATACGTATATGAGAAAGAAAAATTAATTAATTTAATAAAAGTGAACTTGAGTTACAGGGTGTACAAATATGCTTCATTGTAATCTTTAGATAATTATAATCTGCCCGTCCCCCTTTTATCTCCTGAGCACTTTGTCATAGAGAAATGTTGTAAATATAATTTTGTTCCTGTCAACTAGGATACCACGGGAAAACTATTTTTATTTACAGAAGTGTTCCAGATTCGACTCCAGGAGGTGATTATATTATCCCATAAGTTTACACGGGATTTTCGATTTTTCAAGGTGCATGATTTTTTTCTTCGTAAATATTAACCGATTTTCTCTATTTGCTTAATTCTACAGCTAAAGCTAAAAATATCTTAATCTTGCGATATTTAGATGTTACACGGAAGAATTTTTCAGAAATTCGCATTTTCTTTTTAAATTTTATGGCTCTTTCGTACTATTTCCGGGTGTAGCTAAGGCGACCCACATTGTTGTCTCCGACAGAATTGGTATCTATTCAGCCTGCAACTAGAGGAAAGAATTGCATTATTCGATTCGCGCTATTTATGAAGGATCGAAATTATTGTTGTAGCAATGTCCAACTTAATAGATTGCAACGTTAGTAATTGCAGATAATAATTATTTGGTAAACTGCTTGTGTGCTGTGGGCATTTTTAACGACCGATCAAAAGAAAAAATTTTTTTCCTTATTTCAATACTGGAATATTACCTTTATCTTAAAAGAGAAGCAATTAAAATTTTACATATAAGTTATAATAACAAATATCACATTCAAAATATCAGTTGTCTAATTTTATAAGGAAAATATGAGCTATTATTAATAACTAAAATATAACACATTGTGAAGTACAAAATAATTGTGTTGGTAATAATTCACGAGTAAAAAATGCAATAAATGGTTGAATAATTTGTATATGAAATAATTACATCTTTATTTCAATATATAAAAACAATTTTAAAGCATTAATAACATAAAACTTCGAAAATATTGGTGTCATTATTTTCCTCTCTAAGATGACTTTTAAACATGCAGATTTCTGACTGACTTTGCAAAAGCTTTTGCGGGTACCACTAGTATGATATGAATGACGATAATAATAATAAATTTGGGTGTCCATTGCAGCTTCGCTTTCAAAGAAATCAATAAAAGTTAGTTATAAAGGGTGTGGGGAAAAGGGCACTCACTAACAATGGGGATGAGTAGAAAAACCTCCAAACTATGCAAAATGTAAGAGAAACAAATTCTCTAGAATGCGTAGGTATATAGCGAGATATGGTAGGGCGTTGCCAGTCTTTCTCATTCTCCGGCCCAGCCGGCAAAAGACATTTTTGTCTGGATAGCGGCGTACTGGATACCTTTCTCCACAAGTCCTGGCTAGAGCATACGCCCGGTCACCAAACGCATCATAGATCAACTGCACTTCACAGTATTCGTGCAACGTGTAGTCCATATCATTTTCCCTTTCGTGCTGACGGCGTACTGCTATGGAGCGACTGCACAATATTACAGACGAGCTGCATACGGAGTGCTGAGTGTTGATCACTGTCGTCCGTGGTATTTCAGTGGGCTATCCTTGTCTTTCCTGTGCCATACGTGACGTCTTGTGATCCTTGGTCCTCTGACAACATGACTAGATGCTTGCCCCAATTGACACTTCCTTCTTACCATGATATCTCGGTGCCGATTAATTCTAGAGAATTTTTTCCTTATACATTTTGCTTAATTTTGTGGTTTTCTACCCGTCCTCGTCGTTACTGTGCCCAATTTTCTCTACATCCTGTATGTAGTAGAACCTCGATTATCTGTCACCCTTTTATCCATTCCTTTCTTTAAACGTCACTCCGCTAGATTTATTACTTTCACCATAGGTAGTATAGGGGAAAGTATAGTTTTCATGATTTCTCTGTGTGTGTGTGTGTGTGTGCGTGTGTGCGTGACAGTGTGTGATAGCTTTTTGTGGGCGCTCTAACTCAAAAAATATTAATCAGGTCAACACGAACTTTTATATTTAACATTTTTATAAAAGTCAAAAGAACTGTTTAGTTTTTGGCAAAAATCGGTCAATTGGAAGTTGGTGATTACTCTTGTCACTTATCCGTTATTTAGAAATATTTGCTTTAATATTCGATAAATATAAAAATATATGGAATAAAAGTTGTAGGAAATTTAATTTTCTACAACCTTTGTTTGAAATATTTTTTCATATAATTCATTGTGAAAGAGATATCTTATATTTTTAGCTGCCACCGCCACGCCACCTACTGACGACTATTGTTATCAATTGACGCTTAGTTACGTTTTAGTACGCTCCTTTTTCTCTTCTTAATTGTTGGAGCTTTGTGACTATATCCAATATCAGAAGGCTATAGTTTGAGTTTATTTCTGTTCTTTGTAAAGTCTAAACTTTTCTCGCAGCTTCTTAAAATATTTATTATTATGTAACCTATTTGGATTTTTTAGAAATATTACAGACATGGAGAAAGTCATGTAGTGGCCACATCAGATTTTTGGAGCTTTGTGGCTATATCAAATATCAGAAGGCTATGGTTTGAGTTTATTTCTGTTCTTTGTAGTTTAAAATTTTCTCGCAGTTTCTTATAATATTTATTATTATGTAACCTAATTGGATTTTTATTTTCTCCACACACGTAGTATAGGAGGAAAGTATTGTATTCATGAAAAAAATCGACTTCGAGATTTCAACGGAAATATACGTTATGTGGTCCCCTGAACACGTTTTGACCATTTTCTCGATGATGTCTGTGTGTGTGTGTATGTGATAGCTTTTTGTGGGTGCTCTAACTCAGTAATCAGGTCAACGCAAAATTTTATATTCAACATTTTTATAAACGTTAAAAGAACTGATTAGTGTTTGGAAAAATCTGTCAACCGGAAGTGGGTGTTTACTCTTGTCATTTATCCGTTATTTTATAAATGTAAAAATGTATTGGAATAAAAGTTGTAGGAAATTTAATTTTCTACAATTTTTCTTTGAAACACTTTCCATATAATGCATTGTTTAAGAGATATTTTATATTTTTAGCTGCCACCACCACGCTACCTACAGACTATTGTAAACAATTGCCGCTTAGTTACGTCTTAGTAACACTCCTTTTTCTTTTCTTAATTGTTGGAGCTTTGTGGCTATATCCAATATCATAAGACTATGGTTAATTTTATGGTTTATATCTGTTCTTTGTAGTCTAAAATTTTCTCACAGTTTCTTAAAATATTTAATATTATGTAACATATTTGGAATTTTTAGAAATATTACAGATATGGTGAAAGTCATAGGGTGGCCACTTCAGATTTTTCTTTCAAAGTTTGAACATACATTCATAGTACTAAGGACTACATTCGTCCATGTAAAATTTCTGTTATTTAATGTTTACTTGTATATGGCATTATTTCAGCCATTCCTAGAAAAAATTCGTGTTCACTTTTCGCTAATGATTCTCGGAATCTACACCACACGTTTATACACACACAAAATCCCCTACTGTTTCCGTTTTTCACTTAAAATTCTCTGAAAATTTTGAAAGATCAACCTGTGTGGTAAATTCATATGCCTACACAAAATGTTGGAAAAACGGAGACGCGTATCTTTTTGGACTTCGAAATCCTTCGATGTTTAAGGAAAGGCGAAAGTGCTTTCAGTTTAACAGAAATTTACGGTGTTGCAAGAACTACCATTTACGATTTGTAGTGGGATGGTGACAAAATTGAGAACTCGGTAAGCAAAATGGAAGTGAACTAAGGAATCGTAACTCGAAGGATAACGATGAAATGTGCCACTCACAACCAACTCGACATCGCAATGTTTCGGTGTTTCGTTCCAACGAGTTGGCTTTCAGTCACTGTTGAAACAGGTTTTACCCCTGACGATGCCCACCTTGTGGGCGAAATGCATTGGGTTTTGTAGCCCTCTAGTTGTTTTGGCTAAAGGAGTATTTCACCTTTGTTAGTTTTGGCCTAAGTTATTGAGCTACTATCAATTAGTAAAATTAAGATAAGAGATCGGGACATGAACGGTTCTATAGCTGATAGACTGAGGTTTACATTTGTTGAAAGCAGAATTCAAATCCTTGTCGAATGAGGGCGAACAATTTTTTTTAATCAAAAAAGTTGGAATTATTGTTGATTTTTAGCAGTGGGAAATAAAATGTCGATAACAACGAGCCCACTGTTTTTAAATGGGAAACATATTATTGCGTAGCATTGGTACACGGTTAACCCTCCACATTCGCGACTTCATCATTTGCGAAATTCTCAAATTCGCGACGTACCCAATATATACGTACTCCACATTCGCGAACCCTTGGCTTCGCAAATACGCGAGTTTGCCGCAAGACGATAGCTTTGTACACAGCCGCGCAGGTGCGCTATGCTTCTCTCTATTTCAGTCTCGGACAGTGTTGCCAGATATAGCGCGAACACGCTCAGCGTAGCGTATTGAATTTCTTATAAAGTACATACCAAATTTTGTAGTCTAATTTTTTACATCCTATTTAGTGCATTTTTACGTGTTCTTTATTCCAATGTTAAACGTATCCTACCATTATGTTTTCAAAACGGGTTGAAATGAGACAGCCAGACCCACATTTATGGTTCTTTCGCAAATTTACCACTGGTTATGGCATACTTATACTAAATGAACCAATTTGGACATGAGAAGCACTGCACCGACACGGAGTAGGTATATGTCTGAAGTGATCATGTAGCTGAATGTTGGCCGCGTAGCACGATCTGATAACCGGGGAAGCGCTTGAACCTCACCTCATATTGGCAAAACTGCTCAGATGCAAGTGTCACACTAGCCCTCGCAGTGTAAAGACCTCATGGCACATTTCTTCTCAATTTTATCATTTATTTGGTGTATTTACCATTACTTGCCTTTAATCATGCATAAGCTATAGCAAGTCGCTACAAGTGCTTCTACTCCAAAAAGGCTGAAGAAAGTGATGCACTTAAGTGAGAAATTGACAGTGTTAGACAGACTGGCTGCAGGTGAGAGAGCGTCCGCAGTTGGCCGACATTTTGGAATCAACGAGTCTACAGTAAGGCCAATGAAGAAATATGAAAAGGCGATCAGGGATAGTGTTTCAGGTAGTGCTCCAATAAGTGCAAAAATGGTGTCGCAATTGCGAGATAAAACAATAGAACAAATGGAAAAAACACTTTAATCGGTGGATTGAAGACCAAACCTAGAGAAAAATTCCTCTGAGGGGCTCTATCATTCGTACTAAGGCAAATAGGCTATTCGATCATTTTAAGGGGCAGAGAAGTGAGGACTCAGTATCATCCAGCGATTTTCAAGCCAGTAAGGGATGGTTCGACAAATTTAAGAACAGGCACAACTTGCACAACGTGAAGCTAGTTGGTGAGTCAGCGTCAGCAGACCACAAAGCAGCGCAGAGGTATCCTGAGAAAATACGTAAACATATTGAGGAGAAGGAGTATGAGGCACAACAGATCTTTAACGCTGATGAAACCGGGCTTTTTTGGACAAAAATACCGAAAAGAACATTTCCTTCAAGAAGGAAACGGACTGCCCCTGGATTTAAGGCAGCAAAGAACAGTTTATCACTTTTCATTTGTGCTAATGCCTTGGGAGACTGCATGGTGAAGCCTATGCAGTTGTATTGCTCCTTGAACCCCCGTGCGCCAAAGGGCAAGAAAGAGAATCTGATTCCCTTGTTTTGGCGTGCAAACAAGAAGGAATGGGCAAAGGAAACATTATTCTTGGAGTGGTTCCACAACTGTTTCGTCCATTATGTAGAAAAATACTTGGCATCCAAGAATCTTGCATTCAAAGTCCTACTCCTCATAAGCTCCTGGGCATCCACTTCACATTGCACATCCTAACGTGGAGTTGGTTTTCCTTCCTCCTAATACAACCTCTCTCATCCATCTCTTAGATCGAGGTGTTATTGCGGCATTAAAAGTCAACTACACAAGACACACCTTCAAGCGCATTTTGGATGCAATCGAGGATGACCCAACACTGCATGTTTCTACCTGTTGGAAGATGTTCAACACCGCGGACTTCATCACTGATATCTAAGAGTCGCTAGAGGAGATGAAGCCGTTTATCATCAATGCCTGTTGGAAGAAACTGTGGCCAGAGGTCGTCAATGAATTCACTGGATTCCCTTCCATTGGCGACGATCTTCAAACATCACTAAGCTAGTGCATCAAGTTGGAGGAGAAGGCTTTGAAGATATGCAGTCACAAGAGATAGAGGAACTGATCGAGTCCCATGCCGAGGATTTAACTGAAGAGAATCTAGACAAGCTCATCAATGAGGACAACAGTGAGGAAGAGGAGGAGGAGGATGCTACAAGGTCTACTCTCGACCTCAAAGCTCTTTGCTGAAATAATGAAACTGCAGCTGGCGTTGATAGACAAAGTGATCGAATGCGATCCTGTAATGGAGAAGAACCTCAAATTTAGGAGGGAGATGGATCCTGCCCCTACCTCTAAATTTAAAAGGAACTGCAGAAAACAGCAAAACAAATGACCATCACCTGGGTTTTTCTGCCCAAACTCTCTTCCTTGACCAGCCTCAACCCACCTAATTCGCCCTCCTTGGAGGATTCGGATTGACTTCATCACCATATTATTATTATATAATTATTATTACTATATAATAAACAGTATATTATGATTTAGTGATTTTTGTCTATGTTCTTTATTTATTTATTTATCTTTTCACTCGCTATTTTTTGTCATGCCATAAACCTAACCCCATTTTCCCCTTTGAATTATGGTCTCAATATCCGCGAATTCCACATTCGCGAGAGTTTACGGTAACGTAACCCTCGCTAATGTGAAGCGTTTACTGTATAATGCATTTAGAGGGAACATATTACGAGGCCGTCAATCTCGACCTAAGACGTAATCTTATGATGACGTCATAAACCGAAAACAAGGAAAAAAGCGCCATGTGTAATTTGCTCTGCAATAATTTCCTCACTTGTCTAAGTTCAAAGCGAATTATGGCGTTCTTGTTATGTTTTATTGATAAAGGCTGCTTCTATGATAAAAATGTACCGAATTAAAAATATTTTATTTGGTTAGTTCTACGAATTTTATTCGAAAATATTTTTCGGTTAAACTAATATTTTACGAGATATGAGGAAAAGATCGTTTTTTGTTTTCTGTATAGTGGCATCCCTGATTGGGTTGCGCCATTTATTTCATTTTCCTTTTGTTTTCGCACATAAGTTCTTTATATAAAATTTCATTGAAATCCGTTCCGTAGAAGCCGAGAACGAACCTGCAAACGGACGGACGGACGGACAGAAGCTTACATGCGCTTACGTTGAAAACAAAACGCGCCTATATATCAGTCTACGCCAGGATTAGAACACAGGCTCATTAAGCACTCAAGCCACACACTCCCACCTCTTTCCCAGTATTCTTCTATATTTAAAATTGAGCCCGCGAGTGGCAGGAGTTTATTTTGTTATTTTTTCAAATGTATTAAAACGCATAAGTTCTAAATTTGACGTTGGTTTGTTTTAATTTTTCATTATAACTAACTTTTGGTAAAGTATAGTGGCGCTAGAAAATAAATTGGTACTCATCAGTTTGGAAAAGCTGTGGATCCTAGCAATAATACGCTACAATGGTAATGATTTGTTATTAGTATATTATTATATATTTTTGCTTCCAAAGGTTGAGATGACTATATCAATTCAAATTCCAGTTGCTTCTTATGTCACATTACCTGAATATGGTTTTTAGCGCGTTTTATTTCATAAACTAACTTATTTTTACGCTTTTTCTGTCCCTCTGTGCAAGCAATTAAATTAAGATGGTAAGTACATGGTAAGAGATATACGACTGAAATTTGGAGGGTGTATGTGATATATAATTACATTTAAGGCGCTGACAAAGAAAGTTTTTGTAGAGATCGGGAGGCGTCAGATTAAGATTCTGAGCAAATGATTATAGATAGGTAAAAAAATTTCACTATCTATGTGACCTTTGATGCCATTTATAACACTGCAGAAGAATTTTTAGCGTACTTTCCAGAATGGAAATTTGCTTATAGTTTCTTCGCTTAGTCTGTCAATATGTCCCATCCTGTTACCTCTTGAATCAATAGACCGATTTTCATGACACTTGGTGGAAATCTCTTGCTACTGGGACCGAACTCCAGGCGATAATTTTTGTTGCGAAGATTGAAAGTCCCAGGTTCGATTCCAAGAACTATCCTTTCTATTTGATATACATGGAAAATCTGAAATCCATCGAGCAGGGTAATTTTCTCTTTCACATTGAAATATCTTAGAATTATAAATCGGAGTGAATTTTTTTACTATTCTCTGAGGAAGGAAATGGAAATTCTAATTTTTATCGCATAATTTTGCTTATCGATGGTATTTCTTCGAATTTTGCGTAAATACTATCGTTTTTGCATATTTTTAGGCGGTCTTTACTCATTTTGGTCAGGTAGTGTCCGTTCGTCTGTCTGTCTGCATGTTTCATCTCAGAAACTACTGGGCGGATGTTAATGAAATTTGGTATTTAGAAAATAAAGGCAAAGAAACTAAGAAAATTATATAAATAGTTTAGGTGACAAAATCGGGAGTGCCATTTTACTGGTGACAAAGAATGGACTTTTCTTGGAATCTATTACAATATCACTTATAACAAAAAATCTTCAAACCAAATTGCAGAACTAGTCAAATAGCATATGTTTTTTTCAGTAAATTTTTATCGAAGGAATATCCAATAAAATCAAACGAGAAAGTCGTATTTTCCTTTGGCTTTTTCCCGTTTTTTAATTGTTATAAACGAAAACAATATTCGTGACAACTGATGTAAACAACATATGCTGTAACTACCTAATTAGTTTAATTTTCTTTTTCTGCGCACTCAAAATTTGGAAAATAAAGGGAAATGGATAATCTACTACGAAGAAATGATCGTAAATACGTCTAATTTCTTTACGTATACACAGCGTTTGTAATTGAAAAGAAATGGGTAATTTGCGACCAAGGAATGAATATAAAGGTTATATTATTACTATTCGAGTGAGGTAAGTTTTAAATAATTGCCGATTGACTAAGAAATTAGTCGGTGAATCAAACATTCGACATTTCCTTGGCATCACTACTGGCATTTCAATTCGTAGATATTATAATAAGCCATTAATATTTATCTTTTTTGAAATGATTGCCTGAATCGTAAAGAATGCCTCTGCCTCGCATGTAAGCACTGTTGTTATCACTCATTACGAGAGTGTTGCCATTGCAATGACTATTGTTACGCACGGATTCGGTATATGTAATCTACTGCATACACGCGTTGTTTTTACTAAGAAAATACGCGCGATCAATTTAGTTTTTTGTTCGAATGTATTTGTAATATTTTTAACGCTAAATTATGAAATTTGGGAAAGTAGGTATCACAAGTTCCGTTTGGATCATTTTTTATTCTTCTGTTATTAAATTCAGTAATATTTTGTTTTGTTTTGCTTTGACAACTTCGCTGAATAGCCTAATTGATGAGTACAGGAGAATTTAGAATTTGATCACCTTCTATATAGGTAAATTTAGTGTAACTTAAATCTTAATGTGGATATACCGCCAAATTTTCGGTCACTAGAATTTCGTTTGCAAGTGACGTCAATGTGAAAATGTTAGCTCATAATTTCAGCTTCCCATTTTTATGCCTTCTGAGATTTAAAAAAACTTATTTAAATGGACCCTTATCCGACCCTGTATAAGTTTTAATCTCACATCTAAAGCAAAACAAATGACAGTAGTACAGAAATCTACACTTAAAGTGTTACGGTTTCGACACCATTTTAATTTAAACAAGTGCACAGATAGACAGATGCCATAGTGAAACTATAGGTCCATTTAAAAAAAACACGCTGATTTTATCTATTTTGTGAATAGCACTCTACTCATCTTTCTTATTTCAAGATTTATCATGAATTTTTACTATATGAAATTACTCTCTTTTACCTCATTAGAACGCCGCTAGATTCCGTTTTACTCAGGCTATATATAACCATTCCTTATTTTCACAGGCCATTGTCAATGTGATTCTATGTTTATAATGAAATACAAAACATCCAAATCTTCGGCATTTCCTTATCAGCTTCATCAATTTTTTTACCATTTCTATTCTTAACTAGCTGAAAGTACCCGGCGTTGGTCGGGTTTTTAAGTCAAGACAATTTGTATTGAGTAAGCATTCAAAGCACGCATTCCTTACGCAGATTTGGAGTTCATTAGGAAGTTACCTTTTTCCTAAACTTTTGAAGCAGACTAGCTATCCATTGCACTACCTCTTAGATACCCATTGCGCGTAGGAAAGAGGGAATCAACACGTTAACAAAAGATTTGGAGTTATAGCGTTAACACACAAATGCACATTTTCTTTTGTTTATATGATGATGATGATCGAGCTCTTTTCAACTTAATCTATTCATCAGACTGAATATTTTATATACATTTTTAAGGAGAGACTGTTTGTTTCCTTGATTCCATTTAGTTTCCAATTCTTTTTATGTTGATGTAATTACTGATTATAGCCGATTGTAGTCATTTAGATGTTAGTTCATTTACTAGAAAAATTCTTATCAAAGAAGTGTCAGAGTGGTGTCAGTGAATTTGTTTAAGTAAAAGTAACGATCTTAAATTTATAAAATACTTATTAATCCAACGTATTATGATGAAATTAAAAGCAATTTGTAGAACGCAAAATAAAGAATATTAAATTTACGAATTATGACTTGATTTAGTGATTTAGAAATTTGAGGGCACGACTAAGGAATTTAGGATTGAAACATTTATTTTTGCCACTGAATTTTTCAGATTTTTATTCATTAAAATTTAATCTCATAAAGAATTCGTTTCTATATCGACAGCTATTAGATGATTGGAAATAATTTAATAATTTCCTCCAAGTGAATGATAAGGTTGAGTAAACGAGATGACGATTTCAGTAATATAGCAGCTTTCTTCCATGCAAACAAAGCTGCCAAATTCTGTACTATCCATTTCATAGGGGCGATTTCGGCCTTCAGTGCAGGAATAGCCATTTTAAAGACATACATCGGTTTATTTCCACACACTTCCCCCGATCGTAATTACTAAAAGGCGAGATAGTCGGCTTTTAACAATTAGCCTCCCTTCCGCAGAGCCTATCCCATTCGCGCCCTCTGGGAGCAGCTCTCCATCATTCCCCTCCCCCCTCCACTTCCCTCCTTCCCCCTCCACTTCCTTCCTGCCCCCTCCACTTCCCTCCTTCCCCCTCCACTTCCCTCCTTCCCCCTCCACTTCCTTCCTTCCCCCTCCACTTCCCTCCTTCCCCCTCCACTTCCCTCCTTCCCCTCCACTTCCATCCTTCCCCCTCCACTTCCCTCCTTCCCCCTCCACTTCCATCCTTCCCCCTCCACTTCCATCCTTCCCCCTCCACTTCCCTCCATCTCCCTTTTCTCCCTTCAAAGGGCGCATTCCTCACCTCAAACCATTTTACCACTCACCCACACTTCCCATCCCCCATTCTTCCTCCCGATCTTCAATTATTCATAAAAGGGAAGATTTATATCTCCAACATCTTACCCGTCTCACCTCCCTTTCCATTCCCTAATATTTCTCCTTTCTCGCTTCCTTCCCTTGCCCTCGCCTCGGCGTCGAATTACAGTCTCGCCACCTCCCAACCTCTAACCTCCTCTCTTTCTCTCTCCCGACAGACCTCACCTCGCTCCTTCACCTCTCTTCTCTCTCTATCCCTCTCTTCTTCCTGTGGTTCTCCCTCCCTTTCTCTCTATCTCTCTCTCACACACAGTGTCATTTCATTTGGAGGAAAGAGGCGTGAGAGCGTCTCAAGAGTGAGCGAGGTAGAAAGAAAGGAGAGAGAGAGAGGGGTGAGAGGGAGAGTTGAGAGAAAAGGAGAGAGGGAGGCAGGGAGACGAGGATCTTAAGGAGTAGGTGTAAATCACGGGGCCTTCGCTGGCTGTTGTGTAGGTTGATTCCCAATTTACTCCGTGACTGCACTCCATTTCGCCCATAAGACGCACCTCGCGAGTAATTCTTCCCTAAACAATAATTTAACGACCTCTCACGAGGTCGGAGAGACCGATATTACTTTTTACTTCATCATTATTAGCAAAGTGCGCCGTATTCTCTATACTATGTATGATGACTGCTGTGTTTTTCTCAGCCACGTAACATTTGTTGCTCTAGGGAAGTACATTTAAAAATCGAAATTTATGATAGATATAATAGGCGGAGTTAAATCGAATGTGAAAAATCAATTATCTGAAGAGTAACTCCTAAAAGAACGCATGTATTTATAATGTTAGATTTAGTAACTGTTGCGTCTAAAAAGTTTCAATTGAGAACATGTCAGTGTATGGCGTGTATGCTCGGAATGACCGTATTTCCTTCGCATTGTTAGTGTTGATTTTTATAGCATATATACGTTTCAATCTAACATGCCAGGTATATCCTCTATGATAATTTTGATTTGTAAATTTAGATATATTTTTATAATACATTCAAATATTTAAATATTAGAATTAAATCGGTATTTAAATTATTATTATTTAAACAATTATGCGTATGCGTGTATCTGTCCCAACTTGAGAAATACACTCCTATTCAAGTAGTGTGTTCTGCTCCCAAAAAAAGTTTATATCAAAATAAATGCGCGCAGCGTATTTTACTGCCTCGAAGCTCGAAGGAGGGGGTTGGAGTAGAGTGGGAGTGGATAGTGGGAGAATGGAAGGGGATAGAAGGGGGGGGGGGAGTGGAGTGGAGGAAGAATGGGAGGAAGAGAGAGAGAAAGGGAGTAGAAGGAGATTGGAGTGAGAGGAGCAAAGGGAAGAGGAGCGAAGAGCACCTCATGCACTGTAAGAACCACTCTAAATCACGCTAAATACTCCGTAAATCATTTTAAAACTCTTTCCACAATCTCCCAACACCTTTTCCTTCACCCGAGGCTTCGAAGATTCCACCGGGAGATAAGTCATTTGTCCGATGGGAGGCCCGGTTATCATTCGGCAGGACAGACCCTCCCACTCCCTCCCTCTCCCTCCTCCCTCCCTCCCTCTCCCTCCCTCCACTCGCCTAAAATAATCCCTCCCCGACCGCTCATGCCTAATGGATTCCTCCCTCTCCTCTTCATCCACTCCCATCCTGTCCTCATCTCACAAAGGATGAGTGTGATAAGTCCGAAATAGTGTTAATCACCTGTAAAAGTTTCATGGATGAAGTTTTTATTTTTCGCGAGATATTAAGACAAAATTGGAATATTTTATGACGGCCGAAATTTACATTTTTTATGTCTGAAAATTACAAGGAATTATTTTTTAAACGAGCATTTACCTGCCAATCTTCTAAATGACTGCTTCCATTGTAACCTCTACTTAAAATTCTATAAACTCACTTTCATTTGCATTTACAGTTTGAAGTGCCGTGTATTCTCTCCGCCTATAACTCTAACTGTTGGTGCGCCAATAAACACACACACACTGTATTCTCTCATTTTTCATACCTTCATAGCTGAAACTGTGATTAGATTAAAAAAATCTATAAATCACGCACATTTATATTCTGAATGGAGTTGAACATTGATTACTTCGACTTCTTTTTAACAATTTAATCGACGTCTAATTATTGCAGCTTCACCCTTTTTCAATCCTCCCTTGCATTCCTCCCTCCCCCCGCTCGCCACCCTCGCCTTATCCACTCTCCTCCTTGCCTCACCTTTTTCCTTCTCTCTCTTCTAAGCATCGCCTATATTTCTCTAATATTCCGCGCCCGTTTCCCCAGCACTCCAAGAATGAGGGAGAGAGATGGTGTCTGTTTTAAACTTTACTCCATTCCACCTTTAGGTGACTGTTAGAGCCTTATGGAGAACAGCGTTGCCATACTTGGAGCGCGGCTCCTTTAGAGTTAGATAATCGGAATATACGGATAAAATCAACTCCGGTGAGTTTCGTCAATTTCTAAAAATTTTAGTTATAAGAAGTGCATAACTTTTAAGCGTTATTCCAATGTTATGTTTTTAGTTAAATAAGTAAATACATTTTAGAATAAGGCTAATTTAAATCATCGACCATAATTGTCTAATAATTAGCTTAATGGGAATTTTTATTCCTACTGTTTGTATCGGAAAATTGGAATATCTTAAGAATGCTGATACGACAGTTGAAGGGTAAAACATTTATAGTTAAAAATTATAAACGAAAGTGAATAGTTTTCTTAACTCTTTCACTAAAAATCTGCCAGTCTTTGAACCCTTTCATATACCTAGAAGTACTTGGTTGCGCTTCAGATGTATGAAGAGGGGACGAGAATGGAGAAGGTGATGTCGAAGAAGAAGATGATGATGTCAGCCTAACTATTAGTTCTTCAATATCGTCTCGGAGATTATCAGTCTGTCACATTTCTTCTTCCACTTTCACGACATGATGCACGTAATTTTTCCATTTATCTGCTGAAACTGGTTCAAAACTTTCTGCAGTCTGTTTTTCTACGTCTTTTTTCTTGAAAGTTGAGTTTTTCACCGCAGCGTAGTGCTTAACCTGCGCCCACACCATTTCAATGGGATTTAGTTCACAGTGGTAAGGTGGGAGTCAGAGAAAATCGTAACCGTTTTTCCGCAAGTTCATCGATTCTGTAATTTTCATATTTATTTCGTACTTTACCAACTCTATAGAGAAGGTCTATTTCGAGGCAATCTTCATCGAAGTTTATATTTTTGCTCTTCAACCACTACTTAATTTTATCCTTTCTCCAACCAGTCGTGGGGATTGCTTCAATTTTTCTACTATGATAGGATGCATCATCTATTACAATGACTGAAACTTCATGGACGTTCGGGAGAACTTTATTTTCAAACCATTCTTCATCAAATTCCCCGTCAACTTCATCGTGCGCATCTAATGATTTCTTTTTACATAAAAATAGCTTTGGGCTCCATCGATGAAGCCGTTCTCCGTACCTGCATGAATTAATACAAGCCGACCGCCACGACCTGTTGAACGCTTCAATCTCGTACTGAGACCCGCAAGGAAAGCTTGGCGTATTGTTTTTATTTCTTTGTCATGCCATGCTTTGTTAACAGTTTGGCCGACATTAATCCACGATTCATCGGTATGTACAACGCATTTATTTTCACTTCTGTATTTCCTCACTTCTCTTAAATACTTACGGCACCATCGATTGATATCATCTCTTTCGATGAGAATACTTTTTTCCCCCTTTTTTCGTATATGAACTCTATATCTATTAATAATCGGTACAAAGTTGTTCTTTTAAAATTAGGCAAATCATCGTCAATGTTAACAGCAGTAAGGATAGATTTGAGAGTAGGAGGGATGTTTTTGATGAACATTTCATACACCTTCATTCTGATCCCCGATCTGATGATCTCGTTAAAAAATATAATTCGAGAGTTCCTGTAGGGGTTCTCTAATTTCATCTTCTTGGCAGGAGTAACTGACATACCTTGAGTCGCTTCTTTCATAACTCGATAAACGGTTGACTCTGAAAACCCTGTAGCTCTGGCTATTTCTTTGTTCGCTTCAGTAAAGTGAGAGTTTTGCTGAAATGCATGAACACATTCAACACAATTTGTCTTTCTCGGATTCTTAGCTTCTCACCATGTTTCCTCTTCTTCACTTCAGCCACTGACATGGTTGAACTCATAGATAATCAGTAAATTTCTCTCTAAGTATATTTCAATAAAAGAACGCTCGTTTTCAAGTTGAATACCGCACAGTATTGCACGTCATTATTATAAGAGCTATGGAAAAAGCACACTCTTAGACGACAACCGCACTCAATGTCAAAAGACAAACTGAACTTGAAAATTAAGAACAAAGACTACTACCCCGCTTTGAGGACATTTGTTTTTTGAAACTGGCAGGCAATTTTTGCTTCCGTTTTTTGGCCTAATAGGGTCACAAAAGCAGCAGGGTCAGGCTAGGCTTACTATGGAATCACAGAAGGGCAATGACCTGGAGATGTGTTAAATATTTCCGCTGTACCATTCCTTTAAAGATCAGAAAATACTTCTAATACTGTTATATGTTATTTCACGGTCAGAGAGAATTTCTATTCGCAGATATTTACAAAATATTTCCGGCGACGGAATCTAGCCGTCGAAGTTGGCGGGAGCGAGATTTTCATCGATTTTAAAAAATTCATAACTCCCATATCATTCGAGCTATTCCCATGAAATCTTCACCAAAAATATCTTCATTGTTTTCTCAGTAATTCATAAGATGCATATATGGGTCTAACAATTACAGTGCGCGACTTTGTATGAGACTACTTTTTCCATAGCCAATTTCGAAAAATGCGATATAAAAACATAACACTCGTTAGATAGATCATAAATTTGAAAAATCTCATTATGAAGAAAAATATGTAATAACTTCTAAATAAAATTTCAAACTGAAAGTGATGGGCCACTTCTACAAAATGATGTAATAAATATAACGGCGAAAAAGAGCTCGTTTTTTACGACGAAGCGAGTAAATTATTTTTGTAAATGTTATTTGAATTAGTTAACAAAAACCAATTGCAGCAATTTATTCGGCGTTACAATTGTCATTAGAAACAATTTTTTATCTTACATAACAAAAAAATATTGAATATGGACTCAAGAAATGATACATGCGGCAACGTCGCAACAGAAAGACAGACAGACTATGCAGAAATACACGGATTAGAGAGAGATGGAATATCTCCGGAAGAACCATAACAGTCAACTAAATGTGGAATGGAGTATAGTCGTTGTTAAGGGGTGTGCTGACCACCACTTCTCCCTCCCTCCAGTTCTCCCCCTCCCTCCTCCTCGCTCATTCCCCTTTCCTAGCTCCTCCTCCAACCTCCCACCCTCCTGCCTTCAGTCTTCCCCTCCTCCTTATCCCCATCCACTTGCCTTCTATTCCCAAATCCTATTGTGCTCATTTCTCACGGCGTGCCCTTTGTGTCGACTCGGAAAATGGCCGTCATATGGGCGCCCTCTCTCACTCCCCTTGATATATTTATCCGCTGCCTCCTCAGACCATCCTCTTTCTCTCTCTCTCTGCCTTATAACCTGGAATCCGAGACAACTGTTGGGGCAGAGAGGGAGTGGAGTTAGATGAATAGGACGAGGAGAGGAAAGGAGATAGAAAGATGTTGTGCAGAGGAAGGAAAATTTAAAACGCTTGCTTGCTATTGTGAACCGATCCTGATTTTTGTGAGATATTACATCGTTCAAAGCTGCAATTCTAATTATGAGTGTTTAATATACTCTCTCATTTGCTCTCCGTCTCAATAATGTCGTGAAAAGACGTAAATATTTACGTAAATTTAATATGCACTAGGATAAATATTTGATACTTTGTTATTTTCGCAGAATTTCATTAAAAGCCTATGAAAGATATAATGAATGGATTTGGTATTATTTACAATATTTGAATAAGCAATTTATTTATCAATTAATTTCATTGTATACATTTTTATTTAAATTGGAGAAAAATTAATTGACATGTAATGCAACTCCTAAAAAGCCACTTGGCAATCGATTACGTTTTAGAAATCGCCGAAAAATAACTTAAATGCGATCGAAATAAAATTTAAAATACGAAAGATAAATATCAATCCGAGTGTTGCCTCTGCGTTCTCACCTAAAAGTAACCGTTGCGAGACCAGGACACGTTTCGCATAATCAACCGCGGAATATTCGCGTCTTTTTAAAGGGAGACATTGTAAGGAACATTTTGAAAGAGAGGCGTTTGTAGACATAATAGAAAGAGGATAATGCGTATGCACGCGCACAGGGAGAGGTGCTGAGTAACGGCTGCAGTGCAGAAGGTGAGGGTCATAAGACCGCGAATCGAGTTACGCGAGCTGTGGTGTCACTAGGGATGTTAGAACCGATGGCGTTGTACTTATTAGTGTCGGCAAGATCCAATTAGTAGCCCTGGAGACGAATAATTGTTTATGGAAAATTACTTTTTGATGGGAACAATGCGAGGACTCACATACTTTCATTATTTATTTTTAATTTCATATATCCATTAAGTATTACATATTTGTGCTAATACTTATTTGTGTAGAAATGTCAAAAAACAAATTCATCCGATTATACTTTAAAACAATTTCACACATATTTAAAGATGCGTAATTATTCAGGACATGTTTTCAGTTCTAATGAATCCATCTCTTGCTCCGCGTTGAATAATTCTCATTTGCCTGCGAAGGATATTTTGTTGAAAGTAGGAGCGATTGATCATTTGACAACGTCGATTGAGAATATAGTGTCTGGTTGAAGGTCACTGAGAATTTAAGAGTTTAAGGTAAATTTCATATTAAGGAAATTCAGAAATTGATAAATATTCTAAGAACTCTTGCACGTGAATAATCATTATCTTAAGTTAAAGCCGTAACCTCTTCTTCTCATACTAATTTTAAGCCACATATTATTAAATAGAGGAGCCACGACGCACAACACTTACTTAAAATCACGACTGTTCTGATCAACAATCCCTTCCATTTCATTTAAATGTATTTCGGACATTCTGCCACTTGGGATTTGATGTAAAATAAGAGGAATTTTTACATTTTATGTAGGATGGTACTCGACGATCTCAATCATGCATTCAGTAAAATGAATTGGATACTTTAAAATCGTGAAACGAACCAAAATCATAATATTGGGACAATTATCTCATATTTTATTCTCGCGATAAATGCCAATCACGCCAATGGACGTTTGGTGAAAAACCAGATGAGAAAATGATGCAAGACGATTCAAAAATATGATGCTAGTCAAAAAGAGTTCTTTAAATAGACTACCTTATACATACAGATGATTTATTCTAGCCAAAAAGGAAATAAACAAAGTTTCGTATTGATCAGTCATGCCAATTGACTTTTTTCTTCGCCCTGATAGTTGGTGATATTGCAGTTAGTTTGAGGCGACTAAGAAGACTCGCTATGTCAATCACGGCTCGGTCCGAAAGGGTTCGTTGAGGAAAAAAATGTTCCAACCTCGCTTCTCATTAACCTTTATTCACGAGGCGATGGTCCCGTCCCCACCTGCCTATTATTCAGCCGCTAATGCCCTCCCCGCCACCTCCTCCCCGTAGTATCCCTCCATCTCCGCCACTCCATCCCACCACCACCTAAATCCTTTTCTTGCACACCGCCTTCTCTCTCCCTCTCCCTTACATCCACTCCCTCCCTTTCCACATCCTAACCATCCTTCCCTCCGTCTAAAAACAAAAATTTAAAAATGAATTATCGAGTTCGCATTATGGCTCGAATATGATCTACGCAACAAGTGTTCCCAGCAGACACTTAAAAGAGCCGGATTCGAAGTTCGGCCGCAATCTATCCGACCTCGGTGGAAATTCGCTGATCGTTGGTTATGACAGGAACGAAGGAGTATCGGCGATACGTGAATTTGCATTGAGGATGGCTACTTTGAGTCCAAAATTCGACCGTTTAATGGCCGCAGGAGATGACTTAATCATTTACTTCGCGTTCGCAGTTTTAATTTTCGCAGTAATTCAGTATCGACCAGTTTTGCCTTTTCTCAGCATCAATTAACTATTAGACATTCAAAAATTACAAAGGAGACCTTTTTTAAGCCTGTCCTTAGTAACGAAGAGATCGAAGCTATCGACGAAAAATATTAATTTCATTTATGCATATGGGTCTGTTTTCAATTGAGATAGAGGCAACCTGTTCATTCAATCTGCCGAGAGAACATTTTACTAACAACTGCGCGATGGTCAATATACAGAGCCTAAGAAGCGACAGTTAATAGCAAAGGCATCGGCGGAGATCGTTAAGATGGCAAATAAGATAACTAATAGTGAAAGTAATGGAGGTTATCCCGTTCATCCCATTCATTTAATCATTCAACTTCGAGAGAAGCACTGCTTCTTCGAAAATCCCCTGTGCACAAATATATAAAATATTAGAGCTCAAAATTCTTAAAAAGACCTCTTCTACCTGAAACGAATATACTTATTAAATATCTCCATCCACAACATCTCAAGTTTACATACTCGCTATATCATACATTGTGGGTTAAATGAAATATTCTTTTCATGTTTCCATTTCCTTTTTTCTTTCTCATAGGCTTGCTTTTTCTATCTTTATCAACATTACTCTTTGTCTTTTTGTTTCTGATCCATACGTTGGTCGGTTGGAGAAAAAAATCCACGCTACGTTCCATTCTCGCAGATGTGGGAATCACTCCCCGCTCTCTCCTAGTACTGTAATTACTTGGAGTTTGCCGTTTCGGTATCCACAGTGCTCTCCCGGAAGGCATTCTCCGCGAACGGCGAGCTATAGCTGTATTTCTGTCCGAGCCATCCCAACGCCTGTCTCTCCTTTCTTCCCTCTCGTTTTATTCTCTCTCTCTCTCTCCCTCTGCACTAGCACTCACATCCACCCCAATCAGGCGGCGATGCGATATTATAGGGATTTAAGATGACGTGTCGAAGGTGGGCAAGTAGAAGACGCTTGAAATGTGTATTGAGGATGAGGTGAGGGGAGAAGGATATGAGCGAGAGACTATGAAAATAGACTGAGGAGTGGAACGAATCGTTTTTTAAACATTTTACTCCGATACAATTTATTTTCTCTCGTCCTTGCAAGGGAAGTCATCTCGATAATTAATAACGATGAAAAAATTGGTTTATACATTTTATTTTCTTTTTTCTTTGTAGCTATCTTTTGCATTGTATATTTATATATTTTATATTTAAAATTTCATTTGTTCTGTTATACGTTCATTACGACCAATCTCTAGCCTTCGCCTTGGCCATCTTTACCCTGCTTCCATTTTTCCTATAGGCAGTCAGGCGATTTCCGGAAACCATATCGTAGCGAAGGTCTTAAAGCCCTCTGTATAGCCCCAGCTATCACACATCAAATGGGGTAATTCCTTATGCAATGTTACACACACACAGTAGGTACATCGAACTTTATTCCTGGATATCTTCAACAGACGGCTTGAGGTTACTTTTCAATTTTGGAAATAGAAAGAAGTCAAACAGGGCCAGGTCCGGTGAATAGGGTATATGATTTAATTTGATATTTCGCCATAAAATCCCTACTAAAAAGCACTGTGTGCCGGAACGTTGTCGTGGTGCATAGCCCATTTGTTGGGGAATATTTCTGACCTTTTGCATCAAACGCGATCTCGTAACCGCTGCTAAACCTTAAGATAATACTTTTGGTTCAACGTCTAATCAGTAGGAAAAAAATCGCGGTGGGCGATTCCTATTTTATGAAAAAATAAAACATGCCATAATCGTCTTCACATTGTAAATACGAACTTTCTTGGGTCGTGGCGATGATGGAATCTTCCCCGGATGGCTTGTCATATGTGGGTCGTACTGAAAGAAACATGTTTTATCGCCGGTTCTTATTCTAAGCATCAAGTTGTCATCTTCCTGGATCCTTTGCGAAAGATCAACACAAATTTATGTTTTTCATAATTTTTGCTCATCAATAAGATTTTAAGAAGCACAAACTTTCTGCATTCCTAAATTTTCAGTCAGAATCAATCTTGCATAATTCATGTTAATATTCAGTTCCTTTGCAATTATTCGGTCTACCATCGATCATTTCGCAGCAAGCGAGCGAGTATTTACACTTTTTCATGTGTTCTTCTTGTTATTAGGCAACCAAATCGGTTGCCATCACCATCACCATCACCATCTCTTTCCTCAGAAAACCGTTTGATCCATTCGAGAACATGGCTTCATGGCATTGTGCCATCTCCATAAACTTGGCGTAATATTTTCACAATCTCTGTACCTTTTTCCGAAGTTTCGCCAAGGATTTGATTTTGATCCTCTGGTCCAAAAATTAGTCACCTATTTTCCCGACACATGCCTCATACGCTACTTTAATAAATATAACACCGCTCTCGCGATGTGAACGCTATAAATATGAATTTACTGCTGAACACCCGTCACTCATGTTGAAACATTGCAACCGCAGTTGCCGCTACACAATAAAATCAGTCCCGTGACTTTGTCAGGCCTCACACATAGCTAGGAAATATATTTTTCGAGTTTTACCTGATTATACCCGTTTTTTACTTCCCGATTCCCTTTTTTAAAATTCGGTCAAATTCCGAATAAACCCAAAAATGTTACACCGGTAATAAAATAACTAATTTTTAACTAGGAGCTTGGAACTTTCGGACGCGAGATTAATATGAAAACGCTTTACAATTTCAGTTCGAGTATATCACTTAATGACAACTATTTCAAAAACGCAGAGTTATCGACAGAAATCGAGACGTAATTAATTCATGCGGACGTTACATCTCACGGGGAAGAACACGGGTGAAAAGTTTCTGCAAGGCATAAAACTTTTATCGTTTGGCCATGTCACAGATATGGAATTTCATTTACGCGCCACAGGACACAACATCGCATTCTTCGCTGTTTTAGGCTGATTGAATAGCGGCAACAATCAACAACACTTCCAGACATTGTTGTATGTATGTTACCAGTTTGCATATATAATCAATTCAGGCCCAAAAATACATAACCTGTATAATACAACGTGTATTGGTCAAAAATATATATTTCTGTTGAACCTGTTATAACCCGAATTTTTTAAAAATGTAATTGTTTAGCTTTCAATAAAACCCGATTTCCCCCGATTTGTTTGAAAAACTTAAAAATCCGATAATTGCCCCCCCCCCTCCCCCCCCCCCCCCCCGCGACTGCCATTTTATTTTTCACCCGAAAAATAAATTCCCTGCATATAGCGTAGCCGTGATTTGAATTGCATTAAAAAACAAATGTCAAATTGAAGTCCTTTGGTAAACTGCTAACTCTAAATCAGGGGGTTTAAACCTTCTTATGATGTCGTACCCGTTTGAGCATTTTTTGAATAGTCGCATATCCCCTAGTACAGTGGTACGCAAACTTTTCTATTGGCGGGCCGTATTAGTGCTTGCGAATGCCTCGGCGGGCCGGATTACAGTTTAAATCGGAAGTTTTCTGTATATCCTGAGGTGCTATGTAAGTGAAAATCAAGTCTAAATAAGGTTTTCATGGCTAACATTTCAATGTTTAAGGTTTTATTATAAAAAATTTCAAAAAAATTATGAATTCGTGTTAAAGTTTTCGAATTGCATTTTCGCCATAGCTTCGTGAGCCGCCCAAAAATCATTCGCGGGCCGCATTTGGTCCGCAGGCGGCAGTTTGGACAACACTGCTCTATTACAAGAGTCGCCAACCTTTCGACGCTGGAGGACTACTTTTGATAATAATGAAAGGGCCATAGAAAAATGGATTTATTAGAGACACACATAACGTATGCATAAATAATATGACATTTGGCATGGTATTTAGTCTACCAGAATGTACAACCTGGAGTAATGTAGCAATAACTAGGCTTGAGTTACGCATATATTTCCGGAAAATCCTAGCATTGGATCTCCTAAGACTTAGAAGGAACCATATGAATATACATACATTTTTTTTAATAATGCGACTGTATTTCACCGGACACCTTAAAGCCCTTCCGCGGACACATTGGAATATACGGTCGGCGGCCCCTGACCTTGCATATTTTGAAATGATAAGGATGCAAACTTAACTTATGTATCGAAATATGTTATTGATGCAAATATATGTCAATAACAAAACTTGCGTGATGCACTTCTATTTATAATATAATTAAAGATAGTTTGCGAATTCTTGCGCGAAAAAAGACCTACCGATGCCTCAACGATCTACTTACCATGATACAGTAAATAATTTTCTATCCCAATGCCACTTTGTCAGTATAAACGTCCCTACGACATTTTATAACGCATTTCTTAACGGTAATTTCAGTCTAAAATTTAGAAATCATGCGTGAAAGCTGAATTATATGGAAAAGTTATCATCTTAATACTTTCGCGTGATCCATTAAAACGCTGCAGGTTCCCCTAGGGGTACGCGTACCCCCGGTTGTAAACCCCTGCTCTGCACTGTAGAAATGGCCCTTTGTCTCGCACTTTCTTCGCCCCTCTTTTCCTCTCGCTCTCTCTTTGCCTCCGAGTCTCTTTCTCTTCGCGTCTTTCTTTTCGAGTCTCTTTCTCTCGCCTCCCCCTCCTCTTCTCACCTCCCTCTATCCCATTCCAATCCTTCTGCCCAAACTCTGTCGTCCTCTCTATCTCTTCTTTCTCTCTCCCTCCCTCTCTTTTCTCCCTCTTCATCTCCTCTTCCACTACTCACCCTCTTCCCACCTCATTTCTCCTCTTTCCACCACCCGTCCGCTTTTTCTCCCCTTCCTAATTTCCCTTTGGTTCCATAACCCCTTCATCTGTCAACGTCCTCCGCCAGGGGAAGTCTTTCACTCCAACCCCTCCTCTCCCTCCCTTCCTATCTCCCTCCCTCCCCCTCCTCTCCTGCCCTTCTAGCACGATATCTCTTAATCTCGCGCTGACCCTCGCGGCAGCACACTCCTCCCCCCGGCCAGCCACTTCCCCTCTCCTCTCCCCTCCTCCCCCACTCCCCCTCTTCACTCCTCTCGTCTCTCAATCCTCGCTTTGACGTATCTACGCCTGCCGAAAGGGCCACGCTGCCCTCCATCTACTTCTTTTTTCCGCCGTGAGGATGTGATTAAGTTGCTTAATTATAGCTGATGGCGGCTATATACCTAAAGGAACAATAATGCAATTTAGGGACGCTTTGGTCATTTTGTGTTTGTTGGCGTTGGAATTGATGCATAGATACGCGGTATGTGTCTAATCACGATCACCTGATTTATGAGAAATCTTTACAAAAATAACCTAGGATGGTTCGTGAACGCTTATTTCAATTTTCTTTGAAGAATTAACTTTTGTTATTACTCATCAAGTAGAGATTTTATTTTGAGAGATTGCTGATGTGAATATTGAGAGTTAGTTAATTTAGACTGAGGCTATCTCGACAAATTCTTTATGTCGAGCACGAATCTAATAGATAATACGAGGTCAATAATCAATTACAAGAGAACTTCCTCTATACCAGTTCCGCCAAATTTAAGAAGTAATGGTGCAGTGCTTGTTAAATTTCATATTTTTAATGTTATTGAATTATAGATACAAAGTAGTTAAGTAATGTATCTTTTATCCTAAAGTGATATTATTGTCTTGCTTAGCCCGAAAATAAGTTTGGAGTCAGGAAAAATCTAATTTATAGTGTCTTTAACGATGGCAATTAAAAGTACCGTTTATACTTCACGCGTTTCCTCGTTATTTGAATTCATCAATTCATCAAAGAAGACAAAGATTTTTATTTTAATTTTATTGCAAAGAGCAGGTTTTCTGTAACTACGGTTCGCTATGAGATTTTATCTGATCCGCCATATCAATTTTCTTAAAACACATATCATCGCCTACGGAAGTATATATATAGAGTATGAATTAAATTTTAATCGACTGACATGAGTTTCCTACATAATATGGTTAATATATTTCTTAATTTCTTTGCGTTTAATGCTTCAAAAGATTTTCAAAACCCAGTCATTATAGTTCTCATGGGATACGAAATGTTAATTATAATGCCTTATGAGACTTTCCTAGTAATTTTAAACCTAGTTTTCGGCCTATTTTGTGCAATTTTGCCGAATCTTGATTACAGTCTCTTAGCAGCTCAATTATGAATTAAAGCATTATTGTTATTTTCATATGATTAATTGATGTATTTATTAAATTACTTTTAAACAATATAGATTCAAAAGTAACATAGGTACAGTGGCACAATGCATAACATGATGTTTTGATTAATGCCTTCGATTTTAAAGATTTTAGTGCATTATCATTTAGAGCGTAGAGTCATTCATTATAAATAAAGATTAGAAAAAAATTGTGTAATGTTCAGATAACTACTGGAGAGGCAACGTGTCTTCGCATTTTCCTCGTGTCTCTCTGTTTCTACGAATTCATTTCAATTTGAATTGTTTCAATATTTTCCGCCGATAGGAATAGTTCAATCCGCGCGCTATAATTATTCCCATGATTCATTGATCTTCATTGAAGCCGTTCATTTCTAGAATTTTAAACCTTGAAATGATAATATGAAGAAAGTAAATTATTAGATGGCTAAGTATTTTGGGACGGTAAGTCGGTAAGACCTCCATGGCAGAAGGGAGAAACTCAACTTCTGCGCAAGTATAAATATGATTGATAAATCTAGGTGATATTTTTCTTTCCTCATCGTTGAATATTCCGCATAATTCATAAACGCACTAGCACCTCTTGCTGCATCGAACGCAATTTTATTTGTTGTTGTGATACTATATCATTTCCTCGCATATGAATTGTATAGAAGTTTTGTCCGCAAATTCTACAATTATTCATTTAAAATATTTCGCCATTTCCTTGGTAAGAAAGTTCCATAAAAGAAAATAAATCCAGACGTTACAGTCTGGCCTGTCGCAGCGAGATTAATTCAAACAGCATTCCACGCTCTACGAGATATGAATCTGAATAAATCAACGGAAATGTGTTTGCAACCGGGTAATGGAGACAAATGAGAATCGTTGCCATGGAAATCTTTTTCCTTCCCTTTCCCTATCCTCCTATCTCATTCCCTCCGATGGATGAAAGAGAAGACGCTGCGAGCAAGAGAGCTTCTGTTCTCCCGTCCCCCTCCCCATCTCCTCCCCCTCTCCCCCGTCCACCTTCTTCCATCTCTTTCTCTCTTTTCCTTCTCATCTCCTTCCCTCTCTTTAATAACGTATTCCGCATCTTCGGGTTTTTCTACACCAATGGAAACGCATTCCAGCCCGCTTGTCCCTGCGGGGGTCTCCCCCTCCCCCTTTCACCACCCACCCCACCCCTTTTCACCCCACCTCTTGACCACCCGTCTGCTTCGGAGCACGTATCTCGAGGCGTTCGATTTGTCTTAGGTCAACGGTAGCCCCTTTTGCCCATCCCCTCCTCTTCAATCCGCTTCCCACCCCCCCCCTCCACTCGATTTCTCCTCCTCCCGCTCTTCTCCTCCTCTTCATTTACTCCTCCCCAAGCGGCGGAGCAAAAGTTATCGCCAATCGACGCACTTGTTTTCGCATCGCCGCCTTCAGCTGTCTCTCTGTCATTCTTGTCGAGACGCAGGTTCTCTTCCGCTTACCTTTCGTCTGATGGAACCATACTTTCGGAATTGGTGGTTAGCTCGCATACTATCTGTTCATGCTCCTTTTTGTGACACCGTGATAAAAATTTCAAACTTTTGATTAAATTAAATTGGTATGAATATCTGCCTTTGGTTTTATGATCATGTTGCTATTCGTGAAGTTGGAAGGAATAATATAATTAATAATAATTTTTACTTTAAAGAAAAGTTTCTAGTAAAAGATTAACGAACGCGCTATAAATAATTTGAACGTATATTTAGTTTTATCCACTCCTAAAAGTCCGTAATCAACCCACTTTTATACTTGACGATATTTTAATTGGCGGAATAGCAAAATTTTACTTCATTTGGTCTAGATAATTAATTATGCGAAAGAGAAGCTATCAGTTTTTGTTATCGTCTTAAATTTTGAGCGAATGACTTCGTTCGTCTAATTGCAGTCGAGTCTCGATAATCCGACCTAAACGGGACCGAGGAGTGGTCGGATTACCGAAAATGTCGGACTATACGGAAAAGAACGGAGCGAAACAAAACGAAAATTTGAAATATGAAATCACGTTTATTAATCATTATACTACAGTACAACTAACATAATAAAGTACAAAACTATTATTTGAAGTTAAAGTTATTGTTTAAAAAATTGAGTAATTGAGGTTTGTTTCCATGCTTCGCTTCCCTTCCTTGCGGCGAGGTCGCGCCACCGTTTCAATAATATGACATCAGTAGCAGTACTTATCCAAAAGTGGTAGAACAATAGGAGCTAAGTTTTTGAAAGCTCGTGGTTTTTTGGCCTTTCCAATAAGTACGAGTTATAATTTGTGGTCACCAGTGGCGTTACTGCAGGCTAGAATCGTCACTCTTTCTTTACTTCGTTTATACCCAGGAGCTGAAGCTTCAGCCCGAGAAGCTAAAGTTTTTGAAGGCAGCATTTTACAGTATAAGCCTGTCTCATCGCAGTTATATATCTGCTCACCTAACAATCCTTCTTTGTCAATGACATAATGAAATTTTGCTTTAAATTTAAAAAATTCTTCCTTATTTGGCGATAATTTTTCGCCACAGACATTGAGATGCCTATGGCTATGTCGGATTCCGAGGAATGTCGGACAATCGGGACTCTACTTTAATAATAAGCTACAAATATCGGTTACCAAATTTTAACGAAACTCATATCTCAAACTCTGACTTGTAGCATCATGAATTACAATAAAATTTAATCCTTATGGATAGCACATTCAAACGACTTCGAAGTCAAAGAGTAATATCCAATCACCTTTATCAACAAGTACGCGAATCATTAACGTTCGAAGCGTTCCACAAAATTACCACTGGCGGCCGAAATTATTATCATCTAGATAAAAATTTGTTCCCACGCTATTATTGGATAGCATCACGTGATAAATATAAATTCGATTATTTTTAAAAAGTCAACGCAAGATTTTTCTTTACATTTAAAAATAAATTATATTCACGGGGTAGTACCATATAACTTTAATTTTTTTACATAAATCGATTTTACGCTTCGTCAGGTGAATGTTTCAAATAACCTCACATAATTTATGAGATCTTGGTGTTAGTGCGGCGAAGCTCATTTCTTCCAAAATCCAATCAAACCCTTGAGGTAAGGAGACGTTGAAAGATGCCCGTGGTAGCGCGCGCGCCTGATGCGTGACATAACATCCCCATTCGGCGGGGCCATGCCCTCGCCACAGAGAGAGGACGGCACCGACTGGTGGCCCCCATAAATCACGGCCCTTCTGAGATCATAAGGTTAGCCTCCAACTGCCCGGGAGCGGAGGCTCGTTTTTCCGACATTCGCGGTATCTGCGTGCACGCGCTGACGGCGAATGCTGTTCGGAGGGGCGGTAGAACAAAGGCGAGAGAGCATTGGATCCGCTATCACTTGGTTTGCAAAAAGATATTTGTTATTCGGCTATATTGTAAATAATATGCTTTATAACTATACTATATCACGAAAATTAGTTATTCTAATCTCCAGCGTGCAATTCCAATGAAACCTTCAATTTTTTTTCCTGAAGAATTATCTTATTTTGAATGGACCTTAATAACAATGTTCGCGAGCGTCCCATGAAAAGCTTTCGTGCGATTCTTCACTTTTTCCTCCGCAACCTATAGTGGTGACTAATCCGTGATAAGCAATGTCCTATTCTCCACAAATAAGAAAAATTCCAAACAAATGGAGATTTCATTTTCCGATAAATTATTCATTTCATAGTTTGTCCTTAAATACTGTCGAAATATTAGGTAATATAGTTTGTTACCCCTTCGAAAATTTAATTGTATTGATATTATTAAGATCTCATGAGATGATTTTCCAATGAAAATCTAACACTATAAATGAATTATTGGTCTGGTTGCCGCCTTTAAATAAATAACTGTAACATATCTAAATTTAGTGATAGTAACGTCCCTTGAATGGGATTTAAATTGAAGAAAAGCACCTGTCCGCCAGTTGCGTACGCTCATCTTCAGAGTGAGATGGCATTCCGTACCAAAGTAATATCTAACATCTTAAGAGCAGATTTAAGTAAATCCCAGCGATGTAGACTCGGTTCCAAGAATATGCAAATCACACCCACTTCATGAGACTTGTAAAAATGGAGACGTGACCTTGGATGCCCTTCAGAGAGACCATCCGCGTTTCGCGGCTCTCGTTCTCCCTCCTCGCGCTCATTACTCAAAACGAGTGTGTGTGTGCGCGCGAGAGTGTGGCTCGGCCAAACTCACTCTGTATTCATCTCACACTCCTTGTGGTTCCCAGGCAATGCCGTCCTTCTCTTGCTCCTTCTGCCTTTCTCTCTTAAGAGTCAAGCGTATTTTTCGGGAAGTCAAGATTGCGCTGTTTGATGTTTTGATTAATTAGTTTGGTAAACTGGTTTTCTCTCTCTCTCTTCTCCTTAACTCACCGACTTGGACGCTTCGCTTTAGTTAGCGCATAGCCCGTCAGGTGGCCCCGTCTCCCTACCCCCCTGGGTGCGCATAATAAAGTCGGGAAACGCTTTTAAAGCTGACTCTCCTATCGCTTGGATTTCCACGGTGCCGTATGTGTGCGTGCTCCAAAGGGGAGGATGGGGAGAGGTCGTGACATCTTTTAGGTTGGTTGCTAATGCCGCGGTGAAAGTTCGAAAGTTCAGTCGGAGTGAGCGTCGCTTTTAGGGTTATTCGAAAAGCTCTCCGTGGGATTCGTAGCGCTCGAAAGCAATCATTGTCCAACGACAAGAATACAATTGGCAAACATGATCTATCGATGGAGGCGAACGTCATGTCGGATTTGAAAATTACATACGTTCGCGAAAAATGGGCACTTGGCGGAACTAAAATGTTTTAATTGTTAATTATGTTGTCTGATACGTATTCGACAGAGCTCTTTCGCGTATGGATATTATTTTGGCATTCCTAATTGTGGGCGAACACAAGATTGCGCGAACGTATGCCTCCTCGAGTACTTTCGTCGCATATCAATGTTTAAGCAAACATTTTGCGCCGTTATCGAATCCCTCCATTCCTTCTACAGGGTGTGACCCAAATGTTTTCGAATGTCGCTTCCGTCGGGAAATAAATCCGTGATTGAATGGAGAGGTATGTTTTCTTCACGGTACCTTATCGCTCATTCGCTCTGGAATTTCGTCGCAAAGTCTGAGGAGCTTTGCTGGGCGCGGAAGACACTCCTCGAGGTCAGAAAGCGGCCAAAAGTTCACACCGCGTGACGTAAATGGGGTGGGAGCAAAGGGGACGAAGTGATAAAGGGGGTAGGTAGAGGGGGAAGGCACGTAAGGGAAGGAGGGAGGGAAAAGGACGTGGCATGGCCGGAGCGGGAAACGGAGGAAGGAGGGGAGTGGGCGCTGCAGGGGGAGGAGGAAAAGGAGGAGAGAGAGGGAGGGAGGGGAGGAACGCGTGCATTTTTTAAATTAATATTGAATAATTTTGGTGAAGAGCGGAATGGCACGGAAGATTGGAGGAGCTTTGAAATGTACTGTTGTACGGGTACGGGTGTATTAGTCTTTTAATGCATGTGGCACACTATATTTGCGATATTAACGTTTAGATTTTCAGTTTGAGCATACACAGCTCGACGAAGGATTTAACGGATGTCGTAGCGTCACCCGATGTCCCAAAATTATAAGTATCATTTTGCCTCTTCCAACTTTCACTAGTCCGTCCATTTCACCAAAATTAGCGGAAATGCGCTATAGGGTATGATAATATATGCGTGCTACTCATACAAACAAACGAACTAAATCATGGAAGGAATCGGTACTGCGGATTACGACGATTACGACTCCTCCACTAGTTGCATTCTTAAATTAATTCCGTTATAAATTCTTTGTTTCTACACCGAAGATTAAGTCTGTATGGCAAGGGAAAGAAAGATTCTGGTGGGCTAGGGATTTACAAAATATAGGGTCGTCGGGAGAGGCAGATTTATGATGGAGGAGGGGCAGTTGGAGCGACTGCCCCCTTGAGAAGTTTCTGTATTTGATCCTGAGATGCTCCCGCTGTTTCTTAATGGATATAAATCTTCAATTTCATTTTTCCTGATTTCAAAACTATAAAATCGATTAATATTTTATTATTATTCCTATACCTTTTTTGGTTTTAGATATTTTTATCTTGGGAAATCACCAAGAGTAATTTGCTGTGACTCTCATTAGGCGGTATTGAAAAATGGGTAAGTTGACGTTGACGTTGTTTATGAGGTCGTAAAAAATGTGTTGTGCTTTTAATTTTGAAGTTATTCTTGCTTTGTCGGTAAAAAAGAAAATGGTGTCTGGCCGAGAGATTCAGCAGCTAGATTTGTAATTGTGCAAGAGATCAGCACAATCGACTACGTTTCTTCGAATTATAAAATACATTTTCAATATAAACATATGAATATATAATGAACTGGTTGTTACATTTAAAAAAGATAAATTAAATAATATATTAAATAACATAAATGACCAGTCGCGCGGCTGACTGGATACACCAACAATAATTTAGACCAGCGTATCCCAAACTTTGCAGACCTGGAGACCGGTTATTTTAATAATAATTTTTTGCGGCCCAGTGTAGTACATACATACAACAAATTCCCAACAGACCAGTCGCGGATGGAACTACTTTGCATGCACGTCCGATGCAATACACAATAAATAAAGAATTTAATACATTGCATGTGCATATTTATAAAACCATAAAATAAATGAAAGATATCAAATTCCATTGTTTATTTGTTTATTAAATTCCACTTTTTATGTAACTTTACAACATTAGGAATTAACAATTCGTTCTTACAAAATGAGGAATAAAGGAAAAGAGAACATGCTAATGTGAAGGAAGTTGTTGATTGTTATTACATAACAACTCTATGTCAGGAGGAAAAGAAGTAAATTTTACCCTCAGATCTGGTTCGAAATCCAATCTATTCCTATACTTGGTTTTTAAGAAAACCAAAGTAGAGAATCCAGTTTCACACTTATATGTTCAAACGAAAGGCATTAGAAATCTGACCGCTATCTCAGATAAATGTGCATATTAATTTCAGCAACTCAGCCAAAAATCAATCAAGGAGAGGTTATCAAAATTGTGTTTCAGTGCAGTATCACAAAAAAGTTCCGATAACTTAGTATGACAGATGACGCATAATGGCAACTGATTTTCGTTACCAGCGCTAATAAAACCGAACTTCAAATATTCCTCAAAATACTTGCGGGTCCAAAAAGTTCTGGCTTTCTTGTCATCGCGGCTAAGCTGCACATAGCTTAAACGTTTGTAACTGTTATTTTCTATACCTTTACTTGTGCTAGGCTGCACATCACTTGAATTGCTGTTGGTTTTGCTTCTCTTGAGCCATTTATCCATACTTAAGACGAAAGGGTATTTCCTTGAAAATAAATTTGAAAAGAACTGGCTATTATATTAACAATAAACAATAAATTAGAAAAGAACTTGATATAATAATAATAATAAACAAATAAATAGATGTGCACGATACTGCTACGTCGCACATGCACAGCATATACCAACATCAACTTCAGTGCTACAAAAGACTTAAACGAACTAGAACACACATTCAATAGGTACTTTTTAATACTCACCAAAATCAGTGGAAGTGTTAGCTTGGACGAATTGAAATTTGCATCCAATATTATACACTCACCTGCATAAAATAGATCATCGAGATAGCGAGATTTGTCAAAATAATTTTTTTTTAATATGTACAGACATTTCGTCTATTAACTAACATTTAATATCCAAAGTTCTTGTCCTACCTTGGAAAACAGTGGTGACGGCATTCTGCTTTATGGGTGGCCAAGGGAATCTGCTGATGAAGTCCTCGTCGCGGAATTGTTCACTGCGAAACTAATAGGATCGTTGCAGTTGCAATATACTGAGACATCTATTGGTAAACGCAGAATGGTTGAAGCTTAACTTCCTGTTCTTCTTCTTCCATATACTTACCTACTACGAACGTTGCAAATCAACTGAAAGGCGTACTTGCGGCTTTTGGCGTCACTGCCAATCCGTAGATTTTACTCACTGGCAGCATTTACTCAAATCGTGCTAATAATATATACAATCAGGATGGCGACATACTGAGCAGAATTTACGCGGCAGAATAAGCGCGTCGTTTTTATTCTGCTACAAAGTATCTGACACATTAAGCGATTATTCCAAAAATCGCTACATGTCGCGTTTTAATTTCTACCGGAACAGAATTTCATCTCGATGTGTTGCAATCCATTTAAACCAACGTGTTCGAATCACGGCTAATTCCGGCGCGTTTATTTTACCCAATGTACCGACGGCTTTAGACTTTCGAACGAGTGCACAAACACATGCAGAAGAGTCCATATAATTTGTTACAGCTGTATATGTAGACGTAATAGGATAGCGCGATTATTTTAATATTTTCTGAGGACCGGCATTTTTTCCCAAGGACCGGTACCGGGCCGCGGACCACACTTTGGGAAACGCTGATTTAGACTCCATTCACACTAACAAATGACGGTCTAACTGCTCTGACAATAATGACAGTGTGCTTGGAAGGCAGTCAAAAAGACAGTAAATGGATACAAAAAGATGTCAAGAATGTAGAAGTTTTGCAAAATTGCAATTAGTAAAAATGACGTATTCTACATATACATCAGCGCGCCCGCTTGGGGATTAAAAATTGCGGACACACTTCCAGTATATCGAGCTCTCGTTTAGTGTAGTAATAACCTTACATTATAAAAGAATAGAATGCATTGATGTTCTTGTATTGTTAAAAATTAAATATTTTTAGCGATTAAATACTTCCGGATTCCAGAAAGAACTGAGATTATATGTGTGTATTAAAGAGAGAGTTTGAAAAAAAAACAGAGATTCGAAAGAGGATGGAGAAAATGGGGATGAAGATGGAATTGCAGCAGCGGAAGGAGAGATGTGCGGAGATGAAGGTAGAGCGAATGAGGGGGGAGAGAGGGTATATTGGATGGGGCGAATTGGGAAATAGGGGAGAGGGAGGGAAGGGCGAAGAGAGGGGCGTAGGAGTTCGAGGGGGCGGCGTCCGTGAATTAATATCCGGGGTGGAAATCGGAGGAAAGGGAGAGGGAGTGATATGGTCCGAGGAGGAAAGGAGATGGGGAGGAGGGGAGGGGAGGAGGGAGGGCGAACGCCAGTCCATTTTCTCTGCCGTCCTGACGGCCCCCTTAATGTGAGAATCACGATTCTCGTCAGTCGTAGTCGTGAACGGTCAGGGAAAATCAGAGTGGAGGGATGTTGGATGAAGTGGGAGAGAGTTGGATGGAATCTCAAGTCTTGTTATTAACATCGGAGGATGAGATTCTCACACTGTCATGAACACACCCGCGTATATTTGTACATCTTTTACGGCATTTCCGTATATAAGCACTTTACTTACGTTTTATTCTCCACATTGTTTAGCATCCTATAAAACTCACGAGAAAGATTAATATTTTAACGTTGCCTCAGGTGCGGATTAGATGAAAAATGTGTCAAATTCTGAAAATCGTTCCTTTACAGCAGTGAATACTGCTAAGTTTCGACTAAGAATTCGTATCCCACGTGTTAAGAGGACAATTTAAAATTTTACTGCTGGCGACACAATTTTACGAGCCTCTGCATTCCAAACTCTGTCCTCGGCTTAACCCTGGCGAAACACAGATATGCGAAGTGGCGTAAGACATGCAATTTTTACTCTCAGAACGCAGCAGAAATGTCCGTTCTTTCTCTCTCTCTCCTTTCCTCTTCGATGTCGGGAGAGAGATGTCTGGCGGATCGATTATCCTAAGCGAAGAAGCAAGAGAGAAAATTTATATGGGAAGGGCAAATCGTTTCCAGCACGTTTAAGCTTGCTCAGAGTACACTTCCGTCCATCAGACATTGCGACCGACGCATTATCAGTCCCAATTTCCTATTCCTTCGCCGAAATATACCCGAGTCACGACTGTAAGGCTAGTGTCGGAGGGGCCGAAGGGGCCGGAGGGGGGTGAAGAAAACTACGTGAAACCAGTATAGGAAATGGAAACGGGTCGGAGGGGAAGAAAAGAGGGCGAGAGAAGATAAGCAGGGGTGGAGGATGGACGCCGATCACTTGCACCCGTCATTCGGTCCATGTACTCTCTCTCTCTCACGCAGGTAAAACACATCAAGACCACCTTCGAATCCTTCTACGAGTCTTCTCCTCAACGCTGAAACCGTACTCGAATTTCTCTACTCACACCCTCAACCCTTCTCGTTTTTCTCCACATTCCACCCCTTCCGTCCTCCTACTCCCACCCCATCCTTCTTCATACACCCACCCTCTCCTTACTCCTACTTCCATCTCCAACTTCCTCCTACTCCCACCCTATCATTCTTCCTACACTTCACCCTCTCATTCCTCAAACTTCCACCCCATCCTTCCTACTACACCCACCACCTTCTTCCTCCTACTTCCACCATCTCCTTCCTCCTACTCCCACCACTTCCGTCCTCCATACTCCAACCCGTCTTTCCTCCTACTAACACTTCCCCTCCTCCTACTCCCACCCCCTCCTTCCTCCTACTTCCACCCTCTCCTTCCTCCTAGTTCCACCCCCTCCTTCCTCCTACTCCCAACTTTTCCGTCCTCTTACACCCACACCCTCCTTCCTCCTACTCCCAGCACATCGTTCCTCCCACTACCTCCATCCTCTTACTCCCTCCTTTTCCATTCTCCTACTCCCACGCCCTCCTTCCTCTTCCGCCTCTTCTCCTTACGCCCTTGTTCCTCTTACTCCCACCCCCTCCTTCCTCCTACATCCACCCTATCCTTCCTCTTACACCAACCCCCTCCTTCCTCCCACCTCCACTCTCTCCTTCTTCCTTCTCTCACAATTTCCGTCGTACTCCCTCTCCCTCCTTTCTCCTATTCCCACCACCTCCTTCCTCCTACTCCCACCCCTTTATTCTTCCTACTCCGAAACCCTCCTTCCTCCTACTCCCACACCTTCCTTCCTCCTACTCCCACACCTTCCTCCTATTCCCCTATTCCTTCCTCCCACTCCCAACCACTCCTTCCTCTTACTCTCACCCCTTACTTCCTCCTACAACCAGCCCCTCCTTCCTCCTACTTCCACTTGCTCCTTCCTCCTACTCCCACCCCATCCTTCCTCTTATACCCACCCCCTCGTTCCTTCTACTCTAACCCCTTCCTTCCTCCTACTCCCTCCCCTTCCTTCCTCCTACTCCCACCCCCTCCTTCCTTTACTCCCACCCCTTCGTTCCTCCTACACCCACCTCCTCCTTCGTCTAACCCCCACCCCCTCCTTCCTCCTACTCCAAGCCCTTCCGTCCTCCTACTCCCACTCCCTCCTTCCTCCTACTTCCACTTTCTCCTTCCTCCTACTCCTACCCCCTCTTTCCTCCTACTCCCACCCCTCCTTCCTTCAACTCCAGCCCCCTCCTTCCTCCTACTCCCACCCCTCCTTCCTTCAACTCCAGCCCCCTCCTTCCTCCTACTCCCACCCCTCCTTCCTTCAACTCCAGCCCCCTCCTTCCTCCTACTCCCACCCCTTCCTTCCTCTTATTACCACCCCCTCGTTCCTTCTACTCTAACCCCCTCCTTCCTCCTACTCCCTCCTTCCTTCTACTCCAATCCTCTCCCTCCTACACCTACCCCTTCCTTCCTCCTACTTGCAACCCTTCCTACCTCCTACTCCCACACCCTCCTTCCTCTTACTTCCTCCCCTTACTTCTTCCTACTCCCGCCATCTCCTTCCTCTTACTCTCACCACTTCCTTCCTCCTACTCCCACCCCCTCCATCCTCCTACTCCGAGCCCTTCCTTCCTCCTACTCACACCCCCTTCTTCCTTCTACTTCCACTCTCTCCTTCCTCCTACTCACACCCCCTCCTTTCTTCTACTCCAACCCCCTCTTTCCTCCCACTCCCAGCTCTTCCTTCCTCCTTCTCCCACCCCCTCCTTCCTCCTACTCCCACCCCCTCTTTTCTCATACCCCTACCCCTTCCTTCATCCTACTCCCATCCCCTCCCTCCTACACCATCCCTTCCTTCCTCCTACTTGCAACCCTTACATCCTCCCAGTCTCACCCCCTCCTTACTCCTACTCCAACCCCCTCCTTTCTCTTACCCCCTCTCTCTCCTTCCTCCTATTCCCACTTTCTCCTTCCTCCTACACCCACCCCCTTCTTCCTTCTTCTCCTAGCTCTTCCTTCTACCTCCTCCCAACCCCTCCTTCCTCCTACTCCCAGCTATTTCTTCCTCCTACTCCCACCCCCTCTTTCCTCATACTCCCACCCCTTCCTTCCTCCTACTATTATTCTATCCCTCCTACACCCACCCCCTCCTTCCTCCTACTTGCAACCCTTACTTCCTCCCACTCTCACCCTCTCCTCCCTCCTACTCCCTCTCCCTCCTTTCTGCTACTCCCTCCCACTCCTTCCTCCTACTACCTCCCCCTCCTTCCTCCTACTACCTCCCCCTCCTTCGTTCTTCTTGTGCTACCCCTATATCTCCCTCAGCGGATCCTTTTTGCAGTTCCCATTCCGTTAATAGACGAAAACATTCGCCACGAAATACTGAGCACGGAAATACGACTCAGAAAATTGGAAATAAAAATTCGAGAGTTTCCCGAGATTGTTTTACACGCACACGCAATTCCTGGAAGCGACGTAAAATTTGCTCCCAGACTGAAAACCAGATACTACGAGTACATTGAGAAAAGTTCGAAAAGAAAAACAAAACGGAGAAACTACGGTTCGCGATTCCATCAAGATAGCGAACCGTGAAATGTATTATTTATTTTATTAATACGGATAATTTCGCATTTGTTGCTTAAAAATATGACTGGAAAATCTTTTATTTTGATGTTTTGGCGCAAAAATATTATTAATTATCGACTTTTAATGATACAATTTCAGATCTGGCTCATAATTCCGCCCGTCGAAGGATTTCCTTCTTTTGATATGGCCAACCTAAGCAACCGCAACTACTAATGCATCAAATATTTTTCCATCACTGGTGTGCACGTTTTCCTCCTGAACTCTCTTTCCCTTACCACTTCCAATTTAATAGCAATGGACTCGTTTCATGGTATCAGGATTTCTCATTGCTAAAATCTTGAAAATTTCCCGTTTTTCTGACAGTAGATGAAATTTGATGCTAATTCGTCATTCTAATTCTCCCTTAAAGAAAAATGTATTTAGTTCTTTACCACTTTCCAAGTCTCAAGTTTCTATCTTAATTTTATTTTATAAAAAAGCGAAGTCATGGATATAAATGGCGACGCAATGCATTTAATAATGGAAAATTTTTATAGTTATAAGTTAATTCCTTCATATCCATTTTAAATTTCAACGTTTTCATATTTTTACTTATTCTTTCATGTTTATATCAGCACACCTTCCGAGTTTCAGATTCTCAGCTATTCAGGATCTACCAATTCCACACGCACACGCAACTACTTTACAAAATTTATTTTCGAGGCTCTTCCGCTACACCTCACCTCGCATAGCTTGAGGTTCAATATTCAGTCGCAAGTGGGAGGAAATATCTAAGTCGAATAGAAACAACTTACCGCTGAGTATGCTCTTTTCATATCTGGAGACATTTTTTATTAAGCACTCAAATGCGGAGAATTGCATCGTAATTTGCCTGCAAGACAAGGATAAGAAAATGTGGGTTTCCTAGTTTAATATATACCTTGACGATACTGATTTTCTAAAAAGATTATCATTAGACTGCCGTGCAGAGTAACTCATTTCAGTTTTAACAAAGTTTCTTTACATTAGTTTACAGTAATCGCTGAAAACTTGAAAACCTTATCTATTAAAAGCTATTTTCATTTTTATATTGTTGAACCAATAATTTATATCGTGCTGTGTCTGAGATACACAAAAAATTACACATAATGAGTTCTTAAGCAATTTATTCGGCTAGTTATCTTATTCTACGAGTGATTATTGAAACTGGACATAAGTATTTAATCCTAACCCTTCGGTTTCAATATTAGAGTATTATGGATTTCCCAAGAGCTTTCATGTAAAATCGAGAGTTTAATTTAGCATTTGTGTTATTTCACGATCATTAATTCCCTGTAGAGTTCGTATAGTGCCTCAATCGGAATTATACATGAAAAATATGTGTATCACAGCATCAAATATCACGATGGGAAAACAATGAAAACGAATTCTTTAAATATTTCGACAAATATGACTTCGATATTCAATCCATCTAACATTCCGGTAGTAACCCCACCATTGTAAACTTATTTGTCCGTAACTAATGGCGTTTTTAATTCGGCTCCATTTAATTTCAGTCCGTCCAATCAAACCTGTCTCCACTTTAGGTGAGAAACCAGACGTATTTAAGCGCATGCTGAATCCTATCCATGTCTCCATCCTAAAGCCTCAGTCTTTTGCTAAACGACATGCCTAACTCATCCATCACACCGTGCAGCCACTCTTTGAAATCGACCCTCCCGCTCTGCTAGTACTATGTCCTCCGATGACCCTAGTGTTCCATTCCCTCCTAATCCTTCCTCTTTCCTTTTTCTCCTCTTCCATTTGTACCACTCCTCCCCCCTCTACCTTCCTCTTCCCTTTCTCTCCTCTTCCATTTGTACCACTCCTCCCCCCTCTACCTTCCTCTCCCCTTTCTCTCCTCTTCCATTTGTACCACTCCTCCCCCCTCTGCCTTCCTCTTCCCTTTCTCTCCTCTTCCATTTGTACCACTCCTCCCCCTCTACCTTCCTCTTCTCTGCGTTTCCCAGTTTCGGAGTACTTCATACTTTGCTCTGCACCGTAAATCTGGAACTATAATCCGGAAGAGCGTTGGAGGTATTTGCGTGTCTTTATGAGCTGGCGGCTTACACGCTTCCTCCGCGCGATTCTCTTTCTCTGAAACGGAGATTCCGTACGCCGTGTCTCTCAATTAGTTTTATCGCCGCGACACACAAGAGCCGTAGAACGAGCCAGAAAGCGCGTTTAATTGACGCACCGCCGCGCGGGTAATCTCACCTTTCTCTTCGAGGCGTGTTTGCCGGGATTATTAAAAGAATGCGATGGCCGTCCGTTTGACAACTGTTTTGATTTAATTTAGATAATCGCTTTGAAATATCGATTTATAAGAACCTTTAAATCACATACATTAACCTTTTCCGTATTTATCTACCACCAATGCTTTTGATCCTTTCTATTACCATCGTTGCTAAAAGAGTTACCACACAGTTTTTATTGATTTTTTCGTATCATTGTATTTTTACCGTGTTTTATTCAAAGAAAGTTCTTAGTTTCACTGTGTCTATCTACTTGCTGGGCTATCAGTCTCTATCTATACCCACTTCTGAATTTGAATAAATACCTTGGAAACCACCGCAATTGGTGTGTGGCAGAGGGAGAATATCACCGACCTATCACGATATTCCTCTGTTATGCTTTCTTATTGTCTTAGGGAAAAAGGACCCCTTGTATCTGTCCTCTCTACAATAATTTTTTCGTATTTTGTCAGATTCATCGTGGCTTCCTACGTAAGGTGGCCTCTTAAATTGAAATTACAATTAAATGAATCAAGATACTAAGCTTCCAGGGTATATTTCGTTACTATTTCTATTTGTTTTATGCATTGACGTAATTATCGCCCGTACAGCAAAGGGGAAGCCCTGGTGCCCACCCCCCAGGGAGACCCAAAAAAGACTCGATGTAAAGGCCTTGAAAAGATTTAGCCCTGGGATCCCTAGCTACTAGTCACTGGTTCTACACGCACACCTTTAGCTGTGTGAAACTATAGGGAGTGAGTGGTATTGAGATTTTAAAATTGTTTTCTTTCCCCGTGGAAATTTTTAAGATAAAAATTGTAAATTTGTTATATATTTATCTAATTGACGCAATAAAAATAATTTCAGAATATTCTATCGATGAATACCGTCGATGACGATTTTTCGTTGCTCTTTATGGCTATGGATATACCTATTTTGCAAATTGGATGTTAGTCATAACACGAGCTCGATAATTGTCTATTGAATATCGTTATGTAATAAAAATTGTAAAAAATCTTTTTTTCGTCGGATATAAAATTGGTTAAGTGTCTTTTCTCATGAGATAAAAAACAAATACATTGAAGAAATGGTTAATAGAATATTTTATTATTATTTCTTTCATCGTTAGTATTTATTACATAATAATAATACCCTTGAGTCGCTTCGTTACCTTCTCTCTTGGCAGTAGAAATTTCTATCTCTAAAGAAGCTTCCTTCTTCTCGAAACTCTATTAAAAGTAACGAAGTCATTGGGGCTAAAGAAAAGTTCTTGATTATCTCAAGAAGTATTATTTAAGCAAGGCTTAGGCGAAGCAGAATACATTTCTCTATGTAAAATCTTTACTGACGGCAAAACTATTTTTTATGTTGAGCATACCTTCGTTATATAGGAACTTCACTTTATCTTTTATTGATAAATCAGTGCTTTCGTGATATTTCCCATGAAATTAGCGTCATGATTAAGGGCTAGAAAAGTGTACATAATTGCCATTTCAAGGGTCATTTTAGGGAGAAGGACGTTGTTTGCTGTTTTTAATCCTATCTTATCACCGGTTTATTTCTTCCGCCTGACACATCCGAACCAATTCCGATCTCCTTTCCCACGCAGTATTCTCCCCTTCCTTTCTCCTTTTCCTTCGAATGCTCCCCGTGGAGCAGAGAGAGGGAGGAAGATACCCGCTCTCGCTTATCTCACCCGGGTTCGAAATTATCTCCCCTCATCTCTCCACCTGAGATACTCTTTCTCTCCATCCCGGGGGCCTTCCGATGGGGCCCATGGGTGCAGATAGGGCCCTCCCCACCCCCTATCAGCGCGAGTACGCGCACTCCCCTGCCCCTATAGCGTCTCCCCATGCCGGTGGCACGATGCTATTACTCTCCCGCAGAGTCGCCTGCTCGGCTCACGGGGACTACTTTTTCTTTGCCTAGCGTTTTGACAAAGGGACGCGACACCCTCGCCATGTTTCTCACCGAAATCCGACCTCTTCTGCCTCTGCCCCCTCCGTCCATCTTTCTCTCTTCCCCTCTTCTCTATTTCTCTCCTCTCTTTCTCTCATACTCTCTTTGTCCCTTTCCTGCCCCTCCTCCCCATCCCCTTCTTCTCCTCCTCTCCACCTCCGCTCGTCCAACATAAGTAACATCGGCGCACCGAGAGACCAAGTACGTATGGGAGTCCTCCCTCACCTCCTCCGCCTCATCCTCCCCGGATTACGCTCCTCTCTCTCCTCAGCCTCCCGTGGCTGTCTTGTCCTCCTCTGCTTTGAGACCTCTTTAATGCTTCGTTCCCAGCGCGCGGCTGCGGCGCCTCTCGAGACGAATTGCGCTGCTGCCCGCCGCCATGCGGTGGTCTCCCGAACCACGGGGTCTCCGTGTTCTGCGTCCACGGTGGCGGCGTGACATATTAAACGCTCCCTCCGGACGGGAATAAGTGGGCGGCGACGCAGCCTGGTTCCGGAGATTATAAGCTCCGCTCATTCTTGGAGGACTTGACGAACAGCATCGCGCCTTAATCCGGGTTGTCCTTAGAAAAGGAGCGAGGAAGGGAAGAGAGCGCGGAAGGGAAGAGAGCGAGGAAGGGAAGAGGAGAAAGGGTGCGGGAAGGAGGTTGGCCTTACTCGATGCCCGCGCTGTAGGATGTAGGCTTCTTGTGATTCTTTCATCAGAGTGAAGAATTGCCTCGAATTATTTCCGGAGTTTCCTTTTTCGGGACGAGGGATGCTGAGTAATTTCTTTCTTTATGTCCTTCGCAGATCTGCTTTTGCGGTAGCAGTCTCGGAATTGAGATGTATAAGGGTTTAACCTTGACTACTTGTTCATTACTCCATCCTACTTAGCTTCTTTTAGGACACTGAGCATGAATTAAGGAGGAATGGCTATCTTTTGGATTTAAAACTTGTGTAGATTGATATAATACACTGATAGCTGCGAGGAAACCAGTTTTCTACATTTGTCAAGTTCATGAATAACCCCAGCTAATTTATGCGTTAAGTTATAATGGTAGTGAAAAGAACCCGGCAGTAATTGATTAAGATGCGTGTTATTAGTTGGGTCGCGCAAACATTCGAGCCACGGTCAGATTGATTTGTAACATTAACGGCGGATTTATAAGGCCATCTCTGACGGAATGAAATAAGTGCGAAATATGGCAAGGGAAACTTTCTCTCGAGTTTCAATAAGCAGTGAAGGAGTGTTTGATGCTAGAGTTTATTTGTAATTCAACTTATCGCCCAATGATTCCCGTTTTGTTTCCGGTTTCGTATCACTTATCACATCAGGTAAAGACTTAAAGCGCAGCGGACGTTCTCTCCGCGACGGTCGATCCCGAAGAATAAAAATGCTCTCTTTCCGAGAAGAATACCTCTTTTGTGGCACGCGGACACTTAGGAAATGGGTACAGCTCATTGCATTGCACGGATATTGCTCGCTCGTCCTTGATGGCTCAGTGACGTCACCCACAGCTGCTGAGACGCAAGTTGAGCGTGGGAAATGTATGGCGGAATAGGAACAAAGGGAGAGAGAGTGATAGATAGAGAATGGGACGGCTAAAGAGAGGGAAATGACGAGAAATGGTAAGAGGAATGAGTAAAAGAGAAAGAGAGGAAGGGTGGATGATGGAGAGGAGTCGAGATGGAGACCGGATTGGAAGAGAGAGAGAGGTGCGAATAATGCGCGGAAGGGAGAATCTCATTAATCCGCTCGGAGGAGGAGGGGATGTGTGGCTATGACCTAATCCTTAGAGTAATCCTCTTCTCCGTGGCTTCGCTAGGATATTAAAGAAAAATAGTTCCCTTGGTGATTGGTCACCTTGAGCAACGTTTACTTTTTAACGGCCAGTCCTTGAAGAAACATCAGCGGCAGGATGGGGAAGGGGGAGGGGGAGCGAGCGTCAAATTATGATTTACGACATCATATGGATTTAATTCCTTATATTGCGTCCCAGCTAGTACACGACCAACTTCTCTTTAAGTGAAATTAATTTTATTTCACTACGTGAATCCGAACTGGCTTAAATCTTTGTTTGTGGCTCTACGTGCTATTTCGCGTAATGGCTTTAATGAGTGTGACGAGAAGATAACGCGTCGCACAGGAAATGAACGCGAGGAAATGACAGGAATGGCGTAGGTAATCCCCTTCTTTATCCTCCATTGTCCCAGCGCAATCAAGAAAGTTTCCGGAGAGGGACAGAGTGAGAGAGAGTTCACAGAGGGCAAAGGACGTTTCGCGGATGATGAAGCGCGCTCGTACGAGATCGAGGTGCGCAAATTCAAAGAAGTCGCTCACGCCACGCGCTCCTTCTTTGTTTTTCTCTTATTTTTCAGGTTTTACGCATTTTAAGTAATCATATTGGCCAGTTTCGTCTGCGATTCACATTACTTAAGATTTTACAAGCATTATTTTTTTGACTTCTATATTCTATGAATATTAAGATATCATTCAGAATCAATATTTTGGTGGAAAAATAGAATTAACTTGGGCTGTGTTTCAGATATGTTAATAATCTATATTGATTTTTACATAGCTTAAAGAGTTAAAATTTAAAGTTGTATTTATTGTTAACTGAAGGCTTATATTTGCATTACTAGTGAAAGTGTCTGTTGAATTTCAACGGATGTAGTGAATCAACTACAGCACAACTTAAACCATCGGCTTCTGCATCGCCCATAAGACATTGTGTCCAATGAGTTACTTTTTTTATGGAAGGTTTCCCAATAGTCCTACTAAACAAAACAAAAGCGAAATTAAATATAGCAAGGATATTTGTTTCCTATTTATAAGCATTGGGTTCCCATTGGCGGCAACAATGCGATTATGTTGAAATATCATATTTAATTTCTCACTAGGGGCCCGTTGCAATACTTCCTACAAACAACCAAAGACCCTTGCGTGAAGTGGCCTAATGAGATTGTTCCTATGACAAATTGAAACACTTTTATTGTCCCTCTTAAAATAATCATATAGCTCACATCATTTTCATAAACAAAAATACATGCCTACATGATTTAGACTACCGGAACAGAATATTTTTTGTTTTGTTCACTATTTCTGTTAGCATATCGTATTCTTTGTGGTTTGCTGAAAATTAAGAAATCAATGCACCGGCCAAACGTCAATATCGAAATAAATTAATCCCAAATATTACCAATAATGTAATTTGCTTTAAACTGCTCAATAAAACTTGCAAACGAAACGATATTTTCATTGTATGCGTGAAATATCTTCCTATTTGAAATGTTAACTTGTCCATTATTACAATTCATTAGAGTCGTTTCGTTTTCTCGCAACGTGTTTCATTTGTTTTATATTTACACGAAACTTTCCACATAAATTTTCAATCGGTTATTGTCCTTGATGCGTTTATTTCATTGAAAGCTTACAATTAGTGCAAATGCACTTGAAAGCCCGAGTCGAACAATGCAAAAATCCGAGATCAACAATTGAAATCTTTAAAAATCGAAGCAAATCGAATATAAACTTAAAATATGAGCAGACACGAATTAAACAACAGAATCGAAAGTAAGAATAAGAATCTTCATTTCTTTCTACGTGAAATAGTGCAAATCATGAGTCAAAGTCTCGATCGTAAGAATTTAAAGATGTTAAAGACTAAAAGTCTACACACCGTATTCCAGCAGATTATGTGTTAATCAAATGTAAAAACGAAAACTTTCTTGATATCGTACCCATACCTTTCGGAAGACGACTACCCGCTTAAAATCTGCAAGAGTTCGCGCCGAGTATTCAGGCGAAAGATTTGTAAAAATCGAGCCGACCGTTCCCGGTTTATTTGCGTTAATGCCGGAAGGTGACGTCACTCGAGACTTTAGACGCAGGCAGGCAGGGACGCACGTAGGGACAGAGAAGTTATAATATATTAGATTGTTAGATCCATGAAAATGAGCCGTTTTTAAGTTTCAGAATGTATTTTCGCGATATTGATTCGAATTTTCTCGTCAGTCATTGTAAACTTTGCTTTCGTTTGTCCCGAGTTTGGAACTTAATTGTAATTAATTTTAAAATGCAAATTGAAAATATGCTGAACTCGGTCGAATGTTATTGAAATGGAAAAAATTTGAAATGAACATCGCTAGAGGAACGTAGGCTGCAGGCAAGATTTAAACTACTGGTAAATTTTATGTCGGAAGGACTAGCGAATGAGGTAGTAGGACTTATCAGAAGCCCTATGTATCTCGGAAGGCAGGAAAGTGAGGATAAGATTCGCGAGATCGACTGTAGAACGGAGCGATATAGAGGATCGTTTTTCCCTAGGACGATAAGAGACCATAATAGAAAAAGATAACGTAGGAAAACTATGGATACTTGGTGCACTGCACCCCCTGCCATCCACCGAAAAGGTGACTTGCAGGGTGTCATGTAGATGCAAATGTAGACGAAAAGAGAAAACCCTTTTTTAAATTAAACTAGTCAATCAAATCGATTAAAAAACCTTATCACCGTTCTCTTTATTGCGGTTATATTGACACATCCCACTTGTTTCTACGTTCTGTAGTTATTGGGTCATAGAATTACACATACGCACGCAAGCAAGAAACTGGTTTTTATATATTAGATAATTTAAATTACAATGATAAAATAAGTTAACTTTAATCTAATCCTCTGTAATGTATTATCGCCAAAGCGAATTATTTGCATAGAATTATTTTTAGATCATTTAGGACAAGTGTTAATAAAAATTCATATGAATAAAAAATTTGAATGCACAGACAATATCATTCGCTGTAAATCTTTGCTGGAAAAAGTTTGGCTGATTGAGTTCTATCTATATCCCTTGCTTTAAGTTGGCATTATATATTTCGACCGATAGTTATATAATAGTATTTATTTTATAAATATTCAAACCTTCAGAATCTTTCAAAAACGTGCTTTTTTCCTCTAGTAATGAAAATGATGGTAGAGAGACGTTATATCCTAATCCTGTTTCTATCACTTTTATTACTTCACGTCTGACTGAACATTAAACGAAAAAACGTTTCTTCGATTAAGGATTTTACTTGGAAAAGAATAAAATTTACCTTTCATTGGGAATAAGAAGGAAATGATCCATGAAAAAGGAAAATCAGATGGGTCACGAGGAGGATAAAAGGGAATTAAGAAGGGGTCAAGGACTCGCCGAGGGTGCAGAGAATGGGAAGAACGGTCTGCGACGGATAGGAAGAGTTCGTGGGTCCAAAGAGGAATGCGTAGGAGATAGGTCGAGTGTAATAGGGTGAGGATAAGGTGCGAAGGGCGGAGGGGGATTCTTGGCAAGAATTGGAACTAGAAATGGCTGAGGCGGTGTGATGGAAGACACGAGGCGAGCGGAAGGAGGCATAGGAGTAGCAATAGGTGAAAGAGTAGGTAGGGAGTAGGTGGATAGAGGCCGCGAAGGAAGGGAAGAGCGAGAAGAAGTGGACTGCTTAAAAGGTGGGCGAGTTCGTTTGCACAGGTGTGCTGCTGGAGCGGCACTCGACGAGATGCGGGCCACTCTTTGCCGGCGGGAGGTCGTCCAACAATGGTGGAGATCAAGGACGGCTTCTATCTCTCACTCTTTCTCTCCTCTTTCCCTTCTCTCTCTTTCTCCTCTTCTTTAGGGACGGCAGTGATTCCATGGTCATCCAGCAGAGGATACTGCTGTCTGCCGTCCGTAAAACACCATGCATGACAAATACTCTCTATTTAGTTTATTCTGATGAGTAAATGAATAAGAAATTACATTATTATTTATATTTACCCGTGGTGAAGATATTAAATCGCAAGATAACGTGCTGTACACTTTCAATTTTGTTCCTGATTTTTCTTTGAATTGAATTCTTAAGAAATTATAAATAATACTAGTAAATATTTTTAATCAATTTTAAATAGGTAAGTTAAACTTATAATTATGCATGTTTTAATGTATGTATGTATGTATACACACAGATACACACACACACACACACATATATATAATAGTACACTTCCCTGTTATTAATTAATATTTGAGTGGAAGAAGGAGAGAAGTTGAGGTGAGGAGTGTGACCTTACACGCAGTGTCTTCTAATCCCGATGATGGAAAAAGCGCGAAATGGAACTTGGCAAATATAAGGCATTCCTTTTAACACTTGCTCGCGAAGTGACGCAACCGGCTCTCCTCTTGCATGGAAGTGGCTCTCTCTTCTTTTCTTTCTCCCTTTCTACTTTCTCTCCCTTTCTACTATCTCTCTCTCTCTCCTGGGCGAACGAGATGCTAGGGCATTCCGACAGAGATTTGTGACGCCCCTTAAAACCACTGTCGATGGGCGTGTGAGCATGCTAGCGAATGGATACGGAAGGGATGCCTCTCTTACGCAAAAGCCCGAAGAATAGAGGTGAAGAGAAAAAAGATACAGAGAGAGGAGAAAACATTTATTACGTAAAAAGGGAACGTGCAACACGTGTTAAAATATTTCCACGCTCTGCTATTTAATTCGGAGATCGTGGTCTTTCGCAGATCGATTCTAAAATACTAATACTCCGTAAATCCAAAGTTAGGAATTCGCAGCATCGATGCTATGGAAATCCAAGCCATTGAATTTTTCCATAATATTTATAAGAAAATTTTAAATTGATCTTTAAAACTTTCTTTTAATCTAATGCACTCCTTTTTAGCAAAAGTACTTTTGCTGTCGCGTGAACCTTATTGTCCTTCTTCGCATGATTTTTGTAGCGGTTCTTGAATCTAGCTTTCAATTTTATTCCTCGGGTCATAACAAGATGTTTCCTGGAGGTGTGAACTTGATTAAAATATCTCTTAGTATAAATAACATTGGTGTAGAAATGACCTGCGCTAACGGGCCCAATCCGCCAGTTATCAGTGCTATACAGAGTAGTACATATTTTAGGTGACAACAACTAATTATTAAGTGACTCAAACTTTCATAATGTCACGTCATTTGAATGATAATAAATATTAAGTAAGTTCAGCTAGAGATATGAACCACACTTTTAGTTTCTCGTCTGATATTAGCGGGGCCGTCAGGTGAGTTTGAGAAGCAATCGCCTCAGGCGGCATTATGGCAGTGTGGCAGCCGATATGCCTCTAGGTGGGGGGTATTTTGTCTTTTTGCCTCAGGCGACAGATTTCCTCACATAGGCTTAGGATGTTTGCTTTAATTTAATGTTGCTTAGTTTAATTTCCAGTCACTTGTTAAATCTCACATATTTCAAAATGGTAAATTCATGCTCGTATATAAATTAACATCAGCTTAATATATATTAGGCGTTTCCGACGTGAAAAGAGTGACTAATTGAAGAGGTAATTAAAGTTTTTATCTTCTCTAATTCTTTTCGCATTATACGCGATTTCTACATTTTATTTCGGAAACTTGATGATTCCTTTGTCTTCCCTATTGTTAAGGAGGTATAGCTCGTGAGTTTATAAAGAATAGTATGACAATACCTTGCAATTGACGCAGAGGGAAAATAACAGGTATAGAGAACTATAATTGCTAAGGCTTAATGGAATGGCATATAAGGCACCTCTTCAAACTCGCGTCAACCTTTTTATGTGTTTTGCTCAAAAAATATATCTAGGAACAAGACGGTACGCACGGAGAGTATATGTGGCAAGATCTCTCTCTTCTTCTCCCTGCTTCACTCCTTTCCTTTTCCCTTTCCTTACCTCGGTCTAAATCTATTTGGAAGTAAAATAAAGATTCCTAAGAGATTCTATTGTAATGAAGTCGATTTTCTCTCTCTCTCTCTCCCTCTTTCTCTTCTCTCCTATTTTCTCTATCATCTCACTACATGCATTTCCTCTCTACGCTTCTGGAAAAGTGACCCTCGCCCACTCGCCACTCATTCAGAGCCTGCCTGACCTCTTCTTCCCCTCCTCTCTCCTCACGAGGTCATCTCGGAAATATCTTCGGCACAGGCGTCATTCCGACCTGCGTTGTGGGAAAGGAAACTTGTAGAACACGGCGTCCTCAGCGAGCAGCGGCGGCCATGACTTTGAATTACGCCCACGTGAGCGTTCTCGTATACACCTTTTACGCTCACCTTTCCTCGTCTATTTTAAAATGTTGGGTAAGACGTCTGATCCATCAAAGGAACGCACGAACTCTTAAAAGCAGTTTTAACGATCGGCCGAATATTATTGCTGAGAAATCTCTTAAACGATTTGCACTGCCTTTAGCGAGATTTTGTGTGACTATTAATGACGTAGTTTTTATTGACACAATTATATTTAGAATGGTCACTTTTATAGATGGAACAAATGTATAAGCAATATAACATAATAGGGTCACTCTATGCTGTGGTGCGGACGTTTAATGCAACTATGCTCACTGATCAATTTTATTTTGTAAATGATTACCGACTTTTGATAGTTTTTCAGTGTTAAGGGCGAAAATATTCTTTGTAATTTTTTTAAATTATGAGAATGAAATCAACTATACGAGTATTTTAAAATGTACTTTTATAAAAATTTAATACGCCACTGATGACAATGTGGATCTCGAATGTACTAATAGTAAAATTGTTTGTTTGTGGTTTAATCGAAAATTTCAAAGACTACATATCCAGTTTACAACATGAAGACTTCATTATATCATTGTTATGTTTGAAACATACAAACATTTCAATATATCTCTTACTAGAAATATCGGAAACGTATGCAGGTGTAACTTTGTATATGGAATCATATTCAGCGCTATCAATAGTACACGAAAGAATCGCCGAAAGGGTACTGAGGTGACAAGAATTAGCAACGAGAAATGGAATGCAATGAATTTCAAATAATCGGAGAACTAGGCCAAGTAAGAAAAGGTTGATCAAAGAGAAAGAACGAACGTGGTAACGTGTAAAGTGTGGGTTGTGGATAGCGAATAGAGGACAAAGAGAGAGATTGATTGATTGATTGATTTATTGATTGTCTTTTATTCGGGGCGAGATTGAGACAGTGCAAGAGAGAGAGGGAGAGAGATGGCTGGAGAGGAAACGTAAGATAATCAAAGGGTCGGAGCGAGAAAGAAGACGCGAGAGGGAAGAGAGGTTCGGAGAGACAAAAGAGAGAGAAAGAAGTGACGGGCGATGGGGAAAAGACGGCAGGGAAAGGCAAAGGAGAGGGAGAGGAGCGAAGGATGAGGTGGGGTCACAACCGAGCAGGGATTGGGGAAGGGGGAGGAGGGGGCAGAGGGTGTTTCCGATCGGCGGTGGATTCGGTCCCACGCCCCCGCGCCCCACCGCCCCTCCCCACTCCCACTGCAGGCACATCACCGCCTTTCACCCACGCCTCTCTTCTAATTTCTCTTCCCGCTCCTCGCTTACTCCCTCCTCGTTCACCTGTTTCTCAATCGCTCTCTCCCCCACCCACCTCTCCTCCCTCCCTCCTCCTCTCTTAGTCTTTGGATTCTGATTGTATGGCAATTTTGAGTCATCTCGGACGAAGTGAAATGATATATTCTTCCATCTTAACCGTACTCTATGTTTGCTATTTTACAACCTTCGTATTTATAGTTACCTTAAAAATAGAAACCGAGGGAATAAAGAGATGCTTTTCAGCTAAAATGTACGCATTTCATCGCCTTTCACTCCCCCTTTCACTTCGCTCTCATTCTCACATATCTTCGCCTCGTTGTATATGATTCGATTATGATACGATTTCCTTAAGAGTTGAAATTTTATTGTAAATGGGGCATCGATTCAAGCTGACATTTAATTCGGAATAGAAAAATAGAAGGACTGACATGAACAGCTTAGATAAATTTCAAGAAAGAATTGTCGAGCACACCCAGTGGCTGAAATCATATTAAAACTATTTGTCCGATAGCCATAAAATTTTGGGAAAATCAGATATGCATTTCGGCTGAAAAGCAGTTATTCGCCGATAGTTGACTATAAAAAAACTGCCGTCGATGAATCATCACTGATGAAGGCTGGTTTGTAGCCAAAATGCACAACTAGTTTCCCCAATCATCAGCGCCGTAACTAGAGCGGGGGAGCATCTGCCCCGGGCGTAACTAAAGATGGGGCGCAAAAATTGTTAAAGGCAAGTTGTGCAAGGACGGGAGATTTCACTACTATACTTGTTCCAGACATACGCGTAGCAGAAGCTACAAATTTCGATGATGCTATCGATGAGTTTGCTGCATTAAAATCACATAGAATAACTCTTTAATATTAAAATATTTATACTTTCTGTATTTAAATTATGTATATGTGTAATTGTATGTAATTATATTTATAATTATGTATTTAAATTATGTACTTTTATAGTAAGAAATTATATCATTTATAGTTTATTTTTATTTATTAATTGTTCATCCTAAATCCATATAGGTATTAGAGAATTTTTTATGGAGGGGATGCATATTTGGTAGTTTGTCCCGGGTACTAAAATAGCTAGTTACAGCGCTGCCAATCATTATACGGAAGTCAGAGAAACGCTTTTTCAATTTCGAATAATGATGCTTCTTTTATATTTTCAAACAAATTTCTTAAAAATATAATAGTTCATAAAAATATGAAACTTTAACACATTTTCCCAAAAATATAGACCTCTTACATTTTTCTACCGATAAGTTTTGAACCAATAGTATATAATATATAGTATATAATATAGACCCTATGATATTTTCCTTTAATAAATATAAACAATTATTTGAGACATATATTTCGTGAAAGATAACTTAATATTTGGATAGCTTGTGAAAATAAACGGAGGATGAATTAAATATAACTCAATTCAATTACGGATTGTCAAATAAATCGAAAATTTTAATTTCCGACATTCCTTGAAAGTTTTAAAAATTATATGGTCGATCAGGAACAGGATTGAGAATTGAGAGTGGACAAAAAATGAAAATATTTAGGGAACCATTTTGCCCAAGCCAAATGAAGACGATACAGAGAGAACCATTATAAATCCATATAATACGGCGATATTTTGTAGCAACAAAATCTAATTCTGATATATTCATCGTAAGAAAGACGTGTTAAAACACCCTGTCTCATCTGCTTCCTTTGGAATCTTACTTCGTGGACGTGTGCACAGTCATATTCGTTGCCACGTTTCCGATATTTCACCTTTCCCACGCCGACACAAGAGGTCGTGATCTAATGCGGTCGCTCGGGAACGGCGAACATGTTTATCCGCGCCACACCCATACAGACTCCCTAAGGGCGCGAAGGGAAGGGCCACTGGGGCCGGCGAGGAAAACAAGGAGGGGGAGGGAGAGAAAGGGGAGTGGGGAGGAGGGGCGAGAGAGGAGGATGAGAGAGGGTGGGGGGAGTAGGGATGAGATGGAAGGGGAGGAGGGAAGGAAGGAGAGAATTAGGAAGCGAGTGATAATGGGAGATGAAGAGAGGAGTCTTCTGGAGGATGGGATTAGATAAGGAGGGATCGAAAGAGACGTTGCATATGGGAAGGAGGGTGGATGGAGAACAGGAAGAGTGGATGGAAAGAGGGGAGGAGTGATAGAAGGGTGCGATCGGGGACCGCAAATGGATGGGGGGAGAGGGATAAAGGTGGCCCGGGGGGAGGGGAGGAGAGGGAGGGGAGGAGGTGGCTGGGAAGGGCCAGGTGAGATAAGGAAGAGCGATTGGCTCGTCCGGACGGAATCTAATCGACGGACGATTTTTATTTCAAGGCGCCTTCTGTGAGTCATCTGGCAATCCAAGTGTCTCATTGTCAGTATGGCGATGGGGTGAGGGGACGAGAGTGGCGGGCCGTGTGCGTAACACATTCGTCGTTTAGCGCGAAGATTACTCGCGAGGCGACCAATTCTCAAAAGATTGCTTTATCCGTCGTGCCTAACAGCTACGGTCAGGTGAACAAGGACAGCGAGATACGTAAGTTCTTGCACGAGATATCTGAGCGACTATAAGCATGAAAAATTGAGAATGAGGATTCTTTCAAATGACATCGAATCATTTATTAATATAAATCACTGAGAGAGAACAAAGTCGAGGAATTTTGGCCGTAGCTAAGATCTTTACTATTTCATAGAATTCGTATGAATAGAAAGCATTGTTCTTGCAAAAAAATCAATTTGGAGATTTTTATGAATATCCACGTTTTAGGTGCTCCATTGTTTGAAATGGAGGTCTTTGCGATTTCGTCTGTCCGTCGTCTGTGCACGACTCTAGGAGATTAACCGTTTCAAATAATCTGATGAAATACCGTATTTATTTACGATATCCGCCAGGATAGAAGCGTTGTTGAAACGAATCATATTGCGCAACAATGGGGTGCAGTTTATTTTTGTCCATTTTCACAATTATCAATTTCCTCAAAGTTGGCTGCATGAATTATTATTAAAATTCCTCAGGGCGTATAGCTTAAACAATACTAAATAAGCTATAAGTCTCACTAATTACCATATAGCGTCCATTGTTATAAAAAACCATACAAATATGCCGATTCAAGTATCCATATGTGGACTAAAAGCATACGGAAATGAGAAAGTTTGTGCAAAAGTATGTTGCACCTATTTTAATCTATAGAATATCTTTCTTTGGCTGGTCCTGCGTATGCCTTTTCATACACCTTAAGATGGACTATGGGACAAAAAGGCGTCTTTTTATTTCGTAACGGCTTCTGCATGTGGCATTGCTTCCTTGAACCGTTCATCCGACCCGTTTCACTCTCCCCTTCTCTCTGCCTTCTTACCCTTTCCTTCCACTTCGTTCACTTATAAAAGTATCGCTTTGTTACGGTCAGCGAAAGTCTCTCCGATTTGAAATGCTTACACGATATTGCAAAACTCTTTTAAAATTACGATCATCTTACTTGAAGCTCTCCATCGGCCACCTTTTTTTGTGGACTCCGTAGCAAGACGTTGTGCGCTTAATGTTGGGGCAGTTCTACAAGAATGATTATCGGTTTCGTTTTAAGTATTTGTTATCTTTTTAATAAAGGTTTATTGCGCATCCATTTCGATGTCTTTAGGTTTTACATGAGTGTACACGAGTGTTAACTACTGCAGTCAGAGGGTTTTCAGTTGAAACCGGTTAGAAATTAACGCGGAGACCGACACAATTTCGTCTTATCCGAATTTTGTGTTAAGAATTTTTACGATATAATTTTCATTTTAAAATACGGAAGCATGCATTGAATGCATGTATGCACGTAGGAAAATATATGGTGATTGCCACTGGTGAAGCACAAGTTGCAGAATATGATCAATTAATTGCAGACAATTTGTTTATTTGAGATTTGCGTCATTCGTTATTATTCTGCCAGTCTCTATGTTCAAACATATTTATGAATTTATCCAGCGATCGAAGAAATTACTAACGGAGGAAATAAAGCGAATTTATATGTCTTCTCAACCACTCTGTGAAATTTTCCGCCTTATGGTCGACCATTTCTATTCAGGCAACAAACCCCTTCCGTCCCTTCTGCATACGCAATTTTTCCTCTCGTATCACTTCCAAAGGTTTGTTTTGGATCCCATACTATCTATGGTGCTTTATTTGAAGGAATTTGCATTTATTTTTCGTGGTCTGAAAATAATTTTCCTTCTAAGCGATGTTTTCATATATTCAAATTCCCGTTAAACGAATAATTCAGCAATATGAAACACAGGTGACCGAATACTTATATGTTTCGTTCTATTCGTTTTCCTATTAAGTGGGTTCCATCATATATAATTCATACTGGGAAATATGCACTTCAATAGTAGAATAATAGAATACGAAAATTTTTTGACGTAGTTAAGTAGTATCTACTATCAATTGAAGTGTTTCCCAATTGATGTGCCTGTTGTATCATTTTATTTTGCCGATAAAATTTTAGTTCGATTTGTCAATTTTGTTGTTAGCGCAGAAGTCGTAGTCTCTGATTTAAAGAAAATCATAAATTAATATATCTGGGTGGAATAAAAGATTAATGTGATTCGTCAATACTTGATCTCTTACACGCCCCATACCGTGGAAATGAACATTCCTAGTTTTCTATTTAATTATTCCTTGGGTATTCTTCTGTGGATATAGCCAAGTTCCATAAATCGTCGTGCGCGGGGTTCCTTCTTTAAATCACATGCTGTATTTTGCATCGGGATGGCCTTTAAAAAGAGTTCAACCCTTAAGAGTCCGCCGACGGCCTCTCCTCATTCAAACTGATCACTAGCACATCATTAGGATATGATTTTCGCGTCCACCGTTCTCTGAAAGCGCCATTACTAAGAAGTCCAGGGAAAAATAAAATCTGCAATTTAATTAATTACATCATATTCCTTTCTTTTTTATATCTTACCATCTTAGTATTAACGTGGCTACATTTATTTAGAGCATTTCCTTGGGAATATTTAATCACACTAGCTGCAAATAGTTTAATAGTTTAATTTAAAAATTAAATCTAATTCAGGAAGCCAGCGTATGTGCTAAAATGCTCTGTGATAAAACAAATTCTGTCAGGATAAGTGCGCTATCATGACAATAAAACAAAATTCGAAACAACATCTAATTGTTTACAAGCTCCTTTACTTCGTAAGTTAATGCCTCGTGTACTTATTGCAGATATATTTCAATTACAACTGCAATGATAAGCGTATTTTGTATCAATTGGCTCAGAGATGTAGGTACGTATGAGATTACGTATGTGGGAAGGGAAGGGGTGGAGAGAAATGGGGAATTGGGTGGTGAGTGTGATAATGGGAGGTTGGGGGGAGGGAAGGAATGAGAGAGATTGGAGGGGAAGAGGAAGTTGGGAAAAACAGCGGAAGGAGGAAGGTAAATGGAGTGATGGTGGGATAGAGGCACTGGAGGGATGGAAGTAACGGAAGAGATGCTGTGAGAGGGAGAAGAGAGAGGGGGGGGGGGAGGGGAAAGAGGGAGGGTTACGATAGTGAAAATAGATGGAGGAGAGAATTAAATACGGGGTAAGATATGAGGGAGAAATGATGGTAAAGGAGTAGATTCGGGGTGAGAGGGAGATTAGAACCAATAGAAATGAGTGGAATGGTATACTTGGAATAGAAGAGCGGCAAAACACACCAAGGAAAAGAGAGAGATCCCATTCGATAATGGACCGCTGATGAGCGCGGAATACGCGCCGATGAGTTTGTCTCCAGATTTGTTTCACATGCTCCAGTTTACCTCTGAATCAAACACCTGTTCGCATCGCAGAGATTTGTACACATTGCAAAGAAAGCTATATCTTCAGTGGTAAGGATGTCGGTTTGCTTTATGGTCCTCAATCGGATATGAATACCTATAATGCAAGCTTAAACTACAGAAAGTTAGAAGCAATTATTAATGAAAAAGGAATTAAGACAAAATAATAACTTCCAAGTACCGTTCATGAGAACGACAACTAGTGTTATTTTTAAGAGGCAGCGGACATTACGCATTCTTCGTGTGCAGTTGTACACAGCGTTTTGGCCCTTTGATTTCGCATCTCTCTTAATTACGCCACTTCTGAAATTCTGTTCTGTTGGCGATCAGGGTTCTGGACCCTCATCAATCCATTTGCTCATCGCTTCGATCTTGTAACTGTTATCCTGCGCTCTCTCGCCCATTCCCATACCGCCTCCATTCCACTCTCCCATTCCGCCATACCTCGGCACTAAACTGCCAGCTTTTACAGCACCTCGATCGATGCCGTCGTATACAGTGTGGGCGTGTCAAGCGGCAGTTGGTCTCTTTGGTCCCGCGAGGGCAGAAAAAGAAGCGACGACGAATAAATTACAAACCGCACAAATACTGCGCCCACGACCCTCTCGCGCATGCGCGCACATGTTATTACGCTTTCAAGTGAAACCACACGTTTAGAGAGCCACAAGCAGCGCATATCCGTTAATAACACTCCGTGCGCGCGGATGTTTTGGCGTTGTTAAGGCGTTTGACGGCGGTTTGATGGCAACTACGGCCGCGGAGTCTTTGGGTTTCACTGTCGAGAGAAAGCAGCTTCACCTCATATTCCTTCGATATTTAAGACTTCGCTGGCGTACCTTTGCTCGCGGGTACTCTCTCGTTCGCTTCCATTTGTCAGTCTTTCGATGAGACCACGTTATTTCCTTGGAATCATGTAGTAGTCTCTTATAAGCTACCGAATTTTAAAAGAATACTCTCAACTAAGGTATCAGATCAAAACCTTTGATGGAATCTCTCAAACGGAAGTATCATTTATTTATCATTAGCTCACTGAAAGTAATGTAACTCATATACAATAATCTTATTAATAATAAATGTGACAGGCACTAACGTCCATCTCCATAGAAAAATCCAAATTCGCGATATTGACATTGGGCGGCAGTCAAATGACTTGATCCGCGTTCAAGTCTAGCTATTTTCATGTACAGACGATAAATGTTAAAAACCGTTATTTTTACAGTTGTATGGCTTACGATTTGATAATGAAGATTCACTATGATTTTTGACATTAAAAAAAGGCATGATATTTTTAAAACATAATCATCGTCGTATTATGAAAAGAAATGATGGAAGAATTGAAGAGCAAATTACATATGGCGCTTTTTTCTTGTTTTGGGAATATGACGTCATTATCACATACATCTTTGGTCGATATAGATGTCCTCGTAATATAATCTTTAAATTCCATTTAAAAACATTTAATCAATGCTATATAATAATACGTTTCCCATTTTAACGCAGTGGTCTCGTTGCCACGGCAGTTCATATTTCCCTTTATTGAAAACCGTAAAAATTGTCCCTCTTTTTGGATTAAAAACATATTTTTGCTCTCATTTTATGCAGATTTGAATTCCTTTTTTCAAAAATTATAAACCTCAGTCTTTCAGTTACAGAACTGTTTATGTCCAGAGCTCCTATATTAATTTTAACTAATTTTAAAATGCAAATATATAATGCCCTGAACCGATATCATGATTTCATTACGGCGGGTAGAATTCAAACAAAGGGTTTGGCAAAAGACACCATTCATCCTAGATTCGCCGAATTTGTGACATGAGTAGACCTCGTGTAGAGCGCCATATCCTGAAGATGTGGTTTCTCCAACTTGAAAGATTCCAGAGATATTGCTCGAGCCGACGGACGGACAGACAAGTCGAATACATAAGCGATTTCTTTTTCAAACTAAAAATCGAATGTCTGTCCGGATTCCTCCCCAGAAGAGGCATATAGCGAGTATCTACGGAACTAAGGATTCTATTTCGACCAAGCTTACATTGCTTACTCGGAGTGAGCAACCATGGCTGTTAAATAAATAAATTGTGTTCTACGGATGTCGTTAATTCCGACCACTCCAATAAACTAAAAAACTATTTTCTCTAATCTAATTTTGTCCACTTGAATAACACGGGAAACAGTGTAGCATATTTTTTACTTGTACTTTAAAATTAAAAGTATTCTGTATTTCATGTAGAAAAAAAGAATCCACTTCAAAATCAAATTAATACGTAAAAACACTACTGAAGTATAAAGGAATTCTTAAATACTAGAATATTTGTATTCTAATTTTATTCATTTACAAGCAGAAAAACCGTTAAAAATTATATTAAAAAATATAAGTAATACAATTTAGAATATAATTCCATGTAATTTAAAGTTTATTTTTATCTTCACTTAAGAAATAAGATTTAGGAAAGCAAAGATATATATGTAATGTACATATTATGATGTACTACAATAAAATTAAAATGTTTATAGGTATATTTAAGTGAAAATAACTTATTTATTTATATTGAAAGAGAGGTGGTTAAAATGTTGTGACGATATTTGATAAGTGGAGAGGGGGAGGGCTAAAGAAATCAACTTATTGCGTGACGTTATTTGTGGATGGTCCCTTACGCTGATTGCACATAAGTGCATATCAATTCATAATAATAATAATTTTCCCGGGATTCAGGATTAGGGTTCTAAGTCTTTTCGCCCCCGGTCTTTTTGCCCCGGGACATTACATTTCCGATGAATATTTGAGGAAAAACTTTACTTTATTTAAATAAGATCAACTGTTTTTATAATCATTGAAATTAATAATAATAATTATCATTATCATAATAACACAATTATCTAAAACAATTAATTTTCGCAACTATAAACAATTGAACAGGTTAAGTGTACATTTTGTTTTCCTTACATCTGAATAAGATGAGCTTTACTCATCCACTCCACCCTCCATGTCATTATATAGTTACTACCTCTGGTTTAACTTTATCTACATTTTTTGGAAGGATGCATTGTTGATATTACTATTACCGCCTCACCCTTCTTTGGCACAAACGAGATTTAGAGTTGTTTCATTTTTGCCGAATACGATCAGTATAAGTATACTTCTCTCTCTAATGCATGCGAGGCCCATTTTAATGGTCCCTTAATTTCCCATTCATCATTTTCCTACTAGATTTTAATGGAAACTCAGGATCCTTTTCGTATAAAAAGGTTAAGAACTAATATTTAAAAAATCGATAGAAATTTTCATTTGTAAAAGGTAGCGCTGGCTCAACATGAAACCCTAGTATCTGTGTCAGACAACGTAGAATAGGAAATTGAGAGATAATAATATTAATCATTAAGGCTCATGTTACTAAGAATGCATCAATTGGTGGGAGTATATCGGAATTCCATTTATATATAACTAAGTAAAACATAAACAATCGAATCACGTGGACCCAGCGTGACCATTCTAAGGATAAGGGTTAACGAAAATTTTTTAAATTGCGAAGACGGTGAAGATGTATGCAGGTCAAGTCATCGTAGATATAGTTATCGTAGGAAAGCAAGAGCTTGGAAATTTACGGAAGCGATAGACGTTCTAAAAGAATCCGGAGTGAATTGTGAATTCTAATCTATCTATATAGATTGTAAATAAATTTCTAGCGTGTGACCTAAATCCTTTTTGATAAAGAAAGTGTAGGAACAGAAGAATAAGCTAATAACCAAATTTCCTGATTTTCAACGATTGCAATTTCCGGACGTCATTCCAGAAGAATAGCCTGCAACTATATCTTCAATTCACTTTGGTAAAAGACAATCTGTTTCATTGCCGTTGATTGCAATCCAAAAGGTAGCCGGATATATCGCTCTTATTCGGATGTAAGAATGTAATTGCTTTCGATTCCTTGCGAAATTGGGTGGTTATGAAAGTATAGACAAATCAATTGTGTTTGAGACCATTCGGATGCAATGATAATTTAACGATTATTGCGGTCTATAACAATAAGTTAAATTTTAATAAAGGTATGTTATTGGATGAGTTCGAATTGTGTAAAAATAATTGAAGTTGAGGGAATCAAGATGCAGTATTGGTCGACTTTCCATTTCTTTCTCTCTCCTCTCTTTGGGCCACGATTGCGCTACTCGACATCTTTTCTGAGAGTAAAATCCAAATCTCCTCTTTCTTTTATATTTCTATGACCAAACACCAATAAAATCTAGAGCATTGACTTTGTATTCCGTACCTTCCACAATAAAATATTTGCAAACATTCCATGGCCAATTTAAACACGATCAATGGAAAATGTTCTTAATTGCTTCATCTCAACTAGATAAATGATTCCATGGAAGTCCTTGTGAATCTATAGTACTTTTGTTCTATTCTGTACGAATTGATTATTCGCACCATGTTCTCGCAGCTACTCCAAATCCTTCTTTGAACGCGAGAATACCTGCTTAGTAGGTTTTTACTCCGCACTGACCTTCAGATACGGAAAATCTTCCTCCCTAGTCCATTTTTTCGTTTTTATTGACTCTTTATGTTTGTTATCTTCTTATGGACGAACTAAGACTGTGGTAGCGCACGCGCAGGTGCGACCCGAAGTATTTTGGCGCCCCGGGCGAGATAGCACTCCAGCGCCCCCCGTTTGTTGATATATTTTCGAAGTTAATTTATTATACGCTCTCTAAAAACTATTGCGATTGAAAAAAAAGGATTCCATCAACATTCCAGCTTGTTTCACTCTATAAATTGGTATCCAATATATGTTCACTTGCAAGTAATGCATAGCTGGTTGGTCGGGATAGCGTCTCGAAGACTTTGTCGCTCCGGGCACCCGCCCCGCTCGTCCTTACCTCCGGCCGGCCCTGCGCACGCGAGTAGATGGCGGAGAGGTTCATCAAAAAAGTCTCTCCATTTTTCATGTCTTCTCTCCTATCCCGTATCTATTCACTCGATTTTCCTCTCTATTTCAACTTATCTAATTCATCTTTTTCTTTTACGGACTCGTTTACTCCCTCCCTATTTTCTCGCCCTACATTATAAGACAATCAAGCAAATTAATTTTCAAAACTATTCGCCAGTTGTATATTTGTTTTTTCCCCATTGACCTGACGCTGATTATCGATTCCTTTGGGTCTCTTTATGAGAAAATTTCCAAATCCATACAAAAGGTTACATATTAAATGCAATAAATTTTAATGGACTTCATATTGAAATATCTGTAGAAATTTAAAATGTATTTCTCAGTTAATGTATTTGCTGTTTGTATTTCTGGGTGCTCAACTTCTTGGATTATTATAGCCAAGCTAATGAATTAGAATTCAACATCAAACCTTTCCAATTAAATCGTATAATTATTGAATATAATCGAGGTAACAATGTTTTATCGATATTCCTATATTTTATCGTTTAGGAAAGAAAGTTGATCAGCATTTTTTTATGGTAATATCTTCCTGAATCAGCAAATGCATTATACCAATAAGCCTACATTTTGTCGTTCTAATCCCCAGTTCAAGGCATCCGCCTCCGAAACAAAAATGAAAATATGTTATTGCAATATTGGTAACTGAATAATGAAATTAACTTTTCTCGTGATAGGTGAAGATTTTGGAGTGAACGGTGAGTAAGAATCAATTATACTCTCAGGGCGATCTTTGGTTTGAAAGATAGCGATTTCTCTCTCTTGAAAAAGGTCTCACAGTTGTGGAAGAGGGATTGTAAGAAGTGAGGCGGAGGAGGTTGAAGCGGGACACGGAGAGGCGAGAAAAGAGGCGTGAATCAGGGAAATGCATTCGCGAAATCCGAATCACCAACCACCCAATTTCCGAATGAGAAGTTCTATTGATTTCCCGTTCAAAGTACGAAATAGGAATTCCGAAATTAATTAAATTTTAAATATAGTGATCGTCGACAGTAGATTTCAAAATTATTAGCGGCGTTGAATTGGAAAATGATAGGAAATCTTACTTTTCATAAATGAATCGGAGTCTCTTGTGTGTAACCGATAGTTTTCCAACCAGGAAGGCGCGATCGAATTGTGTCACAAGTCGCGCGTTGATGGTGAAAGATAAAAGACAGAAAAACGTCTTAATTTGGGCGAAATTGAATCTATATAATTCCTTTCGTACAATGGGCATATGATGAATTCTGTGAAAGAGAGCAAGGTACGAATAGGAAACCAATAATCGAAGATGAATTTGAAGATAGGGTCAAATTGAGAAGGAGGGATGGATAGAATAGAGATAAGATACGAGACAAAGAGGTGTCGATTCGAGAAGAAATGAGAAAGGGGAGGAAGAAACTTGGATGGGATCGGCTACTATTGGAAGACAATGAATGCAAGGATTAGGAGAATAGAGAGCGAGAAAGTGGTATTAGAGGCGATGGCTACTTTCTTCATCTCGTGTGAATGGGTGTAATTTATGGAATCATGGGTAAAGGGGTTGTGTTGCAAACATAACAGGCATTTGAGAGTGGATCGATGAAACGAATCTGACATATCCATCCATTTATCTCATCACTGACAGTGAGAAGTGAAAGTATATGATGCGAGTGAAGTGATTACATAAACCAACGCTTCCTTGATAGAATCGCATGTAAAATTCATGTGAAGTTGGGCTGCCACATGTAAATTTGTTGAAAAGTTTACAAGATCAAGCGGAAACTAATCAGTCAATATACACAAATATTTATTTTTGCAAATTTACAGAGTTTAAAATTGTATTTACTGTTTAATTTACATTGTAATCGAGTCACTGAGGTTTATCACCATAGTAAATGACCAAAATGGGCGATAATTTAGAATATTAACTTCGGATAATGAAATAAAAAGTTGCTAAATCATTAAAATTTGGAAAAAGACTGCTTATATCATAGTGGTCATTTGAAATCTCTCTTATAGTCCAAGCGTTCCAATTTCAGCGAACTCTGAACTTCCGGGTATCTTGGAAACCTTATAACTGGAAAAGAGGAAAATTCGCGTAAAGGGAAACCGAACAACCATTTCAGTTCGAGGAAGGAATTAATGGGGAGACGTCCTCGGTGTGATGCTCTCAGACTGGTAATTCCAATTAGCAAATAGAGTCATCATTTTTAGTTTAGCGTGAGCGAATGCTTTCAGAATGAGCGAAGAAGTCATGGAACATTGGATGTAGTCACGAATTCAAGGAAGGAGCGATAGCCATCTGGTGGGGTTCGAAGGATACTAGAGGAAATGGACTGAATGAGAGTAAGAGGTGACTGGCGTAGGTCATTTGCTGAACTCGAGATTGCCTTCATAGAAATATTGACCAACATTGCAGAACATCTAAATATAATTCATAAAATTGCAAGTTAATGAAAATTTCTGTATTTTGATGACGTAATAAGAAGAATTCAATTAAATATGGCAATGGAACCTATTTAGTAATAAAATAATCATTTTAAATGGTATTAAAGTTGTGTTCTAGGGAAATAGTAACGTATCTGCGATTATTATTTACTGTCACTTTAAATAACGATAGTATACCGACGGACTGGAAGAAGGCGATAGTAATACCTATTTATAAGGGAGGGAACAAAACCAACGTTGAAAGTTACAGGCCTGTTAGTCTAACATCAGTAGTTTGCAAGCTGATGGAAAAAATAATAGCTGACTACTTGCGCAACTTTTGGGAAGTAAATAATTGGCTATGTAAAAATCAGCATGAGTTTAGAAAAGGCTACTCTTGTGATACTCAGTTACTAGGACTAGTTCAGGATATTGCAGACACAATTGATAAAGGGGAAGAGGTGGATGGGATTGTAATAGATTTTGCAAAAGCATTTCATAATGTTTCTCATGACATTCTTCCAGCTAAATTATGTAAGTTAAGCATAGATAAGAGAGTGATCTCATTGGTTAAAAATTTCCTTATTGGTAGGGCTCAAAGGGTTAGAATATGTACAAGTTTGTCAGATTTTGTGAATATCACATCAGGGGTGCCCCAAGGAAGCGTTTTAGGTCCGTTACTATTTCTTATTTATGTTAACGACCTTCCGAATAACATTAATTCAAGGATTCGTCTATTTGCGGATGATTGTATTATATATAGGCAAATAAAAAGTGAGGAAGACCGGGAAATTTTACAAGAGGATATCGAAAAGATAGAAGCTTGGATTAGGATAAACAAAATGAGCGTAAATATTAACAAAAGCAAACACGTTACGTTCTCGAACAAAAGACTAATAAGTGAGCGCAGATACAGCCTACACGGCGAAATGGTACAAAAATATGATTGCTGCAAGTATTTAGGCGTCCACGTAGCAAAAGATCTAGGATGGGATAGGCATATTGACAGTATTATAGGAAAAGCATATAAAAACCTACATTATGTTATGCGTAATCTTAAAGGAAGTAGTAGGGCTGCGAAGGAAAAGGCGTACAAAACTATAGTCAGACCAATATTAGAATACGCGACGAATGTATGGGATCCGCATGGGATAGGTCAAAAAAGGAAAATAGAGAAAGTCCAGAGGAAAGCTGCGAGATATGTGCTAGGTAGGTTTAAAAAGGAAGACAGCGTCACAGAAATGTTGAAAATTCTGGATTGGGAATCATTAGAAAATAGGAGACAAATTAACAGATTAGGGGGACTGTACCAGGCATACAGCAATAATGAAGCATGGGAAGACTTAAGAAGTAGAATGCAGGTGCCGAATTTTTTAGGGAAAAATAGTCATGAATTTAAAATTAAACTTAGGCCGCAGAAGACAAATACAGCAAAGTATTCGTTTCTAAACAGGGGAATCAGCGAGTGGAACAAGTTACCTGAAGTGCTCTTCAAGCCCTTACCTAAGGACGCGAAACATTTTAAACGTAGAGTTAGTTCATATATGCATGGTAAAAATAAGACGAACTGTGAGGAGGAATATTAGTAACATCAATATCTATGTAACTGTGCCTAAGTGCAGGAAAAGTAGGGGATTGCTTGGAAGGGTGAAGTACGGTGGGGACTTCGTGGGCCCCGTGACCGCTACGGTAGCCGAGAAGGCCTTTCATGAACCCACGAAAATTCGCACTCTAGTCACTGATTGTAATTAATTTGAAATTGTATATTGTTAAATATTTTTTAATTTTTCTAATATAATTTATGAGCACTTTATTTGTAAAAATGGAATTTTAGAATTATATATTATGTTTTTCTTGCCACCTGGCCGGCTGGCCAAATTGCAATGTTTTTTAAATAAATAATTAATGTTATTTCTTTATATAGTTGGACGAAATTTTGATATTATTATATGCATATTGAATTTTAGAATCACTTTTGAATGAGAGTTCACGAAGTACTCTGCCCACCCATTCCTTTGTTATATTTTATTGCCTTAACAAAATACATCAGGATTTGAATTTAACATTGAATTCAACAAATGTTAATTTTCACGAAGTAACGATTAGAGAGCAATTTTTCTGCTATAGACTCTACCTATAACAATTAATGAAATTTTTCGATAAATTTAAATCTCTCCTTTTGAAACGGCCTAAACGAGAAAGGAGAATTGTCGTTAAATAAAAATAAAAATTTTCGAATAACTGTAAGAAGCTTTTTAAATATTTCATGACAATATGCTTCAATATTACTGTTATATTTATCTCGTCACGGAATGAAAGTATTTTCTCTTCTCAGGGTATGGAAAGTCACTTGTTGGTTGCAGCTACAGAGTTATATGAACCAAAAGGTGTTGAAATTGACAAGTTGCCAAGAAGAGCGGGAGAGAGTAACTGGACATTTTAAGTAGAGTGGAGATTTACGTGTAAGCAGGTGCATTGTGGGATGCGGAGAAGGGATGGGGCGAAGGTGAATGGAGGATGTTTATTGGTCGAGACCCAGAGGGAGACTCGAGCGAGAAGGAAAGCGAGGAGATGGAGGGAGGAGGGAGATAGGGGAAGGAGAGAGGGAGGGGAAAGAGAAAGGGAGGGAAAGGATAGGGAGGAGGGTAAGGAGAGAGGGAGGGAAAGGAGAGGGAGGAGGGGAAAGAGAGAGGGAGGGAAAGGAGAGGGAGGAGGGAAAGGAGAGGGAGGAGGGGAAGGAGAGAGGGAGGAAAAGGAGAGAGAGAGGGAAAGGAGAGAGGGAGGGAAAGGATAGGGAGGAGGGTAAGGAGAGAGAGAGAGGGAAAGGAGAGGGAGGAGGGGAAGGAGAGAGGGAGGGAAAGGAGAGGGAGGAGGGGAAGGAGAGAGGAAGGGAAAGGAGAGGGAGGAGGGGAAAGAGAGAGGGAGGGAAAGGAGAGGGAGGAGGGAAAGGAGAGAGTGAGGGAAAGGAGAGGGAGGAGGGGAAGGAGGGAGGGAGGAAAAGGAGAGAGGGAGGGAAAGGAGAGAGGGAGGGAAAGGAGAGGGAGGAGGGTAAGGAGAGAGAGGGAAAGGAGAGGGAGGAGGGGAAGGAGAGAGGGAGGGAAAGGAGAGGGAGGAGGGGATTGATTGATTGATTGGACCCTTTATTGGCGAGGTTAGGTCCTGTTGGACCTAACCTCATATATAGGTACATTATATAAATTATAAAATAACTCTATTTACAATACAGTCTAGTTAAAATGTATATATATATATAAATATCTATACATATATATATATAAACTTAAGGAAATGAAAAGGTAGTGATGAGGGTGGCAACAAGGTGTTGAAGGAAGCCCAGCGGACAGTTACCAAGTCGGTGACCAAGATGGCAGGCTGCTGGGGGCGTCGAAGAGACACGTTGAAAACACGAACACAAAAACATATATATATATATGAACAAATTTATTAAGGGGAGGGGGACGGAAAGGAGAGGGAGGAGGTGAAGAGAGAGGGAGGGGGAACGATTTGGGGGAGAGCAGAATGAAAGTGTCTAGCTGAAGATAAGATTAGGAGGATGAGGGATGAGGAGAATTGGGAGTGAGATATTGGGCAAAGAACTGAAGAGATTGAAAATGACAGATTGGGAAGAAAGATAAACAATGTGACGGGGTCCAAATATGAATATTGCATATTTTTAAAATAAAAAACAGATGGGGATGGATGATATCCTACGGGATCCTAGGCTGAATGGAAAGAATGTGGATCGTGAAAATGATGAACGCAGAAAATGAATGCAGAAAAATCACTAATCTGTAAAAGTTAAGGAAATCTAAATGAGCTGATAAATCAACTACCGCTAAAAGTAGCAAAAGAAAAGACAAGAGAGAAGTAGAAAGATAGAGATGAAGGCTGAGAAGAAGAAAGGGAGGGAGGTGAAACGAGAGGGATTTGATGCAGGAGAGGTTATTTCGTGAAGGATTTTAGAAGAGGGATTTATTAAACTGGAATAAAGATTTTACTAAATTGAGAAGCAGTCACTTGTTTAGCTTTAGCCCCCCCCCCACATACACACACACACACACACACACACACACACATATATATATATATATATATATATATATATATATATATATATATATATATATTGGCTACGAAAATGTGAACATAGGGAAATGGACGACTAACCGATTGCGCCATTTAATCGACGTTCACGTAATCGCATTTATCGATCGATGATAATGAACATGTTAGCGCATTACTAAGTCGTCTTGGTAGATGCATTAGGTTGTAAAATATAGTTCAACAATAGAATGGAGCTGAGCGTGAGGAAAGAGCAATATTTAAATCGTATCTCGGCGTGACTTTTGGAGGAAAGAATTCTCCAGGATGCTTTGTTCGTACCTCTAGAAAACTCTATGAGGCGTAGTGATTCATATTGAGCGAATTCACGTCATCGCAAGTTACCCAAAATTTCTCCAAACGAAACAGATAGACACGTCCTCTAAACAGAAATGCAATGCAAATTCTGATGAGTTGCTTCATTTGAAAATTTGCTTTGGTAAAAAGGTTTAATTTATGAAATTGCAACATATAACATAATAATATTATCCATGTCGCTCTTAAATAATAGAAAAAAATTTAAAACATCATGGAAAATCTGAGATCCTTACATTTATTTCATTTTATTAGTTGGTAATTATTGACGTGCCTTCAAACGGTTTACTGTATTGTGCCGTCTATTGCCGGATCCATTCTTCCCAAAGATTCCTTCGTTTTTTCAGGACCTCGGCCTCTCTCTCTTTCTCCTGAATCTTGACCATAAGAATTTCACGTAATCTCTTTAATTTAAGGAAAAGTGGATGAATGCCTTTGAGTTTTAGGTCTATTTTATGCTATAAATTAAGCTTAACACTTTCTTTTAACACCTTTACTAATTAACTGATTATTCATTGAACTTTTACTCTGAATTGGGGATATCACTTTAGGGATAAGAAAGAACGCATGCGCACAAAACTGCTCTCAGCTATGGAAAACTAACTAAAACGCCAATTTGCTGAATTATTTTCAGTTTACGTCGCTAGTTATATTCGCCAAAGTAACTAAAAGTTTATAAACCACAAAGTGTCACTCTAAAGAAGTCATTATGCATCCATTAGGTGTAAATATCATCAAAAAGTCGTTTACCTCAAGCGATTTCCCTTACATCGCAATCTTGTGAATGATTACTTGCAAATGGCGAAAATAAGAAAAATAAATAGCATGAGCGTCTATTAGCTTCGGTCGGTCCGTCCGTCCGTCTGTTCGAAGACATGTTCGTTCGCGCCTTCTACCGAACGGATTTTCATGAAATTTGGTATTAAGGACTCAGCAGCCAAAAACAATAAGAGAATCACGTAAGCCAATCAGGGGTGGTACTTCACTGGTGACAAAAAATTAACTTTCCGTCGTATCTCGTAAAATATTGGTCATATCAAAATAGTTTTCAAATACAACTTGCAGAACTATTCGAGTATTTCTATAGCTGCACATTTTATCGTAGGAGTAGCCGTTATCAAGGCAACCAAACAAGAATGTCGTAATTCGCTTAGAACTTGGAGAAATTCATGCATGGATACGTAATTGTTGTCAACGTAAATAATCTTCGCAGTAAGCGAAGTAAATAATAACAGCTATAATCACTAAGATACGGTTATTACCACTACGTGTGCATGCAGCATTTCGCAAGCTGAAGAAAATTGTTTCGACGAAGAAAAGAACGTAAACATAAATATTACAACTACTTAACTCAAGTGAGGTATGTTTTTAATAATTTCGATTTATTTATTATTTACAACTGATTAGAGAATAAATCGGTAAGTGAAAATTAAACATTTCCCTGGCATAATTTCTGATATATCGTTTTGCAGTTCAAATTCAAATTCAAATTCAAATTCAAATTTATTGATCCGGGGATCATACATTCAGATGATATAGGACAATATACAGTAAAATAACGCTAAAAGTAAAAAAAGTAAAAAAATGCAATAAAAAAAGATAATATAAGATAATGTAAAGTTAGCTGTCATACATAATTACAATGACCTATCATTTAAATATTCATTAACAGAATAGTACATATTACCTTGTAAAAACCTTTTCACCTTTATCTTAAAGGAATCATAGTTTTGGTTAAGTTTAAGTTGTGGAGGAAGATTATTAAAAAGTCTGATTCCCATTTCTCTAGGTCCTAATTTTATGGTTTTGGTCCTTATTAAATTAAGATGCAAATCAGATTGTCCTCTAGTGAGGTAGTGATGATGGTCCGAATTAACTGTGAAATCATTTAAGTTATTTTTCACAAACAGTACTACTGACAGAATATAAATACATGGGAGGGGAAGAAGCTTCCAAGTCATAAAAATGGGCCTTGAAGGAGAGTCATATGGTTTCCAAGAGATGATTCTAACTGCTCTTTTCTGGATCTTGAAAATTTTGATGGAATGAGATGAAGAACCCCAGAAGATAATATTATGTGTGATATGGGAATAGAATGTGCCATAATATAGATTCAAGAGGACGTCTCTACTAACTGTTTCTCTCAGTTGCCTAATCAGGTAACATGTAGAGCTTAGCTTATGGGATAAAATGTCAATGTGTGATTCCCAAGAGATATTAGCATTTAGGTGAACACCAAGAAATTTGCTAGTAGAGACTTGTTGGATAGATTTTTGATCAATTTTTATTAACAGACTTTCTGTTGACTTTTTGCTATGTGAGAAATGGATCATTTGGGATTTTTGTACATTAAGATTTAGGAGGTTATCTTGACACCAGTTGCTAAGATGGAGACTAACTAGTTTTGAGTTGTGTACAAGGCTGTTGCGTGATGAGGCAGAAAGTATAATGTTGGTATCATCAGCATATAAAAGCAATTTTGCACCTTCTATTTCATTAAAAGTGAATGCAAGATCGTTAATGTATATTAAGAATAGGACAGGCCCCAAAATAGATCCTTGGGGAACACCTAATGAGTTAGTTTTATAGTTGGAGGAATATTTTATACCTTTCACGTTAAGAGTTACAGCTTGGGAACGGTTTTGTAGGTAGGATCTTATCTAATTATTGGGGACCCCTCTGACTCCAATTCTTTCTAGTTTAACCATGAGATGACTATGATTGACATGATCAAATGCTTTTGAAAAATCAAAAAATAAGCCTAGGGTTTCTTGCTTTCGATCAAGTGATGACAGAATATAGTCAATAGCATGATATATTGCTGATGTAGTTGATCTTCCTTGTCTGAAACCATGCTGACATGTGGACAGCAGGTGGTGTTTTTCCAGGAAGGAGATTAGTTGTTTATAAAAGACTTTTTCAATAACTTTGGAGAAAATATTCAGTATTGTTATGGGCCTGTAATTATTCATGTCGTTTGTACATCCTTTGTTTTTATAAATGGGAACTATTTTAGAAACTTTTAGAGAGGAGGGAAATATACCAAGTTTTAATGATTCATTTATCAGAAATAAAAGAGGAAGTTTTATGAAGTCATAGCAACGAAAGATAATTTTTCCTGGTATTTCATCAGGTCCAGCACTATTTTTTTGGTCTAATTTAGAAATAATTAATTTTAGTTCGGATTCTAGGCAGGGTCGAATAAAGAATGAGTTAAGAGTGTTTGGGAGAGAACCGGTATAAGTACTTAAAATTGGAGATGGTGTGGAATCTATTGTGAAAAATTGATTGAAATAATTGGCAAGTGTTGAATAATTTTGAAGGGAGTTATTTGAGGGGTCCTTAATTTTTGGTAGAGGATGAACTGGGGATTTTCCTTTGCCTGCATTAATAATTTCCCATGAGGCCTTGGACTTATTGTCCGCTGCAAGTATCCTGTTATTGTTGTAAGTTTTTTTTGTTGTTGCTAGGAGTTTCCGATATTGCTTTTTAAGAGTTTTGTATTGGTCCTGTAATTCAGCATCATTGGATAGTTTGACCGATACAGCAAGGTCTTTGAGGAAGGAGGAAAAGCTGCGTATTTCATTTGAGATCCATGGTTTACTCTTAGCTTTACATTGGGTTTTCGTAAGTGTTAAGGGAAAGACTAGATTAAAATAATATTGAAAGCAGCTGTGAAATTGTTGGAAGCTATCATCAAAAGAGACAGCATTATAAACATTTGACCAGGTTTCGGATTGGAGCATTGACTGAAGCTTACGCACATTTCTTTCTGAAAAAACACGTTTATAATAAGATTTGACTGCTGGAGTTAAGTCAGGTTTGATGGTAGATATTATAGGGAGATGGTCAGAAATATCAGAGCTAATGACTTTTGTGTTGATATTACTGGTATTGGTAAGTATGTTGTCAATTAAAGTTTGGGATTTTGAGGAAATCCTTGTAGACTCAAAGGCCGTTATTTTCACATTAAATGAGTTAATGAGGTCAATAAACTCATTTTTAGCATTAGAATTTTCAAGAAGATTACAGTTAAAATCACCAGTAATAATAATATTTGGACTGTGTATTGAGTTATGAATTAATTCCAAAAGGCAGGTAAGTCTGTCTAGGAACACCTTGAAATCACCGAGTGGGGAGCGGTATATGGATAGGACTAGAAAAGATAAGTGAGTGACAGTGACACTAGTAACACAAGATTCAAACACTTTATCTTCATTTAGGAATTTGTATGAGAAGTTGATGGGATCATGACTTAAGTTACAACAAAAAAAAATTACAACACCACCATTCTTAAACTTAGAGCGAAAAAATATTTCAGCAATATAATAACCTGGAAGACATATTGAATTTAATTCTACGGGCTTTAACCAATGTTCATTTACACACAAAATATCAGGCTTATAAAAATTCGTTAACAGTTCTAATTCTAGTATCTTATTTCTTAAACATTGGATGTTAATATGTAAAATAGTTAAGTCAGAGTATGTGGTAGGAATAGACCCCACCCTTCACTTCACTCGATTCAGTGCAGTTTCCTAGTCACTTCGTTTTAGGTTTCGTAACACCAGTTTTCGAGCGTGTAGTGATTTCACTATACTATATTGGTCATCACATTTTTGCCAGTGTAGACGACCGATCAAGTACACAATTTATGCACACCCAAAGAAGTGAGGGATACTCCCTCAGGGCTTTAATCGCAATTTCAGTTAAGTTTACGCACTTCATATGGTGCGGTGCGCAACAAATACCACAGAATATCGGTGTCTCACAACCATTAAAATTGATTAAACAGGAGCTACAATTACGTTTCCCCTGACTGGCGGCCATATTGAAAAAAGTTTTAGTTCTATTTATTAGTGTTAAAATTACGTAAATACGTTCATTAATGCATCAACTTTGGGGAGGCAAGAGATCTTTAGTAGAGAGAGAGAGACGTAAAGGGATCGTGGTGCATAGCGATTTTATGGTGTGCGTTCGTTCAAAGAATACCGTTATGATTCAAATACTCCATCGCACGAAACGCGCCTATATGTGATACACTGTACACTTTCCTAACTTGTTTATTGAAAACTTTGACTACATAATTAAAATAATCCAAACCATTTTACAAACAATCCGATTGGAACTACAAGTAGGAAACAATTTGCAATTTTAAATTTAGGACAATATTCGGTAACTCTGTAATAATGAGCATTCCGTAACGCTGAGATCCGAAAATTCGAGCTTGTGTTGTGTGCGCCTACATAAGCCGATATATAAGTGAACCAAGTAGAGTTTCGTGACTGCCACACCTATCCCCTCCCCCTCTCTCTCTCTCTGCCACTATCTCTCCATCGCCACAGATCAGCTTGGACTTCCGCCCCTCGGGGGAAGACTTGAGCCGTGAAAAAATTCCGTACCGAGGGCCGAAGAGGGGAAGGAGGCGGAGGCAGGGAAAAGAGAAAGATAGGCCACGGTGTGGTCACGGGATGGGTCCGCCGTTCCCTGTAAGGTTCGATTCTACGAAGAGGATGGAAAGAGGGGAGATGTGGGAGGAGGGGAGATGTGGGAGGAGAGAGCCTCCCGAGAGACGGGATAATGGAGTCGGGTCCATTGTGTGGCGGGCAGCGTGCGCTCCGCCCCCTCAGCAGGTGGAGGCGCGTGGGAACAAGGGCGAGTTGCCGGCGGGGAATTGACCTGCGGAGGTCGCGGAGGGAGTGGTCGGGAGGACAAGGGTCGGGGAGGAGTGGGAAGAGAGTGCGGTGATGGTGCGGGTGGTGGAGAGCGATGGAAGAGGGTAATGTACGCGGAGGAGAAATGGAAAGAGGGAGGAAAGATGACGAACCGAATTTGAGGGGAGTTGGTGGTGGGGAATAATAGGAACAGTCGGCGTGGGCTGAGGGAAGAAGAGAAAGGGAGGAAGAAAAGAGGAGAGAGAGAGAGGGAAATCGGGATAGTGAAAGGGAGAATGAAGAAGAGTGAGGTGGAGAGAGGAAAAGAAGAAAATGGGTGTTGTTGATTTGTGTGGGTGATGTGCGGGTAGAATTTGACTAAGAGGGCCTCGTGGAAGTCTTTCTTAGGCCGAATTCGAACAGTTCATTTCTTATCGTTGGAAACTGCGTAAGAATAATATATTCTCGGGTTTTGATGAAACGAATTTATTTAACATGATGCAACTTTAAATGTTTGCGTTGAAAATTTTACGCTGCAATAAATACAACGGTTTAAATTACTTTATTACAATGTTTTGTATTGAAATTAATAAACGCAGCAGTAATCGGAAAATATATAAACGTTGCACTTCATTTAATTTCCTACATTTTTTGCCAAAATGATATCAAATTATTTTAAGCGATATTATTTTTATTTCTTGCTTTTTTCCTCAGTTCGGCAACACAGGTTGGAGAAAAAGGCGATTGTGATAGTGTGAAAGGGATTTAATGAGAAATTTTTATTTACATTAAGCTCATATCTATTTAATCTCTATCAAAATAGCTGTGAAGAAAAAATTCTTGATTATGTTCTCATAATAGGAATAGAATTTAAAAGAGAATAAGTCGAGTTGAAAGGCGAGATCAAAGGCTTTTATTGAGAAAGAAGACAGCAATTTTATGCCTCAAGATGGAAAGTTTAACTGTAACTAATTTCGCAGCAGCGAAAGTTAATATGGAGTAACTACGAAAAGCAATATCAACAACTAACTGGGGGCATTATTCTTTTCTAAATTCTTCCCTTCCCAACTGGGTCTCTTCAAGGCCATGATTTCATAAAGTCGATAATTATTATTTATATGAAATAGATACCTCTCACTATTATTCTTTGTATTAATGGATCTCAATTCTCTCACCTCATTAGTTTTAAAACAATACTCTAATTTTTTACCGTTTGCTCTATAGGCGCCTTTAATTTTGTAAAACTTGGTAAAAAGTAGTATGTATGTAAGGTGTAAATGTTTGTAGAAACTGAACAAACGTTGTTACCTGGCAGTATTGTAAAAATGTACTTTATAATAGAATGAAAAATGAACAGACAAAATCGGCGCTGATAAAATTCCAGCGAAAATCACGGAATTTGTGTGCTTACGTAAAATAAATTATCCCCTCCTTATAATAAAAGGTCCGTTGGTTGGTCCTTGTCACACCCTTAAAACGCAAATAACTCGATCAAATATGCAGATATAAACTTGAAATGTGTCAGAGTAATCTACTCGGATATGAAAATGCTTTGTCGAAGGAAAATGTACAAAAAACGTCCAGGGTTCGACTCCAGGGAATGATTTGCATTCTCCATGGGATAACACGTAAAAATCGAATTTTTGACGTGCAGACCTATTTTATTTATGACATTAAATTAGAAAAAATTGTCTCACCACCATTAGATCTAGACCGTTTTAAAGAAACACAAGGTTTCTTATTCTGTCCATCGTTTTTCATATACAGTTCGAAATTCCTCATGCTAAACGTTCAATTCATATATTTTAGGGAAATCTTGCCATTTTAACGGGATGTTGCTTTGCCTACCATTTGTATTGTTAAACATCGAAAACCTATTTTTATCTCAATCCTTATAGGTTTAAGCGTACTTTGAATGCTTTTAATACGAGAAGGAGAGAAAAACAGGAGCAGAACATGATTTTCATAGCAAACAATGTAAACAACAATCGTTGCGTTATTTACGAGAAGGGATACCTAAATAGCTGAAATACTATTACTATGTTGTCCGTCCGTTTGTCTGAGTGCCAACTATTAAAACGTGAATAACTTGATCAAGGATACCTATAGATAGAAATTTAAATTTGTCCGAAATTTATATAATGAGCTACTCAGAATATGTTTATATAGGGTTGACATGATAATTTAAGAAATAAATGTCCGTTTGTGGCGCTATTTTGAGGGGGAATATATTGCACTTTCTCCGAGTAAAATTTAAAAATTTTTATTGAAACAATATTTTATGTTGAGTTAAAATTAAAAAAATATTTAATTTACGTTATAATATGTCCCAGAGAGCTAAAATAGTTTTGGCCAGTTAATGGTGTCTAGCGTAATGTTTAACAAATAATGTTCGTTTTGTATATAAGATTTGTAACTACGTATATCACGCTGAGAAAGATAGCTACATTTTTGAGGGAAGAATGAGAAGGAGAATATTTGACGGGCAATTACGCTAGTAATACGAATAAAAAGCCTAAATCAGATAGCAGGAAGTTGATGATATAGGCTCTAAAATGAAATAAAGCAAGACCTATAATGTGGGAGAAGCTAAATAAAATCACATCTGGAAAAGGTATCAATTAAAATAAAAACAAACGACTGCGCGGGGGCGATTTTTTTGCGGTTGCCCTTTTCACGCCGACGACAAGCGTTCGTGGTAGGTTGATGCTAACTCGCAATGCTATAATATAGAGTGATTTCGACAAGATGCTCACGACTGAGCCGCCTGTGGCTGATGTCATTCCTGAGTGGCATTGACGCTGAAGAAAGAGTTTGATGCCGCTCGTGGGTGCGTGCAACGTCGCTTTGCGATGGGAATTAACTCGCATTGGGTGCAGTGGGGCGAGCGCGAGGGTGAGGCCGCGATGATCGAGATGGAGAGGTCTCTTAAAGTTCACTAGTGAATGAGTCGCGAGGACCACTGGAATAGAAACGCCAACTCTAGAGGAATATAGAAAGGGAGAGGGGTTATGAGGGCGTGAGGGAAGGAGGGATTTATAAAGGGATGGATGGATGGAGAGAGAGAGAGAGGGGGAGAGGAGGGGGAGGGAGCCCGGAAGAGAGGAAAGCGTATCCGAGATGTTATCGAGTCTCTCGGAAGTCTTAATGAACGATGCGATGCGGGTTGAGGTTTTACTGAATACGATTTTGATGGATTTGAAAAAGGCTCAAATTGATTTGGGCTAGAACGAATTTCGGATTATAATTAGTCGAGACTTGAATGGCGTTTTTTCAAGGAAGTTTTGCCTTATGAAACGGCTTTAAGCACGTATTATATTTTTAATCGGCAATGTGATCTGGGACCTTCCGGCTCACGTATCGTCACTGAAAATTGATGGAAACATGCTAAATGTCCGAAAATTTCCCCAGAAGACTGATGAGTACACAGATTCTTGAAAATGATAAGACGATAGTTTTCTTTAAATTGATTGATAATGATGCTGAAAAAATATAGAGAGAAATTGGTGCTTCTGTCGGCAATTAAGAAGTCTTCCTTAATGCCGACTAATGTTTTGCTGAGGTATTTTTACGCTCGTTTCCCAAGGGCACATAGCCTTATGAAATGGCAGTATCTGTGTGTGTGCCCGTCCCTCGCTAAAAACTTTTGCATCAATGGAACGATTTTCATGAAACTCAGTATGAGGCTCGTGTTGCCAAGGTCGACCTCAGGGAACTATTTAATTTGGCGAAGATTGAAGTCCCGGTTTCGATTTCAGGAGCGTCCTTTCCCTATTTGTTTCGTATAAGACTTCTCAAATCCATCGTGCAGAGATTTTTTCTTTTGTACTTTAAAATACCTTAAAATCGAGGTTTTTAAGGGGACTAGAATGGATATTTTAATTCTAATCACAGCATTTTAATGATCGTATTTTCTTGAATTTCTAATACACGATATCGGTTTTGGCGTTTTAAATCGCATTTTATTGGAGTGTTGCCATGGAGACGATTATTACATTTCCTGTCTATATGGGTACTCTATTCGACACGTCAACATAAATAATCCTTCCTGTATTAGCCCTGGCGTGGACTTCTTTTATTATAAAAGTATCATTCATGAGGCATTTGGGAAATTTCTTAAGACCCGGATTAGCGAATTAAAATGGATGATTGAGTTCACACAATTGCCTGTTCCTAAGGATTCTTACACAACTGTATCATTTTAGTGGAAAACGCGAATTGTTTTAAATTATAGAATAGTATCTTGCTTTTAAAGGCTCTCGCAAAATCTTTAACTCTAGTTCTTGGCTGAAAACATAAACCTTGAATATGGTGTTACCGATAAACCAAATGGCTTGAGAATAAAGGAATAATGGTGAGGGCGGATGGAGTTATATGAGAAGGGCGGAGGTGGGTGGAGGTAAATGGGGAGAAGGGGATGGGGGGAGTAGAAGGGGATGGGGGAGGAGAAAGGGATGGGGGGAGAAGGGAAAAGGGGGAGGAGAAGGGGATGGAGGAGAATTGGATGGAGGGAGAAGAAGGGGACGGGGGAGGAGAAGGGGATGGAGGGAGGAGAAGGGGATGGGGATGGAGGAGGAGAGGGGGATAGGGGAAAGGAGGAGGGGTTGGGGGAGAGAATGTTTGAGAGGGTTAGGGGTTGAGGGGGAGATGGTTGAAGCGAAGAAGGGTTGAGGGGAAAAGGGTGATGTCGATGACTCTCGCGGGTAACTCCTCCATATCGGTGAGATGTCTGCGCGAGGTGTGTCAACGGGAGGAGGGGGGAAGGTAAAGATGCATGGGGAGGGGAGGAAGGTCTCGAAGGTGCGAGTGCTTTACGACCATCGCGCCCTCCTTCACCGGGTCTCGATCCCCGACCCTTAAGCATCGACGCCACCGCAAACTGTCACATGCCCCCACTGTCCCGGCGATAAACCCTTGAACCTCGGCTGCGTTGCATTTCCTCTTTCGGTTCGCGCTTTTTAATGCGCTCAGAGTTTGTTGAACCGTTGTGGCAACGACCTCTCGAGACGCCGCGTCCCTGCGAGCTAATTATATGAAGCTATGCAGCCATCGCTCGGCAATAAATAGGAATTTGTGCAGAGAAATCGAAGCGTCGCCATGTCAACGAGAATTCAATATGTCACGACTCACAGCGAACGACATTAGTTTCATTGATTCCATGTTGCGTGATTATTTCCGAACATAAATTCCAAGTAGTAGAGGAAACAAAAATAACTATTTAGACAATGTGCATTAGATCCAGAGTTAAAAACTATTCCAGCTTAATGATGTGGTAAGACAAATGATGGCGTTATTGATAGGTTAATTGTAACTGTATGATCTACAAGTTTCAAGATGTCGCGGGCTAAACATTGCAGTTAACAATATGATAAAAAATAATTTTCTGTACCTCGGTTAGTACTTGAGACGACCATCCCAATCCCACCTTCCAAAGATCATCTCATTATTTTTCTTATTATCACCCGTTTCCTTGAAATTAAATATTTAACATCGTGTTGAATTGGTCGTTAAAGTCTGGCCTGAGGATATCACTCTTTATAATATATGCATAAATGCGGAACGTCGGATCATTGCAGTCGTTCTGCATGTAATATAAATTAATCTATAAAATAGTCCAAACCTATTTATAGATATTTTCGCGGTGTAAGATATGTCGGAGACCAAAAAAAAGTTCCGATATAATTGTAAATATATTTTGTTATCTCTGTCTCGAGCATTTGCCATTTAATTCATTGAATTTTCAATATCTCAATGCAAACGTAGGCTGAGAAACTCATTCGTAATTTAACTTTAGGAAAGAAATTTATTAAAGTCTAGAAACTTGGTAAAAATGTAAAAAAGTCTGTAATTTTTCATATGAAATTAAAAATACTTGATGCGCAAGAAATCAGCCTTGATTGAGAGCAATTTTAAAAGATTAAAAATAAGTGTATTTGCATGATGTATGGCAGTGCACAGTTAAAAGCTCTGCATTACCATACATCCTCTTTGCCTTGCTGCATAAAATAATTAGGCGAAATAAATTTTCAGTTTCGATTTTTGTCCTGGTAGATAGGTGTTTTAAGTATATCTGCCGCCAGGATACCAAGGTCGCGGGTTTGAATCCAGCGTAGGGCATGATTGTTTTTGTTTGTCATTCTGTGGACTCGAAAATCTAAATCTCGCCCATAAATGAGGATGGTTTATTAATGAGTGATCACGTGATCGAATCACCGAAAAAAAAACGGCATTTCATTTAATAAGGATCGGGAATTCAAAATGGACGGAACAACTAGAGATTAGAGTCATACAATTCAGAACTGTTTTCATGCTCTAGGGTTCTTGATTAAAGCAGTGGAGGGTGATGTTGACAAATATGAAGCCGGACGGAGTAGAGGGGTGAACAGAATCACAGCTGAGGCGAATTCAATTGAATAATACAGAGAGCAACAAATCAGGACGGCTGGAACTTAGCGAGTGTCGAATCTGACAATGAGTCAAGGTTCCATCTGGTGATAGATAGATCAACGAAATCTGCTACTGCGCTATTCGTTGGAATCATTTTTTGAGCACACGTACAAATTGCGTGTTTTCTAATCAGAAAAACCATGAAATTCGTTTTATCCGTAATTATCCAGTGTTTTATTTGGACCATATGTTTCAAAACGAAGAGTGCGTTTCAATATAAATTTTTTATTGCGTAAAATGATAAATTCGGTCTAAATATTTAATTAATGCTTAGTTATTAAATCATTTAATTGTGCTTATAGTTGGAAATTTATGTAACAGAAGTGAAAGATACCCATATGTTTAATTGTCAAGCAAAGATTAGCCAAATTATTCACTATTTAGAAAAATCGAGGTTATCAACTGCAAACGTAAAAAATTAAAAATTAAAAATTTAAGCGTTTCTAGAAGTAACCTTCGGGTGATGAAGGTATGCGCTGTGTTTTGCTCTGCCGCTTCATATTTCTAGATTTATCAAACGTATATTTTCTAGTAACCCATCGATGATAAGCACCGCGCATATTCCATAATGTACTCCGACTTCTCATCGAGAAATTCTCGGTATTAATTGGAAACCAGATGCGCATAATGGGGCGAGAATCTCTGTTTGCTCGGCCATCTATCGTGTTTTTGCGCATTAATAGAGACGCCATTAAAATTGGACGCGAAGTTTTAAATGATACCTGCGGCCCTTCCAGTGGCACCAGGGAGCCTCGAAGGGGGTTCCCCGGCGGCCAAGCGATTTTTTCCCACCGTAATGGCGCCACTCATCATGCGACCGAATGATTAACCCTCGGAACGAGTTTGAACGTTAACAAACGACTCTCGTTCCGAACGGTTGCCTTTGGATTAGTTCGTGATTAATGGTGCGGTGACCTCCTCGATGCTGCTATTTTAAAGTTTTATGACGCATTCCCTTTGAAAAGTGCCGACCTCGAACCTTGAACGCATTGCGTGCTTCTCCTCGCACGGGTTACGCGAACGGACCCACGGCCTGCGGTCGATTTTTCACCGAACGCGCTTAGGGGGAAAGCGCTTCTTCCTCGGACGGCGTTCTCTCTCCGTAGTCTCCTCGAATTCGTCGCGGTCTATGCGACAGTCGCCGTAAATGCGAATCGGGAGAATCGACTTTCGCCGCTTGCAGAACTCTCTCGCCGGAGCTCTTTCTAACGGCGGCGCGCAATTCACCGGAGCCTTAAATTGCGCTCGGTCCTCTGAAATCATGCCTCTTTATGGCTCCATCTCTCCATAACAGCCAGGAAATACCTCTGCTTTCTCGAGGCCCATCCTTACCGTCTAATTTATGGCACTTTTATTTCGTACGTTTATTGTGTAGTCTATCTTATTAACGTTGTTCGTAAACTTCTGCTAGAGGATATGATGGGATAAGGAGAGGGGAGTTGGGGAGGGAGTTTGGGGAGGGAGTTTGGGGAGGGAATTGGGGAGTTGGGGGAGGTGGAGGCTGAAAGAGGACTGAGATGAAAGGGAAGGAAGAATAGGAGGGAGTAAATCGGAGGGAGAAGATGAGAAGGAGCGAATGAGATGGCGAGGTGGGAGATGAAAGAGTGAGGAGGAGATGTGGAGGAGGGGCGACGCGAGGGGGAGCAGGTGAAGGGAATTGAGGAGGAGCGATATTTGAAATGCGGACGCGCAATCATCGATCGCCCTCGTGACAAATGGCCGAGGAGAAAGACGGTTGGGGGTCAGGTGGCGAGAGGACTTGTGTTACGTCATAACGTTTCTCATCATTCGCTCAGACAGCGAGTTTTCTATATCCCCCTCTCTGCATCCATCCTGCGATCCTCTCAGCCATCCTCTTCTATCGCTCATCTTTTATCCACTCTTCCTCCTCTCGCCGCCTCCTTCGCCTCTCTTCTTAGTCTTTCTTCCATCCTACATTTCTGTTCCTCTCTTCTTCGTACCTCCTTTCATTTAATTTATTCTCGTTTACCTTTCACCCCTTAGTATTATTCTTTTTGTTCGAAGGCCCTGTGTTTCCCCTCCCCCACCCCTCCTCTCTCTCAATTCACCGACTGACAAATTGTGAACGCTATTATTGATTGGGGTTCGGTGTCGACCCACCATCGGATCCAAATACGTCTTCTTCAAAGAAGCAGGGATCGTGGGGATGGTAATGGAAAGGTGGGCGGGAGGTGGAGAGCCCATCGGAGGGCGACGGGGGTCCATCCACGGACGGACGGCCCGGAGGGAGCCATGGGGAGGGAAGAGGGGAAAGGGCTGAATTTCGGCCCCGCTCGAGATACCTTCGATGCCGCGGGAGATGGATAGGGCACGTTGCGGGCGATGAAGACGCAGTCCCGATGGGGCAGGCGAGGCCGGACGGCGGAGAGACTGAGAGGATGGGAGTTCGGGGAAGCTGAGAGGAAAGCGGGAAAAGAGGGAGGTAGGGAGTTTGGTAGGGAGGCCGAGGGGAGCGATACCGCAGCCAGACGATATAATTACGAGTGTAAGATGACAATTGATGGATCATATTTACTAAATCACACCGGAGATTGAATCAAACTGTTTCACTTTATATTTTTAGGCTTTGTTGTCACTATTCAATCTCGGCGTGCAGTATACATGGTCTCGCTTTTTCTGGTCGAGTAAATATTAAAGTAGATATTGTAATGCTACGCAAGTAAAAAAGTCTTGTTTTTAAAAACAAGTCATTTCTTTGCTAATGAAGAACAGAAAATACACGTTTTACTAAAGTAAATAGTCTCTTAAGAACCCTTTCAAGGAAACTAACAGAAATTAAGGCGGCTCTGTGCATAATGAAGCCATTCGTGAGATGTGTAGTTACAGGTGGTCATTAAGACGCTCCCCCTCCCCCCTTTCTCCTCGCCTCCCATCATCCTCCTCCCCCTTCTCCTCCCCTCCTCCCTTCCTCCTCGCCTCCCAACATCCTCCTCCCCCTCCCCCCTTTCTCCTCGCCTCCCCTCATCCTCCTTTCTGGCTATTCTTCTCTTCCACGCTTCCCATTCCTTTCTCCACCCCTCCCATTTTCTTCTTTCCTCCCCCTCTCTCCTCCCCCTCTTTCCTCCCCGTCTCTCCTCCCCTCTCACCTTTCCTCCCCGCTCTCCTTGCCCTTCTCCCCTCAATTCCCTCCCTTTCTCCATTTTCTCCTCATTTTCACCCTTCTTCAAACACTCCTTTTCCACGAGGCGCTCCTATACACCTTTTCTACTCTTCAATAACTTCGTTCATTCAAGTGCGCCTTGCCATACTTTCTCTACTCTTCACAATTTGGCGTCTACTAATGCATACAAAAAATATCTCCAGTGAACTCGAGTCCCAAATTACCTATAATTAAAGGAAATCTTGGAAAGGCTACAAGTATAAATTTACAGAAAGTTTTTTATCGTTTTTAGTAGAACGGGGCATTTTTTCATTTAATCGCATAAACATTATGCAAGGAATTGTGGTCAAGGCAATATTGATTTTAGCGCTGATCTTTTCTTCAATTTACTAATTATTCTGTGTGCATCTTGTACATATAAGTCCTTGGATGGTCAAAACAATACTTTCAATCAATTACATTGTCATAGTTACAAGTTAGCTGTTAACGTAATAGGGAATATCCATTTTGGATCTCTACGGCCAAAAGGTTTGTGTTGTGAAATTGAAACTCCATCAATGCGAACTCGATCCATTTCGGTGTTCATTATTAAGCCGAGAGTTATGAGCATTGCTTTGAGCTCTTATCGTGTTACAACATTGTTTTTAGCAGTTTTTCCAAATTTCCTCCATAATGCTATGTGGGACAGTAGATTGAAATTTAAAAAATAGAAACTCTCTGGAAAAAATGCTTGTAAAATTTAATCAATTAATTTTTTCATATTGAGTCCATTTTTAAGTCTACCTTAACGTCAAAGTTTACATCGTTATTATCCTACATATCTGCCTATAAGTCGCATTTCTTCAAATGCTAGTCAGTAAAGAATTTTCCGGGAACCAGAGATACTGCTATTTATTTTTATTTCTTCTTCGGCTGTCAACAAATTATGTGCGTTTTTATGATTTAAAATAAAAGCTTAACTGCAAATAAATTTTCAACCGCAATAATATTGAATGGCATCAAACCTCTTCCAAGACTCATTTCTTTTTGTTTTTTTTTACGAGGTATATATTTATTTTAATGTATAGCGAGGGTTCTAGTTGAACTGCCGCGCAGCCTCATTTGATTAGTTCCTTGTTCCTACAAAATGTTTCGCGATTTGTTTAAGTATGTAATTTGAAAAAGGACGACACGTATTGCCTGAATATTAATAAATCTTGAAATTCTCCTAATTGAGCTATTTTACCTTAATTAAAAGTTTGTAAATGTATTTTTCTTCGACAAAAACGGTTCTTATAATTTTTTCATAAAAGAATGATTCAGAAAATGAAATTTTACGTTAAATGATAATGGACTAGTTTGAATCTCAACCCAAAATTCAACATTAGAGTGGAGACCGATATCAGCTAGAATTTTAGTCTGAAATTAGCAAGAAAATGGAAAATATTCGGTCGGCTCTCCTTCAGCATTATATAAAATGCGGAGATACGTCGTATCGTCGCACATTCGAATCGAAAAAATCATATAACACCGACAGCCACAGGAATTACACGTGCTACATCGAGTATAAGAACGTGAAATCTCAAGGATATAAGGAGTGGCCCTAAGAATAAACGGAGGAAGGGAGCAAGGATGATCGAGCATGTTTACAGCATAATTCACAGCCTGCCTCTCCCACCCCGAATTAGCGCCTCTCTCTTCATTCACTCGGCGGGCGGGTGACGCGGGGCGAACGGGGCGATGTTTGCAAGCGAACGGGAGTGCGAGGGAGAGAGAGAGTGGAGGAGGTTCCATCCCGGGCGGCGGGATCGTCATTTCTTAATGCCTTTGCCGCAATAAAGGGAAGCGAGAGGTGGAAGCGAGAGGTGGAAACGAGAGGGGGGCGCATCTCTCTCTCTCTCTCTTCCTTTCCCATCTCCGCCATAATTCCGCCTCGCCCTCTTCTACTTTCTCCTGCCTCCACCCGACACGCCTTCTGTAAACTCCCTCGTACCCGCGGTTCCTCATCCTCCCCCAAACCCGCTGCCGGCGTTTAGTGAGCAGAGTGGGAGCGGCCGGGCCCACACCCACGGCAGAGGTGTGAAGAGGGAAATGGACTGTAGTGGTACGAGTGGAAGAGGGTGTGGGGAGGGGGGGTGGGGGGTAGTGCAGGGGGAGGCGCTCCTCTTCGCCCGTCCGACATCTCGGCTCGACAAGAATAACCCATTGAGTGAGTGTCTCGCGGGATGCGAGATGCAGAATAGGTGGAAAGGGGAGAATAGACGGAGGGAGTCAAAGGAGACGAGATGGAGGAAAGGATCGGTGATGTGGAATGAATGTGGAGAGAGAGGCGAGGAGTTGAATGAGAGTGAGAGGGGGGAGTGAGGGAGGAGAGGGAGGGGGGAGAAATAGCATGTAGGTAAGGCAGCGGTAAGGAAAAAGAAATGGAGTCAGCCATTTTTAAACTTAAAAATCAAAAACGATGACTGAATACCTGTTTTAAGAACTATTCCCTCTCTTGGGAATGGTTTGATGATGAAACGTCTTATTTTTCGTTCTTAGAAATAGGAGAGAATGAGGAAGAGCCTTTGATGATCGTCGTGGCTCGGCGTTTGGGAATTATTTTGGAGTGAGTAGGTGATTTACCAGTCCGCCTCTGATAGGATGCGAAACCGTTTTTTGGCGCGCAAACATTAAATGTATCATTTCCCTTCTAGATTTATATCGGCCATAGTTGCTTGCTCTTGATTCTAAACGTATCATTATTTTGATATAATATAACAATAGTTAACAAGTTATTAATATTTGTGTGGAAAAAGGCAACGCTAATTTTCCCTGCACGATGCAAGAATTAAAATTTATTACAGATAAATAGACATTCGAGTAAATTTTTTTATTTTTTGCTTGAATACGATGTAAGCAGTTTTTCATAAAAATCAAAATGGCAGCGCCACGTTGGTGAAATTGGCTCATGTTGTCATAACAAAGAGAAAACTAAATTTTAGCATAATATTCACTGCGCTTTAAAAACAATATATAAGTCTGCGCTTGCATTCCCGTAATAGAATAAAATTCTGCACGACAATCGGATTATATATCTAACAAGTCCATACTTTTATGATTTATTGTGAAGTTGCCCTTTGAGTATTCTGCCTTCACTCGATAAGTAAATTAACGCTGTAATTTATCAAAAACGCAGAAATTATCATCGTTTTTATTAATTTTATTCCGATTTCGCGACACATATCTCGACTGTTCGCAGCCGTAATATATCGTTTATTTATTTGCGAAAAAGAAATAAATGTTTGCAGCGGCGTACATCAGCAATCGCACGTGCGCTCTCTCGACGGGATGTCCCTTTTCCGGCGTAATTCGCTTCTTCGCATCGCTTCTCGCAGGTGACGTAGCCCACTCCACCTCCAAGGACTCGTCGTCCGCGCGGTCTCCCTCTCTTCCTCCCTCTTTCTCTCTCCCTCCTCCCTCTACCATCTTCCCAGCACCCTTCGGAAACCCCTTGCCTTCTGCTCGTACTGAGAGGGGAGGAGGATTGAAGAATCGGAGGAGGAGGGTGCGATGTCGTCATCCTGCGAGGAGATCCGTTTCCGTGAAGCCACTCTCACCCTCCTCTTCTCTTTGCTGGTCCTCTCTCCCTCTCCATACCTCGTGTCTTCTTCTCCCTCACTCCCTCTCACTCTCTCCCTCTCACTCCCTCCCTCTCTCTCCCTCTCACTCCTTCCCTCTCGATCTCTTCGCTGACCCGATGATGACACTCTCGGCCGAAGGTCTCATAGCGCTTAGTGGTGAGGGGCGGCAGACACGTACCAGAGGTTCCGCAACGCAGAGAAGGAGCGAGAAATGGGACATACGTGCGCGCACACACACGCATATGGAAACAATTGAAAAATAATTTTGAAGAGTAATCCGCAATTTTTCTCAGGGTAATAGCATAAATACCCAATGTATTGAAAGAATTTTTCCTATGGATATATGGAAATTTATGGAGAGATAGAGAGAGAGAGGGGAAACAAAAGAAAGCAATGATATTCCTTTTATCCGCTAAGCTTGTTTAGTTTTCGCTGATGCAAATAGAGTGTTCGCCGCTCTTTACTTCGTCGCTGGGAATTTCAATAAGTTGCCTTAGCAACAGGAGACAAAGGGAGAAGGAGGGGATACGTGAAAAATGATGGAAATTTCTCGCACCTTATACCCGAATACTCAATGGCATTTCTCACCTTCGCCGTCTCTAATAAAAATTCGGAAATATTCCCCGGTTACGCAGAAAACTTTATATCAACGGTAATAAATCCGTTAACTGCAATCCGCAAAGAAGCTGATGCTGATATTTGTGCGTAGGAGTTTTTTATCAGCTACGACGTTTCAATTATTAAATCGGAGCGCTGTATCTTTGTTAACAATAAGAATCTTAGGAAAAGATACAAGAAAATATCCATCCAGAAAAAAGTAATTTCGTCGACCAAAATTCTATTAACAACTCATAATCGGTTTAGTATGTATATATATTGAAATTATTCTTAAATTTGGGATTAAAAGAGTTCATTTGATTAGTGATGATAGAATAGTAAAATAAATACTGTTTGAACCCGTGTGTGTAATTCAATAATTGTGACCTATATGCAATTTGTTTTATGCAACAAAACGTATTATGATATTTTTGCTTGAATATATAAGCAAGCGTATCGATAGTTACTTTTATTGTCAATGGTCGTTAATCAGAAGCATGACAGTTAATATCTTCCTCAGAAATAAACTGTATCCAGTGTTTTCTCTTTCGATTTCAATCCGGGGTGGGTCAACATTTCTGTGGCAGGCCGCAACAGTGGCTATGATTCCTTCTATTCGAAATTGTTAATTCTTCTACGGATAGGATTAGGTTATAAATTTGAGGTTACCTAGAGATTCTGAGAAATCATACAGTTAAAATCAAGTCTAAGTGAAGTTTTTAGGATTATTATTCCTATATTAAAGGTTTTGTCATCATAATTTGAATGACAAATATGGATTTGTGTGTTAAAGTTTACGGGTCCCTTTTTACTTTCTCCATATAGAGAAAGTATTGTTCTCATGAAATAAATCGAATTCGATATTTCAACGGAAATAGATGTTTTAAAGTCCCCTGAACACGTTTTCGCTATTTTGTCGATGATGTCTGTGTGTGTGTGTGTGTGTGTCTGTGTGTGCCTGTGTCTGTGACCGGAATTTAGCGGGTGCTCTAACTCAAAAACTATTAATCAGATATACGCGAAATTTTATATTTGACATTTCGGTTAAAGACAAAAGAAATGATTAGTTTTTGGTAAAAATTGGTTTACCGGAAGTGTGTGTTAACTCTTGTCACTTAGGGGCCGTCCTTAAATTACGTAAGGCCGTTTTCGGCTTTTTTGTAAGGATCAGCAAGATATTAATCCCCCCTCCCCCCGTATTACGTAATTATCGGTGCTTTCATACATATCAAACCGGAACCTTTTTCTAAAAAAAAGAAGAAAGCGCACTTAGGCTTGTCGAAAGAGTTTTTCAGTACGATTACCGATCAGATCAATTAGGCATATGTGCTAAATAAGTACACTACCTTGAAAGCCTCAAGTTGTTTTTTATTTTCGTGATTTTCGATTACATACGTACTTTGAACTGAAACAGAAACGTTTTGACACTCTTAATCGGTTAATAAACGCTTGAATAGTTCTGAAACTACAGTTTCATTAGTGAGTATTTGCATAATGTCATCTTTGTTGGTCAAGAATAATTAAAATTCTTCCTTCGTAAACTAAACTAAAACAAAACGAAATATCCGTTCTCCTTGCTCATAGAAAAAAAGAAACAAGCACAAGGCGTTATGATGAGCAAAGCCATATAATTTAAACGTCTCAGAGTATACATCAAAATTGAAGTTTAAACGTTTTCATCACGAATAATCTTAAAATTAATCAGTCGAAGAGTCATTGAGCTTGAAGCTTAAACGTATGCATCACAGACAATCTTACAATTAATTACTCGTCCAAGGGTTCGTGAGCCAGTCCTCCAGCGACTCAATCACGGGTAGTGGACGAGCCGATCCGGTCGCACCGTTAACGTCAGGGTAGTCCTTCTGCTGAGGGCGTATTTCGTTCTCTGCGACCCACTCCGCATCCTCCTCTCCGGTTTTGTCATCGCACACGATGCATAGAACTTGTCGCCCTCGCTGCGCCTCTATGCGTACAGGCTTCACTCTCTCGGATCTTCATATGTGAGGTGATTCTCTTCTTAGTCACAAAGTAATGCCCACAGGTTGAACATGCTCTGCCGCGTAGTTGTGGCTGCACTGTTGGGCAATAGTAATCATAAAGCAGATTCGCGAATTCCTCTCCACCTGGGAGCATCGGAACCTTCAGAGCGAGTCTTTGAAAGAGCGGCAGAAATTTTGCATCCTCACTTTCATCGTTGGGTTGCACAGCTATCAGTGACCCTCCGGCCTCATCTTGTTTAATGATGCAAGGAGGCGATAGGAATCCGGTGGGCAGAATAGAGCGCAGGTCACTTCTAAGTGGGCCGCAGCAGGCAGTGTCAGTGCATTTGGAAATCTGCAATTGATATTTCGATTCACGAACATGAGCCGCAATCAAGCGTCGTCCACATCTGCGGGCAATTCGAGGTCCCCACCCGGGTGCTTGTACTCTGCAATCACAGGATGGTTGTCTATAACCATCTCACTCCAAATGCTGGCCAGTGTCTCTCCAGCGCTAGCAAAATTTCGGCGCTCTATGTCATAATCGATGGTTTTACCACTGCTGTTAAGATGGTAGCCGTATGCATCATGAAGCAGGATAAGCCCTGAGAGTTGACTACTGAGGGGAGCCATCCTCCTCTCAACTCTATTGAACGCACTGCGACCAGGTGAATTGGTGACGTCAAAAATCGCATCAAGATCGCACACTTTGAAGTGCTGAACTGCAAATGTAATAACTTTCGTGTATCTATAACAGAATTGAAAAAAATGTATATATATAAATGTAAAATGTATAGAGGACTTGAATCGCGTCTCAAAATACGTAAAAAATATAAACAGTTAATTATATGTAGAGGGAAGTGTGGGAAGGTGAGCGAATTAAACTTACCTCGGAGTTTCATCCGGCCCCCCTTCAGCAGATATGATGACTACTGGTTTAATGCTATCTCCAACTTTCATTATATCGCGAAATTCCTCTAGATCCAACCGTCGTTTGAAATCAGCTTAGTGACTAGCTGCAGTTGGGGGAGTCATATTTGCCACTTCTTATGGCAATGTAGGTGGGTCCTGAATAGCTCACTGCTTCTGGGCTCCCAAGACCTTGCGGTTTAATTTCTATGCCCGTATAGACAGAAAGGATCAGTTTATGTTGCTCCGCTATTACCCAGTAGTGGTCTGGAAACTTCAATCTGTACTGGACGTGCATCAGGATTGGGGACTGCTTTTAAGCCGCTGTCATGCCGATAGGCACCCGTGCCTTGTCGTCTGGGGATATAAAAGCAACTTGCCGTGGACCAAGCATGGTTGCCGACTCTAGGTACTCGATAGACGCTGTGCAAAACCGACCGTCTGGGTAGGCTTTGTGGCTGACACTCTGTGCCCTGCGGAGCTTCACCGGAACGGTCACAACACATCTCTTTCCCGCGAGAGTAGCAGAGGTTTTTGGGAGAAGTCTCACATACGTGGCGTTCCTTGATAGTTGAAAACCCATTTCTTGGAGTGTCTCATGCAAGTCGTCTAGTGTCTTGCAATATCTAATCTCCTCCGTTCGACGACGGTCGTGTGTGGCCGCGCCGAACGTAGTAATGTCCACATGTCCACAATCGTTTTCAGGAGGTCCGGCTGATCCTCCTCAACTCGTGGTCTACCAACCGTTTTACTAAGGCGAAGAGTTGAGGCAGCGGCCGCATTAGTAGAGCAAAGCTGCGCAAGTTTTTGTTTTCGAGAAGCCCGAAATTTCCTTTGATACTCGGTATTGAGACGTTTGGTCTTCAATTTTTGCTTCATTTTTGCCAGTTCAGTTTTAGTTTTTCGTATGTCAGGTTGGGATGACTCACCGCCAAGGCTGGAATCCCTGGCTAGAATCTGACTACTCAGCTTACTCTCTAGAGCTCGAACCTTGGAGGCAACATCGTCTTGAGCCGGCTTTGAAAAACGTCTTTTCCAAATATCTGCCTTGGCTCATGATGGATCATCTGGATCTTCCTCTGTCATGTCTTCAGCAATTAGCTCAATAATATCTACTGGTGCCTCCTCGGTAGAACCTGTGTCTGAAGGCGCTAAAGCAGAGGATGGAGAGGGTTTAGTTGTCGTGCTACTCGTAGGTACAGTTTCGCCTCGCACCTTGAATATATTGAAATGAGTGGAGGAGCTCGCAGCATGCTGCTGACCTTGCTTTTATGTCTAAATCAAATCAAGAAACACAATGAATACCGCTTCAGAGAACAACCCGGCTTTTCCTGGCACGAGTCGCTAAAGATATAGTTCCATTCTAGACTATGCAAATAACGAATAAAAATTATTTTAATCCATTGCAAAATATTTTAACAACTAAGGTGCAGGAGAGTATGCTCAGTACCATCAGCTAACTAACCTTTTTGGCAAAAAGGCGAGGATGTTTGCTTTTTTCTTTGCTGCCTGCGCATTGTAGAAGTCAATGCGCCCCTGTATGTAATCCGAAAACGCTTCCTTGTCGCTAGCAAAGCGCTGTTTCGCTTCTTTCCATTCTATGTTGGCCTGTTTTTGAGCATTCTTAGCACTTACATTAGGGAAGGCACCCTTCAACGATTTGAAAAACAGTAGATGCAAGTCTCCTTGATTAGATGTCATGACTAGACGGCGGGTGAAAGAGAGTATGGTTTACCCGTCATCGGTGACGACTAGCGGTAGACTGGGCCGCGCGTGGCACAGAAATCTGATTCGGGATATCTGATAGACTGACAGCCGATGCGTTCAAACTGCGCCGCCGTCTGCACTGACTTTATCCAGTCCTGCATTCAGTCGCCGGCGGCCGGCCGGACGGGGGCTGAGTAAGTCAGGCAGCGCACTGCGCGATGATGTCTTATTAAACATTCTGAAGTGGATTGGTATTCGCCCCATCGACTGGCAGTCGCCCCGCAGATTTAAGTAGTGGTTGAAATATTGCAATAATAAACCTCACTTAAGATGACCACCCCTGATTTTAATGATTAATGTCTTAAAAAACGTCTTTTCAGATTTTTACTTCTATAACGACAAAATATTACTACATATTTTTATTGTGTTGAGGTTTGAAGTTCGCACAGTGTGTATGTTTCGTTAACAGGAAATGCAAATTTCGGCATTATAATGCTCCAATTTTCTTTTCATAGTAAAAATATATAAAGAGAAAAATATTTTGTTCGAATGAAATTATAAAATATGTCCCAAAGCATTACCGTTGTGTTCTCAGTTTAATAATGACGTTGTTGATGATATAAGAACTGCAAGTATATTGTATTTTTATAATTCTGAAATTTTGGTTCCGAAAATAATGAACCGAAAGTTCATAGTTTAATGTAGGTGTTCCCAATCTGTGGTCCGTAGACTCACTTTAGGTAATCCGCGTAGTCGATTAAAAAACAAAATTAAAATTTAGAAGCGATTGCTGTACCCGTGGCTCCATAGGATTAATTGGCCAGTGAGCGCCAAAAGAATGGAAATTCCTGCTTTAATGTATTTGTAAAATAAACAACGTAAAATTCATACTTCATACTAAAAACGTTTTAATATAAATTCGTCTATAAGGCTGAAGCTTGTAACGAAGCGATGACTCCGTTAGGGAGATGGAGAGAAAGGAAGAAAGAGGAAGAGAATAGCACAGCTCATAAATTGATAGAGATGACACCCGAGATCGTTATCGCGGAGCATAAAAGGCACATGCCAGCGGAATAAATCCCTCCGTTGGCAATCCCACAAATCCCTCTTTTCGGCAAATCCGAAAGCAGCCGAGTTGTGCAGCATACTTAAAGACTTAAGAGAGGGGCCAAAGTGGAGAGGGGTCGACGGAAGCACGTGAAGGCGCGTAGGAGGTGGGGGAATAGAAGGAGGGAGGAAAGAGAGGGATGGAGGAAAGAGAGGGAGGGAGGGAAGGGAGTGAGGGAGGAAAGAGAGGGGGGAGTATAGAGAGGGATAGAGGAAAAAGAGTGAGGGAGGAAAGAGAGGGATAGAGGAAAGAGAGGGAGGGAGGAATGAGAGGGAAGGAGAAAAGAGAGGGATAGAGGATAGAGAGGGAGGGAGAAAAGAGAGGGTGGGAGGAAAGAGAGGAGGGGAGGAAAGAGAGGGTGGGAGGAAAGAGAGGAGGGGAGGAATGAGAGGGATAGAGGAAAGAGAGGGAGGGATGAAAGGGAGGGAGGGAGGAAAGAGAGGGATGGAGGAAAGAGAGAGAGGGAGGAATGAGAGGGATAGAGGAAAGAGAGGGGGGTATGAAGAGAGGGAGGGAGGAAAGAGAGGGATGGAGGAAAGAGAGAGAGGGAGGGAAGGGATAGATAGATATATAGATAATCGTCTTTATTCGGGCGAAATTTAGACCATAAGGTCCATTCTTACATTTAAGGGAGGGAGGGAGGGAGGAAATAGAGGGAGGGAGGGATGAGAGGGAGGGAGAAAAGAGAGGGGGGAGGATAGAGAGGGATGGAGGAAAGAGAGAGAGGGAGGGAAGGGATAGATAGATAGATAATCGTCTTTATTCGGGCGAAATTTAGACCATAAGGTCCATTCTTACATTTAAGGGAGGGAGGGAGAGAGGAAAGAGAGGGAGGGAGGGATGAGAGGGAGGGAGGAAAGAGAGGGGGGAGGATAGAGAGGGATGGATGAAAGAGAGTGATGGAGGAAAGAAAGAGAGGGAGGAAAGAGATTTATTGATTGATTGATTCGACACTTTATTAGGCGAGGTTAGGGGAGGGAGGAAAGAGAGGGATGGAAGAAAGAGAGGGATAGAGGAAAGAAAGGGAGGGAGGAATGAGAGGGAGGATGGAAAGAGAGAGGAGGAAAGAGAGAGAGGGAGGAAAGTTGAGGGAGGGAGGAAGGAGAGAGAGGGGGTAAAGAGAGGGAGAAAAAAAGGAGGAGATTAAAGAATGAAATTGTCCGAAAGAGGCTCGGTGATATCGAATTTCCATCTGGGGGTTCCGGGTTAGCTCCAAACACTACGATGAGGCATCGCGACTTAAGCATTGTTTACCGGAGTTCGCGGAAAACAAAACGAACTTTAAAACTTTCAAATGAGTTCTTCAGCTATTTTAAAGTTTTACCACCACCAGATTTAATACATCCAATGACGATTGATATCCATCCTTTAACGAGGGAACGAAATATTTTGGTGCGCGATTTTTCTACCAAAAAAATAAGCATAAAATAGTCGAGATAAACTCAGCCATTATTTGCGTGGAATTAGAAACCTGAAGCAGAAACCTACGAAGCTATCATGACAGAACTACTTCGGTTGTACTAGTGTTAACGAAATTTCCATTCAAAAATGATGGTAATGCATTAATTGAAAGTTAACCTAAAGTTACATATTATTCAGTTGTATTTGCATACACCTTCAAAAAAATTATACAGTTGTCAACTACGGCACTGAGAAGCTATCATTACCGCAATCATAATAAAAATTAAGTAAAATATACAGCAAAAAGATCTGACTTTTTCCGGCGAATCGATGTGAAGAAATTCAATTAAAGCCCGAGGGAATTTTTTCACAAAATATACAGCATTCATACAAAGAGTAAGTAAATGGGATCGTTAATAATACAGACATACCTGGGTTAACGAATCCTCTGGCAACGACACTCCTTTATAACGAAACCAATCCTCTTATTTTCGTTTTAGCTTTTTATAATTCTGGTTAATTACCTTCACTTCCAACGCAGGAACCCATGCGTATTATTTTTGAGCACATTTTAGAAGGCCCACCACTTTTGCCAGTTTGTGACAGACCACATATAATGTTTGGGATTGCGTCGGTAAAATTATTCCAAACCAGGTCCACGTCACCGCAAGTGTGTACAGGTGTGTGAGAATTCCATCCGCTGAAAATATTCTCAAGACCTTTTCCATCTCACTATTTGGTGTAATTTTATTCTTTTTAGGCGCGTTTCCTTTCCGGTCAAGCTCCCATTAGCCGTCCGTTTGTTCTCGGCTTCTACCGTACGGATTGTAATGAAATTTGGTATTTAGGACTTTTAGTGAAAGACATTAAGAAAATAGCATCAATGGTAATATCATCAAATAAGGGGTACCACTTCACTGGAAACAAAAAACAAACTTTCCCTCGTATCTCGTAAAATATAAGTCGTACCGAAATGTTTTTCAAACTAAATTTGTAGAAATAGCTAAACAAAATTTTCTTTGGGAATAAATTTGTTCAATACATTTTTAACGTAGGAGTAGCCGTTATCAAGAAAATCTAACAACCGTCTCAATTCCCTTTGAACTCGGAAAAATTCATGCATGGATACCTAATTGTTGTCAAAGGAAACAATCTTATTAGTAACCGAAGTAAATAATATCTGCTTTAATTAAGAAAATAAGTTTAATTTCCTTACGTGTGCATGTAGTATTTTGTATGTGGAAGGGAATGGATCATCTAAGAGGAAGAAAAGAAGGTAACCGTAAATATTACATCTACTTATCTCAAGTGAGGTATGTTTAAACTAACTTTCGATTATGTGACTGATTTAAACGGATTAAAAATAAATCGGCAAAGAAAAATGTAATATTTCCCTAGAACCATTTCTGGTATATATTTTTTGCAGTATTTAGTCATCAAAATTACCTAAATACGTTTATTAATACACCAATTTAGGGAGGGAAGAAATTTTCGTTAGACAGAGAGACATAGTCCGGCCGGGGTTTTTAGCTGTTTTATGGTGTGCGTTCGCTCTGATTAAATTTTATTGAAATAAAAAAATTCAGGGTAAATAATGCAATAATATAATCAGAGGTATATTTATTAATAAAACATAGTCATTGGATTCTAAATGATCACCATAAGTACCTCTGCACAGCTCAAATCTGTCAGCTGCATCGTGGAACACATTTTGCAGCGTCTGTGGAGTTAGTTATGCAACTGCAGCCCCTATAAGATCTCGTAAATCCTGCAGATCTGTATATGTTGTTTGATACACTTTTGACTTGATAAATCCCTATGCAAAAACATCCAAAGTTGTTAAATCCGGAGATCAAGATGCCCAGGGACTGTTGCCGCCGCGTCCAATCCAGCGATTTGGAAAACTTTCGTTAAGGTACTCCCGAATGATGTCTGTACAATGACAACGAACCTTATCTTGTTGAAAAACAACAGCGTTCAGAATGCTGTTCAAAAGAACTGCATAATTTGAGAGATCGTATTGTGGCGGCAGTTACAAAAATAACTCCACAGATGCCGCAAAATGTGTAAAGCAATGCAGTCGGCAGATTTGAGTTGTCCAGAGATACTGATGGTATGCGTGTAAAATCCAATGTTTAACTTTTACTAATCAATATATGTACGTCTGGTTATATTATTTCATTATTAACCCTAAATCGCTTTGATTTCGTTAAAATAGATAGGAAATTTATGAACACCCTATATAAGAAATAGTCATTGATTGAAAAAACATAAAGCAAATTATGAACTATTTCTTAATTAGTTAATTATCCCTTATTTTACATATGCAGTCGACAAATATGTTACCATCATCGTGCGGAAGATATACTAAAATTTCTCAATTATCACTGTGATTTTCGCTCGGATCGTTGTAGTATTACGATTTATTACTTTATTCATTTATTTAAATCGCCATTAACTGGTATTTCATCGTGGTTCTCCTGCAATTCGAATTCATGAAATTCAAAGGTCGACGTCAGTCCACTTTAGAAAATTATTAAAAATAAAATATATTTTAACTCCATACGAAGATGAGATATTTAGTATTCAAGTAATATAGAGAAAGGCTGAAAGACTTCTCACATGCTATGAATATGGAGGTAAAATATCACGATAAATGTAAACTGATAAAGGACTAACGGACACGTGGCGAGTGCAACTATATCCTATTTGAATGATAAACTTGCTGCGCCACGAGGCATTCATGTCATTCGACTTTAAAGCGTCCAAGTCCCGAAAAATATTTATTTATCCTATTTCGGAACTAATTATCCACACTGATTCGAATTCTCTCCGTGGCAATAATTAGCATTTATTGCCATCATAAGAGCGTCTTAATCCTGAGCTCGCATCTTTAATATAACAAATTTAAACAAGAAGTCCAAACCAGGACTAACCCAAGCTGGTTTCCCAAAGTTGACGTCCCGTATTGATCATTTATATTGACAGTAATAATTGATTTTTTTAAGTGCGTCGACGGCTATGGTCATTTTGCACTGTCATCAACTGGACGTATGTACACAGAAGGGAGGAGGGAAGACATGAAATGTTTCAGTATGTGTTAGTCATTCGAAGGAATTCTCATACCATAAACACGACTTGTAGTTCATAGTTTATCAGTGATAGAGAAAAATTGGAAAACAAATTAATAGAGCTTTATCAGGTTTAAAATACTAAAATCAATGTCAAAATCTATTTCTGACATTTTGCATGTATTTTTTAAATAAATGAATTTATTAAATGTTACTGCTTATACGCTAATATGTATGGATCAACTGTCCATTGCTGAAAGATAGTCGAGTGGAAAAGAAAATAACCCATTTGTTCACTCATCTATATTCAAGGTAATAACCGTCTCCATGGCAACAATCTGATAAAATCCGATTTAAAACGCAAAAACGCAGTTATACTAGAAATTCAAGAAAATACGATCAATTGTCAAAATTCGGTGATAAGAATTAGAATCTTAATTCTTTTCCCCATTAGAAACGTACAAACCTCGCTCCGATATCACAATTTTAAGATATATTAATATATTAAAGAATACATCTCTGCACGATGGATTTGATATGTAAAATAACTAGGGATTAAAGTATTGATTAACGTAAATTAAAAGTAGAAAACTTGAAAAGGCAATTATTTCTGATTTGGTTAAACTTTTAATTTTAAAAATCCAATTTTCGCATGGTAATTTAGTAGTGATTCGAGAGTAGGTGCTTTAATATAACAGTTTGAATATTACTTATATTTAAAGAAGTCGCTATCAATGAATGACAAATACACTAATCACTAACTAACAGGTTAGTATTTCCTCATATCTAGATTCCGTGAAAAAAAAAATTTTAAAAATTTATTTTGTTTCCTATGTTATGCAATTTTAGGCTTTTTATTTTAACTTTAAATTTAATTTATTTATAGAATATGCTTTCCACCATATATCACGTCATTGAAAGCATCAGGGGCAGAGAAAAACTTGTTGATGAAATGAATTATATTTACGGAGCACAGAAAAAAATTTAGATGGAAAGAAGACACTGGGAATCCGAAATGAAGTCTTGCAAGTCTTTAGTGCACACTTGGACCAATAATGAAAATAACGCCATTATAAAAGTGTTGGTGAACATTATCATAGTTCCCCTGCTGGCAAATGAAAGATTCACTAAATTTTAGATAATTTGAAGGCTGCCGCAATCTCTTCTAATGTATCACCTCAGTCATTAATTTCTGCAGCTATTGCAAACCTGGAAGACGGTGAAATGTCGGAGTTATCGTCAACTTCAGTGGTTCCCAATCTGCGGTCCGCGGACCCCTGATGGTACGCAAGGCTACTACAGGAGGTCCGCGGATAAGATACATCCTCACTGCTATGCTCCGGAAATATATATATATTATATACATACCTATATATATATTATATGAGGTAATCAATAAGAATGCCTAAGCCTATCTGCATAGAATCATATTATTCCATCAATTTCTAGCTTTGGCAGTCTCACCGTTTGAGAGGGAGGGGTTTTCTTCGACTTATCTCTTGGAGGACGTCTGTTGGGCCTGATCGGTACTAGCTTGGCTATACCGGACCCAACTAAGGAAAACATCCGCATTCAGAAACAGGAAAAATTATCTGCTACGGTAGTTCAGTGGTAGAAGATCCTCCCGGCAAGTGGAAAACGAAGGTTCGTTTCTCGGTCATAGCAGAATTTTTCCGTTTCAAAGTTATTCCCAATAAGAATGCCAGAAAAGGTTAGGTGTGAACATTACAAACGAAATATTTTAAGGTTGAAAAGATTGGGAACCACTGATCTGCATCACAATTAAGTGGAAGAAGAAGAAAACATTGGCCCGATACAGCAGTGCGTTCCCCTAAAATCCCTAAGAATAGGATTGGATACGAAATTCCTGATGAATTCAAATTTATAAATACTGACGAACTCTTCTTAAAATTTGATTGTTGCGAGAATAATGGAAATAGTTTACTTGTGTTTTCAACAGAAAAAAGGCTGGATGACCTAGAACAGATAAAACATTGGGCAAGTGACGGAACTTTTAAATGCTGCTCAAATATATTTTATCAGCTGTACGTTCTTCAAGTTCAGGTTGGGTCATTCAGAATTCCAAGATTATTTGCGCTTCTTCCAAACAAGTCAGATGAACATTGCACTCGTCTTTTCAGAAAAGTAGTAGAACTACGTTCAGAGGTGAATCCTGAAAGTTTGATAATGGACTTCGAAAACTCCTACATAAACGGATTTTCTTCAACCTTTCCGACAGCTTCTGTGTCTTTCTCCCTGTTTCACCTTGCCCAGAATATTCACCGGAAAGTGGTTGACAGGGGCGGATACAGGGCTAGGCGACCTAGTCATCCGCCTAGGACCTCGCGCCTTATAGGGGCCTCGCGCCTGCCCCCTAAAGGAAAACTAGGAAAGAAATTCGTTGATGGTGATGCTTTCGCGCTTTAAACATCGTCTAGAAACCTTTCGCGGATGTTTATTTGGAGAATAGCGACGAGCGATTAAAGGAAACAGATCTGAAGAGAGGAAAAAAGAAACACTGAGCGTGTGCAGTAACGCTCGGAATGCCGTCGTGAAGAGAGTAGAGGTTAAAAGGTTTTGCGGATGTGTTTGAGATCGAGTGGAACTATGAAATAGATCTGAACTAGCTCCACCTCTCACTTGGTAATCCAAAATCCACAAAAATTCAATTCCACCGCTCTTTTCTGGACGTAAATTGTACGTCGAGCGGCGGGATGTCAAGTTCTCGCCAGATATATCGTACAATCTACTTAGGACGGCGTTGAGTTAATAAGTCAGCATCTTAATATTAGAAATGAAAGAAATGTTTACCGAGTTTGAAAAGTCCCAGCACAAAGAACCAATCATACGTTTTAGATGATGAAGACGATCGATGTAAAAGAGAACTGGCTTGTTCGAGGACTTGATCAGTCGGACTTCGCTGGTCCTCGTAGCTGGTTCGTAGTTCCCGTGAATCGCCAATAGCTAAGTGGCGTTATCGCAGGGCATTTTATTCTATTCGTGAATCATTTTCTTAATTACCATGGTTATTTTAATCAGGCTAAAATATTTAGTTTAGTGTTATTATATTAAGAAGAATAATCAACCCCATTTAAATATTTAAATGCCATGAAGAGATCGGGATAAAGATAGAACGTTTGAATCAAGAGCATTTAAAAGGAAAAAATGTGCTCTTTTGGAAGAATCACAACGAAGATATAAAGGATCTTTGAAGAAAAATTTCAAGAGGGAGTGCAGTGAAAAAACTGATTCTAGTTGCGGTGTATCTTATTGATGTTAGCTGCGAAAATAGAAATGAAAATCTTGAAGACCCCAACATAGCTGAGCAAACTGGAGCTGAAACAGGTGCAATTACTAAATATAGCCCAAAATGGTGTGTTGACAATGATAGTAGTGCTCCGTTTACTTCTGAGTCAGCAGAATTGGTTGCTGTTGGGGAATAGCCAAGTGTATTTGCCAATTTTAGGGATCCTGGTGTGTAGATAGTCCCTTTGACACATAAGCAATTGAGAAATATTGTTCGGAAAGATTCGATTCGCATCTTAAGAGAAAATAATGAGTTACCGTTAGATGATAAAAACCTACATATTAGGTTATTTTACTACAAACGTGTATTAATCAACGGTGACAAGCATCTCCCAAAACATAAGAGTAGAAAACAGCTGTTGTAAAACAAGTGAAGATTTACTAGACATTAGTTGAAAAATTTATATTTGCAGAATTGGCTCAATGTTGTTACTACAGTGAACCAACTGAATTTATTAAATGTTACTGCTTATACGCTAATATGTATGGATCAACTGTCCATTGCTGAAAGATAGTCGAGTGGAAAAGAAAATAACCCATTTGTTCACTCATCTATATTCAAGGTAATAACCGTCTCCATGGCAACAATCTGATAAAATCCGATTTAAAACGCAAAAACGCAGTTATACTAGAAATTCAAGAAAATACGATCAATTGTCAAAATTCGGTGATAAGAATTAGAATCTTAATTCTTTTCCCCATTAGAAACGTACAAACCTCGCTCCGATATCACAATTTTAAGATATATTAATATATTAAAGAATACATCTCTGCACGATGGATTTGATATGTAAAATAACTAGGGATTAAAGTATTGATTAACGTAAATTAAAAGTAGAAAACTTGAAAAGGCAATTATTTCTGATTTGGTTAAACTTTTAATTTTAAAAATCCAATTTTCGCATGGTAATTTAGTAGTGATTCGAGAGTAGGTGCTTTAATATAACAGTTTGAATATTACTTATATTTAAAGAAGTCGCTATCAATGAATGACAAATACACTAATCACTAACTAACAGGTTAGTATTTCCTCATATCTAGATTCCGTGAAAAAAAAAAATTTTAAAAATTTATTTTGTTTCCTATGTTATGCAATTTTAGGCTTTTTATTTTAACTTTAAATTTAATTTATTTATAGAATATGCTTTCCACCATATATCACGTCATTGAAAGCATCAGGGGCAGAGAAAAACTTGTTGATGAAATGAATTATATTTACGGAGCACAGAAAAAAATTTAGATGGAAAGAAGACACTGGGAATCCGAAATGAAGTCTTGCAAGTCTTTAGTGCACACTTGGACCAATAATGAAAATAACGCCATTATAAAAGTGTTGGTGAACATTATCATAGTTCCCCTGCTGGCAAATGAAAGATTCACTAAATTTTAGATAATTTGAAGGCTGCCGCAATCTCTTCTAATGTATCACCTCAGTCATTAATTTCTGCAGCTATTGCAAACCTGGAAGACGGTGAAATGTCGGAGTTATCGTCAACTTCAGTGGTTCCCAATCTGCGGTCCGCGGACCCCTGATGGTACGCAAGGCTACTACAGGAGGTCCGCGGATAAGATACATCCTCACTGCTATGCTCCGGAAATATATATATATTATATACATACCTATATATATATTATATGAGGTAATCAATAAGAATGCCTAAGCCTATCTGCATAGAATCATATTATTCCATCAATTTCTAGCTTTGGCAGTCTCACCGTTTGAGAGGGAGGGGTTTTCTTCGACTTATCTCTTGGAGGACGTCTGTTGGGCCTGATCGGTACTAGCTTGGCTATACCGGACCCAACTAAGGAAAACATCCGCATTCAGAAACAGGAAAAATTATCTGCTACGGTAGTTCAGTGGTAGAAGATCCTCCCGGCAAGTGGAAAACGAAGGTTCGTTTCTCGGTCATAGCAGAATTTTTCCGTTTCAAAGTTATTCCCAATAAGAATGCCAGAAAAGGTTAGGTGTGAACATTACAAACGAAATATTTTAAGGTTGAAAAGATTGGGAACCACTGATCTGCATCACAATTAAGTGGAAGAAGAAGAAAACATTGGCCCGATACAGCAGTGCGTTCCCCTAAAATCCCTAAGAATAGGATTGGATACGAAATTCCTGATGAATTCAAATTTATAAATACTGACGAACTCTTCTTAAAATTTGATTGTTGCGAGAATAATGGAAATAGTTTACTTGTGTTTTCAACAGAAAAAAGGCTGGATGACCTAGAACAGATAAAACATTGGGCAAGTGACGGAACTTTTAAATGCTGCTCAAATATATTTTATCAGCTGTACGTTCTTCAAGTTCAGGTTGGGTCATTCAGAATTCCAAGATTATTTGCGCTTCTTCCAAACAAGTCAGATGAACATTGCACTCGTCTTTTCAGAAAAGTAGTAGAACTACGTTCAGAGGTGAATCCTGAAAGTTTGATAATGGACTTCGAAAACTCCTACATAAACGGATTTTCTTCAACCTTTCCGACAGCTTCTGTGTCTTTCTCCCTGTTTCACCTTGCCCAGAATATTCACCGGAAAGTGGTTGACAGGGGCGGATACAGGGCTAGGCGACCTAGTCATCCGCCTAGGACCTCGCGCCTTATAGGGGCCTCGCGCCTGCCCCCTAAAGGAAAACTAGGAAAGAAATTCGTTGATGGTGATGCTTTCGCGCTTTAAACATCGTCTAGAAACCTTTCGCGGATGTTTATTTGGAGAATAGCGACGAGCGATTAAAGGAAACAGATCTGAAGAGAGGAAAAAAGAAACACTGAGCGTGTGCAGTAACGCTGGGAATGCCGTCGTGAAGAGAGTAGAGGTTAAAAGGTTTTGCGGATGTGTTTGAGATCGAGTGGAACTATGAAATAGATCTGAACTAGCTCCACCTCTCACTTGGTAATCCAAAATCCACAAAAATTCAATTCCACCGCTCTTTTCTGGACGTAAATTGTACGTCGAGCGGCGGGATGTCAAGTTCTCGCCAGATATATCGTACAATCTACTTAGGACGGCGTTGAGTTAATAAGTCAGCATCTTAATATTAGAAATGAAAGAAATGTTTACCGAGTTTGAAAAGTCCCAGCACAAAGAACCAATCATACGTTTTAGATGATGAAGACGATCGATGTAAAAGAGAACTGGCTTGTTCGAGGACTTGATCAGTCGGACTTCGCTGGTCCTCGTAGCTGGTTCGTAGTTCCCGTGAATCGCCAATAGCTAAGTGGCGTTATCGCAGGGCATTTTATTCTATTCGTGAATCATTTTCTTAATTACCATGGTTATTTTAATCAGGCTAAAATATTTAGTTTAGTGTTATTATATTAAGAAGAATAATCAACCCCATTTAAATATTTAAATGCCATGAAGAGATCGGGATAAAGATAGAACGTTTGAATCAAGAGCATTTAAAAGGAAAAAATGTGCTCTTTTGGAAGAATCACAACGAAGATATAAAGGATCTTTGAAGAAAAATTTCAAGAGGGAGTGCAGTGAAAAAACTGATTCTAGTTGCGGTGTATCTTATTGATGTTAGCTGCGAAAATAGAAATGAAAATCTTGAAGACCCCAACATAGCTGAGCAAACTGGAGCTGAAACAGGTGCAATTACTAAATATAGCCCAAAATGGTGTGTTGACAATGATAGTAGTGCTCCGTTTACTTCTGAGTCAGCAGAATTGGTTGCTGTTGGGGAATAGCCAAGTGTATTTGCCAATTTTAGGGATCCTGGTGTGTAGATAGTCCCTTTGACACATAAGCAATTGAGAAATATTGTTCGGAAAGATTCGATTCGCATCTTAAGAGAAAATAATGAGTTACCGTTAGATGATAAAAACCTACATATTAGGTTATTTTACTACAAACGTGTATTAATCAACGGTGACAAGCATCTCCCAAAACATAAGAGTAGAAAACAGCTGTTGTAAAACAAGTGAAGATTTACTAGACATTAGTTGAAAAATTTATATTTGCAGAATTGGCTCAATGTTGTTACTACAGTGAACCAACTGAATTTATTAAATGTTACTGCTTATACGCTAATATGTATGGATCAACTGTCCATTGCTGAAAGATAGTCGAGTGGAAAAGAAAATAACCCATTTGTTCACTCATCTATATTCAAGGTAATAACCGTCTCCATGGCAACAATCTGATAAAATCCGATTTAAAACGCAAAAACGCAGTTATACTAGAAATTCAAGAAAATACGATCAATTGTCAAAATTCGGTGATAAGAATTAGAATCTTAATTCTTTTCCCCATTAGAAACGTACAAACCTCGCTCCGATATCACAATTTTAAGATATATTAATATATTAAAGAATACATCTCTGCACGATGGATTTGATATGTAAAATAACTAGGGATTAAAGTATTGATTAACGTAAATTAAAAGTAGAAAACTTGAAAAGGCAATTATTTCTGATTTGGTTAAACTTTTAATTTTAAAAATCCAATTTTCGCATGGTAATTTAGTAGTGATTCGAGAGTAGGTGCTTTAATATAACAGTTTGAATATTACTTATATTTAAAGAAGTCGCTATCAATGAATGACAAATACACTAATCACTAACTAACAGGTTAGTATTTCCTCATATCTAGATTCCGTGAAAAAAAAAATTTTAAAAATTTATTTTGTTTCCTATGTTATGCAATTTTAGGCTTTTTATTTTAACTTTAAATTTAATTTATTTATAGAATATGCTTTCCACCATATATCACGTCATTGAAAGCATCAGGGGCAGAGAAAAACTTGTTGATGAAATGAATTATATTTACGGAGCACAGAAAAAAATTTAGATGGAAAGAAGACACTGGGAATCCGAAATGAAGTCTTGCAAGTCTTTAGTGCACACTTGGACCAATAATGAAAATAACGCCATTATAAAAGTGTTGGTGAACATTATCATAGTTCCCCTGCTGGCAAATGAAAGATTCACTAAATTTTAGATAATTTGAAGGCTGCCGCAATCTCTTCTAATGTATCACCTCAGTCATTAATTTCTGCAGCTATTGCAAACCTGGAAGACGGTGAAATGTCGGAGTTATCGTCAACTTCAGTGGTTCCCAATCTGCGGTCCGCGGACCCCTGATGGTACGCAAGGCTACTACAGGAGGTCCGCGGATAAGATACATCCTCACTGCTATGCTCCGGAAATATATATATATTATATACATACCTATATATATATTATATGAGGTAATCAATAAGAATGCCTAAGCCTATCTGCATAGAATCATATTATTCCATCAATTTCTAGCTTTGGCAGTCTCACCGTTTGAGAGGGAGGGGTTTTCTTCGACTTATCTCTTGGAGGACGTCTGTTGGGCCTGATCGGTACTAGCTTGGCTATACCGGACCCAACTAAGGAAAACATCCGCATTCAGAAACAGGAAAAATTATCTGCTACGGTAGTTCAGTGGTAGAAGATCCTCCCGGCAAGTGGAAAACGAAGGTTCGTTTCTCGGTCATAGCAGAATTTTTCCGTTTCAAAGTTATTCCCAATAAGAATGCCAGAAAAGGTTAGGTGTGAACATTACAAACGAAATATTTTAAGGTTGAAAAGATTGGGAACCACTGATCTGCATCACAATTAAGTGGAAGAAGAAGAAAACATTGGCCCGATACAGCAGTGCGTTCCCCTAAAATCCCTAAGAATAGGATTGGATACGAAATTCCTGATGAATTCAAATTTATAAATACTGACGAACTCTTCTTAAAATTTGATTGTTGCGAGAATAATGGAAATAGTTTACTTGTGTTTTCAACAGAAAAAAGGCTGGATGACCTAGAACAGATAAAACATTGGGCAAGTGACGGAACTTTTAAATGCTGCTCAAATATATTTTATCAGCTGTACGTTCTTCAAGTTCAGGTTGGGTCATTCAGAATTCCAAGATTATTTGCGCTTCTTCCAAACAAGTCAGATGAACATTGCACTCGTCTTTTCAGAAAAGTAGTAGAACTACGTTCAGAGGTGAATCCTGAAAGTTTGATAATGGACTTCGAAAACTCCTACATAAACGGATTTTCTTCAACCTTTCCGACAGCTTCTGTGTCTTTCTCCCTGTTTCACCTTGCCCAGAATATTCACCGGAAAGTGGTTGACAGGGGCGGATACAGGGCTAGGCGACCTAGTCATCCGCCTAGGACCTCGCGCCTTATAGGGGCCTCGCGCCTGCCCCCTAAAGGAAAACTAGGAAAGAAATTCGTTGATGGTGATGCTTTCGCGCTTTAAACATCGTCTAGAAACCTTTCGCGGATGTTTATTTGGAGAATAGCGACGAGCGATTAAAGGAAACAGATCTGAAGAGAGGAAAAAAGAAACACTGAGCGTGTGCAGTAACGCTCGGAATGCCGTCGTGAAGAGAGTAGAGGTTAAAAGGTTTTGCGGATGTGTTTGAGATCGAGTGGAACTATGAAATAGATCTGAACTAGCTCCACCTCTCACTTGGTAATCCAAAATCCACAAAAATTCAATTCCACCGCTCTTTTCTGGACGTAAATTGTACGTCGAGCGGCGGGATGTCAAGTTCTCGCCAGATATATCGTACAATCTACTTAGGACGGCGTTGAGTTAATAAGTCAGCATCTTAATATTAGAAATGAAAGAAATGTTTACCGAGTTTGAAAAGTCCCAGCACAAAGAACCAATCATACGTTTTAGATGATGAAGACGATCGATGTAAAAGAGAACTGGCTTGTTCGAGGACTTGATCAGTCGGACTTCGCTGGTCCTCGTAGCTGGTTCGTAGTTCCCGTGAATCGCCAATAGCTAAGTGGCGTTATCGCAGGGCATTTTATTCTATTCGTGAATCATTTTCTTAATTACCATGGTTATTTTAATCAGGCTAAAATATTTAGTTTAGTGTTATTATATTAAGAAGAATAATCAACCCCATTTAAATATTTAAATGCCATGAAGAGATCGGGATAAAGATAGAACGTTTGAATCAAGAGCATTTAAAAGGAAAAAATGTGCTCTTTTGGAAGAATCACAACGAAGATATAAAGGATCTTTGAAGAAAAATTTCAAGAGGGAGTGCAGTGAAAAAACTGATTCTAGTTGCGGTGTATCTTATTGATGTTAGCTGCGAAAATAGAAATGAAAATCTTGAAGACCCCAACATAGCTGAGCAAACTGGAGCTGAAACAGGTGCAATTACTAAATATAGCCCAAAATGGTGTGTTGACAATGATAGTAGTGCTCCGTTTACTTCTGAGTCAGCAGAATTGGTTGCTGTTGGGGAATAGCCAAGTGTATTTGCCAATTTTAGGGATCCTGGTGTGTAGATAGTCCCTTTGACACATAAGCAATTGAGAAATATTGTTCGGAAAGATTCGATTCGCATCTTAAGAGAAAATAATGAGTTACCGTTAGATGATAAAAACCTACATATTAGGTTATTTTACTACAAACGTGTATTAATCAACGGTGACAAGCATCTCCCAAAACATAAGAGTAGAAAACAGCTGTTGTAAAACAAGTGAAGATTTACTAGACATTAGTTGAAAAATTTATATTTGCAGAATTGGCTCAATGTTGTTACTACAGTGAACCAACTGAATTTATTAAATGTTACTGCTTATACGCTAATATGTATGGATCAACTGTCCATTGCTGAAAGATAGTCGAGTGGAAAAGAAAATAACCCATTTGTTCACTCATCTATATTCAAGGTAATAACCGTCTCCATGGCAACAATCTGATAAAATCCGATTTAAAACGCAAAAACGCAGTTATACTAGAAATTCAAGAAAATACGATCAATTGTCAAAATTCGGTGATAAGAATTAGAATCTTAATTCTTTTCCCCATTAGAAACGTACAAACCTCGCTCCGATATCACAATTTTAAGATATATTAATATATTAAAGAATACATCTCTGCACGATGGATTTGATATGTAAAATAACTAGGGATTAAAGTATTGATTAACGTAAATTAAAAGTAGAAAACTTGAAAAGGCAATTATTTCTGATTTGGTTAAACTTTTAATTTTAAAAATCCAATTTTCGCATGGTAATTTAGTAGTGATTCGAGAGTAGGTGCTTTAATATAACAGTTTGAATATTACTTATATTTAAAGAAGTCGCTATCAATGAATGACAAATACACTAATCACTAACTAACAGGTTAGTATTTCCTCATATCTAGATTCCGTGAAAAAAAAAAATTTTAAAAATTTATTTTGTTTCCTATGTTATGCAATTTTAGGCTTTTTATTTTAACTTTAAATTTAATTTATTTATAGAATATGCTTTCCACCATATATCACGTCATTGAAAGCATCAGGGGCAGAGAAAAACTTGTTGATGAAATGAATTATATTTACGGAGCACAGAAAAAAATTTAGATGGAAAGAAGACACTGGGAATCCGAAATGAAGTCTTGCAAGTCTTTAGTGCACACTTGGACCAATAATGAAAATAACGCCATTATAAAAGTGTTGGTGAACATTATCATAGTTCCCCTGCTGGCAAATGAAAGATTCACTAAATTTTAGATAATTTGAAGGCTGCCGCAATCTCTTCTAATGTATCACCTCAGTCATTAATTTCTGCAGCTATTGCAAACCTGGAAGACGGTGAAATGTCGGAGTTATCGTCAACTTCAGTGGTTCCCAATCTGCGGTCCGCGGACCCCTGATGGTACGCAAGGCTACTACAGGAGGTCCGCGGATAAGATACATCCTCACTGCTATGCTCCGGAAATATATATATATTATATACATACCTATATATATATTATATGAGGTAATCAATAAGAATGCCTAAGCCTATCTGCATAGAATCATATTATTCCATCAATTTCTAGCTTTGGCAGTCTCACCGTTTGAGAGGGAGGGGTTTTCTTCGACTTATCTCTTGGAGGACGTCTGTTGGGCCTGATCGGTACTAGCTTGGCTATACCGGACCCAACTAAGGAAAACATCCGCATTCAGAAACAGGAAAAATTATCTGCTACGGTAGTTCAGTGGTAGAAGATCCTCCCGGCAAGTGGAAAACGAAGGTTCGTTTCTCGGTCATAGCAGAATTTTTCCGTTTCAAAGTTATTCCCAATAAGAATGCCAGAAAAGGTTAGGTGTGAACATTACAAACGAAATATTTTAAGGTTGAAAAGATTGGGAACCACTGATCTGCATCACAATTAAGTGGAAGAAGAAGAAAACATTGGCCCGATACAGCAGTGCGTTCCCCTAAAATCCCTAAGAATAGGATTGGATACGAAATTCCTGATGAATTCAAATTTATAAATACTGACGAACTCTTCTTAAAATTTGATTGTTGCGAGAATAATGGAAATAGTTTACTTGTGTTTTCAACAGAAAAAAGGCTGGATGACCTAGAACAGATAAAACATTGGGCAAGTGACGGAACTTTTAAATGCTGCTCAAATATATTTTATCAGCTGTACGTTCTTCAAGTTCAGGTTGGGTCATTCAGAATTCCAAGATTATTTGCGCTTCTTCCAAACAAGTCAGATGAACATTGCACTCGTCTTTTCAGAAAAGTAGTAGAACTACGTTCAGAGGTGAATCCTGAAAGTTTGATAATGGACTTCGAAAACTCCTACATAAACGGATTTTCTTCAACCTTTCCGACAGCTTCTGTGTCTTTCTCCCTGTTTCACCTTGCCCAGAATATTCACCGGAAAGTGGTTGACAGGGGCGGATACAGGGCTAGGCGACCTAGTCATCCGCCTAGGACCTCGCGCCTTATAGGGGCCTCGCGCCTGCCCCCTAAAGGAAAACTAGGAAAGAAATTCGTTGATGGTGATGCTTTCGCGCTTTAAACATCGTCTAGAAACCTTTCGCGGATGTTTATTTGGAGAATAGCGACGAGCGATTAAAGGAAACAGATCTGAAGAGAGGAAAAAAGAAACACTGAGCGTGTGCAGTAACGCTGGGAATGCCGTCGTGAAGAGAGTAGAGGTTAAAAGGTTTTGCGGATGTGTTTGAGATCGAGTGGAACTATGAAATAGATCTGAACTAGCTCCACCTCTCACTTGGTAATCCAAAATCCACAAAAATTCAATTCCACCGCTCTTTTCTGGACGTAAATTGTACGTCGAGCGGCGGGATGTCAAGTTCTCGCCAGATATATCGTACAATCTACTTAGGACGGCGTTGAGTTAATAAGTCAGCATCTTAATATTAGAAATGAAAGAAATGTTTACCGAGTTTGAAAAGTCCCAGCACAAAGAACCAATCATACGTTTTAGATGATGAAGACGATCGATGTAAAAGAGAACTGGCTTGTTCGAGGACTTGATCAGTCGGACTTCGCTGGTCCTCGTAGCTGGTTCGTAGTTCCCGTGAATCGCCAATAGCTAAGTGGCGTTATCGCAGGGCATTTTATTCTATTCGTGAATCATTTTCTTAATTACCATGGTTATTTTAATCAGGCTAAAATATTTAGTTTAGTGTTATTATATTAAGAAGAATAATCAACCCCATTTAAATATTTAAATGCCATGAAGAGATCGGGATAAAGATAGAACGTTTGAATCAAGAGCATTTAAAAGGAAAAAATGTGCTCTTTTGGAAGAATCACAACGAAGATATAAAGGATCTTTGAAGAAAAATTTCAAGAGGGAGTGCAGTGAAAAAACTGATTCTAGTTGCGGTGTATCTTATTGATGTTAGCTGCGAAAATAGAAATGAAAATCTTGAAGACCCCAACATAGCTGAGCAAACTGGAGCTGAAACAGGTGCAATTACTAAATATAGCCCAAAATGGTGTGTTGACAATGATAGTAGTGCTCCGTTTACTTCTGAGTCAGCAGAATTGGTTGCTGTTGGGGAATAGCCAAGTGTATTTGCCAATTTTAGGGATCCTGGTGTGTAGATAGTCCCTTTGACACATAAGCAATTGAGAAATATTGTTCGGAAAGATTCGATTCGCATCTTAAGAGAAAATAATGAGTTACCGTTAGATGATAAAAACCTACATATTAGGTTATTTTACTACAAACGTGTATTAATCAACGGTGACAAGCATCTCCCAAAACATAAGAGTAGAAAACAGCTGTTGTAAAACAAGTGAAGATTTACTAGACATTAGTTGAAAAATTTATATTTGCAGAATTGGCTCAATGTTGTTACTACAGTGAACCAACTGCCCCTAATCCATTTGAGGACTGGCCCACGGTCAACAGCAGAAGCTGTAAGTATATACTAGTAAAAGGTGCTTGCATTCTGCAAGCTTTTCATCTCACCTTGAAAATGTATTCATTTTTCAGAGAGATATTTTATCATTTGAAATATTTTCTAATTCTAAAGATTTCACCTCTGCACCTATTTTCGTTCTTTCCTTATGTAACAATAATAAAGTAAAACAACCCTAAAATTTACAATTTTACTTTTCCACAGTAGGGTACTAAAGCCACACATTTCTGCCAAATTTTAATGTTGTGGCTTATCTAGAAGTGAAATGATATTTATCTATTTGTTTAAATTTAAAAAATTTTTATCGGCAGCAACATCATATTCATCGAGATTTCCAAATGTTTATATGTGTATGTGCACTTAGCTCTAAATAACTGAAAATGTTCAGCTCCAACACGACAATCCTATTTTTCACAATAAGAATTTTTGACTGTTTGTCAAGGAACGACATCTGTTTGAATTCACTGTTTAGCCATTTGGCTAAATTATAGGTAGGGCTATTGATCCCTGATGCAATTGGTCTCATGGACTTATCGTTCTTGTGAACTTTAGGAAGACAGTATAGTTTAGGTATGTTTGGGTTGGAAGTACTTAATTTGAAACTTAATTTTTTATCTATGATATTATTGCATCCTTTGATGATTGCTTTGGTTTTATTGATCATATTATAATTTAGCCAAATGGCTAAACAGTGAATTCAAACAGATGTCGTTCCTTGACAAACACTCAGTCAAAAATTCTTATCATCTGATTAACAAATTGAAAAATACAACCATAAAAGAATCAGAGATTTTGGTCTCTTTCGACGTGAAAAGTCTTTTCCCAAGTGCACTCTTAGATGAAACATCCCAAATCTTAAAATCTCTTTTACTAAAACAAAATTTTACTGACGAAGTTGTCCACGAATACCTACAGCTCACTAACTTATGCATGCAACAAAACATCTTTCAATTTCAAAATGAAATTTATCAACAAACACAAGGTACCTCCATAGGAAACCCTTTGTCCCCTTTTTTAGCCAGCATATTTATGTCACATTTTGAAAAGACTTGCAAAGATAAAATCCATTATTTTCCAGAAAGTTGGTTTAGATATGTTGATGATATTTTCACAATTTTTGATTTAAAAAAACAAAAAGTAGACTTTGTGGATCAATTAAACAATATAAATCCATCCATAAAATTCACTTTTGAACTTCAGGAGAACAATACATTACCATTTCTGGATTTACTAATCATCAATAACCAACAACAAATAGAGTTCGATATTTTCAGGAAACCAACAAACACTGACAATTATATTCCAAATAACTCCTTTCATCCTCTGAATCAAAAAACAGCTGTTTTCCAATTCTTAACACACCGATTGTGCAACATCCCCCTCAACAAAGATAGATATGTTAAAGAACTCAAACATATAAAACACACTGCAAAGAAACTTGGTTTCGATCAGAATTTAATCAACAAATTAATAAGAAAACACAATCTTAAAAAAACGTTGTCCAACTCCACCACATTCAAACTTGACCACAATAAGGCCAACAAATATATAAAACTACCGTATTATCCCATATTAAACAGGGGCTTGAATAAAATTTTCAAACATAAGAATTGCTCAATAACATACACGAACCCACATAGTTTAAAAAACTTACTGGATAGCACCAAAGACAAAACGGAGAATCTGAACAAATCCAGAATTTATATAATACAATGTTCACATTGCAATTTAATGTACATAGGACAAACGAGACGAAAACTAATAACACGATTCAAAGAACACTTAGCCCATTACAAACACAATCGTTTTGAGAAATCCAGCGTAGCCACTCATATCCTCGAAACTGAACACAGTATACACCTAGAGGATTTAACCTTGTTAACTTCAGCCAACCATTCACTTAACTCTTTAGAAAATCTGCATATCTATAAAAACAGAAACAATCTCATGAATACAGATACTGACTTTGACAAAACCTTATATAAATTGACCGAACTCAACAATATTGGCGCACAAAATTCTTTTCGATCCTCAAATGTTTCTCGGTCTTCGTTATAATCTTTTCCTCCAATTTCGTTGCAGTTGAACCCTGTTCACTGCCAAGGCAGGTTCTCCCCTGAAGATGCCCACTTAGTGGGCGAAATGCATAGGGCTTATCCTATAATTTTTGACTGAAGGAGTTTTTCACCACTGATCAATGGGAAATAAAGGTAAAATAATTTTTTTATAAGAGCTCTTTGGTTATTTTACATACTTTTAAAAAAATAACCAAGATCCTACCACGAAGAGGTGGCTGTTTTCAAGTTCCACACCGTGTCCGCCAAACCAGCCGCCATAATGGGCACATAATCAATATTAGCTTCAACTGTGGTGTCTTTACCACATATTTGGCCTTGTTTTCAAAGCTGGATAGTAGTTTTCTTAACTCTAGTGTTATTCGAATGAATCCATCACGAGATCTTTCGCCACAGACATTGAAAGAAGCCTCTGTCACTAGTTTGACTGATCCTTCTACTGCCTGAGTGTGGCAGGGAATCTCCCATAAGTCACCATCACGAACATCCACAGCTTATATAATTTCCTCAATATCCTCATCCGACAAGTGTTTTATTATAGAAGGGTCTGTTATGTTACACTTTTTCCAGTCCAGAAGGTCAATGTAGTTTATCATCATCATCATGCTTCTGTCCGAAGACAGGTTTTAACTGAATCGCTGCCTCCATTTCTCTCTCTCCCTAGAAGCCTCTTTTATATCCCTATAAGTATTATATCCCTGCTTTATATTATCTAATATTCCTATTCTTTTTCTTCCTCTTCCTCTTCTTCCACTAATTTTTCCTTCTAAGATCGTCCTTTGTAAACACTCTCTTCTCAATATGTGCCCTATCCAATTTGCTTTTCTTTTCCTGATTGTTTTTATTAGCGTCCTTTCTTCTCCCAGCATTTCTAATACTTCTTCATTTCTCTTCCTCTCTGTCCATTTCACTTTCATCATTCTCCTCCATACCCACATCTCAAAACTTTCTAAATATTTTTCCTCCTTTCTCCTTATCGTCCACGTCTCTGCACCATAAGGAGCTATGCTCCATATGTAGCATTTTGCTAATTTCTTCCTTGTTTCTAAATTTATTTTCTTGCTTGTGAGAAGCTCCTTCTTCTCGTTAAATGCTGCTTTTGCCATTGCAATCCTACTTCTGATGTCCTGTTTACTACTTCCATCCTGCGCTAAAATACTGCCGAGATATTGAAACTACTTACTTGTTCCAATTTTAGGCCATTTACCTTTATATTTAATTCTTTATGTTCCTTTGAAACCACGATGACTTTCGTTATTTCAGCATTGATCTTCATTCCATATTCTTGGCCAACCTCCACTAGTCTGTCTGTCATCCTCTGAATCTCTTTCTCGTCTTCTGCTATTAATCCTTGATCATCTGCATATTTAATGGTGGTAATACTTTCACCTCCTATCTTAAATCCTTTCTCTTCCATCAACGATTCTTCTGTTATTGTTTCTGCATAAATATTAAATATCGCTGGTGAAATAGGACATCTCTGCCACACTCCCTTCCCTATGGAAGTACTTTCTGTTTCTTCTCCTTCCACCCTTACTCAAATATTTTGATCAAAGTAAAGGTTTTTAAGTAGTCTTTTATCTTTCCGATCTATTCCAATTTTGTTTAAAATACCCAGCATTTTATCCCATTTCACTCGGTCAAAAGCTTTCTCCCAATCTACAAAACAAAAATACACATCTTTATTGACTTCTAGTGCTCTTTCTATCATCATCTTCATACATCCTATAACATCTCTAGTCCCTCTCTTCCTCCTCTGAAACAAAACTGATTATCTTGCAGATCCTTTTCTATTTTACATTCAATTCTTTTGGTTATTATTCTAGTTAGAACTTTAGCTGTTTGAGAAATTAAACTAATTGTTCTGTAATCCTTACAACATTTTGCATTGTTCTTTTTCTCCAGTGGTACAATAACAACATTTAAAAAATCCTCAGGCCATATGCCAGTATCATATACTTGGTTAAAAAATTTTGTTAGTTGCTTAACTGCTTTCGACCCCAAAACCTTAAGAACGTCCACTGATATATCATCACTCCCTACAGCCTTCCTTCTTTTCATGTCATCAATTGCTCTTTTAACTTCAGACTCGAGAATACTTGGTCCTAGCTGATCTTTTTCCACATCCTCTTTTTCATTTAATTCAATATTTCTTGGCTTTCCTTCTTTGTCATACAGCACCTCAATGTATTATTTCCAAACGTTCTTTACATTGTCTGGCTCCGAGACTATTATACCACTTTTGTTCATGATTCCTTTACGTCCTATCTTTCTTGCATTTTTCTTGAATAGTTCCCTTGCTTTGCTATACATGAGTTCTGTTCTACAAATTCTTTCACATTCGACAATCTCCTCGCATTTCTCATTTATCCACTGATCTCTAGCTTTATCTGTTTCCCGTCTTAAAGCATTATTTTAACTCCTTGTACTTTCTTTGGCCTTCTTCAGTGTTTATGTTCTTCCACTTTCTCCGCTCTTCCATTTTTTGCAGCATGGCTGCTGTGATCCAGTGTTTTTTGTTTCTTTCACCCGTTACCTTTCCTACCTTCTTTTCCATTACATCTTTAATGTTGCTATGGATGTATCTCCACTCCTCATCTACATTCTTCCTATATTCTTCAGCTCTCTCCCCCAACCTTTCCTCCAGCTCAGTCTTGATAGCCTCCTTGTTTTTAAGGAGTTCCTCTAAGTTCCATTTCTTGTTAACTCTTATGTTTCTCTTAATGCTCTTTAGTCTACATTGTGTATTTGCCACCAAAAGGTTGTGGTCGGAATCGATATCTGCCCCTGGTAATGTTTTCACATTTTTAATGCTATTTCTAAATCTTTCATTGACTAGTATGTAATCTATCTGGTATCGTCTCTGGTCTCCTGGGCTTCTCCATGTGTTAAGTTTCCGCTGGTGATGCTTAAACCATGTATTAGTTACAATTAATCTATTTCTATGGCAAAATTCCACAAGTTTCTCCCCTCTTTCATTTCTCTTCCCTAGTCCATATTTTCCCACTATGTTATCTTCCTGTCCCTCTCCGACTACACTGTTCCAGTATCCCATTACTATGGTGTTGACCCTTCCTTTTCCCTCCTCCTCCAATATCTCCATAATCTGTTCATACATTTCATCTACTTCGTCGTCGCCAGCATTAGTCGTTGGCATATACACTTGAATTATAAGCATTTCCACTGGCTCCATCTGAAGTTTTACGGCTATTAATCTATCATTAACTGTCACTACCTTGCTAATTCTTTCAGCTATCTCTTTTCTCATTATAATCCCCACTCCCCTTTCCTTTTTCTCTCCTCCCGAGTAAATAATCTTAAATTCGTCTGAATTTATCTCGCCTTCTCCTTCCCACCGAACTTCACTAAGACCTACTATACCTACATTATTCCTTCTCATTTCCCTTTTTAAGTTCTCTAGTTTACCCCCTGAATTCATAGTCCTAACATTCCATGTGCCTATTCTTAATTTCTCACCACTTGCTTTCCTATTAATGTTATATTTCCTCTGTGCATCCCCTAGGGTAGTCCCCACCCGGAGATCCGATTGGGGGACTATTTTACCTCCGGAATATTTTTCCCCAGAGAGATTCTCGACTCGACTCGAGGATTGGTGCAGATGACTAGTGAGCCTAGCCTATCTAACACAGGTCTCTGACTCCGGATTGGTTGACCGACAACCGATAGTTAAACACGGCTCATACTCTCCACATTGCGGATCATTCTTTTCAAAATTTTCTCATTTTAGTTACTGACGTTGGAGTCCGTCTGTCTGGTGCGGGAAAACCCCTCACGAGGGGGAAGTACGTAAGTCGCTGCGGGACTCCCTAGGGCTTTCCGGGACACGACCAGGTACCACCAGGGTGTTGGTAGCACGCCTTGACGCGAGCGGGCCAATCCCGAGTGGCTGCCACTGCACGGTCGGCCCCACTTCTTCCGCGGGGGGTGGCTAACTTGTCCCACCTTCTCACCTGATCGACCTTTTTCTATTTCGATAGGACAGGATAAAACTAACACTCTGTGGGAGTTCGTCTGCCTTGTGCGGGAAAACCCCCATTCGGGGGGAAGTACGTAAGTCGCTGCGGGACTCCCTAGAGCTTTCCGACACTCGACCAGGTGCCACCAGGGAGTTGGCAGCACGCCTTGACGCGAGCGGGTTAACCCCGGGGCTACCACTGCACGGTCGGCCCCACTCCTCTGCGGGGGGTGGCTAACTTGCCCCACCTTCTTACCCGCTCGCCCTTTTTCTATCTTGACAGGTGACAGGCCTAACTCCCCCCCCCCCCCCAGAATGATCCGCTCACCGCCTCCTAATAGGGAAACAGCTCCACGGAGCGAAGAAGGCACTTCAACCCATGTAGGGGAAAGGATACCGATCCCTTCTGCCATTAGGAACGTCTTATTCCATAGGGAAAGTAACAAGGGAGACCAGACGAAAGGAAAGGACGACGCAGCGCCAGTCAAAAGTAATAAGGATGGTCAGGATGAAGTAGAGCTTGACCCGGCCGGAGATTTTAATAACGATGACGCGGCCATCTTCACAACCGTGGAGAGGGCAAAGAAAAGACGACGACGATATGAACCGCACACTTCTACGTCAACGACATTGGGAACCAATACCAATAATAGGTACGACCCTCTCATAGACGTACCGGGAGATACCTCTAGACCAAGTCCCAAAGAAAAGAGGCCGCCGGCCATAGTTGTATACGACATAATGAATTATACTGCTTTTGTTAAGTCAATTAGACAAAAGATCGGTAATAATGATTTTACCATTATAAAGACGAAGGACGGGTCAAGACTTCAACTGACCACCAAGAAGGAATACGACATCATTAAACAATACCTAATAGAGGCTGGCGCCCAGATGCATACCTGGGCAGGAAAGGCGAATACCACTGTCAGGTACCTTATCAAAGGGTTGGATGAGGGGATGGACCTGGGTTTTATCAGAGATGAATTATCAGAACTAGGTATACCGTGCGTCGCAGTACGTGAACTGGCACCTACGAGGAAAGACTTATACGTCGCGACGATCGAAAGAAACGAAAATTTTAAGATTACTGCTATGGCAGAAATAAAAAAAAAATGCAGTCACAGGGTACACTTAGAACCTTATAAATACCAGAGGCCGCAGATGTGCTTCCGCTGCAATAGGTATGGACACGGGTCCCAGAACTGCACCGCATCTCCTCGATGCTACAAATGCGCTGGGGCCCACGAAGGGAGAGATTGCCCTAAAGACAAAGCTCAAACCAAGGCTAAATGTTGCAACTGCGGAGGGGAGCACGTGTCATTCTCTCGTAGGTGTCCAGTTTACCTGAAACACGAAGAGGCGCTCAAATCTAAAGAAAAGAAAAATGACAAGACGCACAAAACCATCCAGGTCCCGCCCCCCCCCCCCCCCCACCGCCATCAGTCTGGACTCTCCCAGGTAAATCAGGCAAAGGAATCGAAGAAAAAGAAAAAGAATTTCCGCCGCTAGAAGAGAAAGAAACCAAGGAGCAGCCCAATAGGGAAGAGAAAACTTTTAAAAGCGACTCAGATATGAAAACACTAGTCGCGACTATGGCCCAATTTACTGCAACAATCCAGCAGCAAATGACGGCCATGGTGACGCTAATTCAGACCCTAGTAGCCGCCATAACCGCAAAAAACGGCAATGGACGCTAGGGTTAACCAAGCGACTGCGATCATCATGGCCCACTGGAATGCAAACGGGGCTGTAAGAAACAAGACGCCGGAGGTCATTGAGTTCCTGAGGAAACATTCAGTAAAGATTATTTTAATACAGGAGACGCACCATCAACCGAATGAGGATTGGGCTGTTCCTGGTTACGAGATATTTAGGAGGGACCGAGAAAGTAATACTCGAGGGGGTGGAGTGGCGATCCTTGCCCGTGAAGGTATTGCATGCGCAAAAATAGACGACAGAAGCTCTGGCCCGATAGAAGCAGTGGGTGTCAGAGCGGATACAATTATGGGAACCCTCACCATCATAAGCACCTATATCCCACCAGGTAAAGAATTACGCATGCAAGACCTAAACGGGCTCCTTAGCATGGACAATGGAGTAATAATAGCGGGTGATTTTAATGCAACGCATTGGGCGTGGAACTGCAGTAAAGATAGCAGACGTGGTAATCTTTTAAAGACATGGGCACGAGATAACCAATTTAGGGTAGTGGCTCCGAGAACAACGACGCGACCAGGACCAAGGAACACAGGAAGTGTCCTTGACTTTGCACTGGTCAAGAATTTTGATCAACGGACAGTATCTAAAACGATCCCAGAGCTAACGAGCGACCATTACCCGGTGGTTCTGAGGATCGGTACACAAGTATTGTTTTATCAACAGGACAACCACCGCATGTGCTATGGACTTGCGGATTGGGCTAATTTTAGGAAAATAATTACTTAGTCACTACCAAGCGATGTGCCCACGATATACACCAGGGAGGGAATTGAGGAAGCGGCAGAATTGTTGGGGAACGCAATCAATGACGCAGCGGAAAAAGCTATTCCGCGAAGAGCAAGAAAAGCAAAAGAAAACCTGGAGATCCCTGACGAAATAAAAAATCTCATAAGGAAAAGAAACTGGGTGAGGCGGCAGTACAACCATTACGGTACTGCCGACCAAAAGAGGGATCTCCGGGGATTAAACAGAGAAATTAGGGATCAACTGAGGCGCCTGAGGAGGTACCAATGGTCCATCAGACTGGCAGACCTCAATATAAGCGACAATTCCATATGGAAGTATACGCGTTCCCTAATGAATTCTGCCAGGAGTGACCCCCTGGTGGAGAGCTCAAGAGGCAAACTTACCACGTCTGCTGACAAAGCAGAATATCTTGCGGCTCACTTAGAACAGGTTTTCACGCCCAATGACGCAACAGAATATACTCCAGACATTAAAATGGAGGAGATCGAGTCCATGCTAAGGGTACAGCACATCGAGGATCAAGCCACTCCGGTGTTCTCCATCAGAGAATTGGCAGAAGTTATAGCACGCCTACCAAAGGGGAAGGCGACAGGTAAAGACAACATCCCCTACGAACTAATAAAGCGACTGCCAATCTCTGCAGGAGAATACCTTATCTCGATTCTAAATGCAGCGGTGAGGATAGGACATTACCCTGCCGGCTGGAAGCATGCAAATGTCATATGCATACCCAAGGTAAGAAGGAGGGTCTTAAAAGCCATTGACTTCAGACCAATATCCCTCCTTTCCTGCCTTGGGAAAGTATGCGAAAAAATTATCTACCCATATATATTGACACACGCGGAAGGGCATGGTGTGATCCCCCAAATGCAGTTCGGCTTTAAGGCAGGACACTCCACAACACATCAGCTGCAGAGGGTGGTAGATTTTATTACGGACGCCTTCAACAGGAGGAATGTATCTGTTGGAGTAGCTTTTGATATAAGCAAAGCTTTTGACAAAGTATGGCACTTAGGCCTACTGCAAAAACTTTTTATAGCAAAATTTCCCTCTTGGCAGGTGAAACTTATAAAATCTTACATCAATGACAGGCCATTCACCGTAAAATGGAATGGTGCCGAAAGCTCGACAAGGAGGATAGCAGCTGGTGTTCCACAAGGGAGTGTCCTAGGGCCATTACTATTCTCTATTTACACGGGTGATATTCCGACAGATGAGGGGGATTGGAATTCCACCATTGCTCTCTACGCGGACGATTGTGCGATATTTACAAGAAGCTTCCAGCCGGAAATGGCCGTCCGATACGCCCTGAGGCAAACCAAAAAACTGATGAAGTACTATAAGAAATGGAGAAACGAGATAAACCCCAAAAAGACCCAAGCAATCCTCTTCCAAAAAAGGGATGCTGATTTGCCGAGACAGGTCTCAGTAGAAGGTGTTGAAATTCCCTGGGCTAAACATATTAAATACCTTGGTGTAACGATGGACGAGAAACTACGGTTTGACGAACACGCAAAAAGGGTCAACCTTGCAGCAGCAGGGAAGAGAGCCAGACTCTTCCCAATTTTTAAATCGATTGACGTGTCCAGGGAATTAAAAACACACTTATATAAGGCAATGATCAGACCGACACTTATGTACGCTGCACCAGTATGGACGGGTTTTCTTATGCAGAAATCCTGGAAAATACTCGAGATCGCGGAGAGAAAATTTATAAGCCGAATAGGCAGGACATGGGGTAGTAATGTTGATGTCCATGAAATGCTAGGGATACCCACGATCAGGGAATTTGCCAAAGATTTGGCTAACAAATACAAACTTGCCCTGGAAAATAAAACGAATGACGTTCTCCGCGATCTCGCAATAAACAAAGTGTCGGTCTGGGACAAGTACAAGAGAGCATTGGCATCCACAGGTGAAGAGGATAGGGTCCCTCCTAAAAAGCGGCGAATATAAAGTTTTTATTTTATTAATACTGACCATTATGATACACGGGTGAGGTGCCTGTAATTTAATATCCGACGTTGAGTAAAGCCACATTGGAAGGCAACTCAGAAATAACATATACCACGGAAGGGTATGAGCCACGGGCCCAGAGAGATCCATAGAGGTATTTGCAGCTTTTCAGCTTATCATGGGATATATAATGAGGTAGTTTCCCCTTGCTTTCCTCATCGCAGTTTCACAGAGTGATTACCCATCTGTAGCCGTTCAGATCCACATGATCAGCACCTACAGAGGTGTACTGTGCAAGCTGCTGCCCTTGCACAGGGGGATGTAAAACCCCCAAGACTGCTTCTTAGTCTGACTCTTCCCCTCAGACCTTTCCGGCTTGGATGGTCCTACCAGGAGAATTATCTCCCGCCGGCATAGCTCTTTGGTTCGTAAGAGTACACAAACCCTTCCACCTCTGTAATGTTATGCAGTCCTTAGGGAGGGTCAATGTAGTTAAGGGCATGGAAATTCAATGGTTGAACTCTAAAAGGTTCGTATTTCAGGTTTTGTTTTCTTTCTGTCTTTCAAATTTCTTTTCCATCCCAGCAGTCTCACATGTTTCCGCTCATCATTTACCATAGCAAGGAGAGCATTTTCCGGATGACCAAAGTAAGCATTTCTCTGAATGACAGGATCAATTACTGCTCTCATATCTTCGCTAAGGTACCTCGAACGTGAAACAATCTGGCAGAGATGCTTAGCTCCGTCTTTACATTGTGGAGAAACCATGATGTTAAACCACACGGGGGGCATACACTTTGGCAATGAACTCGGCGAGAGTTTCCAAGGAAAAGGATAGGGTCTTTGTCCCAATATATAGGCGCAATAGCCCATTAGCAGCAGTCAACCATCTGACGTTAGATAGTTTACCAGGCGATCTGTGTGCCAAGGATGTGGAGCAATTTTCGGTAGATATGATCTGACAAATATCGTACAGATATTTTTGATCAGTGCTAAGATCCTCATGGTCTACTGATGGCAAGTAAATTTCAATTCTATTGAAACTTACTATTGGTAAGAGTTCGCATAAAAGTTTCCCTAATGACTCGGACAAAGTGAATGGGCCGGTCTTGCTTCTATAAAGGTATTACAGTAGGTGGCGAAGAATCAGTTCGTTAGAATGAAGTTGGCACACTAACCATTGCAGTGGTCGTCCTAAATGTTGCTCAAAGAGGCGGATAACTCCTCATTTAGCACCAGTGTTGACAGCTGTTCCATCACAATCAATAGCTAATAGATTCGTGATGTCTATATTGTTCTGTTGGAAGTATTGTAAAATACTAGCCTGAATATATTTCGCTGAGCCGTTCTCAGGATTCACATGACCAAAATATTTGTTTCCAGGTTCTTGCAGTAGAACTACATGTTTGGTTTTCTTGAACCTTTTACCATATTTCTCTTGTATTTATAAAGTGTTATCCTTTCGACTATCAAAATACAGGGCCTGTAAATGTACACCTTCCTTTGAATCTGCTTCTTGTATTTTAAGTCGAGCTTTCTTCCTTTGTCGCCTAATTTTGCTCTTGTCGACAACCAGGGAAGTATCACGTTTTGTTACCAAACCTGCATCCACTAGTACTGCGCTAGTTATAATTGCAGCTTGACGGTCGGATACTCCAGTTCTTTCAGCTGCTTGTGCCAAAGACAGTAGATTCCATCTCATATGATAAGTATTTGGCTCCTTGGACGTAGAGGGTTTTGGTTCATATAACTGGTCCGTAACGTCAAAACATTAAGATGATGAGCTGCAATATTCTTCTGGTGCTATGGAAACAATTTGCTTTTCGGTTTTTTTCCGGTCCTTTGCTCCTTTCTATTTTCCTTTTCAATCTAGTTTTAAGTACTTTCGTGCTTTTACTATCCACGTTTTCCATTATCATTTCTCTCTTTGTTCTTTGATCGTTGAGGAATTCTTGTTCCAACCGAGGCACTTTACGGGACTTTTCACAAGTACAATCTGAGAAGCTGAAACATTTGCAGGTAGAGAAATCAAAAAGTGTCGTCTTTGCCTCTTCCTGAAAATCGACAATTTTCTTTTTCGAAATTTCGGTCATTTTTTTCCCGGACTTATTATTTACAGGTGCAAGAGCCTTTTTAAGGTTAAGGAACCTCTTATGATACACCTTTAGTTTAGCAACACACTGCTGACGAGAAATAATAGGCAGAGAAGCCTTTTACCAAATTTTCCCAAGCTTATCTATAACGATTCTTGAAATCTCGAGAAAGGTATGGTTCAAAGCAGCACTTTCTTCGCATATATTGTGTTGCACATAAAGAAAAAATCTTATTACTTCTTCATATGTTGGAAGTGTTAGTTCGAAAAGAGCTTTCGGATCGCCAAACACAGGGTCATGGGTAGAGTGCCTGGTACACAGTTTAGTCCCATTAACAGAGGCCATTGCGTAGAATTATTATTGTAGAGAACCACAAAGATGAAAAATCACACGCTCACAAATTCTCACCCGCACAGCACAAAGGATACCAGCTCTCTATCGATTGTTCGCAAGCGCAACACTTTTTTGTAAAATCAACAGAGGAATGCAACATGATTCATTGCGGATTAGCAACATTGCTGTTGCTCCGAGTTATGAGGGAGAAATACATTGTAAACAACTAATCTCTTTCATTTAGAAAGTAATAAAATGTATTAATCTTTTTTCTTCTTAGAAATTGTGCCTTGATCTTTAGCGTACATTTTAAGAAATGTAATAAACTTCAGGCCCCCAGCGGGAGGCCTAAACATTATACTATTTCAGTAAAACTTTGTGTATTTATTAGTGGCCCATATAAACAACTTTTCCCGGTACAGGCGATTTCAAATTTTAAAAAAATTTTCGACCCTCCCTAATGTATACGTCTTTGGTTGAAATCAACGGGACAATAAGAATTTCCCTATTAAAAAGCATTAAAGCGATGCTATTATAATACGGATTGCTAATTCCCATTGAAAAGCATTGTCCTGATTGCTATGGTAGGTGAAGTTCTTAATGTTGAGCATCTGCTTTTTTCCGATTAAAAACAAATTTATTCGTCAATTCGGAACCGATTTGAATTTAGTCTTCAAAAATAATAAACCCCTCATTCTTTTAGCTATAGAATTCTACTCCTCCCGAGTTTTTATCTGAATTATAACTAATTTAAGAAGGAAAATTTATTAAACTCTGCACAGATTTCCATGTCTTTCTAATGGAGTGTAGAAATGGAACATTGGGGTCAAAAATACACCACTAAAAACGAAATAATTTGGAATTTTCGATTTTTCTGGTTGGTTGTATCTAATAAATTATCATCCTGCCAAATTTCAGGTCCGTGGTATATCTAGAAGTACCTTAGGTTTTATATCATATATCTATCTATATCCTATATCCTCCGTAAGAAGAAGTTATTTATAATGGATGTAAATAAATAATTCAAAATTGGTTTGCATGTTTTTTTTCATTAAAATATAAATTCGTATTCAGAAATCGAAGGCCGCAAGTTCCAATCGCCTAAGGGCTTCTGGTGGGTGATATAGGTTGAATAGAAAAATAACACTAAGTTAAAGATTTTAGCTTAAAGCAGATCCTACATGCGTCCGAATATATGGAAATTAATTTCAACTTTGAAGAAAGAAAAGTGTTTGGCTCAATTAAAAATAAAATTATCTAAACAGAACTAATGAACTACTTTACCAAATTTCCTAATTTATCGTTACAAAATATTACAAATACATTAAAACAGAAAACTAAATTGATCACGTTTATTTGTGCGGCAAACATAACGTGATTGAGAAATATGGTCGCTACGCAAAATTCTACCATAAAAATTACAATCTCCATTCCTTTTCTCAGAGAATGGTACGAATCCCGCGCCGATATTACAATACTAAGATATATTTATGTGCAAGAGAAAATTACCCTGCACGATGGATTTCAGATTTCCCATGCAAATAAAATGGAAAGGATATTTCCTGGAATCGAACCCGGGACTTCAATTTTCGCAATAAAAATTATCCTCGTGAGCTCGGTCCCAGTAGAAAGAGATTTCCATCAAGTGTCATGAAAATCGGTCTATTCTCAACATTAGGTGTAAAGTGCCGGTTAAACGAAGCGAGCGTCAGAAAGCGAAATTTGAAGCTTTTATTTTGTAACAAATTCGGACACAGATGTCCACTACTAATGCCTCTTGCGGCTGTACAGATCAGTGGTGAGCAACTCACGGCCCGCGGACCGTATGCGGCCCTTAAGAGCGTTTCATGCGGCCCGCGAAGAATGATCAAAAAGAGATTTCACCCAAATTCATATCTTATACATTCAAATTACGACAATAAAACACTCAATATTGAAATTTCAACCCTAAAAAACTAATTTTGACGTGATCCTCAGAATCTTTTGTTGACGTCCGATTTAAAATCTAATCTGGCTCGCCGAAGCATTGACAACTTGCCAATTCGCAGCCGCCAATGCGGCCCATCACGTAGGAAAGATTGCCCGCCACTGGTATAGATGATCCTTTGAAACGTTGTTTGAAAAGGAATGAGCGATAATCGGCACCGCCGGCCGCCGGGACGATATCGCTCTTTACTACTGCCGCGGCCCACTGTGGAGTACAACTTTCCCGTCCATCAACGCGGATCTCTCGTAGTCATTTTATCGATCTGTAATTCCATTAATTGGTGTTTTATTTACAGAAATTTAATACTTGATAGATTTTTCCCTCGTTATTTTACATGAATATTGATTTTTACTGTATATCTGTTAATGAATGCGGGTGTTATTTAGAGGCATACGGAGATACCAAACATAATCGTTGCAGAATTTCACTTGAAGAGGATAGTTTAGATTTCTATTTAAACATTTTATTTTAATCCGTTTCTATGTTTCTCACCTTTTGAGTATTTTTACTGAAATGAAATCCTTCAAAATATTTCTGCTGCAATAATTGCCTTAATTGGATGGTTTCTTAATTTAATGTTTATGTGACGCTCGTTTTAAGTATTGGCTCCATAGGGCAGAATTAAAAAAAAATAGGGTGGCGAAAGACAGTGTCGTAAATAGGGTATGGCGAATGGGGCATTTGCCATAGGCACCTGTTGCAAAAGGTGCCAAACATTCCCGTAAAACATGGCAAAAGTTTATTTTCCCATAAATAAGTATTGATTTAATACTCTAGTGTTAAAGTTATTGTTTGATACAAATGCTATTATACTTTATTAAAACGCAAGAAAATAATATTCTACATAATCAAGGCGTTTTCTAAAATTTTGCCATAGGCGCCTTATCTCCCAGGCACGTCACTCGCGATAGATATACATTATAATAAATATTTTTACCTTAAAGACGTGGTCATTTACTTAGTATCCAGTAATCTGAACAGCTCAATAATACGATCACGCCCTTGCATTAATTAGTTCGGATTATCGAGGTTGCTATGTATATTTCCAATCTGTAAAGTAGGCTAAAAATTCAATTTTATCGTGGTGAAGTGAACGAAAGGAAGAAATACGAGAATGTGAACAAACGGCTTAACGTCCTAATTGAAAGTACCACGTATAACAAAATGGACATTTTAAGAGGTATTGCATATAATTTTCATCAATTTTAATAATGTTATTTAAATCAGCGTTTCCCAACTTTTTATTAGCCGCGGACCTATACGAAATTAAACAATTTTTTCCCCATGAAAAGTTCATACATTTTTCATTCATTGACTCGTTTTTTTCACTTTAAAATATTAATCTGAACTGTTCGCGGGATCAAAAATCATATATCGTACATGAAAATAATAAAGCTCTACTTAACTGGCGGTCCCATTTAATCTAATTAGTGCATTTATCACTTAATGATGGCAACTTCCTCAAATACATGCATTTTGGCTATTAGTATGATTAGCATTTACGCATATCATACATTGGTTTTAAAATAAATATTACATTTAGTGCTGATTTACAAAAATAATGAAGGCAGTGGGAGTGAATATACCGGGAGTGAAATTTACCGGGAGCGAATTTACCGGGAGTGAAAATGACCAGGAGTCAAATTGCCGGGAGTCAGATTGCCGGAGTGAAAATGCTGGGAGTGAAATTACCGGTCACGTAGAGTAGCCACCTCTCCGGATTTTGTATGTAGTTGTCTCCGGGTCAACGATAAAATTCTTCTGGTTAACACGAAAACTTTGAATTGGGTATTTCATATTACGATTAATTTTTATTTAATTTTTAGAATGTAAGCTTCTCGTTTGCTTACGGCAACGCCACGCAATTAACATAGGAGTTATACGCGAAAATATGAAGTTTCAAGTTTTCAATAGTAATTGCTGAGTTTCAAGTTTTCAATAGTAATTGCTGAGTTCAAGGACTGGTAATCTTGATCCAGAAAATAGAAGATTTAAAAAGAAGAAACTCAAGTTTACTGCAATGCAGTTGACTATCTCGAGAAGTAATATAATTTTAAAAATAATCCATTTGAATATATTTCGATTATTACCCCAAAGAATAAAAACCATAAATATGAAGATTTTTTAATGCGACGAAATATGTAAATGATGATTTAGATGAAAATAATTTATACAATGAGATTCAATTATTGAACATACTTCTACCACAAACGCAAGTACATACTTTATGCGCCCATTGACAAAAAGTGGGCTGGAATTTTCTCCAATTGTGAAGAATTCAATGAATTGCCAAACTTGTAGCCAATATTTTCTCCATTCCTATTACTAATGCCCAAGTAGAAAGATTTTTTTCTATTTTGGGAAATACATGGAGCGATTGGAGAAATGGAATGAGGATAAAACTTGTTAAGGCAGAAATTTGTACTAAAGTGAATTTGGGCATGACTTGCCAGGAATTTTATAAATTCATTTCTAAGTGGAAATGTTACCAATATAAAATTAATTCTTCAAACTTTTTAATAATAGCATCTTTTAATATGTTTTTTAAATTAATTAAGAAAATAAAAAAATTAACTTTCCAAATAGTTATTTTAACGATTTTTCTCTTCTCAATATCTCAGAATAAGTGTGTTGTATACGAACTTCCTATATTTTGAAAATAAGAAATTTTATCTGATAATCACACTTCATATGTACTTTTAAATTTCCCATGGGCGAAAATATAATATATTGGTTTGGGTTTAAAAATCTCCGGGTTTGAGTAAAAAATGTTAGGATTTTTCTTTAAAATCTCCGGCTTTGACTCCAAAATCTCAAGGTTAGAACTCAGTCAGTGCAAGGTGGTAACTCAAAATGGGACCGAAGTTCAAATTTCGATGCTCTCATTTTCGTCTTCAATATAGAGATTCGCTCGAAAAACTCTTTTCTTAGGAGCACATTAGTGTGAGCCGAGTCGTCGCGATTCCTTCGCAATATTGAAGATCGAAGCTCTAATTATGGACGCTAGCGCGTGCGGACATGCGTGCATGAATTGAATATAATGGCTTCTTAAGAGTGCCGCGTGGCGCTGGCTCCGCACGGAAGAATCCCTCGCATTCTAAACCACACAAGAAACGAAATCCGGTCACTGACTTCTCCCTCGCAAAGAAAACAAATTTTGGGTCCAATGTGTGCTTTTTCTCTCCTCCTCATTCCTCTTCTCTTCTCTCTCATTCTCCCTCTTCACTCCAATCGCATCCCTCGTCCCGGGCCCTCCCTTTTTTAAATTTCTGTTTTCATCGAGTTTACTCAGCAAAGTCGAGAAAAACCAACAAGTGGCGGTAAGAATGCCCGAGTCTCACTGCCGAATAAACAAGCGGATTGCCGTTCTGTTCTCAACGAATGCGCGCGGAGCGGAGGGAGAACAAGCGGGAATTGAGGCCCTTGAGAGAGATAGGGAGAGAGAGAGGGAGGGGGGAGAGAAAGAGAGGGAGAGGGAGGGGGAGAGAGAGGGAGAGAGAGAGGGGGGAGGGAGAGAGATGGAGAGAGAGAGAGGGAGAGAGAGAGAGGGAGAGAGAGAGGGAGGGGGGAGAGAAAGAGAGGGAGAGGGAGGGAGAGAGAGAGGGAGAGAGGGGGGAGAGAAAGAGAGGGAGAGGGAGGGAGAGAGAGAGGGAGAGAGAGGGGAGATAGAGAGATGGAGAGAGAGAGGGAGAGAGAGATGGAGAGAGAGAGAGAGGGAGAGAGAGGGAGAGAGAGAGGAAGAGAGAGGGAGGGAGAGGGAGGGAGAGGGAGGGAGGGAGAGGGAGGGAGAAGGAGGTAGGGGGGAGGAGGAGGGGGAGTAAGAGGGGGATGGAGAGGGGGAGTAAGAGGGAGAGGGGAGGGAGAGGGATGGAGAGAGAGAGCCGTCTGCGCTCTCCTTCTTTTGTTTTGTTTGGTGAAGAAAGTTGGAGGAATAGATAGAGATGCGTGGGAAGGAGAGGGGCGAATCAATTAAAATTTGAATAATCGCCGGATGAAGAGCGAACTATGTCGGCATTACGGCAAATTCGTGACAAAATATTTGTATTTGAATAGATAGATTAAGTTCAAGTTCTGTGTGCACGGATTCCACTCTCCCACTCCTGTTTGGGCGCAGCTTTCTCTTTTTTGTATTTCTGCGAAATGAGCTCTTCCTTCTGTGTCTTTTAGAAATTTAAATCTCTCTTGTTTTACTGCGCTCCATCTTCTTTCCCTCGGCTGCCTTTTGTTTGGAGCCACATTTAACTCCCTCCCCACACCCCCTCTCCCTCCCCCACACCCCCTCTCCCTCCCCACTCCCCCCTCTTCCTCCCAACACTCCCCTCTCCCTCCCCCACACCCCCCTCTCCCTCCCCACACCCCCCTCTTCCTCCCCACACCCCCTTTCCCTCCCAACACCATCAGCCTTATGCTTACCTCTGCCTCTTCCCCTCTTTCCTCTCCTGCCTCTTTCAGTTTCTCGCTTCTTTCGTTCCTCTAATTTCACCCTCCCGTTTCCTCCATTAATTATCCCATTCCCACTCCCTGACTCTCCCCTGCAATTCCTCCTCGTCCTACCTCTTTCTCTCATCCCTTCGCCATGTTTCCCCGCAGTGTTTTTTTTCAATGATAACCGAGCCAGGTTGCTCACAAAACTCTTCCCTTACTTTAGGTTTCTTCTTTTCCCTATATGTCAGTATGCAGAGGTAGGAATTCAATTTAAAAGGTAAGACGATGGATTGGTGTTTTTTATTTTCTATTTCTTCCACACCAAGTAGTTTCTCTATCCATCCTTCATCTTATTTCTCTCCACTTCGCATCCCTTAACCACCTCCCTCTTCCTATTCATCTCGCTCCCACCTCCGATTCTCTCTCCTCTCTCTCCTTTTCCTCACTTTTCTATTTCCTTTTTTGTCTGTCCCACTATCTCGCTCAGTCTTCCTTACGCCTTCGTTCCTCAGATGTTCTCTTAGCCCTTGTCGGCGGAGTGCTGCAAAGGGATTGCTAGTGAGCCGGAATGTTCCTCTCCCTCGCTCCTTCACTATTCCCTCTTAAGAGACTTGTGTCTTATTTTAAGTGGAGTATTATTTCCGCGGCGGTTGTTGGTCACGTTCCGGAATAAGAAGAAGAAGAGATATGCCGCATCAAAGGACGCCTCTCTCTAAGGTGAAACATTTATCTCTCCCTCGCTCTCCCTCTCCTACTCTCTTAAAGGACGAAACCTTTTTCCAGTGTTCACGGCGAGGAAATCACTCCACGCACACACACACGCCCGCAAGTACGCTCCCTCGCTTCCATGACAACGGCCACAACATTTCTCTCATCCTTTCGCTCCTCTTTTCCTTCCTCTCGCATTCCTTTCTCTCCTTCTCTTCCTCCTCTTCTCTCTTTCGTTTTTCACTTCCGTCTTTAGCCTCTTCTTTCTTTCTGTGCCATTACTCTCGCTCCATCTTTATCCAATGGCTTCGTCGTTTTCCATTCGTTTCCGTCGTCACCTGGGAGCATTATCACAGTCAGTATTATCAGTACTTGAAATTATCAGAACTATGCTTTTCACATATTCTGAATATCCGTGAAAGCGATGCAGCATTTAAAATGTAATATCGCCGTCATATTTTTCTGAGTATAACGTTGTCGCGTGATCTATTTTACACAGAAAATAACCTCAAAAATGCATCATTATTCATGTATAGACGGCCATCTGGTTTGATTTATAGAGGTATATATTGATAGGGATTCCACTAATTTACTACTGAAAAAAATATATTTAAACAAAAAAATAAAGGAATAGTAGGGTATAATAACTATGTTAAATCTTATGTATTACGCCCCCTTCACCATCGTTCCTGGCAAAATAAAGGTTTCTTTAAAGGCGATGATTTGGTGCCAGACGTTGATTATACGACTGAGTCATTGTTTTCATTAATCGTCTGAAACGTATTTTAGTTCAGTTGATAAGTTTTTGATTGGCCGACTAAATTCGAATAATGAGAACACTTACTTAAAACATAAAAAGCTTGATTAACGGAGTTGGCAGGATGGTCTCTGATCGACTTTAAGAGGTTTTATCTCTATTTTCACACTAGAGAGGTGGCTAATATGGTCTCGACCATAGGTTGGAGTGAGATGTGTCCACCTTTTCTTTAGATTATATTGATGTTATTTGGATCCAATCCAATTCCATAAAAAGCCCATATATGTGCGTGTCTGTGTGAATATCCAAGGCAAACGCTCAAACCAAGGACAAAAATGTTGAATTTTAAAATTAATTAACATATTGATATGATCTGGAACATTGTAAGTACGCTTTGACAAGAGTATAAGAGAATATGATATATGTATTTACATTGTCGTATTCTGAGAATTCATTCCAGAATATACATTAGAATCGGAGGAGAATCAGATAAGAGTTTATTTTTCTAATCTTTAGTAGTGGAGAATTTAATTTTCATATCTGCAGCAGCACACATTTCATCGGATTTTTAAGCCGACTGTATAAATTAGCGCATTGATCGCATGTAGAAATTTCACGAGCAGCTGGACTTAATGAATTGATATGAATACATGCCTCCAATCAAATAAGATCACTTTTGGAGCGGACAAAATGAATTCCATTGGACAGTATATGTTCCTTGAACTGTTTCTGTAGTGAAATGTCTATTTTTGTTTTTATTTTTTTTACTGAGCTGCAAAAATATATAGCGTGAGAACATAATGTGCCATAGAGAATATTGTATTTTGGAGAGAATTGCAGTGACTACGTTTCTTGTAAATTACACATCAGCCATTATTTTCAAGTGTATAATGCATATTACAAAAATTTCTTTATCAAAATAAGTTTAAAATAATATGAATTGATTTTCTTAAGTTGTATAACATTTTATCGCGCCAATCATAGGCACCTACTGACTTAAGACTTTTACAATAATATTATTTTCCACTTAAGATGCATCTTTGGTTATCTTCCAACGATAAAATGTTTTGAGATTCAGTTGGCATTGCTCTTGTAACGGAAATTTAAATTCCGCCTCGAATCCCTCTCCTTAGGGAGGCGTGCGCGCTCTCTAAGCGAACGTACCTGAGCGAAATCTCCACAACGGATCCTTTTCCAAAGTTGCACGAAATAATTTCTCCGCCCTCTCCCTTTCACCCTTCCTCTTCCATCCTCCACGAAGAGAGAGAGAGAGGGGGGGGAAGAGATGTTGGATTCCGTGGCTCGGTGTCTCTTCCTCCCTTAGCAACTTCATCATGATCTCATAGATCATTCTTTAGATGCGAATAATTTAAGTAGGAGTTACCTGTATCGTTTTATTGGTACGAGACAGAATAAAATCGATAATTAATCATATTTGCCTGATGAGATTGAATGAGAAATAAATGAATTGGAAGAACTTTTTATTCTTCTCTTATCTATTCTTCGCACATTATATGAAGTCACATTAAGAAGGTGTGTGAGAGATATAGGAGTTTAGGTAATAGGTTGGTATTTCTACTGCATTTTCACCATCCACAATGGCACTCTTCTCCAAGGCATTTTGCAGCAATTACGTTGTTGATCTTTTGCACGATAGAGTGACGAGGCGCCAAAATGGCTCACTTGGCCCTTCAATTTGGATTTTTCTGTTGCATAAAAGGTTTCGGGAATGACTGTTTCATGAGTGTTGAGAGATCCAGGAGCACGCCAAGCTTAGGGGGTTGATCGATAACACTGGACATTAAGAAGAATTGTAAAAGCCATTCAGCATATCTTTTCATTTGCTCGTCAAGACCTTCACGATGCATGCGCGTATTTTCGTGAAGGTTGAAAACTTGGAAAATCTGTCTTAGCAGATACAGCTTAAACACACCTCCACAATTTGTGGACATGAAGCTTGCTTTATGACCGGAAAAAGTTGCAGGAAATCGTCTTCGAGCACTATCATTATACTACCAAAAAGCAAATCTTCGCGCGTAACTTCCCATACAGTCTTCTCCATAGCCTCAAGCAGGTGATATTTAGTTGAATAAAATTTCTATTCTCGACCCAAATCATCATGAGGAATAAAAAATTAATAATACCCAAAAGACACATCTGTCAGAGGTTATTAATCTGCAAGGTGTCTAGGAGTGACTCCTCTTCCTGTATGCTTTCGCAACGGAAAAACACAAAATGGACTGATCTTCTACGAGATAATAGTTGAATAAAATGAGAGAAACGAGTTAATGAAAGAGAAGATAATACAAGAGGGACTAGGGAAGGAACAGAGAAAGAGAGACAGAGAGAGAGAGAGAGCGTGTATTAAGGAGGACATATTCTCGTTTTGTAAAGTAAACAGGTGAGCCTCTTGGCGACGTTTGACTGAGAGAAGTCGGACAGAGGAATGAATAAGAAAAGCAAAGAAAATGGGAGAAGAATAAAAGGGACGAGAGAAAGGATAGGTTATAGAGAATAATAGGGCACGAAGGAGAGGGAAGTCTGGAGAAAAGAATGTGGAACTATTTGGAAATAATACGCTTCGCAAATTAGTTTGAACTCATAGGTCACTCTAGGAGAAACAAAGTGATAACATTTTACCGAAACATTTTTTTGTGTGTAATACAATAGAAGATGCAACATCAATATCATTTAAACCAATTTTTAAATCCAAATGTTAATTAACTACTTTTTGGAAGTATGAAACGGCCATCAAATTTCCTAGAGCCCACCAAAGAGTACATGAGGGCAGATTATATTCCAATACAATAAATATTATGTCAACGGATTTCATTTTAGCCTATCTGTAGATTTCACACAGTTGTTCAGGAGAGTTAGTATCTTTTGGCAGCGATAGGAACCTGCTAGACAGGTACACTCACTCGCTCAATCACACAACTATGTGTAAAAAAGGAAAAAAAGTAAAAATTGAATATTAGAATTACGGAAATTATTCCGCGACAAGGACCTAGTATCTCACGTAATTGTGTAAAAAGTTTGTGTGTCTCTAAATACGTATTTCGACAGGTAAGATGTCTTCGCCAATAGTGATTATCAAGAATTTGAGCGAGGATAATCTACAGCAGGGGTCGGCAACCAATGGCACTCGCGCCAAAAGGTGGCACGCGAAGAGGTTTTACATGGCACGATATTTCAGGGAAGAATTACAAAATATTTATCTTTTTGAATAAATTCTACTTTTATTTCGATTGTAATCCGTATTTTAGTATACCGCATTACCTTCAGGATGTTTAATAAAAAAACCACTTTTCGTAATGGTTTCGGACCAACTGAATTTAAGAGTGGCACGCGCGGAGTGTCACAAATTATGAATATTGATAAAGAGTGGCATCCGACAGAAAAAACGTAGCTGACCCCTGGTCTACAGTCAAATTGTCATTTAAATAACAATCGGCAAATATCAAAGAAAAATATTGAAGAAACTAGAATGTTATCGCAACAGCTTTTTAAGCGTTCTTCAGTAATTAAAAGTAAAAATAAAGTAAAAAAGTAAGGATGCACGCGGGTTTCCCGTGGTACAGAAGTGCATTTCGTCAAATTCGCCGTAGTACACACGTATGCTAATATATGAGCTTTGCAATCAGAAAATTATTTTTCTTATACTATGGTAGCCCTGCCTTATAGATTCATTATAAACTGTTCATTTCGTTTAGCCAACTCACCCAAAAAACAAAATTTCTTTTAAATCGATTCAGCCAATACCTTCGAAATTCATATTTACAGAAAAATCCTAACCTTGATATTGTGGTAGCCCGGTTTAGTCAACCCGGTTGAAATATGATATTTTGGTTAATTATTTATATGAAGATTATATGTACAATTTTAAGTTAAAATCCATCATGCCAGTTCTCTAGAAATTCGTGTAAAAGGAATATTATTATACTTTTCACTGTGGTAGCTCTGATCTTTAGCTCCGCATTAAGCATCTTGATTGTATTATGGTATGTCGTATAAATCTTACAACCAAAATTTAACGGAAATTCGTTCAGGCCAATTCTTTCCAAATCGTTAATTATCTACGATGAAGTAATTAACGTAAATACGCGTATTTTCTTTACGTATACAGAGCGTTTATAAGTGAAAAGAAGTGGGTAATTTACGACGAATGATTAATCTTGAACATAAAGATTATATTACTACTATTCGAGTGAGGTAAGTTTTAAATAATTGTTGAATGTATTATTAATTGCTACCGATTAGGAAATAAATCAGTAAACCAAAAATTATACATTTCTTTGACATCAATACTGGCGTACCATTTTACAGTTCTTAGATCATTGATTTTATATTTTTTGGCATGAATGCGTGAATCGTAAAGACCGCCTCTGCCTTGCACCAATGCGCGCATGATGTGTGCATCTTTCCCCTCTTGTTTTTCTCACAGTGGAGAATTTGTAATCGGATAATACGTGTATGATAGTAGTAATCAAATTGACGACAATTAAGTAATTTAAAAAATTAACGAGATTAATTAAAAAATACTATGACCATTTCTTCGCCTTTTATCACAGTGCCAGCGAAACAAGGTTTAATCATTGTATGAATGACGTATCTTTCTGCTTGTACTTCCAGGTGCATTTCAGTCCATTCATTCCGCAAGCTTCATCTTCCCCGTCAACGTGAAGTTATGTGACTTATCTGTGATGTGTGTTTGGGCGATCGCAGCAAGATGAACCTCTTTTGCGAGAGAGAGAGCGCGGAGGTCTTCCTCCGCTGGAGACAAGTCTGTAGCGAAGGAAATGACATTCAATGGAACTCTCTGATCCCCGAATCCCTTCAATGTTATCTTCCTGGTAATGGTATGCGATCAGAACGAATGCTGGTTCCCGTCGATTTGGAAGTTAATTTGAACACTGCTTAGTTTTGTAATAAATTGCTTTTGCTGTAAGTTAATGCAACATAGAAACGAGCGGTAGGCAATTGTTGAACAAAAACACCCTTATTTCTATAATATAATTAGTCGCACGACGCTTATCCATTGGTCCAAATATCGGCCAATCACATTTAAGTTCCATGGAAATTCGCTGTGATATTACTTTTTTTGTAATTCTACGACATTTACTGTAAACTTAATATATAAACAAGTGAAGACATAAAAATGAATTCGTATAACAAACTTGTACATAGTTAATACTTAAATATGAATAAACTTATATAATATAATTATGATAACCTTTCTGCTTGCATGGGCGTAAAAAGTTGCAGAAGTGTCGTCTACCAGCAAAACAAATACTTTTTTCGATTTCGATATCGGTAGGGTGCGGAAAATATGCTTGTATATGACCGTACAAAATTGCATTGCGATCAAACAATATCTTCCGGTGCCCCAACGACCTTGGAAGTTTCGTCCAAACGGCCGGGTACCCATTTTCCGATGCACTGTTCCACTCCTCATGTCTCATTTCGCTTCGAACTAAATGTCCTGATACCAAATCGTGCTGGTGATGATAATATTTATATGCCAGGGTGACTCAATAACTTTGTTAGTTTATAGCAATAACGGATTCGATAAGAACACACGTATAACACCGTGTATAGTCTCCGCTGGTGATGCTTAAACCATGTATTAGTTTAATCAACCTATTTCTATATCTTCCTGTCCCTCACCGACTACACTGTTTCAATCTCCCATTACTATGGTGGTGATCCATTCTTTTCCCTCCTCCTCCAATATCTCCGTAATCTGTTCATACATTTCATCTACCTCGTCGTCACCAGCATTAGTTGTTGGCGTATACACTTGAATTATAAGCATTTCCACTAAATCCATCTTAAGTTGTGCGGCTATTAATCTATCATTAACTGTCACTACCTTGCTAATTCTTTCAGCAATCTCTTTTCTCATTATAATCCCCACTCCCCTTTCCTTTTTCTCTCCTCCCGAGTAAATAATCTTAAATTCGCCTCAATTTATCTTGCCTTCTCCTTCCCGCCAAACTTCACTATACCTACATTATTCCTTCTCCTTTCCCTTTTTAAGTTCTCTAGTTTACCCCCTGAATTCATAGTCCTAACATTCCATATGCCTATTCTTAATTTCTCACTACTTGCTTTCTTCTTATTAATGTTACATTTCCTCTGTGCATCCTTTAGGGTAGTCCCCACCCAGAGATCCGATTGGGGGACTATTTAACTCCGGAATATTATACCCCAAAGAGATCCAAAGCGGTATTTGCAGCTTTTCAGCCTATCATGGGAAATACAATGAGGTAGTATCCCCTTGCTTTCCTCATCACAGTTTCACAAGTGTGTTTATCCATCTGTAGCTGTTCAGATCCACATGATCACCACCTACTGAGGTACTGTGCAAGCTGCTGCCCTTGCACAGGGGGATGTAAAACCCCCAAGACTGCTTCTTAGTCCGACTCTTCCCCTCAGACCTTTCCGGCTGGGATGGTCCTACCAGGAGAATCATCTCCCGCCGGCATAGCTCCTTGGTTCACAAGAGTACACAAACCCTCCCACCTCTGTAATGTTATGCAGTCCTTCGGTAGGGTGATATATTATAGGAATCCAAATACAGTAAGCGATCTTTCTTTTAATTTTCGAATGTGAAATTTTTATCTTCGAAAATATAAATCGTAACCATGCGCTCTCGCAAAATTTTCTGTGGAAAAATTTCTCTTCTGTCTGTTTAATCGCTATCTCACAGATAATATAAGAGCTAAGGGGAGGAAAAAATGGTTTTCACATTGTTGTTTACGTAAGACATTAGAGGCGTTGTGATATGTTTGGTATTCATTCTCCTTATATAAAATATCTGATGTGGCCATTATATGTCTTTCTCCATATCTTTACTATTTCTAAAAATTCCAAATGGTTACATACTTTTAAATATTTTAAGAAACCGAGAAAAATTCAGACTTCAAAGATCAGAAATAAACTCAAACCATAACCTTCTGATATTGGATGTAGCCACAAAGCTCCAGCAATTAAGAAAATAAAGAGCGTTACTAAGACGGAACTAAGCGTCAATTGCTAACAATAGTCGTAGGTAGGTGGCGTGGCGGTGGCAGCTAAAATATTTAATTTTTAAGATATCTCTTTAACAATGCATTATATGAGAAAATGTTTAAAACAAAGGTTATAGAAAATTTTACTTCCTATAACTTTTATTCCAGAACATTATTCCTTATATCAAATACTAAATCAAATATTTAAAAATATCGGATGCCTGACAAGAGTAAACACACACTTCCGGTTAACTTTTTTTTTACGAAAAACCGCTCAGTTCTTCTGACTCATAAAAATGATAAATATAAAAATTTCACGTTGACCCGATTAATAGTTTTTTTTTAGTTAGAGCACCCAAAAAACGCTGTCACACAGACACACATACGCACGCACACACACAAACAGATATCATCGAGAAAATGGTCAAAACGTATTCTGGGGACATCAAAACGTGTATTTCCGTTGTAATCCCGAAATCGGTTTCTTCATGAAAACAATACTTTCCATTATACTACGTATGCAGAAAGTCAAAAAAGCTACTACTGGCTATAATATTTTCATTGCATCCTAATATCAGAATCCAAACACCAACCACTCTAACCCAACCCGGGAGGAGGAAAATGGAACGAATCCAATCCCCAACCATCTAACCCAACCCGGGAAGGAAGGAAAATCTAAGGAATCCAATCCCCAACCACTTAACCCAACCCGGAAGGAGGAGGGAAATGGAGCGAATCCAACCACATAACACAACCCGGAAGTAGGAGGAAAATGGAACGACTCCAATCCCCAACCACTTAACCCAACCCGGGAGGAGGAGGAAAGTGGAACGAATCCAATCACCAACCACTTAACCCAACCCGGAAGGAGGAGGAAAATGGAACGAATCTAACCCCCAAACACTTAACCCAACCCGAAAGAAGGAGGAAAATGGAACAAATCCAACCCACAACCACTTAACCCAAACCAGAAGGAGGAGGAAAATGGAATTAATCCAACCACCAACCACTTAACCCAGCCTGGAAGGAGGAAAATGGAACGAATACAACACCCAACCACGTAACTTGGATTCGGGTAATAGAGTACAATGGAAATATATGGGTCCGGCATAACCCAGTAGTACTTAAAAATATATATAGAAAACTTTCTAAAATTGTTGAAAATAGGTAAATAAATAATAACCTAATAGCATTAATTTATTGCTAAAAGCAACTACGCCACTATGTAAAAATATGACGTCGCGATAATCCCAACACACGAAATATCCTATTTATTTCGAAAACCTTACTAATACTAATTTCCTAATGGAAATGAATTTTATATTTCAAGTATTTATTAATTTCATGAAAAATTTGTAAATTAGTTGGAAAATAATGGTCCAGGGGGAGCTTATTTATATTTTCTATTGTGGTTCCAGTTGTCATTCCGAGTAGTAGTTATATAAAGGTTTTTATTCTCCAATTTCCCTCCCTAAGGACTACATAACCTTACAGAGGTGGGAGGGTTTGTGTACTCTTACGAACCAAAGAGCTATGCCGGCGGGAGATAATTCTCCTGGTAGGACCATCCAAGCCGGAAAGGTCTGAGGGGAAGAGTCAGACTAAGAAGCAGTCTTGGGGGTTTTACATCCCCCTGTGCAAGGGCAGCAGCTTGCACAGTACACCTCTGTAGGTGCTGAACATGTGGATCTGAACAGCTACAGATGGGTAATCACTCTGTGAAACTGCGATGAGGAAAGCAAGTGGAATCTACCTCATTATATTTCCCATGATAGGCTGAAAAGCTGAAAATACCTCTATGGATCTTTCTGGGGTAAAATATTCCGGAGGTAAAATAGTCCCCCAATCGGATCTCCAGGTGGGTACTACCCTAGGGGATGCACAGAGAAAATATAACATTAATAGGAAAGCAAGTGGTGAGAAATTAAGAATAGGCACATGGAATGTTAGGACTATGAATTCAGGGGGTAAACTAGAGAACTTAAAAAGGGAAATGAGAAGGAATAATGTAGGTATAGTAGGTCTTAGTGAAGTTCGGTGGGAAGGAGAAGGCGAGATAAATTCAGACGAATTTAAGATTATTTACTCGGGAGGAGAGAAAAAAGAAAGGGGAGTGGGGATTATAATGAGAAAAGAGATAGCTGAAAGAATTAGTAAGGTAGTGACAGTTAATGATAGATTAATAGCCGTAAAACTTCAGATGGAGCCAGTGGAAATGCTTATAATTCAAGTGTATATGCCAACGACTAATGCTGGCGACGACGAAGTAGATGAAATGTATGAACAGATTATGGAGATATTGGAGGAGGAGGGAAAAGGAAGGGTCAACACCATAGTAATGGGATACTGGAACAGTGTAGTCGGAGAGGGACAGGAAGATAACATAGTGGGAAAATATGGACTAGGGAAGAGAAATGAAAGAGGGGAGAAACTTGTGGAATTTTGCCATAGAAATAGATTAATTGTAACTAATACATGGTTTAAGCATCACCAGCGGAAACTTAACACATGGAGAAGCCCAGGAGACCAGAGACGATACCAGATAGATTACATACTAGTCAATGAAAGATTTAGAAATAGCATTAAAAATGTGAAAACACTACCAGGGGCAGATATCGATTCTGACCACAACCTTTTGGTGGCAAATATACAATGTAGACTGAAGAGTATTAAGAGAAACATAAGAGTTAACAAGAAATGGAACTTAGAGGAACTCCTTAAAAACAAGGAGGCTATCAAGACTGAGCTGGAGGAAAGGTTGGGGGAGAGAGCTGAAGAATATAGGAAGAATGTAGATGAGGAGTGGAGATACATCCATAGCAACATTAAAGATGTAATGGAAAAGAAGGTAGGAAAGGTAACAGGTGAAAGAAACAAAAAACACTGGATCACAGCAGCCATGCTGCAAAAAATGGAAGAGCGGAGAAAGTGGAAGAACATAAACACTGAAGAAGGCCAAAGAAAGTACAAGGAGTTAAATAATGCTTTAAGAAGGGAAACAGATAAAGCCAGAAAACAGTGGATAAATGAGAAATGCGAGGAGATTGTCGAATGTGAAAGAATTTGTAGAACAGACCTCATGTATAGCAAAGCAAGGGAACTATTTAAGAAAAAAGCAAGAAAGATAGGACGTAAAGGAATCATGAACAAAAGTGGTAAAATAGTATCGGAGCCAGACAATGTAAAGAATGTCTGGAAAGAATACATTGAGGTTCTGTATGACAAAGAAGGAAAGCCAAGAAATATTGAATTAAATGAAAAAGAGGATGTGGAAGTTAAAAGAGCAATTGATGACATGAAAAGAAGGAAGGCTGTAGGGAGTGATGATATACCAGTGGATGTTCTTAAGGTTTTGGGGTTGAAAGCAGTTAAGCAACTCACAAAATTCTTTAACCAAGTATATGATACTGGCATATGGCCTGAAGATTTTTTAGATGTTGGAGAAAAAGAACAATGCAAAATGTTGTAGGGATTACAGAACTATTAGTTAAATTTTTCATACAGCTAAAGTTCTAACCAGAATAACAACCAAAAGAATTGAATGTAAAATAGAAAAGGAGCTGCAAGATAATCAGTTTTGTTTTAGAAGAGGAAGGGGGACTAGAGATGCTATAGGATGTATGAGGATGATGATAGAAAGAGCGCTAGAAGTCAATAAAGGTATGTATTTTTGTTTTGTAGATTGGGAGAAAGCTTTTGACCGAGTGAAATGGGATAAAATGCTGGGTATTTTAAACAAAATAGGAATAGATTGGAAAGATAAAAGACTGCTTAAAAACCTTTACTTTGATCAAAAGATTTGAGTCAGGGTGGAAGGAGAAGAAACAGAAAGTACTTCAATAGGGAGGGGAGTGAGGCAGGGATGTCCTATTTCACAAGCGATATTTAATATTTTTGCAGAAACAATAACAGCAGAAGCGTTGAGGGAAGAGAAAGGATTTAAGATAGGAGGTGAAAGTATTACCACCATTAAATATGCAGATGATCAAGGATTAATAGCAGAAGACGAGAAAGAGCTTCAGAGGATGACAGACAGACTAGTGGAGGTTGGCAAACAATATGGAATGAAGATCAATACAGAAAAAACGAAAGTCATGGTGGTTTCAAAGGAACATAAAGAATTAAATATAATGGTAAATGGCCAAAAATTGGAACAAGAAAGTAGTTTCAATATCTCGGCAGTATTTTAGCGCAGGATGGAAGTAGTAAACAGGACATCAGAAGTAGGATTGCAATGGCAAAAGCAGCATTTAACGAGAAGAAGGAGCTTCTCACAAGCAAGAAAATAAATTTACAAACAAGGAAGAAATTAGCAAAATGCTACATATGGAGCATAGCTCCTTATGGTGCAGAGACGTGGACGATAAGGAGAAAAGAGGAAAAATATTTAGAAAGTTTTGAGATGTGGGTATGGAGGAGAATGATGAAAGTGAAATGGACAGAGAGGAAGAGAAATGAAGAAGTATTAGAAATGCTGGGAGAATAAAGGATCCTAATAAAAACAATCAGGAAAAGAAAAGCAAATTGGATAGGGCACATATTGAGAAGACAGTGTTTACAAAGGACGATCTTAGAAGGAAAAATTAGTGGAAGAAGAGGAAGAGGGAGAAAAAGAATAGGAATATTAGATAATATAAAGCAGGGATATAATACTTATAGAGGTATAAAAGAGGCTTCTAGTGAGAGAGAGAAATGGAGGCAGCGATTCAGTTAAAACCTGTCTTCGGACAGAAGCATGATGATGATTCTTCAATTAGTGGACGGTCGTATAATTGCTGATGCAGCGGACACGTGTTTCTAAATCTTCAACTGCCGCTTTTAGTTCGGGCTTGAATTCTATCAATCTAAATATGTAGCTCTACATTTGCGGCGTTTCACATTGATTCAGTATTAATGTATGGTAAATAAACAAAAACTCCTTCACCGTAAAAATGAAGAGTATTCTCTTCCTTTTTACGGTGAAGGAGTTTTTGTTTAATTACTATTGTATTGTTTCACCTTGTCTCGCAACCCTCCCTTTTCGTATCAAGCATGGATGGAGGTTAAGTATTATTGATAACCGTGCCAAGAAAATTAGAGCGCTATTAGAAGTGAGCAACATTTGATTGAATTTTCCTCACTTTCCTCTCCTTTAATCTTAAAATGTTTTCCTCTCCATTACACTTCCTTTCCTTTCTTTTTCCCCACTTTTGAATCATACTGTTTTCTCTATTTCCTTTTCTTACCTCCTGCCACTTCCTCCTTTCTTTACTTCTCCTTCCTCCCTCCTTCCACTCTCCATCCTCCCTCCTTCCCCTCTCCTTCCCCTCTCCTTCCTCCCTCCTTCCCCTCTCCATCCTCCCTCCTTTTCCTCTCATTCCTCCCTCCTTCCCCTCTCCTTCCTCTCTCAATCCCCTCTCCATCCCCTCTCAGTCCCTTCTCCTTCCCCTCTCCTTCCCTTCTCCTTCCTCTCTCCTTCCTCCCTCCTTCCCCTCTCCTTCCTCCCTCCTTTCCCCCCATCCCCTCTCCTTCCCCTCTCCTTCCTCCCTCCTTCCCCTCTCCTACTTCCCTCCTTCCCCTCTCCTTTCACTCTCCTTCCACCCTCTTTCCCCATTCTCCCTCTCCTTTCTCATCGCCTCTCATTACACTACCCGGTCGCTCGTTTTTGCTCAGCATAAAATCCTAACGCCTACGACTGATTGTGAGAAGAATGTCGTAGCTTTAGTAGAATGTAATTTAAATCTCCATAAATTTTAACTGAGGTTTATCGCTCTTTAGCAGATGATTCGCACTTCTCTTCTTTAAGAACCCACCTGATTTTTCCCTTTATCGTTTCATTTAATTCGTATCGGAGTTTATCATATTTTATTTTTCATTATGAAAATTTGAAGCCTAATCGCGATTCACGGATTATTTTTTAATTTCATAACTTAATTCTCCATTTTAAATGGGAATGTTGCTGTCTCCATCTTCTTGTGTCAGATTTGTGTCTGTAGATCATCTTTAAAATGGAGATTTGCTCTTATTACTGTTTTAGCTTGAATATTGCCGATAGAAAATATTCTAGCTACTCCACTGTGTTCTTAGGCAGTATTACAGGTCCCGAAGTCCATAAATCATGAAGTTGCTTTTTAATAGACCAGTGGCCGCCTTTATTATTTGGATAAGTAAATTAATTTTGTCTTCTATGAGAGTTGTGTCGTGGAATCAGCACTATAAATATAGGGATGCAATTGTGTGGGATTAACCTCACTATAGGAAATGGGTGGTGGTTCATCATAGTAACAATTTACCACACATTTTTCTACGAATATAAAAAATTAGTTTTCCCCTGTCCTTAAATTTTTAAATATCTCACAGGACAAGAGTAATGTAGCGTTAAAAATGTTCACGTTATTATTACATTATTAAACGAAAGGAATGAGAATGAGGAAGATAAGGCTACGGGAAATGGAGGGGAGTGATGAAAAGGGTTGGAGGAGGAGGAAGGTAAAAGCGGTGAGAGTGAGGATGGAGTGTATGTTGGGAAGAAGTGAGAGGTAATGCCGATAAGGAGCTGTTTCTATGTTATAGGCGGCTCAGCACTAAGCCGTTTCACTCGAACGTTTTGAGGCGATGTACACGGGAACAAACGGGGTAAAACGAGGAATCGTGGCTTGAGACTTTATAAAGGGGATAGGCAGGTTGGGGAAAAAAACGACGAACTTCACTCTTGTGTCTGTGTATTTAGTATAGGGAATAAGGTTTGTGGTACTTGTAGATCACACTACGGTATAACAGTTTGGAAAGCAGTAATAATTTGGCAAAACATATTAAAACTCTCGGTACATTAATTGATCTCTTTATATCCAATGCATGGAAGAAGGCACCAGAAGAAATTATGCAGGAAGAAATTTATAACATGAATGTTCACAATTATTTTTAATCATGTATTTCTGTAAACTATTTAAAAATAATTCGAACTGTCAGTTAATTTAAAGTTAATAATTATTTGCTTTTTCAATAATCTATGGATTAATTCGATTTCTTCTCTGCGCATTTTAAAACGATGCTATTGGTTCCACTATTATTTTTTTAGTTTTTTCAAGTACAAAAACGAGACAAAACAACGACATGAATTGTATAGTTAACGAGTTATTGTAGTTGTTGCACTTAGTTGGGACATAGTCGTCATTTGTTTTAGGTTCCGTCCACTGATTTGGCAGTGTCACGATGAACAAATTCCTATCAAAATAACTAATCCACGTTTATCATAATTGCTCATTTTTAAGGTAATGGCAATTAAAATTGATTTTCTTTGAAATAATACGCAAACGGTTTACAATCTGCCGATGTTTGGAAGTTCGCTCTTGTTTTTAAATGTCCTTTCCATAAAAACTGTATTTATTCTCCCCAAGATCATTCCACGGGAAAATATTTCCCAAGATCTTCGAGTTTGGATTTTTGCATCTCGTCCAGAAACCGTTAATAAAACGGTTTCGATTGAATCGAGCGTGGCGAGTAATCCCGGGGACGCATTTCAAGAGCGCAGCGACAAGAACAACGCTTTCAAACGGAGGAATAAAGTAAGCACGCAGAGGGCCAGTTATAGCCGGTCGCAGCATGGCGATTACAGGAAACAACTTACGATTTAAGGTAATACGTTCAATAGAATTGAGTTGCGGTAAGCGTGAGAGAGATTTAATATATTGAGCGGCTGGATATCATCCAGTAGTGGCGGATAAAAACGATTTAATCGGCGAGTTTGCGTAGTTTAGTTTAATGAAGCTGAAACAGATTTACAGATTACGCCCTTTATAGGCTATCGCATGACTTTTAGAGTCGGCGAACAGAAGAGGCGGCAGTGGCGAATGGGCGGCGAAGGGTAGGCGAAGGAGGTGAGGGAGAGAGACATAGAGGAAGCGAGAGGGAGGAAAGGAGGGAGTGGACGGTGGCGGAGGAAAATCGGAGAAGAGGGAGAAAGAGAATAATAGAGAGGAATAGTAGAATGGAGGAGAGAGCGAGACATAAAGGGAATAGGAGTGAACGGAGGAAGGGAGGGGGCAAAGGGGATGGGAGGGGGGAGATATTGATGAGATGTCGGTGTTTGATGCGGAGATCGGAATGGCGGGCGGCGCGGGTTGAACAAGAGGTTAAGACGAGAAGAGAGAAAAAGAGGAGAGAGAGAGAGGGAGGAATTGAGAGAGGGAGGAATTGAGAGAGGAAGAATGGAAATGGAAGGAAGCGTATGAACCGCGATGGAAATTTGATGCGAATTGAGATCGATTGGCAAAGTGCTTAATCGAGTCGACGGCAAAAGCGTTTAATCCGATCGTTATGTCCCGAAAGATCGCTCGGATGCGAGCGAATTGTTAGTAACGACTAGACGTTATCAAATCTCTGCATTCCTTCCGGAAAATGTCTGTCGGAGTTTTCTTTAGAATCATCGTTCATTCAAGGTGATGGGATTATTTGCTTCTTTTCTTCGTTGCAGTCAGGATTTTTTAATATTTCTAATCCTTAATCGTGAATTACTTATTTTATTATTTAATTAATCTGGAAGGGTATATTTGGAAAATAATCCCACACGGATAAATATTGTCGATATGCTCTAGTGCACGTTGAGTTTTAACCCAGTCCCACATAGGTTTGATGAAGTAATTCGCCTGTGCTACAAGATACGCTTGCTTGTAATAGCAGCTATAAAACCATTATGACGTAGATACGTCAGAGCATGGTATATTTCCCGACAGCTGTGTTTTTCCTGCTGTTTTCTGTCGTCAGATACTTTTCCTTGCCCAATATTCGATCACTCATATCGAAGAACGTAAAATCGAATGTCTGATAGCAAATAGCAACAACACAACACTTGTGAAGCTTAAGGCGGTGAGGAGACGTTAGGGAGTGGCGGGCGAGGGCGCGAGGGGGAGACGGGTGGGCTGGGGGGGGGGGGGGAGCGTGGGGCCGTGGGGATGATGAGGCAGGTGAGAGGGGAGAAAATTTACCGCCGCTTCAAATAACCGCGTCCCTAACCGTTGCATACATACAGCACAGCGAATGACCTCCACCCCGTCCCCCATCTCGTGACCCCCCATTCCTCCTTGCTATGAGGAAATTGATATGCCACTCGAGAGCTCCGGAGTGGCCGCTCTTCCTACTTTATCTCGGCGGAATCGATGCATTAACGTCTATTAAAGCCTCACAGGAAAGACCGCAGCGAACGTCGTCTCAGTTATCAATGGAAACGAAAATCTTTCTTCCCTCCCTCCAGTCCGCCCTATTCTTGAACCCTCTCTCCGCCTCCCCTCAGCCTCCCCTCCGCCTCCCTCTCCGCCACCCCTCCGCCTCCCTCTCCGCTTCACCCTCCGCCTCCCTCTCCACCTCCCCTCCGCCTCCCCCTCCGCCTATCCCTCCGCCTCCTCCCACCCACACTCTCCTCATCCTCGTTCGCTTCTCCGACGATCGACACTATCCACATCCTTCTTCGCGCGCTTGTGTTCTTGCGTGCGTGTGTGCTAGCGAGGAAATTATTTGTGCTCGCGGAGGAGGGGATAAGAGGGGGAAGGGAGATGAGGTGGGGGGAGAAGGATGGGGGAGGGAGGCTCGTCCGAGCACTATGACCCGTGAGAGTCCTCGCGTTGTGGGAATAAGGCGCGGCTAGCTAGTTGGGAGGCGACGGGGGGATAGCGGCCGGACAGAAACCCGATAGCCATTCCCGGAGACTTTAATGCCCGGCGCGGGGTCGGAGGCATGGCCTGGTCGTGACTCCGCATTGACCCCAGGAAGGATCTTTGCTTGCCGAAGAGCGTTGGAGGGCGAGCGAGAGGGAAAGAGAAGGAAAGATGAAAGTAGAAGAGAAAGAAAGAAGAGAAGAGAACGCAGAGTTGCATAGGATTGATAGCTATCTGAGCCCAAAGATAACAAAAACTTTCTTCTGAATGGAACATGAAATATAGGATAATTTCTACATCGGATGAAATTAATGAGTAAAGAATGTATTAGTCTTTAATAAATGGCAATATATTGGCAAATGTTAAACGTTTTAGATATTGGTTATGACGTGGAAGTGTGAATTGTTTTAACTTTTCCTCCGATTCTGTGATATTCCTCGATTCAAAAGAAATTTTCATACACCATTTTAAATGAAAATATTTAAGAATATTAAATCGTTAAAGCAATATGTTTGTTCTTCAACACGTACTTGATTTTTATGCCGAGAATGCTTCTGGCTTCCTGTAATTACAAGCACCTTAATAATAATCATTTATTTCCCACATTTATCGAATCACGAATGTATTCCATTATAATGGATAAAAAGCAAAATCATAATTTATTATTTGTAGCATCATGTTTACATGAAATCGAAAATAAATTCCTCGCAAGACTTGTTCGGAGATTTTCTCAAAACTTTCTTCTGTTTCTGTCGGTTGTTGATGCAGCCCACATAACCGTTGTCTTCGCACCTCGACGATCGTAATCCAGGGAACACAGGGAACCCCTCCGTCGAGGGGAATGTTAAGAGACGGAGGGAGAGAAGAGGTAAAGGGGTGAGAGGGAGCGGCGAGTCTCCAGGGAACACGGGTCGGAGAGGACCCTTCGGAGGAAGGGTGAACACAGCCACTCTTAATTACGACGCGATATGGGAAAAACGAGTAGCGATTCGCCGTTGTAGCTGCGACCGAAGAAACCTTCGGTGGTGCAAGTTATTAATGACTTCGAGCGAACCGCGTCCGAGGGACTCGGAGGTTTCCTGATCACGAGGAAGAAAGGGGCGGGCGGAGGGGCGACCATCCCGGCGGATGGGCAGAAGGGGCGAGCGATGGGTGGGGAGGAGGCGGAGGGAGGGGACGGAGGGAGGGGGCGGAGGGAGGGAAGGGAGGGGGGGCGGAGATCGCGCTCGAGCACAAGTGCCCCCGCACGACCTCCTTTCGCGTATGGCGTAGCCGTCTTTATGCCTCTCATAAAAGAACGGCGAATTTTACGCCGTTAATAAGTAATAACGAGCAGAGATAGTCGAAGTGTATCGCGACCCTTTTCCGCTCCCTCTTTCTCCGCCTCTCATCCGAGAGCTCAACAACCTCTCTCTCCTCGCGCTCCCTCCCATTGTCTCTGCGCCCTCTCGGTCCTCGGCCGCCGAGACTGCGCGCGACACGCGGCCCAAGGCCCTCGGCGGCCGACCGAACCCATTCCCGACCGCTCGCGCACCTGTTGCGACGCGAATATGCCACCGCCGCCGATGGTGTTTCATTTATTCCCGTCGCACCCTCCCCCTCCTCTCAGCTGTCGATGTCTTTGCTTGGTAAGCGTTTAGAAAGCGTTAATTCGAGCCAAACCGAAAGGACTTTACGTCTACCGCACACCTTGGATAGTACGTGGGGAGGCGAAAGTTAAGAATCAATGGCGGAGGGGTTCGTGCAGCCTTCGATACATGTCGCGCGAATTACCGGGAAAGTCAGCGTCTCTTTTGAAAGTATGCATATTCATATGATTTGGAGAAAAAATTTTAATCAGAAAAGATTCCTCATAAGTCTCTTAAAACTTTGTCTCTAGTTTATGTATTCATAACAATAATATTGTGCAATTGAAAGAATTTGTTTCAGTTTGGGATCTGAGAGAGCTTATTGGGCTACTAATCATACTATGGAGCAATAAAAATGTATTCAGTGTGTAAATGTTTTGTGTAGATATTAAGCATTAATTTGATAACTTTCCGAGATATCACGGTGATTTTTGCATTTTAGATAAATATATGAAAGGAAGATATACTATAAAAATTATCCTTTGCGTTGTGAATGTTACTTATATACTGTCCAATTAGGTCGGTTTCCAAATGAAACATTTCCTTTTGAAATGGTCCTGTGTGTGTGTGTCCCCTACTAACTCATGCTGCCAGGGCCCACCTCAGGGCTATATTTTATTTGACGAAGAATGAAGCCCCGGGTTCGATTCCAGGAACGTTTTTTCCCTATTTCTTTTACATAGGAAATCTCAAATCCATCGTGCAGATATGTTTTCTTTAATACTTTAAAATATCTTAAAATTGTGATATAGGAGCGAGGTTCGAAGGGGGTAAAGAATTTTAATTCTAATTCTTATCACCAAATTTTGATAATTGATCGTATTTTCTTGACTTTCTACTAAAACACGGAGTTTTTGCGTTTTTAATAGCATTTTATCGGATTGTTGCCATGGAGACGATTATTATCGAACTATGCTTGAGCATAAACGAGCGAACAAATGGGTTATTTTCTTTTCCGTTTTACTACTCTTGAACAATGGACAGTTTATCCAGACATATTAGCGTATTAACAGTAACATTTATTAAATTCGTTTATTAAAAAATATACATGAAAAATATAATTTCAGAAAGAGATTTTAACATTGTTTTTGATATTTTAAACTTGGCAATGTTCTATTAATTTGTTTTCTATTTTTTTCTATCACTGATAAACTATGAACTACAAGTGATATATTTATGGTATGAGAATTCCTTGGAATGACTAACACATACTGAAACATTTCCCGTCAATATAAATAATCAATTCGGGACGTCAACTTTGTGAAACCGGCCTGAATTACTCCTGGTTTGGACTTCTTTTCGTCTCGTGTAAAGAATGTCACTACGTGAATAGCGATATGAGCATTTTATTTACTTCTCAGTGCGCTTTTTCACGAATCAACTCATTATTTTCATTCGTAACCAATTTGCTTTCAGATGACTTACAAAACAGCTCATTTTTAAGGCCTTCAAACTTTTGATGCATATTGCTATAACCTGTAGTTTATCGCACACACCCTTTAGACAAGAAATGTTTTTCCATAAGTGCATATTTAAAACTGGCGTCATGGTTTTAGTTTTAACCAATGAAATGGTCATGGCTTTCTTTAAAAACCATTTCATTTTTTCAACTGTATTACTAAAACAGCGAAATTATGATGAGTAAATTATCAAGTAAATAAAATGCAATGTATCCTAATTTCTCAGATACATTGTATAAAATTGGCTAATTTCAAACTTATTTTTCCTCTGCAATAAAAGAAGTAACTTTTTAGATCTTTGACGCTCGTACGTGTATATTCATGCACCATGCTCATATGCCAAATCTTAGACTTTTAATAATGCAAATGGAAAAACTATCCTGTAATCCAATCTGCTTCGTAAACAAAATCTACGAATCCGGAAAACACAGGGACGGATCCAAATTCTTCGCGGAAAGGGTCCCTCTCTACTTGTGTCTGCCACTGCTATACACTGAAAATCTTTGACAGAATCTTTCTTTCCCGCAGAATCGAGGACTTTTGCGGGGAATGGGGGTGAGAATGCATCAAATGGAGGAAAATGGATACGTCCAAGATGAGGGAGGATCTTGGATCCGCCATTGATCGGGAAGGTAAATCTAGTCAGATCTCCTTGCCTCAAATGTTTTAAAATAGAATTCTAATGTTAATCAAGATACCTCCTATAGCCGTAAAATGAATTGAATGAACCAGACAGAACCAGTTGTGCATTCCGAAAAGTTGCCGTCGCCAGTGATAATTTACCGACCGCTCGTTCTAGAAATAGGCGAAGCATTCATTGCAAAATCTTTCCCATAGCTCGTTGTCCATAAAGTTATGTTCCCGAGGGAGACAAGGCGAATAATTCTGATCTTGACCGACAAATCTAACTCTAACTTGCCGGGTGAATACTAGAACCAGCTAAGCTATATGCTAGTACCATTCATTCGATTACAGGTCGTCGGAGTGTTTTTCCTTGTAATTTATATTCAGAGACTTGCACACACACATCACTACATTACATCTTGTAATAATCTTATTAGTGAAATTAATTTGGAGAGCTTAGCGGTGAAAGGGTGCGAAATTAGTGATTTAATAATGTCGAGGGACAACATATAGTTATATTTTGAGACTTATGAGTTATTCATGCATTTCCACTACAATAAACTCTATAACCGAAGGAATATTAATGAAAACCATTAGAGCCATTTTTGAGTAAAGCGACCTATTGTAACAATCAACAAGGAGAATCTATCTTCCATTGTTGCGCGATTTTGTTCGTTTCAATAATGTGTCTAACTCGAGGAATACTCCATGTAAATGCGAGATTCATTTAGATTATGTTCAACTGTTAATCTCGCAGAGCAGCGAACAGATGAAAGACGAAAATAATAGCAAAGACCACTCTCTCATACTCAGGGAAAATTAAAATGTGCATATTCTTAAAAATCTCGAAGACGAATAGAATTTATATTTAAAATATTATTCTTTATAATTCGTTTACGAGAAACTAGCGATGAATCTGTACGATGCGAGTTTATTTTTAGACCTGTAAGGAAGAAAGGCGTAATTGAATCACCTGAAGAATCTCCCCCAGGTAGTGCTGTGGGTGGGGGGGGGGGGGGTGGGGGGGGGGGAGATTATTCATGTGATCCGAGAGTTTAATTGTAATAAAAGTAATTTTAATTGTATCTCAAATTTATGAACGTATATTTTAAACTGGAATTTATCTGTCGCTAATTACTGATAACTGCAGTGCAACTGTGAAGAATGTGACTGCAAACAGTTACTTATTTTGAGTATATTGTCAACTTGCAAAATTTTTTAAGGTTTATTAAGCTTGGAAATGGTGCTCTCCGCACCATATTCTCCAACAAAGGCTGCAGCATTTCTTGGAATATACTGTCAATCACGTCTCTGATTCTGGCCTTTAGTTCGTCTAGATCAGGGATGGCCAAACCGCGGCTCTTTTACCTTTATATGCGGCTATTTTAAATTCCCATTCAGTTGTGTGTCAATGTTTTTCGCTACATAAAGAGCACAATGACGCAGGGTGACTTGAGATGCGTTGGGGATGGCTAAGGGACATACATCTGAATTGCTTCGGACACAGATTTTCTTTTCTTTTCGTAAATTTATGAGAACTGAATTTGTGTCGTGCGGCTCTCTAACATCTGAAGGTAACCGTATGTGGCTATAAGCGCAATCAAGGATGGCCTAGAGCCATGAAGTCCACCCTCTTCCGCATGGCGGGCCGCATTGGTCATTCGGCGGGCCGCATTGGAATTCGCCAATTTTTCGGCGGGCCGGATTAGAGTTTAAATGGGAAGTTATCTAAATATTGAGGTGCCATATAAGCGAAAATCGAGCCTGAATAAGGTTTTTGTGGTTAAAATTTCAATTTTAATGTTTTAGTATGAAAATTTCATAAATGTGTGAAATTTGGTGTTAAATTTTCGGATTCCTTTTTCATCATAGTTTCGCGGGCCGGATAGAAAACCTTCGCTGGCCACATCTGGCTCGCGGGCCGCAGGTTGGGCACAATGGTCCAGAGTATTGGGATCGAAGCTCGAAGAGAGAAGACGAATCCATGCCGCTTTAGATAAATATGTATTCGTCTGATGCCAGAATAATACAGGAATTTTTGAAAACTTTTACAGTAAGAAACCTGGGAACAAATGTAATGTTCTAATAGGTTTTATTTGATAAATAAGATTAATTAAATTAATTAAAGTCACATTTTATGAAATTGTTATTCTAGACCAATTTATTAAGCTTCTGGTCGTATTACAGAATGTGCGTTTGTATGAATGATAATCATATGGATTAAAATAAAAGTCTATGTTTTTAAAGATGTTACAATTTGTCGAAGGTTGTAGAAAGCTCGGTAAAAACAAACCTCTACAAATGGAGTCGTTATTATTAGACTGAACGATGAATTATTTGAAGTGATTGTTGTTTTTATTGCAGAAAGTTAATTTAAATCTATTCGTATGATTAATGGAGAGGGTTTCGGTGACATTTTAACAGCATTATGTTTGAAATATATGTATCAGCATGTGCAAACGGGAGATACTAAAGAGTTCCAAATTTATTCAAGTTTTAAGTTTCCCAAGGACTTGATAACCGCTTCGTATATATGGTTTCACTCGGTTTCCTATTGTGCTGAACCGCTCCTGAAACTACTCAAACTAATGCAGTGGATCACTGCAGAAGGAGACCACCTGGCTACACGGAAGCTGGAGAGAGCCACGTCTGTCTATGCATGCTAGAGAGCGCCTTAAAAATATTGGCGGAGGGAGGAGGGTGGGCAGGTGGATGGGAGGGAGGGAGAGAGGGGGCAAGTGGAGGAGAAGGAGAGCAAGTGGATGGGAGGGCAAGTAGAGGAGCGGGAGGGAGGAGGAAAGTGAAGGAGAGGGAGGGAGGTCAAGTTGATGGGAGGGAGGGAGGGGGGAAGTGGAGGAGAGGGAGGGCAAGTAGAAGGGAGGAGGGAGAGTTAGAAAGAGAGGAATATAGTATTTGCCTCGTCCACATTGCGAATCTGGCTCTCACTTCAACATTTTCTTCTGAAAATGATTTCTCACGATTACGCTCGCCCTCTTTCGTCACTCTGGTCCAATGATTTCATCCTGCACTCCTCATTTTCCTCCATTTAAACTGACCTTGTACACGATCACGCTTTCGATTGCTGTATCTCCCATCATCGTGTAGACGAATTATACGAACGTCTTAGATTCAATGCGTCAGAAAACCTCCGCAAATAATTAGCATGATGTGTTACTTCCTAGCAACGATCGGATCCCGCGCTTCATTAACGCTTGTATACGAAGTATATGAAGTACAAAGTACGCTGCCACTTCAGGTAATGTTAAAAAACTACTGTAATACCTATAACTATTAAATGTGCTGTTGTTATTGATAAAATAAAAACCTTTGTCATTTGCGGCAATAGAAAATGTACTAGTTCTTGAAAATTGTGGTGGAACATGCAAGTTTCTTGAAGAATATATCTCATTCTAAAAATGTCTTCATTAAATGAGATGCAAATTGTGAACCCATCAACCCATGAAAGGCGTTTGATATCTCTTATATTTTCAGAGTAATTTGCTCATACACGTTAGGTCCGAAAAAAATCAAGTTTCCACCACCTAAATATTCACAATAACCAAAAGTTTTGTTAGCTGTGGTCCTCTATTGAGACTGCTTATATAGACTCTGGGGTTCATTAAGATCCGTAGGTGGGATGATGGGTATGTTGCTTGTAAGCATGGTCGGTCCGACGTACAAACTAGTGCTTGTCATTTTCCGGTTCTTTCACAATCCCGGGATTGCTGGATTCAAAATTATGAATCGCGGGATCCCAGGAATTGCCCGGGATTCCAATAAACAATTTAAAAACCATTTAAAAAGAAAGAAAAATAAAAATAAGGTTAGCAATTGCTTGTTTATGACCCATGGTTGATATAAAAACTTTTAAAAATTATAAAAAGGTAGAATAAAATAAAAATAGTGTTACAACTTTCTTTATAAACTGGTGAATCTTATTAGGTAATTTTACTCTAGATTTAGGATTTTTTATCAATTCACTCAGGTTATATAATGTTTTAGTAGAAAATTACTCCATTTTATTTATATGAACCTCGAATCAGACAAAAAGCTTACATATTGATGTGCTTGTGTTTTCCGGTTTTTAATCAATCCAGGAACTCGGAGAAGTTCGAAGAAATTTGTTAAAATCATTAAAAAATATGGGTTACACGGATAAAATAAAAAATAATTGAAATTAGCATTTATTTATTGACCTGCAATTCGCTTATTATATTGATTATAAAAATGTAGTTACCAATATACACGGTATGTAAAATAAAATATGAATTGAAACATCTATACCATTAGCAAACATTTATCATATAATTACAAAATCATATCGACGACAGTGTTCTAATTCTTATTTCCTATTAGTAATTGATTTATAGTAACTTTTAAGAAAACATAATGTCTTCACACTACGATCGCACAGTGATGTGCATATTTTGGTTATGAAAAGACCGGCTGCAGTCTTGAGAAAAACCTGAACTTTGGTACCCCAAACAATTTGTCATAATATGCTCAATTTGGGAGACAATCTGTATAAATGTCAACTCACTCTATAGCACAGTGTTCTTGTTTTCTTATAAATGTTTTTGAACATGGAATACACTAATATATTTTTTTAATTAAGGAATATGGAAAACGATTCAGTTGAATTGTAATTGGGAATACTATAAACGTAAAATCTGTGGCATTTACATATTATCCGGACTTCAAATTGCTGTCGTAAATTTGAGGAAAGTGGAAAATCGCGAAAACGTAAAATCCGTTAAAATTTACCATTGTAATTATGGACCAAACGCCGGGACCGAAAGAATAAAGCGTAAATTCAAGGAAAACGTAAAATCGAAGCTTCACTGTATATATTCCCACGAGAATTCAAGCATTTGTGAGTGCTCTATATAAATTTCTTCCTCATTATTGCATTAGAAGTGAAACTAAGCAAATCGGAAACAAAGATAGACTTGTTAGTGGTCCCTTTAGGAACCGCATGGACGATAAAAGCTAGAGAGTAAAATTCTCTTTATGGTATACCGGGAATTTCCGGGATATTCAATTGATTTCCCAGGAAACGGGAAAACCATTTTATCCATTTTATGCTGCCCGGCACCCCAAGTCTTGGGAGCGCAATCCCGACCATCTATGCATTACTTTCAAGTGAATAAATATTGGATACCAGATACGCAGAACTGGAATCTTGCTGGCATTTCTTTAATTTTTCCATTTTCAATAATATTTACTGAATGATAAATAAATAAATAGGTACTTGGAAAATATCTAAAAGATTTACGGAGGGGGGCATTGAAGTGCTATCTTGCTCGGGGCGCCATTATATCTCGGTCCGTCCCTATTTGTAAGTAATCGTTCAAATAACAGTTTCACGGAAAGACTATGATATTCGAAAGACCGCGTCCATTCCTGTTTTGAGCCGCTTCATTATTGAAAGTTAAGCTTGCTTTCTATGATAATTCTTCTCGATTTCCTAGCAATTCCCTTTACAGATGAACCAATCCACCGATTAAAGATGAAGGAAAATTTTTCGAATTTCGATCAAATTTCCCTAAATATCACATCTTATTTATCGGTAATTTCCTCTCTACTCGGATCGTTTCCTCGATCGCTGTTCCCTTCGATTGGCGCTTCAATCGCTCTTTCCATTTCGATGCGAGGGTTAATAAGATCGAACGTCGTTCTCGCACGCTTCCTCCGATGCGAATCCGTTCCACGCATATCCCATGCCGCTGAGGCCTTTATCTACGTCCCACCCCTCCCTCCCCCTCCCTCCCCTCTTCCCTCCCTCCCCTCTTCCCTCCCTCCCCCTTCCTCCCCTCTCCATCCCCTATTCCCTCCCTCCCCTCTTCACTCCCTCCCATATTCCCTCTCTCCCCTCCTCCCTCCCCCTCCCACCCCTCCCTCCCATCTTCCCTCCCTCCCCTCTTCCATCCCTACCCCCTCCCACCCTCCCTCCCCATTCCCTCCCTCCCCTCTTCCCTCCCTCCCCTCTTCCCTCCCTCCTCTTTTCCCTCTCACCTCCATTATCCCTCATGCACTCCGTCCTCCTCCCGCCACATCTCCTGCCTCATTCTACCCTCCACCTCTGTCCTCCCTCCCTCCGTCAACGCGACCGCCCGCCTGTGTTTGTGCATCTGATGCCTGCGGGGGTCGTCTCATTCAACGGGCACCGTTAAAATATGTTATGCGATAGAACACCTGTTGCCGAGAGAGAAACAGAGAGAGACGGAGAAGAGAAAGAGAAAATGTAGAAAAGGAGAGGCACCGAAATGAGAATGGGAGGAGACCGGGGGAAGAGAGAAATCGGGAAGAGTTACGAGAAGTTTAATTTGGCAAAATTTTGCCGATGAACGGGCGAAGGCGATTTTAACCTGAAGATTCTAAAGCCTTTTTAACTTTTGTCATAAAATTCGCGCGACCTCCCGCTAGGAAACTACTCGAAAATTTTATTATCCCTTTCAAAGTTTGATTGTAATTGCATGAAAAGAAATGTTTTTAAATATTCGCGTCCTCGGCGAAGTGAATCGTGACGTGTTGAAGAGTGCTTACCGATTTGGTTGTCATTCCGCAATGCGTCGCGACCAAGGAATGGAAAAATTCCAATCACGGATCCAGTCCATGAATTTCCTCAAGTGTTAAATTGGGTGACAAAAAATTTGGTTTTTATAATTTTCGCCTCTTTAGAGTGACAATCAACCATTCTGTTTTTGGTATGTTTTTTTAAAATTTGTGGGACCTAAATTTATGGAATTTTTTTTGAAAGTGAGAAATTGTACCTTCTTGAATTTACTTTGCAGAACTAAATAAATTTATCTCATTTATGGATTAATTGAATCATTATATCAGAAAATATGTTAGGATGAAACACTCATTATTACATTGTATTATATTGTTGATTTTATAAAATGCTTTCATTAAAAAAGAAAATATTATTGTCTTTAAAATATTCCATATTTTTTCGAGTCTAGGTTTTCAGTATTTAAGTTGAAAAAGAAGAGTATGGTCCTAAAAGTGCGAAATTGGAAGTTTTATCCTCTTTCGTAATTCCAGCAATACTCTAGATTCTCGATATTTCTCTGTTCCATCGATTTTGCTTGCTAAAATATCTTGAACATGTTTGATATATATCAATACGTAAGCTATTTGGATTCCGTATTCAATGAATGCGTACGGCGGTCGCTCTTCCGCTGATAGCAGAACAACACCCTCTGCCTTTCCTGTATTTTTAGAAAATACCCTGTATTTTCTTAGATGATATAGTTTTAAGAGCATGTTTAATAATTAATTGATATAAGTATTATTCGGTTTTATAAAAAATGTCAATATTATTTAATTTAAATTTCTTTTTTCCGCGCTTTTATGCTTCTGTTTTTGGGGGTGTCTCACATTCTGAGTCAGGGATAGCAAATACCTATGTACCTATTCTAAATAAGTAAGATAAAAATTACGGAAATCGTTGGGCTATGGGTTTATTAAGCAAATAATTACTGTTGCGGTGCATATATTTAAGTACCAAGTTTTTAAGCAAATACTTTTAAAAACTACATATTAAGTTAGTTCTGTAATTTAAATATTTTAATGAATTTGCTCACATAATATCCACGGCAGCATGGTATTTTGATGGACCATGGTTTGCTAAATAAGGGCAGTCATGACACTCCACAGACGTGACTAAATCTTCTTCTTAATCTACAACTACACTCACTTCATAACCTCTATCTTATTCTATGTTCAGGGCAAATCTTGCCTTTAACAATAATTTTTCCTTCTCCCTTCAGTTTAACAACATTACTAGCACAGTCTTTCCTCATTGACCTCAAAAGGAGAAAAAAGCCATAAAAGCAACGATGAAATTCGCGACATATACAAAAGAGACATGCAGTTATGACAAACATTTCTAGTTTCCCTTTTCACAAGTATAAGTAATTACTAAGGCAGATAGACAAAACAACAAAATTCACCACATTTCCTATAGACAAGACACACGGAAACTAAGTTTATTCTCATTCATTTTGTATAATATTCTTCAATATTTCACCCGATGATTCTCTAAAGGGTTATGATGGTGATTATTTACAGAAACCGGTCGTGTTTTACTTCATATATTTTGTGTAAATCAGTGAAAGTTGAATATAAATAAAAAATGCTATCTAGCATTGTTCATGTTATTTTATTGTGGAATTCCACGAAGTCTCGGCCTCGTCCATTACCTTTTGTATACTTATCTAACTATATTTTACTTACTACATGCTAGGACAGCATGGGAAATAATACATAAATAAATATTCTATAATATTAGTTAAAACTAGAGTTGTTTATTCATTTCATATGGGAAAGCTGTTTTAAGACGTCAATCTATCTTTTACATATCTTCTGCGTTTCAGTCGAAATAATAGTACTCTTACACAACTGAAAATAAAAGCGCTACATCGAGCTTGTTTTATCAATGAAATGTAATACAAACCTATCCGCCTTCACTCCATGCATTTCAACATCTAAATATTACTCTCTACGACTTCCAATGTACTGCAAAAACATGTACGAATCAACGTCGGGCCAATTATCAGATCTGACTACACAAAATCCTTCATATGCCATTTTGCAAACCCAAAGCGAAATAAATGCAGGAAGGTGCAGTACTTCTACCATGATTTCTTCTAATTGTAAGACGGCGTATAGAGGAAAACAACAGAATTATGTCTTTCAAGCTGCTACTTCTATATCGACACAATGGCTTCTAGCACGGCTAGCATCGGCTAACATGCTTGTGGAATTCGGTGACGTCACTAAACACAAACTTCGGCTACCAATCGGATGTGATCAGGTTCGGCATTGACTCGTCCGTTTTAAATTGCTTTTTTATAAATATCTGTTAAAAATTTAACGAAAAAACTTTATATTTGCCTATAACAATAGCCATACAATACAACCTCATAAAATTTTCGGTAATTCCCGATATTTGACAGCCCCCCATTGCCATAATTTTTGCATGAAAAATTATTCGTAAGGTTTTTTAGGAAATTTCCGTACGTATTAAATTACTACATATAATTTAATAGCATTTTGTATTTTAACCCCTCATGCGAATTTAAGATGCTAAGTTAGTTATTCATTAGTGAATTAATGCTGAAAATTTTGCGCAAACCTCAAGTCGTCAATGTTAGCCGGGATTAGGCGTGCCGCGGTGACGCAAAACCCAGTACTCGGTGTGCCACAACGTGAAGAAGGCTCAGAAACTCGGCCTTAGGACAAAAACGCTCATTGATTTGAATTTTAAGACGTTTGTAGGATCTAGTCAAGAACGTGAATAATGCCTATCGCCTTATTTTCAATAGGAAAAATATTTTCGATTTGTGCGTTTTCGATTTACGCGACGATTTCTTGCATCTGTCGCGTAAATCGGGGGATTACTGTACGTGGCACGCGTGCGAATTTACTTGGTACGCATAAGCTTATATTTTCTGTATAAAATATGAATTTTCTTAGAGAAGGAGTAAACTAGTAGCAGGAGAAAAATTCTAATGATTCACATGACGTTCTTGGCACGCGACACGAAAACGTAAATGGTGAAATTAATAGGTGACTCGGATGTAGATGTTTATGTTGTGCCTTCAGTAGATATTAGTAATTGGAAGTTATTTCACTCACATTTTGTTGTAAATCTAATTTTCCGTTATAATCTGACAGAACAAGTTATTTAAAAAGTGACAAACTTCAAATTACATTATACTTAAATAATTACGTTCCATTTTGTAAAATTTATATATGCTTTAGTGCGATGGATGTTGAAAAGCAGTGTTTTTCAAAGTGCTGGGTCCCAAGGCTCACATGGAAATGTGAGCCCTCAATGTATCGTCAAATGAAATAATATTGATACTAACGGGAATGGAATACTCCTGTTAGATAAATGCCAATATTTCAGTGTGTGTCGCTTTAAGTTGCGAGTCAGCAAAAACTAAAGTGAGAACAATTTTTCCTTTTATTTTGCCTTTCCATTTACTTGGTCACGAGACAAACAGTTTGAAAAACATTGTTCTAAAGAGCAACATAGTCTATGTAGATCTTTTAGAAACGCGTAAATTTGAAACGAACGAGATAAGACATTGCTGGGCGATAAGTTTCATAAAAGTTAATTCATTCCGTGAAGCACATCCAGACCTAAGAAATTCAATTAATGACGTCTTTAAAAGATAAAGTCATAATAGTTGATTGTAAATCTTGAGTGAACGAATATTCGACTGTAACGTTTTCAGTTGAATGATTGCACAATCGGAGTCATATACGAGTATAACACAATTCCATGCAATCTGGATAAAAGGAAGTTCCGCTTCCTACTCTTCTTCTTTCCCTTAATTTCCGCTTATTTAAATCCCTACAATTCTTCATTAACACCGATGTACTCATTACCCAATCCAGTTTTTCCAATCCCTTTAATAACTATACCCTAATAATGAAACAACCACTCCTCTTCATATTACCTATCCAGGTACCATCTATAGAGTATCTAAGACAGGGTTATTACGATGGCCATATATATATATATATATATATACATACATATAAATGGTTATAATAATGCGCGTTGCATTCTAATAGAGTTAGTTTCATACTTTTTTCGTTAATTTTCTTTCTTCCTGCTTTCTAGCGAGTTTTTTTCGAAGTCGATTATCTTTCGAGATTATATTCCCCGAATGGCAATTTCGAGATTCTGGAATTTCCACACCATGTCCATAACGCAATTTTTTTGTAATTTTTTCGTCACGTCGACTAGTCGTGCGGCGCCAACTCGCCCAAACTCCTTTCACTCTTGAATTTAAGAATGTAAAAATGGCCGTTAAATATTAATCCACGTGAAAGAGAGATCTATTGGTATTCCAATGAACTTTTAAAAGCAAACACAAAGGCTGACTTTGATGTGATGTGGACGCATAAACTTTTCGTAAAGCAAGCACACGGGTACAATTTTCATTAGGAATTACTTTCAAAGTGCAATACACGAGGAATGAAAACTCTATGCGCCAGTATTCCGCAAATTATAATTGCCAAAACGTGAAACTTGCAATTTTCATAAAAATCGCATTTTCAGTCGATTGATTTTTATTCATTTTCTTTTTATAACGATAGTTTGTTAACTGTACTAATTATAAGGTTTCTCATCCTTTTTTCAACCCACTATAACAGAAAATATGCTCTGACCACTCATAATAGAATGTAACCAGGGGCAACCGTCACTTTTATTTCTGCTACTGATATCTTTTCTTGGTTTCCTAAAATTATATATTTCCATTATTACAATCACTTTTAGCTCTTGATTTCCTTTTTGATCACTAATACGAACAACTCGCAGACATTCTACGGACCACAGGCAAAGAAACAATAATTTAAAGCAGTGTTTATCAACCGATGTGCCGCAAAAGGAGTTGAAGTGGGCCGCGATAATTTGAAACTAGTTAAGATTTGTTGACAATATTAGAAAACTGTTGCAAAAGTATAGCAAAAAATTAATATTTTGTAAAAATCAAACATTATAAATAACGAATGACAATTTAAAAAATTGCTTTGTTTTTTATACAGATCCCGCTACTTTTAGTAAAGAATATAGAATTTTCTCCTGCTTATATATGCACGTATTGATAAATAGGTGGCCCGCGAAAACTTTCTTGTATTTAGGTGGGCCGCGGATAATTCCTATAGCTTAGGTGGGCCTTGTCATCAAAAAGGTTGAAAAACAATGATTTAAAGCATTCTAATGGCATGAATTACCGCAAGGTGAAATTTTGATGAAATAGTTCTATCAGTATTTATGCAGCAGGTACTGGCATAATTACCACGTAACATCTTATGTAACTAGATTCAAGAATAAGCACTCCAATGTGAAAAATGAAAATGTAAGTACCTATCTTAGGCATCTCAAACAGTCATAACACCATAAAAACTCAGATGCGCACTTCGTCTACTATGCAGCCGTCTTCAGTGGGTTTTTATAATCATGATATTGCTATTGGAGATGCCTGCGATAAATACGGTTGCAATTTTTAGCCTACTTTCCAGAATGGAAATAGGCTAATATCGTAGTTTCTTCGTTGTGTCTGTCCGTCTGTCAGTCTGTCCCTTCCTGTGACATTTTGAACCAATAGACCGATTTTCATGACACTTGGCGGAAATCTCTTTCTACTGGGGCTGAGTTCCCGCGGATAGTTCTTGTTCCGAAGATTGAAATCCCGAGTTCGATTCCAGGAATTATCCTTCCCATTTGGTTTACATGGGAAATTTCAAATCCGTCGTGAAGGGTAATTTTCTCTTGCACATTAAAATATCTAAGAATTCTAATATCTTAGCGAGATTTGTACTATTTTTTAGGAAAGGAATGGAAATTTTAATTTTTATCATAGAATTTTGCTTATCGATCTCTTCGAATTTCTCGTAAATACTGGCGTTTTTGAAATTTTTAGCAATCTTTACGAAAGTTTCCATTGCAACAACTATTGTTGGATTAGGTATAGTCGGTAGATACTCGAGTTATTTTTACCACACTAATACGCGTGATCGATTTAGTCTTACGTTCGAATGTATTTGTAACATTTTAAAACGCTAAATTGCGAAATTTGGTTTAGATTAGATTAGTCATTGAAAGTTTTCATAATGTTGCATGAGAGACTTTTAATACAGACACTAATGAATTCTGTGATAATCAACCTGTAAAAAAATATTATAATCTGTAAATGATTGGAGCATACAAACATATGAACATCTGATTCTAAAAAGTAATGAATTTACATTCATTTAATTTAATATATTTATGTGGAAAGTAGGCATCATAAGTTTTGTTTGAATCATCTTTTTTACGATGAAGTGTTTATTCTTGAATTTATTTTCAGCCATAAGACGAGCTCGATGATTCCCTTGTGGACTGCTACGTAATATTTGCTATTCTGCTTATTTATAAAAATATGACTAAAATATCACAAGCGCAAGAGATCAATTTTTTAAAAGTCAATGGCTGAAAAAACGAGAATGATAAGAAAAGACTGGAAGAGATAAGAAAATGAAAGAAGGAAGAGTTGTGCAGAGAGAGAGAGGAAAAAGGGCTGTGGGTGTGTGTGAGTGGGGCGAGGGGAGATCGAGGGGAAAGTAGAGAGATAGGAAAGAGGGAGATGAATGAGCGGAAGGAAGGAGAGAGGGCGTGAGAGGAAGAAAGATGCATGAATGGAGACAGACGATCCCTGAGGGAGGAGGAAGGAGAGCTATTCGTCGACATTTGAATCGCAGGGAAAGAAAAGCGACATCGTGCCACAAGAGCAGTGTTCTAGTGTTCTCGAAAAGAAATTGTGTGCAGAATGACCATTCATATTATTTTAGAATAAATATAAACACCCTGCTCCTTCAAAAACATTAATTACGCGTGAACTACACTGTCAAAAATAGTGCCGTTAAAGCTTAGTTTAAGCTAAATTTTTCTACTTCTGTTTATTTCTAAACTAGTATAATTGGCCCGTCATAAAATGACGGGTAGGAGTGAACTATGTCTTACCTCAGTAATTTAAAGGCGATGAAACATTGGGCTATGTTATCTTTTATTGCACTTAAACTATTGATTTTCTTCATATATAAAATTTACACCATCTGTGATATTCTAATATAAATTGTGTTACTCCTTTGATTTCAGATGTCATTAAGATGCCCTAAAACATTCATTCCCAGACAAAATGGGAAGTAAAGAAATCTTTTAAAGATATAAATAAAGTTAATGTCAAATTCTCCATAAATCAACATCTGGTTTCCTAACCATTTGAGCAAATGCAGTTACACAACAAAACCGCCAAAACATTTTTTTTACAACTGAAGCGCTAGTTTTATGATGAAACCATATCCCGTTTTCGTTTCGTGATGGCACATTAGTTTTTAAATTCTCGCCGTTCAATTTATTCTGTCAAAAACAAATCACATGATAAAAATAGGAATAAAATTATTCTTTAATACTGACTGGTGGCTCAAAGGGTTCAAATGCAGGTAAAAATGTTTTACATTTGTTTTCGTCGAAGTTTAAGGAAAGACGCTCATGCAGTCAGGACAGTTCTGCTAAAATTCATTGAGATCGGAATGACAGATACTAACATATTTCTCTTACGCACGATCATAATTAAACATATTTAACTCCATTCTGTATAAATTGAATTTTTGTTGTCATTATAGAAACATGTGTTGTGTACCAGTTGACGACTTATTGAATTGAAATTGTACTGAATTTTAACCTGTGAGTGAGGATATTCTTTAACTGACTAAAAGTTGTAGTTGAATTGAAGTGCTCAATTTATCCTGTATATCTCACACGTGGAAACATTAAATTTATGATGGTCTTAGTAAGATACAAAATGACGATAGCGTCAATAACTAAACAACAAATTATTCTGACGACTACAAAACATGGCGCTGGTTATCGTAACTGCTCATAATACGACTGATTGGTTTCCATAAATCAAATCCATTAGTTAATAAAAAATAATAAACTGATTTATTGGTTAAATGAATTCATTAGAAAACCATCTAAGTATTTCTTTGTTTTGCCCGAAGCAGTGTGAACGGAAACTCTTTTGATGCGTTTGGGCTACGTAGATCTTATAGCCGTCCTATAATGCTGTATCGTTATTGTAGGAGAGATTGAGAGAAAATAAAACACAATTTCTGTGTTGATTAGCCAGTGATTTATTCTTTGAGGGAACTTGAAGAACATTTTTCATCCCAATTTAATATAGCAGGAAAATATATTTTTAACAATATTTGAAATTTGTGGGCTTGAAATTCTTCAAAATTGATTATATAGTTAACGGGCCGAATGCCATTCGCGACCGGAAAGATGGGGAATCGACTTTTTCTCATTTGTTTCAGCCCTATAACTCCGTTCACTCCGTTATAGGAAAGTCTACTTTCTAACGAAGAAAGATCTTATCCATTCTTCCTTAGAATTTAAATAAAATCAGCTGTAAGGTTTGGTTACTCTCCGAGTTGTACCGCTGTATGTCATAGTAGGTCACTCGAAATTTCCCTTCGGTCGCTGTTCAGCTCCCACATTCCACACGACACGAGCGCCGCCGAGTGTCAATAGAAAGTGACTCCATTTTGCTCATCACCGTTTCCATAGAAGCGAGAAGAATGAGTATTCTCCGAACAAAACGGAGGAATTTTTATTTTCACTTTTACCTCCGAGAGACAAGAGCATACATCAAATGGATTCCTCGCTAGATTTCATCGCTGTCAAGGAGCAATCTCGGTGGGACGCTTTCTTTAGCCAGTCATATCGATTGAGCAGCGGGATAAAAAGGGAGAGAGGTGGGGGAGGAAAAGGAGGTGCACACGCGGTTAATGAGGAACTTTTGAAGGAGGCAGCTGCGATGGAGAGAGGGGGAGGAGAAATCACGCCAGAGGGCCACTCGTGGGTACGTGGCTGTGGGATGTAGCGTAAGCGGGAGGTGGATTCTGCGGGCAGAAGGTGTTGGAGGGGGGCGGAGGAGTTTCGGGGGAGGGAGCGGTGGGGGCGGTGGGAGCCATTTCGATGGTTCTAGTTGGAGGATGACGGCGCTCTCCTGCTGAAGAGGTGACACTGGAGGGCAAGAGAGAGTGAAGAGGTGGCGGAGGAGGGCGAGGAGGAGGTTGGGGGAGGAGGGAGCGGGTGTATTCGAGGGGTCGAGGGCAAGGGCCCCGAGGCGAGAATAAAGGCTGGGGATGGGAATCTTTTCATAAATTACCCTGCTTCAAGACCTGTTTCCCGCGTCTGGGACACACAGATCTTCCTTGGACTCCGGGCGAACTCTGCCACCACCGAATCTCCGACTCGCCCCCCCCCCCCTCCCCTCTACCTTACACCCTTTCCCTCTACCTTACCCCTTTCCTCTCCCCTCTCCCTCTTCCCTCTGCCCTTCCTCTTTCTCCCTCCCCTCTCCCCATCACTTCTCCCCACACACTCTCCCCCTCCACTCCTACTCCCGCACCTCTTTCCTCCCTTCCCCTCCCCCACTCCTCGCACGTCCTTCCTCTGCACGTAAGGTGTCCTCATGCCCATATTTCGAGCGTCATATTGGATTCGGGAGACCTCTATAATATTTCTCTGAATAGAACGTTAAGGTTATATTCCGGCATCGCGATAAAATAAGAAGCTATAAAAGCACTCTTCGATTTAGTACGAAATTTAAGATCTTTAAATCACTAAACGAGTATAAGTTTATGGTGTTTTTGGTCAGTCAAAAATTATTGCTCTCGTGGAATACTAACAATGCTCAGGTTATATGAAACATTTTTTAATAAAATTTGATTGAAACTTATTAAAAATGTACTTTAAAAAATAAAATCAACGACGTAGCGTCACGTAGAGTTTATAAATTTAAATTAGAAAGAAAAACCACGCGGCATTCTTTTTTATCGTGCTTTTTCAAGGGAAGTGATCATTTCATTTCGGAACTTTTAGCTATGCGTACGCACATTAATATCTTAAAAATAATTCATAAACTCTAAAGTATCAAAACATCCAAAATAGGCTGGCTCACAACAGCGTGAGCCGAGGGAATATGAGATGTGCGAATCACGCCGTGGTCGTAAGAGGAAATGATTTGCAGGGCGGGAAGGCCGATCGATCCGAGAAGTATTGATAAGCGCCATTGTGACACACGGCTGTGTGTACAATCTCTCTCTCTCTCTCTCTCTTACGAGCATATATGCTATATGCAACAACGTGACTGACTATACGCATTGCCTCATGTCCATACCGAACCGTTTATATATTACGTCCACTTGGGAATTCGACGAATGTTACTAGAGAAGACGCATAACGTTAATCTGAAACGCTAAATCGATGCGATCAGCCTGAGATCCCAGATGGATGCTTGCGGATATTAGCTAATACCTAAGCCGCAGATGTACCAACAACTATTTCGCTTTTCTTCCTGAGTGATCGGAAAGAGGTCGCGCCGCGAAAATAAAGCGGAAGATGGCGCACGCGGCGTGAAAAAGAGACGCAGAGGCAAGCGCGGTTCTTTTTAATCGCGAATGGGCGTCACGGGGCCCTCTCAGCCGCCTCCCGTCAAACGCCGCCGCTTTCTAAGAGGAGGAGGAGGAGCGGTGGGGCAGGAGGGGTCATCAGAAGAGACATAACGCGGTCGCACGATTATTCGCGGAGGAAGGGGGCAGTGGCCATAGATCACGGCAGTTCCTGGGAGCGCGGCAGCCGTGAGAGAGGCGCCGCGTGAATATCGCAATTCTGCGCGAGCGGCTGATGCTCTCGCGGCCGCCGAGTGATCTCTCCTGTCATTAGGGGTCCTACGGCCCACTCTGCCCATCCCAATGTACGCACCAATCAAAGGAAACAAAGTAATTACGCGGACGAAGGGAAACAAGTTATGTAAGCGTACCGAGTATCGCAAATATGCGATGGAGTATTTGAAAGTAAACTATATAATTCGAACGAAAGTAACGCACGGCTAAACATCACGGCCCGATTATGTCTCTATGTCTACTAGAACTTTCTTCCCTCCCCTAAGTTCGTGCATTAATAAACTTATTTTCGTGATTTTAGTAAGACTAAATACAGCTTTCGGAAGATGCTTGATTTCTCATGGCGACGCGCTTATCGAACAGATAAATATTCAGAACGCGTGGAATGTAACAAAACAAGTTAGGAAAGTGTGCTGTGTATCACAAATAGGCGCGTTTCGTACGATGGAGGATTTGAAACTAAACGATATACTTTGAACGGGCGCTCACCATAAAATAGCTGTACACCACGGCTCCATTTTGTCTAGCTGCCTGCTAAAAACTTCATCCCCGAAGTTGATGATGCATCAATAAACATAAATCCGTAGTTTTAGCATAATGATTAAATACTGCAAAACGGTATATCAGATTGATACCAAGGAAATGTTAAATGTTTCTTTACTGATTTATTTTCTTATCAGTTGTAATCAATCGCACAACAGAAAATTATATAAATCTGACATCACTTGAGTTCAGTAGTATTTACGTTTTAGGTTCTTTTCATCGTCGCAGTTAATCACTTCCTTCAGCTTGAGAAATGCTGAATGCACGCGTAATGCTAATAAGCTAATGGCAGATCTTATTTACTTCATTTAATGCGAAGATTATTAAATTTGACAACAATTATTACGTATCGATGCATTAATTTCTCCAAGTTCTAAGTGAATTACGACGTTCTTGTTTGATTTTCTTGATAACGGCTACTCCTAAGACAAAAATGGACAGAAAAATAAATAAATAGTCTACTTTAATAATTCTAAAAGTTTTATTTGAAAACTATTTTTTTATGACCAATAACTTATGAGATATGACGGAAAGTTAATTTTTTATCACGAGTCAAGTGGTACTCCTGATTGGCTTACGTGATTTATTTTCGTGATTTTCTTATTGTCATTGACTGCAGGTCCTTTATATCAAATTTCATGAATATCCGTTACGTAGAAGCCAAGAAGGAACGGGAAGACCGAGGCTAATAGACGATCACGCTTAAAGCGAAACGCCCCCAAAAATGGCATTTTTATTGTTGTTGATACTAGTAGAGAGTTCTGCCCACAAGGGGAGACTACGTACTTTGGGTCGTCGATGTCGACGAAACTTTTTTGGTTGGTAGAATACTTAAAATAAGGAGACCCGTGTATCGGCTTTTGATTGAATGGGCCTTAGTTTCGGCAGAATCTTTTTTTCTTTTCGCAGGATTAACTGTGGCTAGATAAAATGCGATAATAGGACGACGACCTCAAGTAGTTAGGTTAGCTGGCTGGTTACCGTAATAACTTCCGAATATTTTGTCCCGGCTTCAAATCCCACGTCATACTAATTTTTTTTTCGTTTTAATCCACTTTATTATTTTTATTTTATTGTATTATTATTTATTTATTAACTTTATTATATCATTATTTATATATTTATTATATTATTATTTATTTACTTCATTAAAATCGATGATACGTTACATAAATGTTATATGGTGATATTTGCGAATAATGAGAAATAAGATCGAATTCACAAGGTTTAAGGTTTAAGATTGTTGCCTCTTATTTTGCTCTCACGACAAAATGCCGTCTTCACGTGCAGATAGCAATAACCTCCTTTCCGCAAGTAGAGAATGTAATCCTAACAATAGGGTTGCTATGGCAACAAAATAAACTCTTCAGTATTCAAATTGACGAAAATGAATTAGAAAAAATAGATTTTCGTATATTTTATTATTGGTCGTAATTATCGGTCTCCATAGAACACAATTTATTTATTTAGCAGCCATGTTTGGTCACTCCCATTGAAAGTTTGATCGAAATCGATTAATTAGTTCCGCAGAAACACTCGTTCCCGTGTTATTAAATTGAGTAAATAAAATAGTAATAAATATTTTTTATCTATATAATTGGAGTTTTTGGAATTAACGACCCACATAGAGTACAATGCAGGTCCTCCCAAATACAATGCGAATTTTAAGTCAGAATCTATAATTTAGGTTCGTAGAACTTTATCAGTTACCTTATCTGGGGACACCCGGGAATATACTCGATTTTTTCATAGTATGACCAATATTTATGCATCCTTGTAGAATTTTCTTAGTTGAAATATCGAGTGACATTAATCAAAAATCAAATCAAAATATATAATCCAATTCTTTGATAAAATATATATTTGGTTGATAGGACTGTTTATTCACACCATTATAAATAGCTGCTTCTTACATAAATATATAGGATGCTGCTGTCCGAAGACTGGTTTTATCTGAATCGCTGCCTTCATTTCTCTCTCTCCCTAGAAGCCTCTTTTATACCTCTATAAGTATTATATTCCTGCTTTATATTCTCTAATATTCCTATTCTTTACTCCCTCTTCTTCTTCTTCCGATAATTTTGCCATCTAAGATCATCCTTTGTAAACACTGTCTTCTCAATATGTGCCCTATCCAATTTGCTTTTCTTTTCCTGATTGTTTTTATTAGCGTCCTTTCTTCTCCCACCATTTCTAATACTTCTTCGTTTCTCTTCCTCTCTGTCCATTTCACTTTCATCATTCTTCTCCATACCCACATCTCAAAACTTTCTAAATATTTTTCCTCCTTTCTCCTTACCGTCCACGTCTCTGCACCATAAAGAGCTATGCTCCATATGTAGCATTTTGCTAATTTCTTCCTTGTTTCTGAATTTATTTTCTTGCTTGTGAGAAGCACCTTCTTCTCGTTAAATGCTGCTTTTGGCATTGCAATCCTACTTCTGATATCCTGTGTACTACATCCATCTTACGCTAAATATTGCCAAGATTTTTGAAACTACTTACTTGTTCCAATTTTTGGCCATTTACCAATATATTAAATTCTTTATGTTCCATTGAAACCACCATGACTTTCATTTTTTCGGCATTGATCTTCATTCCATATTGTTGGCCAACCTCCACTAGTCTGTCTGTCATCCTCTGAAGCTCTTTCTCGTCTTCTGCTATTAATCCTTGATCATCTGCATATTTAATGGTGGTAATACTTTCACCTCCTATCTTAAATCCTTTCTCTTCCCTCAACGCTTCTTCTGTTATTGTTTCTGTATAATTATTAAATATCGCTGGTGAAATAGGACATCCCTGCCTCACTCCCCTCCATATTGAAGTACATTCTGTTTCTTCTCCTTCAACCCTGACTGTAATCTTTTGATCAAAGTAAAGGTTTTTAAGCAGTTTTTATCTTTCCAATCTATTCCTATTTTATTTAAAATATCAAACATTTTATCCCATTTCACACGGTTAAAAGCTTTCTCTCAATCTACAAAAAAATATATTTACCCTTATTGACTTCTAGCGCTCTTTCTATCATCATCCTCATACATCCTATAGCATCTCTAGTCCCCCTTCCTCTTCTAAAACAAAACTGATTATCTTGCAGCTCCTTTTTTATTTTAACTTCAATTATTTTTGTTATTATTCTGGTTAGAACTTTAGCTGTATGATAAATTAAGCTAATAGTTCTGTAATCCTTAAAACATTTTGCATTGTTCTTTTTCTCCAGTGGTTCCATAACAACATCTAAAATATCTTCAGGCCATATGCCAATATCATATACTTGGTTAAAGAATTTTGTGAGTTGCTTAACTGCTTTCAACCCCAAAACCTTTAGAACGTCCAGTGGTATATCATCACTTCCAACAGCCATCCTTATTTTCATGTCAACAATTGCTCTTTTAACTTCAGACTCGAGAATACTTGGTCCCAGCTGGTCTTTTTCCACATCTTCTTTTTCATTTAATTCAATATTTCTTGGCTTTCCTTTTTTTTCATACAGTACCTCAACGTAAACTTTCCAGACATTCTCTGCATTTTCTGGCTCCGAGACTCTTTTACCACTTTTGTTCACGATTCCTATACGTCCTATCCTTCTTGCCTATTTATTGAATAGTTCCCTTGATTTACTATACATGAGGTCTGTTCTACAAATTCTTTCACACACGACAATCACCGCGCATTTCTCATTTATCCACTGTTCTCTGGCTTTATATGTTTCTCTTTTTAAAGAATTATTTAACTCCTTGTATTTTCTTTGGCCTTCTTTAGTGTTTATGTTCTTCCAATTTCTCCGCTCTAGCATTTTTTGCAGCATGGCTGCTGTGATCCAGGGTTTTTGTATCTTTCACCTTCTTTTCCATTACATCTTTAATGTTGCTATGGATGTATCTCCACTCCTCATCTACATTGTTCCTATTGTCTTAAGCTCTCTCCCCCAACCTTTCCTGCAGCTCAGTCATGATAGCCTTCTTGATCTTAAACGGTTCCCCTAAGTTTCATTTCTTGTTAACTCTTATGTTTCTCTTAACACTCTTCAGTCTACATTGTGCATTTCCCACCAAAAAATTGTGGTCAGAATCGATATCTGCCCCTGGTAGTGTTTTCACATTTTTAATGCTTTTTCTAAATCTTTTATTGACTAGTATGTTTTCTACCTGGTATCGTCTCTTGTCTCCTGGGCTTCTCCATGTGTAAAGTCTCCGCTGATTGTCCATCAACCATGTATTAGTTAAAATTAATCTATATTTGTGGCAGAATTCCAACGTTTCTCCCATCTGTCATTTCTCTTCTGTAGTCCATATTTCCCCACTGTTATCTTCCTGTCCCTCTCCGACTACACTGTTCCAGTCTCCCATTACTATGGTGGTGATCCTTCCTTTTCCCTCCTCCAATATTTCCGTATTATTCGTTCATATATTTCATCTACTTCGTTGTCACCAGCATTAGTTTTTGGCATATACACTTGAATTATAAGCATTTCCACTGGCTCCATCTTAAGTTTTGCGGCTATTAATCTATCATTAACCGTCACTACCTTGCTAATTCTTTCAGCTATCTCTTTTCTCATTATAATCCCCACTCCTCTTTCCTTTTTCTCTCCTCCCGAGTAAATAATCTTAAATTCGCCTCAATTTATCTCGCCTTCTCCTTCCCACCGAACTTCACTATACCTACATTATTCCTTCTCCTTTCCCTTTTTAAGTTTTCTAGTTTACCCCCTGAATTCTTAGTCCTAACATCCCATGTGCCTATTCTTAATTTCTCACTACTTGCTTTCTTCTTATTAATGTTACCTTTTGTCTGTGCATCCCCTCGGTTAGTCCCCTCCCGGAGATCCGATTGTGGGACTATTTTGCCTCCGGAATATTTTACTCCAGAGAGATCCAAAGAGGTATTTACAACTTTTCAGCCTGTCATGGTAAATATAATGAGATATGAGTATGAGTCAGCCGTCGAAACGTTGATCCTAGATCAAACATTGACCCGGTTGTGTACCCGAGAAAATTTTGTACAATCAATCCACCGGGAAAGTACCAAATCATATAATGAGGTAGTTCCCCTTGCTTTCCTCATCGCAGTTTCACAAGCGTGATTATCCATCTGTAGCTGTTTAGATCCACATGATCACCACCTACAGAGGTACTGTGCAAGCTGCTGCCCTTGCACAGGGGGATGTAAAACCCCCAAGACTGCTTCTTAGTCTGACTCTTTCCCTCAGACTTTTCCGTCTTGGATGGTCCTACCTGGGGAATTATCTCCCGCCGCCATAGCTCTTTGGTTCAAAAGAGTACACAAACCCTCCGACCTCTGTATGGTTATGCAGTCCTTAGGGAGGGATATAGGATATATATATATATATATATATATATCCTATTTCCCTTATATAAAAGCTAAGGTACTTATAGAAGTGCTACAGAGCTAAAAGGTGGCATAAAGATAGGTCATTGGGTACAACCTCTGAAAAAAATCCTAAATCCCAGGAAATGTTATATTTAAGGGGTGTTTTTGACTCCACATTCCAATATTAAAAATCCATTACGAAAGCATTTAAAACTGTTCAGGGCTATGTACAATTGCTTTTTTAAATTATTTACAATTAAGATACAAAGTGGAGATATGCATCATACTGTGGAAGAGGAATGAAGTTTATTTTTATTGAAAACAGAATTAAAATCCATGCTGAATTTGCGTAAAAATTTGATTTTAATCAAAAAATTATGAAATGTTTTTCAGTATTTAACAATGAAAAATATTAACTACTATAGCAGCGATCCTAAAGGCCGGTTCACACTAGAGGGACGCGTTGAGGGTGCTATTAGGGACAGGAATATTTTTGCGGAGACCATTCACGCTTGTAGGTTAGGCCTCGGTAACCTCAAGTTCGCATTCAGGTCTCCACCTACAGTGACGTAGTTATGGATGCTGCTGATTAGCAGAAAGATTCAAGCTCGATTTGGCTGTCACCGAGGATTGCCGATAGTAACCGAAAAGATTAGGACTTGAAGGAGGCCCAAGTATAGGATCCATGGGTAATAAACATATAACAAGGGAATATATATTATAGGATGATTAATTGGCATGATTATAGAAATAGATTATAATAAGAGGCAAACTATATTAAACCATTAGCGTAAACCATTTTCGATTGACTGGCGACTGATTCTTGTCATGCAAATCTATACATGATATGAGATCGAGTTCTCCTGGCTCATGTTGTGTTTTAGACCAGTGTTTCTCAAACTGTGGGCCGCGGCCTCCAGGGGGGCCGCAAAATTATTTAGGCGAAATGCCAAAAAATAATGTTTTCACGAATAATAAAATTTTATCAGGGAACTGTGGGAAAAACGATCTGATAAATTATAAATAGTTGCATAAAATGAAGAAATTCGCAATAAAGTTTCTTATTTTTACTTATTTAATTCAAAGAGAGCCGCATGATATTCAAGGTGGCCGCGACAATTGAAATTTTAGGAACCTCTATTTTAGAGGAATCACTTTCAAACCCAAAACAAATGGCGATGAAATATAAGTTTTGCTTTATTTCCTTTTTCACCTAGGATATAAGGCGAGAAAACGTTTGTATCTCGTTGCTTTGACCTCTTGCTTATATTTTTGGGATAAATGATCTTTCCTTCTTTAAGCTAACAAACATATATGTATTTGTTTACATATTGTTCATGGATTGAATCTAATATAAAATAAATTAATTTCATAACTTCAGTTATGTTAAAACTTTAAAAACGAGCAGAATTTTAGCTATTTAAATGATTGAAATAAAATGTGTGCATAAGTTTTTGTGATCTTTTGTTTCTACCGAACTTTAAAATCTAACTTAATTTTATTTAGCCATTTTAAGTCCATTATTTACCATGATTTTTAAGGGTCAATATTTAATTACTCGCTATTTTTTCTCATCTTAGGCTTAAGAAAAGTTTTTAATGATATCATGCGTGAGATTGCGATATCCTAAGTATTACTTTGCGCATATTATTATTTGAAATAATATACCAGAATATTTAAAAAGTTTGTTAATATACGGTTGCTTTTTTTTCACTTAGTCATTTTTATGCGTTGCTTGCACGAAGTCCACAAAGTGAACGCATATAGGGGAGGTCGTTTCCGTCCGTCCGTCCGCATGTTAAAACTCGGGAACCGCTGGACGTATTTTGATGAAATATGGCATTGGGAAGTTTTACTAAAATTGGTCTACCATTTCTAATTTTGGTTAAAATCGGAAGAAAATTACAACCACTTTCCATGAAGACCTACATGTAGTTTACAATGTCCCTCTGTTTCAACTCGGGAAAAGCAAGACGTATTTTGATTAAATTTGGTATTATGAAGACGGCCTATATTTGTGGTAAAACTACTTACCAAGCCAACGAAGAGAGAGAGAGTTTTACTAAAATTGGTCAGCCAATTCCAATTTTGGTTAAAATTGAACAACAATTACGACCACTTTACATGGAGTTTTACATGTAGTTTACAATTTTTCTGTTTCAACTCGAGAACCGCTAGACGTATTTGGATGAAATTTGGCATTAGCGAGTTTTACTAAAATTGGTCGAACAATTCCAATTTTGGTTAAAATCGGACGAAAATTACGACCACTTTACATGGAGATTTACATGTAGTTTACAATGTTCCTGTTTCAACTCGGGAACCGCCAGATGTACCGATAAAATTCGGTATTGGAGAGTGTTGCTAAAATTGGTGAACCGATTTCAATTTTGGTTAAAATCGGACGATAATAATAATTGACAAATACTTCACATGAATATCTACATCTAGTTTACATTGCACCTTTTCAACCCGGGAACCGCAGTACGTATTTTCTGAAATTTGGTATTGGGAAGTTTTACTAAAATTTGTTGATTTCAAAGAACGCATTTGTAAATTCTGTGTACTCCGACATGGAGTACACCTTTTCATACTTGTTTGAACATTGCCTGAAAATTTCATAAACGCCAAGAAGTTTTGTCGATATCTAGGTACTGCTAAATACAGTACATTTACATCTCCAGCGTGATCCATATAATTTATCATTAAGGTTTCATTATAATTTGAGCAGCGATTCGCATGAGGTAGCGGTCTATTTGATATTAAATGAGAATACTGAAGGACTTGATACTTATATGGGAACCCTTAGTAAAATTTCCTGTATGAGATTATTTGTAAACAAGATTGGAAAGGTGTACTCCATGTCGGAGTACACAGAGTTTCCAAATGTGTTCTTTGAGATTTCAATATGTTCTCAATATTTTCGCTCAGAAGAGTATTTTTTCCTGTTAGTTTCGATAATTTCGACGTGCCTTGTGTCGTTTTGTCAATGCAATCAGCCAACACGTTCCGTTTACCGAAATGTCAGCGATGCCTCTTGCATCTTCTGTAGCACAAGATCTGCAGAGTTCTTTTAGAATCTGGGAAAAAAAGGTTTCCTGAAGTGCGAAATCAGTACCGATGGACGATCTGTCTATAGATTTTCACAAATTGGCTGTTATAAAATTTATATTTATGCGATTTATTACGTGATATTTGAAGTTTTCTCCCGCTGACCATCCTTCTCTGCGTCATCGTGTCTCGTCAGTTCTTTATCACTTGTTGAATAAACGTTGGCCCACATTTGCCTCTGGACTTATCACATTCGTTTTTCCGCCTTTTTAGTTCTCCATATACGAGTATTGTTTTCATGAAAAAAATCGAATTCGAGATTTCAACGGAAATACATGTTTTAAGATCCTCTACACACGTTTTGACTATTTTCTCGATGATATCTGTGTCTGTCTGTATGTGATAGGATATTGTGGGCTCTCTAACGCAATAACTTACACTCGTATCAATACTAAATTTTATATTTAAAAAGAGAACTGTATAACAAAGAGCTGATTAGGTTTTAGCAACAATTTCTCAAATGTAAGGGAATGTTTACTCTAGTCATATTTTGGTTTTTGACAAATAACTTTTAAATATTCACAAATGAAAGTGTTGTTTATTATAAAACTTCATACGTAATATTATTCTCTATAACGTTTGTTTGAAACATTTTTTCGTATAACGCATTGTTAAGGAGATATTCTATTTATTTAATATTTGCTTTAATAATTGATGAATGTAAAACAGTACTGGAATAAAAGTCGTAGGAATTTTAATTTTCTACAACCTTTGTTCGAAACATTTCCCCATATAATGCACTGTTGAAGAGATATTTTTAAAACTAAACTTTTAGTTGCCACAACCACACCACCTACCGGCGACTATTGTAATCACTTTACGCCTCTTTATTTTCTTAACCGGGAATAGGAATACAAAAAATAAAGAAAAATAAAAACATCAAGTATAATTAGGTTGAAAAATGTTATTTAAAATTGGGTGACTCAGTCACCCCGCGCGACCTTCTGTGCTTCAGAATTGAGCGCGCCTAATGCCGGGTAGAGTTTTGGGTTCCCGCCGATAATTTTTTCCCGGGAAACTGGAATTAGATTCTCAAATATCCCGGGAAAGCGTGCTTTGAATGCTTTTAATACGAGAGAGAGAGAAAAGGAAGGAGAAACAATGATTTTCATAGCAACCAATATAAATAACATTCGTTGCCTTATATGCGAGAAGGAACACATTGGAACGTAGAACATTAATCATCCGCATATTACATTCACTTAGAATCTACGTAGGAGTTCGAGACTTGAAACGACGTACGCTTAAAAGAACGATAGTTGGATTTCCTGCAATCGATTTCTGAATACGCGTCGAATCAATCAACAGATCAATTTTTAATACGAGAATTTGATGCATTCTTAGTGATTTGCATTGTTGCCGGTTTCGTATAATTGGGTACCATCGATTTGGATAATAGCTTCTCGTCACATCTATTCACGAAATTTCATTCTAAAAACTTTCCCGTTGAATTTCAACAGGCGTCTCCCTAGTTAATATATACTTAATTCACTTGGTCAGAGTAGATAATTTGGTCGATTGGGGGAGGAGAGAGGGGAGAAGGAAAAAGAATAGGAGGGGAAGGTAGTTCACTTCAGCGCCTAGTTTCAGATTCATGCAACCATTACTTTTGGACTTTTTTTACTAAAAACATTCTCGGGTAAGGTAGCCATCATGACATTGTATTAGCGTTCCATTAAAATTGAATTAATTGCGAGAAATGCAACCCGAGCCTTAGTATCAAATTCCTATTAACTCAGTTACTAAATAGAATTCACTGAACAAATATTTAGTTTCCATCAAAAATTGTATTGGTTCCCTGGAACCGGAAACGGGAATTCCTGGTTCAAAACTTTACTGCCGGGTTAATTGTTGGAGCTTAGAGGCAGGCCCTCCGAGAGACTCAGAGAGACCCGGGCTACTTCCACGTTTTGAGGCCCCTCACCGTATTATAATTTTCAAAAATTCCAGCGTTTAAGCAATACGTAACCTACTTTGGTGATCGGGGTTCGCTGAATGAACACAGCGGGTTACATTGGGGGTAGGGGGTTCAAGGTTTCACTATATTGCACTGTTTCATAAAACCTTCTGGCCCCTTAAAGAAAAGATATAATCCGAAAAAATGTTTCGCTTGCAGTGCTTTCTACGCAGCCAATAATGCAGGCCACATTGAAATGACCCTCTAGAGCAGTGCTTCCCAAACCACATCAGTGGTTGCGAATCTCTTGGCGGGCCGCATTGGAAGTTGCCAATTATTCGGCGGGCCGGATTAGACTTTAAATCGGCAATTTTGTATATATTTTGAGGTGCCATATAAGTGAAAAATCATGTCTAAATAAGGTTTTCATGCCAAACATTTCAATATTTAATTTTATTATCAAAATTTAAAAAAAATGTATGAATTTGTGTGTTAAATTTTTCAAATTGATTTTTCGCCTTTGCTTCGCGGGCCGCACTATAATCGTTCGTGGGCCGCATTTGGCCCGCGGGCCGTAGTTTGGGCACGACCTAGAGAAAGTGAGTGCAAAATGAAACATTCTGTGCGTTACATAATCAAGAGGAGAGAGGGGAATCTAATTCAGGGTTACGCAGGATTATATCGATTATGAAAAAATGGCGAAGTTGGGTTACGTAATACTTGAACGTCCTGCAAGAACAATGTAAGAACATCGTATTTTATATTTCTTTTTTGAATGCGCTATTCAACATTCTTTGCTGATATTTCGATGGATAAAAGATATATAAATAAATATGTAAGCTAATGATTTTTTTTTCGTTTTAAAAACTTAGATGGCTTTGATAACAATTTTTAAACCATCAAATCTTACGGCTTGCTAAATGCACCTACGTACCAATTTTCATTGTGTTATCTCGTAGGATTAATAGTTATGAAGAATTAAAAGCGCGACGGATTACTTTCATACGTTAAGCCTATGTGTATCTGAAATTGAAATCGGCGTAAAATAACGTTTTAAAAATATTAATTTCTGGAAAACGAGGTAGCCTGGAACAAATATCCGAAACACTTATCTGCTTATTTTCGATAAATTTTTATCTGTAAAAATTTCGTTAAAATCCGTTTACCAATTTTCGCAACCTCTCTTTCTAGGTTACGTGCAATTTAATAGTTTATGCTAAGTATTGCGAGACCAACCAATCCCTCTTTTCCCATTGTTGTGAGGTGTTAATACTTAATCCGCTTTAGCACGCTGGAAGTGCGTTCACTCGAAGCCACTGATGCAGGTAAACTAAGGAAAACACGCAATGCAATTGTGATATTAGGAAACACCCCATATAGTCCACGTTCGAGTTTTTCTTGTAGCAATTCCTTTGGCCTCGTGGGCGGCAAGTATGCCTGCGGTAAAGGAGAGAATATTTGAGCGAAGGGAAGTCCCGTCTTCAGCTTCTCGGAAAGGATAAGGTTTTAGGCTAAAATTGACATTTGGTGAGGCCCTCTTTTCGACGAGACCCCCTGTTTACGCCTCATGCACCTGTGCAAAAATCCGCCCCTGAACAAGTGCCAAATGGCCCTCCTGGCTCCCCTCTCGTAGGGCTTGCATATAGGCTATATCCAATATCAGAAGGCTACGGTTTTACTGTATTTCTGTTCTTTGTAAAGTCTTGAACCTTTTTTCGCAGTTCCTTAAAATATTTATTATCATTTAACTTATTTAGAATTTGTAGAAAATTTACAGGTATAGAGAAAGTCATGTGTTGGCCACATCAGATTTTTTTGTTAGTTACTCAAAAGCATGATACTAGTATTAGTAGTATTATGTTCAAAAGGAAATCTTTTTCTTCGAAATATTCTCAAATGCATTTGGTTTTATTTTTAACGCAAATCACATTCGCTTTGTTGTTGAACTTAATGTCACGTTATAAGGTAAGAATAAATTCGCGAATGATATATTTTCATAATTCAAAACTTTAGAAAAAAATTCTCTTTTTTCAAATTTTAAAGAATAATCTTTCTCATTTTGAATTGATTTGCAAATATCTTCTTCTAAATATTTATTTTTGGGGGATAATTGCTACAGTTAAAAACTGTGCCTCCTTGATGCTTTCCGAAAGAATAGGCTAATGCCGGTTTTCCATCTTCCTTTCTGTGCGGGTGTCTGTGCTTAACGCCGCCCTTCTCACTGTAAACGGAGCTTGCAAGAAAGCCTGCGCAAAACCGCGGCCCAGCTAAGAAATAAAAGAGGACGGCCTTCATGTCTCTTGTGTCCGTTTGTATTTATTTATGTATGTATCTCCATTCTTTATAATTTGTAATGAACTATAGGGCTCTGATCTTTCTTTTTCTTTGACGTCAGTTATGTTTCTGTTATTAGGGTGATATATTCCTCCTGATGGCAATAAAGCTAAAAGCAGTCCCAGTAGACATGCTGATAATCCAGGTATATATGCCAACGTCAGCTCATGACGATGAAGAAATAGATGAGATCTATGAGCAAATTAATGAAATTTACGAAGAAGACGGAAGAGGAAAGGTAAACTGCATAATAATGGGAGATTGGAACAGCATAGTCGGAGAAGGACAGGAAGAAAATGTTGTCGGGCAATACGGACTTGGGAAGAGAAATCGAGGAGGGGAGAAACTCGTAGAATTCTGCATCAATAATGACCTTGTAGTGACTAATACATGGTTCAAAAACCATAAACGAAGGTTATACACATGGAAAAGCCCAGGAGATAGAATGAGATGCCAAATAGATTACATCCTTGTAAAACAAAGATTTAGGAACAGCATAAAGAACGCCAAGGCATTGCAAGGAGCAGACATTGATTCAGATCACAGCCTTCTAATACTTGACGTGAGTACAAAGCTCAAACAAATAAGAAAAACGAGAAGAGAAATACAGACCTGGGACCTAGAAAAACTGAAAGAAAGGCAGGATGTAGTCAGCATGAAGTTGGAAGATAACCTAAGAAAGTTGGAAAACAAACCGAAGACCGTCGATATAGAATGGGATGAAATTAAAACCAGTATCAAGGATACCTTGAGATTGGAGATTGGAAAACAAGAGAAGAAAATCAGAAAACCATGGATCACGAAGGAAATGCTGGAGAAAATGGATGAGAGACGAAAATGGAAAAACGTTAACAGTGAAGAAGGTAGAGCCAACTATAGGCGTATAAACAATGAGTTGAGAAGGGTAACAGATAAAGCTAGAGAAAATTGGCTAAAAGGAAAATGTGATGAAATAGAACAAATGGAGAAATTAGGACGGTACGATATGATGTACGCTAGGGCACTGGAATTAGAAGATAAGAAGTCTAATGGAATTTGTGGTAAAGGAATTATGAATACGGATGGGAAGATAGTCTCAGAAACAAAGGATGTAGCACAGGTATGGGAAGAATACATTAAGGAATTATACAGCAAACAGACAGGAGCGGCAAAAATAGAACTGGAAAATGAGGAAAACATTGAAGAAGATAACTTAGGACCAAGTATTATGGAGAGCGAAGTAGAAAAAGCGATAGTGGAACTTAAGAAGGGGAAAGCCACGGGCAGCGATGGAATACCGGCTGAGATACTTAAAGTCATAGGATCAGAAGGACTAAAAGCGATCACGAAATTAATTAATAAGATTTACGACACGGGAGAGTGGCCTCAGGATTTCCTAGAAGTAACAATGATCCCTCTAAAGAAGAAGCCAAAGGCAATGCAGTGTAAAGATTACAGAACTATAAGCCTTCTGTCACACACATCGAAGATCATCACGAGGATTCTTAATAAAAGGCTGGAGAAAAAGGCAGAAGAAATAATAGGAGAAGATCAATTCGGTTTCAGAAAAGGACGAGGAACTAGAGATGCTATAGGAGTAGTTAGAATCATATCAGAAAGGGCAATAGAATACAGTCAAGATATCTGCGCATGTTTCGTAGACTGGCAGAAGGCCTTTGATAGAGTAAATTGGGTAAAGTTGATGAAGATATTAAAGGATATAGGTGTAGACTGGAAAGACAGGAGACTGATTAGGAATCTATATGAGAATCAAGTTGTAAAGGTCAGGTTTGAGAATGTGGACACCTGCGGAATAAATATCGGTAGAGGAGTAAGACAAGGATGCTGCCTATCGCCAACCCTATTCAATATATATGGAGAAAGTCTAATGCAAGAAGCTTTAGAAGGCACAGGGGATTTCAAAATTGGAGGAAGGATTATAAGAACAGTAAAATACGCAGATGATCAAGTACTTCTAGCAAGAAAGGAAGAGGAGCTACAAAAAATGATAAATAGACTAGTGATAACAGGTAGAAAATATGGTATGGAAATAAATACAGAAAATCCAAGGTCATTCGAATATCGGGTAAAGAAGAGAATCTGAACATAACTATTGGGGGAAAGCCATTAGAACAAGTTTCAGAATATAAATACCTTGGAAGTATCATAACACGAGAGGCAAAATGTACGGATGAGATCAAAACTAGAATAGGAAAAGCAAAAGCGGCTTTCAGGAGAAAGAAACAACTACTTACAGGGAATATAAGGGAAGATATCCGCAAGAAGTTGATAAAATGCTACGTATGGAGTATAGCATTGTATGGGGCAGAAACATGGACGCTAAGGAAAAATGACATCAAATACTTGGAAAGCTTTGAAATGTGGACTTGGAGGAGAATGCTGAAGATAAAATGGACAGATAGGATGAAAAACGATGAAGTGCTACGAAGAATAGGAGAGAAGCGAATGATTATACAGACTATCAGAAAGAGGAAGGCTAACTGGGTTGGACATTACCTGAGGAGAGAGAGTATGATTAAAGACGTGTTAGAAGGAAAACTAGATGGGAAAAGGGAAAGAGGTAGGAAAAGGTTTCAGCTGATAGACGATCTGAAAGGGAAAGAGAGTTATCAAGATATAAAGAGGACAGCGGAAAATAGGAGTATATGGAGAACCAGGTTTAACCATGAATAATCACGGACCTGTCTACGGACAGACTACCTATGATGATGATATTCCTTTAGTCCCAACTTAATGAAAGTTTTTTTTTCCATATAGACCTATAACGATAAGTTCGCGGGCCACTGTTGGTCTTTAATCAGAGGTTGAGAACATGTGAAATAATCCAGGTTTCTCTATAAATAATTTGCGTTTCTTTATGACGCCAAAAGTTAATTTGGGACATTTTTAACTGCTAATGTCCGTTAAAATCGGCAAATAAAACTCAGAGAGAGGGGACGAGTAGAAGGTTATAATAGGATTGGTGATGACGAATTGAGAAGATTTAAAATCTGACCATGCAATTAACAACCATGTTACCAAGTTATCGGTGTACGTTTATTTATACATTATTACTCTGCAAGCCGTTAGTGGTGCACGGCCGCAAAACACAGTACCAATAGCTGGAATGTGCTTTTTCAACACATATTGAAAAATATTATTCGGAAGCCGCTGATTGTGCTGCGATAGGTTGCTGATGCACAGAATTAGTCCACTTGAGTTAGAGAGAGTGATAGCTAAGAGCCAGATGTGCACGTTAACTACAAAGTAGTCACCCGCGAGAAGATGTGACTCATCGTTCATTATTAGAAAAATGAACTCTATATATTTAGGTTTTAATTAGTTTTCTTAGGAACTCCAATAAATATTACATAAGCGACTTGCCTTTTCGGTTGTGAGCCAATAGAAAGAGTTCTAAAAAAAGGCGTCCCAGAGGAATTTGACAAATAATATACTCCTGCAAAGTCCATAAAGTAAGCATTTCAAGAAATGATATAAACTAAGAAAGCGAGAGAAGTGAAATTATTTGTGTTGGAGAGTAGTGATGAATTCGACGGAAATGAAAAGCCTAAGAGGGAAAAGCGAAAGAAACAATCGGAAAAAAGAAATCACGGAGAACAATTTCAAAATGAAAACGGAAAAACGTTTCTCTCATTAATTCTATTCGAATTAAACTTGTAAAAGATCTATCCAAACATAAACAGATGGCGGCATTTGCTTGCAGCGCAAATAATTGTTTGCAAAAAAATCACGCAAAAATTTAGTTAGTTTTAACAATACTGGTATATTGTATTACTCTAAGAAAGAAAATGTTAATATCTTATTTATACAGCGAGTCATTTTCCCGCTAGCGAATTATGGATGCTAAGGTATCGAAAACACTCAAGGCGGCTCATATAAATGCCTTTTCAAGAGAGCGCTGAACTTCTCACAGAACGCGCGCGTAATTAAAACGAGCTTGACGCAACGAAGGAAGATGTCTAAACGCGAGGAGTTGAGGTGAAAAATGATACCGATATTTTCTCCGCGACTGGAGAGGAAAATAAAGTATGCTGGTCGCGTATCCCTTCGGAGTCGCATCCGCTTCAATATTTAAATCCATTCTCCATGGGAACTCCATTTCTCAATCCACATTTCCAATCAGAGCCGAGGGACGCCTCTCCACCCATCTCTTCCTCCTCTTCCCCCACCTATTCTCCTCCACCCCCACCTCCTCTCCCACACCCCTCCAGCTCTTCTCCACCTCCTCTCCCCCACCCCCCGAAGCGACCTACCAATCGAAAGAACTCGGCTCGCAGATTGGATTCGAGGCCTCGAAAGTGATCTCATCCCGCGTCACCGGATCGATCATCAATCCACGGCCGAGGAGGTGATCGATGATAAATCACTCTGCACGCCCTCCACCACCACTTCTTCCTCCTCCCCCGCGATGCCCCCACTCCTCGCGCTCTCTCCTTCGCCTCATCGCCGCCCGACCGTCGCATCGCGGCTCTCCTTGAGTGACGTCCAGACATAAACGAATCGCTCATCTTTGACGGCACCTCGCGGTGAGAGATTGAAATAGAAAGATGAGATGGTGCGAGGGTAGTGCGGAGGAGAAGAGGAGATTAAAAACAAAAAAGGAACTTTAGGCGATCGGTTGGGAAAAGGGTATTGGCAGGTTGCGTGATCTCCAAGGTGTGCGTCGGATGTGTTACAAATGAGCTGGGGATTGAGTGATATTGGTATCGAGGGAGAGAGAGAGAGAGAGAGGAGGAAGGCATGTGGAGGCGAGTTGTGGGGACGAGAAGGTGGCAGGAGTGGGGCGGGGGCGGAGGGAATGGCGGGTCGTTGTGAAAGTGCCTGCGAGGGATATACATCCGTGGAAGGATTCTTGTTAGTTTCTCGCCACGTCCAACATTTCGTTCCGTACAAATGGTTGCGATAGAAAAGCCCTTTGGAAGATTTAATGGCCTCGTTTGACATTAAGACGGCAGAGAGACTCCGTTGTATCCATGCGCGAATTTAAAATCGTGAAACGCTCGATTTAACCTGCTGTCACAAAATAAATAATATGTCATTTTCACGCGTCTCTTTCATTGCCCTTTAAACACTGCCCGTTTGAATTTGAATACAGCAAAAATAAATTCTATAATTGTATTATTGGAGTTTCTGAAGAGAAACCCCAATAAGTGAGCCAGCTCAAACATTATAAATTAAACTGAATTATTAATTAATTGGTATTTACTGATTAAAACATTTACAAGATATTATGAAAAAAACTTTGTAGAAAAATGTGTTGCTGTTTTTGTATGAACAATTGGCTCTTTAAAAAAATCCAGCTTTGCGTTGCGCGCGAGTCGTTCTTCGTGAAACAATTCTCTCTCACGCGACGCCTTTAAGCTGTACGTTCACCAGAGGCTCCTTCGGATTCGTCAATGTCAATATGGATTTACTATGCACAATATTTCACTCTTTCCCTCTTTCAAGAACAATTTAGTTGAAAAATTAAGATGGAAAGGATGAGATACTCCATTCCTGCTCGTCACGGCACCTCGAGGGCCATTTCACGACCCCTCCACCAACGAACGACCCCTTTCACTCCTATAGCGGCACCCTACATCTCCCCTCCACTCCTCCCTCCCATTCTCTCTCTCCGCCTCGCCTTAATACCTCCCTCGACTCCTCCCCCCCCTCTCTCTCTCTCTCTCTGCCACCAACAGCTTGAACTCCGACCTCATTCTGCCGTCCACATTCCAACTCCTTACACCTGACTCCTCCCCGAGACTCCTATGCCACCTTTGCCCCCCTCCCCTCCCCCCCTACCCCCCACACCCACTCTTTCCCTCCCCGCTCATCTCTCCTCCTTCCTACAACTCACTCCTTAATATTCCCAACATGGCTGCCTGACCTCGCTTCTTCTCCATCCTAACCTCTACGCCCCAAACACGAAATAGACTTTGCCATCTCTCGAACACTGTTGCAAGGCACAAGTGAATTATGTGCTACTCTCAAGTGGCATGTGAGAGTTTTTTCTCTTCCACTTATACATCTGCGGTAACAGTATATAGTACACGCAATTGGAAGATACCTTTCAAGATACTCTCTCCAACAGTTTCTATTAAGATTGTTTATGGATATTTGGAATCACCAGGTTACAGTCACTAATATCAGAGGTTTAGATTGGAAAGTAGATCCAAGAAACAAAGTCCGCGGAATATTAACTTGAAGGAGTCGCGTTGTATCGCCTTGAGGGGAAAATATCCGTAGGAAACTCGAGTTTCTAAATAATTCATGATAAAAATACATGAAAACAGAATTTTTAAAATTTTCATCGCATCAGAATTACTATTAGAACTTAAGTATGACTTAGAAAGGCAGCGATCACACGAGAACACTTCATTTAAAAGGCAGAGGTTTCGGAACGATGGATTTTCGGTTGTTTAATAAAAATATTATGGATGGCAAAATGAGTTTTAATGAGTGTTAAGAACCAAAAGAATTAAAGGACAGCCCCATAAGATAAGATTTGATAGAAGTTACGTAAAAGATAAACGACTCTTTAAGAATTATTATCTGAGTGAAAACATTATAATCGAATAAACGTACAATGAAATGGGTCTTTGAAATGTCTCCGTTACACTTGCTACTGTTAACATTGATGCCCCATATTCGAGTGTCGCTTATAAAATTCATGAATTCCCCAAAATATTCCCTCTAATGTAGAACTTAAGTAAATTTGTTTGTTAATATGCCTGAAATAAAAATATATGAATAAAATGACGTTATCTAAAAGACAATGGACCGAAAAATAGCTCCTCTATAAAAAAATTCCAATTAGCGCAATTCAAAATCTATAAAATTTATTTATAACGAAAATTATTTTTCTTTTTCACTGTGGAAAAACTAGCAATGATGCACAGAAGATGCGGCTTCGATAATTAATTCCTATGGCTACGAACATTATTTATTTCTAATGAGCTACGAGAGAAAAGCACGACGCCGCTTCTTATTACGAAAAAGCTGGTAATTACATAAAGATAAAATAAGTTACTGCATAAAATAAAAAGTCATCTTTATTAATTTTGTTCATTTACAGTGCAATCTTTATAATCCGAGCTCCCAGAAATCCGAACTGATTCTCAACATTAGGCGTAAAGTGCCGGTTAAACGAAGCGGGCGTCAGAAAGTGAAATTTGAAGCTTTTATTTTGTAACAAATTTGGACACAGATGTCCACTACTAATGCCTCTTGCGGCTGTACAGATCAGTGGTGAGCAACTCACGGCCCGCGGACCGTATGCGGCCGTTAAGAGCGTTTCATGCGGCCCGCGAAGAATGATCAAAAAGAGATTTCACCCAAATTCATATCTTATACATTCAAATTACGACAATAAAACACTCAATATTGAAATTTCAACCCTAAAAAACTAATTTTGACGTGATCCTCAGACTCTTTTGTTGACGTCCGATTTAAAATCTAATCTGGCTCGCCGAAGCATTGACAACTTGCCAATTCGCAGCCGCCAATGCGGCCCATCACGTAGGAAAGATTGCCCGCCACTGGTATAGATGATCCTTTGAAACGTTGTTTGAAAAGGAATGAGCGATAATCGGCACCGCCGGCCGCCGGGACGATATCGCTCTTTACTACTGCCGCGGCCCACTGTGGAGTACAACTTTCCCGTCCATCAACGCGGATCTCTCGTAGTCATTTTATCGATCTGTAATTCCATTAATTGGTGTTTTATTTACAGAAATTTAATACTTGATAGATTTTTCCTCGTTATTTTACATGAATATTGATTTTTACTGTATATCTGTTAATGAATGCGGGTGTTATTTAGAGGCATACGGAGATACCAAACATAATCGTTGCAGAATTTCACTTGAAGAGGATATTTTATTTTAATCCGTTTCTATGTTTCTCACCTTTTAAGTATTTTTACTGAAATGAAATCCTTCAAAATATTTCTGCTGCAATAATTGCCTTAATTGGATGGTTTCTTAATTTAATGTGTATGTGACGCTCATTTTAAGTATTGGCTCCATAGGGCAGAATTTTTCAAAAAATAGGGTGGCGATAGATATACATTATAATGAATATTTTCTTCTTAAAAACGTGGTCATTTACTTAGAATCCAGTAATCAGAACAACTAAATAATCCGAACACGCCCTTGCATTAATTAGTTCGTATTATTGAGGTTGCACTGTAATTAGTTAAATTATTTTTATTTTTTACATCAGACGAAATAGTATAACATATATAGGTACTCAGAATAATTGACACTGCTAGCTATATTGAATTTCACAAACGCAATGATAAAATACGTGAGATAGGCAGTAGGACGGAGAGATATGGAAGCGCATATTTCCTAGGAAGATTAGAAATCATATTACATAGAGTATTTAAGACTGAATTTCAGATTTGCACTGCACCACCTGCTACCATCCGTCTGGTGGCTTATAGGATATTATGCAGATTTATATGTAGAAATGATGACGCTTAGATGATCAAATATAATATCCTTTTTGTGATAAAACGACTCACTCCAAGTGAGTGGAACCCGTAGAGGATGGTGGAAAGTAAAAAAAATGCGATTGCGTTCAGACACAGGAGAAGCCAAAGAACAAACAAACAATAGGTATACTTATCTAAAAAATTACGATTTATACGCCACGAACAGATTACAGAACGATAATAAGTGCTAGGAACTGTTTTATGAGTAAATGGGGGAGGAACAAAATGAAGACGGACACGATGGATGACATACGAAGGTTTGATTGGAAGGGGAGGAGAAGTGCAAGGGACACTGTGGCACTTGACAACTGAAGAACGCAACGGTTGTTCCGTACTCGAGGACTAATGATGATCGCAGAAATACACAGCATGTAAGTCGATTATTTTTCGCGAAAAGAAATTTCATGCCTAGAGAGAAATGGGAATTTGTTGACTAAAGGAAATACTATTGGAGTTAAAAAAATCTGTTAAAATAATGATGAAGGGATAGAATTGCATAGATAACTTAGAAACACTTTGGTAATATGGCGGTCGACGATAACATTAAAAACCTGAGACGGAAGGTCGATAATATGGAATTCTTCCATTTAATTCATTTTTATGCTATCAAATACTAAGATGCGAAGGTCTTTCAATATTTCTTTTGTGTTTGGCGGAGGAGATATTAAAAAATTCAAGATATAAGTACTTTCATCCGAGTAAAAAAGTCTAACAAATGCGATTATAATAAATAATAGTGTTCAAGCCCATACATATGATGGGTATGCACGGATTAAGTATTTAGTTTAAAGCACTTTCCATTCTTGCTCCTCCTCCTCTTCCACTCTTCCATCCTCCTCCCACCCATTCTCCCTCCCCCTCCCCTCTCTCCTTCTCTGGAAAACAGACATCCTAGCTACAATCTCGCCCTAATAAAGACCATTATCTATTTTTCTCTTCCTTTCCCCACTTCTCTGTCTCCCCCCTCTCTCTCTCTCTCTCTGATACTAGAGGCAAGAAACAACCTCCTTATCCCTCATCACAGGACTAACATCTACAATAAATCCTATTAAGTTTCCGATTGCCGACTTTGGAATAACTTTGATCAGAATTTAAAAACATCTCCCTCTTTAAACTCTTTCAAATGCATATGTCTAACTCATCTTCTAAAATATCAAAGCAACCCTTAATCATCTCCTCATTCATTATACTTACTCAATACTTCCTGTTTTTTTCTTTTGTACATAAATACTAATATTTCCCGCAACTCCTCTTCTTTGTGTTATTGTTGAGGGTACATTTATTATGTATATATTGTATATTTTTCCCATTGATCAATTTTTTTTCTCTTACACATTCATTGTAATTTTATCTTAAATATTTTTCTCGTTTATTTATTTATTATTATTATATTTTTCACCTGTTTTATTAACATATAATTTTTTATTTTTCACTTTATTGTGTTATTGTATCGTTCATATTGTTATTTTATGTAGTTAGAGTTTTCACAGGTTTTTTCCACCCCCTTCCCTTCGTGGGTGTTTTCCTGCAGGGGTTTTTACTAGGGTGACCAAGCCAGGTCCTTCCTTGGTTTTTTCCATAAATACCTTGTCTTTCTTAGAAGTTTTTCCTGAAAATGTACCTATACATCTCTCTCTGTCTGTATTAGTCTTTTATTATCTTAATCGTTTTTATGTAATTTAATGTTTTTAATATAATGTAACTTAACCCTGACGAAGGGATAAATGTAAGAGTGAACCTTATGGTCTAAATTTCGCCTGAATAAAGACTTTATCTATCTCTCTTTATCTCTCTCTTCCTCGCTACCTCTCCCCCTCTCTCTCCTTCTCTGAAAAAATAGGCTTTCTGGTCTCAATATCGCCTTAATAAGAAACTTGATCTATTGCCCCCATTCTCCCTGCCTCTCTCTCCTTCTCTCTCACTCCCTGTCTCTCCTCCTGTCTCTCTCATTTTTTTCCTATTACTCCTTCTCTCTCACGTACTAAAACAATCAAAGCACTCTCTCTTTACGCATATAGTATAAGGGTTGAAATGACAATGCAATCTCAAGGTTTAACAATGACACGGTCTGTAAGGCAACATATTGTTAAAAAGCTTAAAATTTTCAAATAAATATGATTTAAACGTATAACTTAAGTGATTTAGAATAGTAGGCGAAATGCGACGATAAGAATAATAAAAAACGGTCTTTATCTTTATTTAAAGATCCTAGGTCAATTCTTTATTATTTTAATTTGAAAAAGAATAAAATCCTGTAAGTCGAAAAATCGATTTTTACGAGTTATCTTATAGGAAACAAATTATCTACTGGTGTCGAACCCGGATCATTTTTGTTGATTTATTTTCATAAATGGCTTTTACTATAAGAATCAAGCATTTGTACCAAATTTCAATCTTATACCTACTCGGAAAGTTTGTTAAAAATAGTATTACAGTTATCATAAATAGTTAATATTAGTCAAGCGTGACTGGATTTCTTCGCTCATTAGGATGGTTTCCAAATGAAACATTTCCTTATGAAATGGTCCTGTCTGTGTGTATGTGTGTGTGTGTTCCCTACTAACAACTTTTGCACTAATGAACCGATTTCCATGAAACTTTGTATGAGGCTCGTGCTGCCAGGGCACACCTCCGGGCTATATTTTATTTGACAAAGATTGAAGTCCCGGGTCAAATTCCAGGGACGTTTTTCACTATTTCTTTTACATATAAAGTCTCAAATCCATCGTGCGGAGATGTTTTCTTTAATATTTTAAAATATCTTAAAATTGTGATATCGGTGCGAGGTTTGACTGTTCTAAGGGGAAATGAATATCATCGAATTTTGATAATTGATCGTATTTTCTAGAATGTCTAGTAAAACAGCTCTTTTCTCATAACTACTCAACTTTTGGTTAATTATTTTCCTGGAGATGTTTAAATCACGAGGATTTTTTAATTCCTTATTGGCGGTGTTGGTAGGTTTTGTATTCCATTCAAAAGTATAATTTTATCGTATTGTACAATAGATGGCACTGTTCATACTTATATGATTGAGTGTTGATGCTTCGGTTTTCTAGTTGATCCAATATTGTAGTTGCTCTGACAGGCATTTTAATAGCTATGAATTATAAATTCAAGAATAAAATATTTTTTGTCTGGAACACATCTGGAGTTTTTACGAGGAAGACAACGGAAGAGCACGATCGTTGAAAGAATTTCCGTTTTACGAACGCTTTTCAGGAACGCATGTCGTTCGTTGAACAAGAGTTGCCTGTATATAAGTATTATTGGGCTCTCGCGTAATTTCATTCAACCGATTGGTTGCTATAGGGCGGATAATAAGACTAAACTCTTCCACAGAGCACTTAATGTATGCGTTGTCATAAATTATCTGAAATTGGATATGTACAGTCACATTAGCGAATTTTAGAATAATATTGGAAAAGCGTCATAGATAAACAAAGAATCTAAATAAATGCATTTTCTACTAGACACGTTAAAATTATCGATCTTTCATTAGTTTTCTTAATATCTCATTTATTTCAGATGAGTGAAACATATCATTCGGAAAATTATAAAGACGAGGTTGTATGTCTCAGTTGGTAAAATATTTTCAAGCCGAAGATAAAAAAAATATTACTGTCAATCCGTAAAATATATTTTATGTATGATAATTGTTAGGATCATTTGATAAATAATACTTAACAGAAAGCGCTTGGTTATTAAAGCAAACAGCATTACTACGGCGATGAATTGATTGGGTAAACAAGTAGTTTTTGAAAGAACTGATCTGCCTACTTTCCTTTCAATACAATTTAATATATAACAGGTAGGGATGCACACAGATTTCCAATGATACAGAAGTGCTTTTCGTGAAATTCGTTGTAGTATAATCGCATGCTAATGTATTGGCTATGAAATCAGAAAATTATTTTTTTTATACTGTGGTAACCCTGCATTTTTGATCCATTCTAAACAAATTCATCTCGTTTTCCCATTCTATACTCACCCTACACGAAATTTATTTGAAATATGTTCAGCCAATACCTTTGAAATTCATAGTTACAGAAAATTCTAACCTTGATATTGTGATAGCTCTGTTTAGTCGATCCGGTTAAAATATAATATATTGGTTATTTATTTATATGAAGAATAAATATACTATATTTGGTTAAAATGTATTAGTTCAGTTATCTAGAAATACGTGTAAAAGAAATATTATTTATTTTTTTACTGTGGTAGCCCTGCTCCTTAGCTCCGCTTTAAACATGTTGATTTCACTATGATATGTTGTACAAATCTTATATACACAATTTAATTGAAATCTGTTCAGCCAATTCCTTCCAAATTCTTAATTAATGAAAGAGTTTAATTTGTAATTGTGGCCCCCTGTTTGGCAGATTCGCTTTAAATATGATAATATGGTTTTTTATATTAGCGTATATTATAAGTATTAAAATTGGTAAAAATTAATGCCGACAGATCAACACAAATACGTGCAAAATACTTTTTTAATTCCTTGTATTGTGGCAGCCCTGCTATCTATATCTATACTTAACATCCTGTTTTTGTTATTTTATGTTGCATGCCTACTTCAAACAATATTTCGGTGAAATCGGTTTTGCCAATTCCTTCGAAATTCATAATAACCGAAAAGTTTAACTTTGCAATTGTGTCACCCCTGATCCCTTGATTCTGTCCAAATATGTCCATTTGGTCATTAATTTATGTGCATATTCTATGGATGGACATTTTCAAGTATGTACCGACTATAAGGAGGGAAATATATCAGTGGCGTATTTATGGTGCATTTACTGATGGATCAGCCTTAGATAGACAGTTGTAATAGATATCCTATAGCATGGTGTAACCGGTGTGGTTGTTCTGGGATTAATTGGGATATAAATAATGTTTCTCGAAAGCCTGGACAAAGGTTGAGACATTTCACAAAGCGGGATGAGTGAAGAAAAAGAGGGACTGCCCCTCCAAATGTGGTACGGTTGGTCACCCTACTCTAGGTGGCAGTTTATGGCTTGGTACAAGAGTTTTTTCTTCTACGACATAGAATTTCTTATTAGTCATATGAATTACTTGTCGTAATTACTTATTCGCGAATCAGCTAAATTTTATTGCTTTTATTTCAGTTTTTATTCACCATCAGTTCCTAATTTTTCCAGCTTTATGAAAACACATTTTCATATCATCCAGCATACGGTATATATACTTATCTTGAGACCATAAACTTCTTATATTCATTTCGTAATCATCAGTTCTTTCTGTATATATTATTCAGCAGAATACTAGTAGACCCCTTTACTTTGATGTAATCAAATAGTAGATTATTATCCGGAGCTTAATTTTATAGATTAATTGGAACAAACGCAATATTATCGACCAGCATCTATTGCATTTCATTTACACCTTAATTTCTCAACAATAGAGATTCCATTATGAGTCGATAATGTTTTGGACGCACAGTTGTCTGCACAGCGAATACATAGTGTTTCCACTTTGTTTCACATTCATTTCGTCAGAACCGTCCCAAACGCATGTGCCGAGGCATTTTAGTGGTCACGAGAGGTTTCCGTGCTTTTATTGTGAAGATGTGACTGTAAATATCTAAAGGCAGGAGCGCCAAACTATCCCGAGCCATTAAACAAGCTTAAACCTACATATCGGAGAAAATTAGCAGACGGCGCTCATAAAGATGAAAAGTGATGATAGTGCACTTTTACGCCGAAATGATAATGAATCGCCGCCGTCGGCTGAGATTTCCGCCGCCCCCTCACTTTTACGCCGGCGCATTGATTTAGACGGCCATTATGTCTTAAATTTCAACATGAATATTTTACGTCATATTATTTATTTGCATTCAGTGTATTATTCACAGTTATAAAAATGACACTCGACTATAATCTTTATAAGAGACGCCCTTAAAATCCAAAATAAATCAAGCACAAGTTTCATTAATGGCGCAGTTGGTGCCATTTTCAACAATGTCTATTTAAATCAGATATGCGCAATCAGTGTCACGGCACTGAATCTCGGGGTTAATAGACATTTCCTGTTTACAAATTTTTCTGGTGATTGGGTATGCTCGACATGCTAGCAGAGAAGCAAATTTTTAAACATCTTTTTCCGCAGGAAAAGACAATTTTTTAAAAACGGGATGTTTGTTGAAAAACGTATGCATATAGCATAACTTTTCAAAAACTATATATACGACATCCATCAGACTTTGGTGCGTTTCATTTAATTTTTATCTAAAAAGATAAGAATGTGTGAATGTGAACTACGACGAAACTTTTCACCTTCCGTCTCTTGGTATGTCTCTTTGACACACCCAATAGCTTTTCAACTACGGTAAAAGTGCAATAGGCTTTTTACATCACCTTGGTGTTACCCTCATCTACCCTCTTCCTCAAGTGTATAAGCTTCCCTCACGCTTTTCTGATAAGACCCTTTTTCAGCCTCGGAGAGAAGACAGTAAACGGATTGTGGGTATACATTCATAGACACCCATCAAAATTTACTTCTAGATGATAACAAGAAGCATTCCTATCAGCTGGTATTTAATAGGGTTAACTGGAGAGCAGTACATTTGATTTCAAAATTCTAGAGAGAATTTATAATATACCATCATCTATGTGAAAGGACTGACGAACGAGATTTCAACCAAGACACACGCTCTATGGAGTCCTTTATATAGAATAAGTGCTTTGTAAGGAGGTATACTTGTGTTGAATACTCGTATTTGTTTTATTCCCCATGCTATGCCCAGCTTCCAGCACCTTAAACGTAAGCTCCCACTGGTGCACGCCGCGGCACGGCGCACCTCCGCACGGTATTTCGACCCATTCACACTCGAGCACGCAGAGGCACGTTTTCTGATGGGGGAGGGTTCGCGGCACTGTCTATGCAGTGAGATTTGTGACATTGTGAATGACGGACGCTTGCATGAGGTGCCGTAACTAGGGCGGGGCAAGCGGGGCATCTGCCCCTGGCAAAACTAAAGAAGGGGTGCAAAAATTGTTAATGGCAAGTTGTGCGAGGTTGCATGGCACAAGGACGGTGGCGATGTCTCTAATATACTTGCTACAGACATTACGCACAGCAGAAATTATAAATTTCGATGATGTTATTGATGAGTTTGCTTCATTAATATCACGTAGAATAACTCTTTAATATTAAAATATTTATACACACTGTATTTAAATTATGTATGTATATTTATAATTATGTATTTAAATTATGTATATTTATAGTGAGAAATTACGTCTTTTATAGTTTATTTTTATTTATTAATTGTTCAGCCAATATCCATATAGTAAAAAATATAGGTATTAGAGATTTTTTTATATTTGGTATTTTGCCCCGGGTGCTAAAATAACTAGTTACGGCGCTGCTTGCATGTGACAATGCTTAATGATTAAATAATAATTGTTACCCTGTTGTGCGAGGAAGGAGAGAAACGGCTACGATGTGAATGGGTGCACGATATTTGGAGGACCAGGGACACAGATGGAGAGTTCAAGACATTGTTTAATAATTTATTACAAGTCCAAGTCTTATTTTCGTATGTCTCAAACAAAATTTCTTGAGTTATTAATTATTGTTGAATCTGACTCCTGGAGACGGCACGAGTCACGTGGTGACGGAAGCAAGCGACTCCTGCCGAATGTTAACGAAACTCTTCGACAGCCGTGGGAACGCGTGCAAGACCCACTCACATTGAGGCACAGCGAATCACGGCGCTGTAGAAAGGTTGCAGAGGCGTGGCACGCTCCGGCTTAAGTGGGAACGGGTTGATTTAATAACATGGAAAGAATATTTTATGCCGCGGCGTGCATGAGTGGGAGCCTACCTTTATTAGCACTTCCTCTCTCTCCTACTCTCTACTTCTTCAATCAACCACCATATTTTCTCTCTCTCTCTTTTGCACTCATCAATATAAACAAAAATTCTCCCTCCGATCTCCTGCCTTCCACTTTATCCCACACCAAGGTTGCCAACCGTCAGTAAATTTACGGACAGTCCATAAAAAGATCAAAAATTGGACGTGTCCATAAGGTCCGTAGAAATATGTAGATGTCCGTAAAAATGCTAAGAAATTTCCAGAGGTTTAAAGCGGTGGTAGACAACTTTTTTGTCGGCGTACCCCTTAAAATATTTTTGACGAAGTTCGTGACTTCTGTTATATTGTAAAGTTAACAAAATCGGTTATTATTGGGTAGTCTACAAATATAGCTGTGTGTACTTTCTAATTTTATGATTTCCGTATATTTTATGCGCGAGATAATTATTAGATTTTGCTTGGCAATTTTTTTACATTAAATATTCTTAACCTTAGAAATACCAAGATCAAAAACTACCATTAAGTACCAAAGGGGGACCATCTTGGTCCATACTTCACTTGTATGTTTTCACTACATATTATAGACACTAATGAAATAAAACACTTACTATCTGTTTATTACTCGCAAAACATTCATTTTATTTCAAAAATGCTCAGGCAGACCCCCTGTAGATCACTAAAGGCGCATCCCGGGCCTTTGATGCTCGGCAATCCCAATTTCCAAAGCCAAAGCAATGTGGACATATATTAATCACAGTTAACCGATACTTGTCGGTAAATATCAAAAGAATGGAGGTGGCCCACTTAAGTTTTCTTGGGAAAATTAAAGCCTGCCTCTCTATTCCCTCTTTATTTTTGAAAACTTCATTTTCTAAAAGTTCTTATAGAAATTTACCGCCACACACATGTACCACAACCGTCACCTTAGGGGTGACGAAAGTACAATTAAAGGCCATGACCATAAGAGGGAGGTGAGAGAAGGGGTTTACTATTACGTAAATATCTAAAGTACTTCCTTCTACCTCTGAAAGTACCCCAGAGGTACTCGTCTGAAAAATCCTGATCAGAAACAAAAAACTTTTACTTTAAGTTAGTACACGAATGATATATGTGTCAAGTCAAATCAATATTCTGTGTTATCACTAGATACTCGGAAAGCAAAAAACCACAAAAAATAAATGTTGCCAGTTTTAAAATATTGTGACAAATAAGACCAAGGGGTGACCATTTTGGTCCAATGACCTATCTATGAATATAGATAAATAAAGAAAAAATCTGAGCATATATATGAGAAAAAGATTTGTAAAATATAATGTGTAAAATTCAGTTAGAAAAAAAACAGTATATATGAATTCGATATCCCAGAAAAACTCCTAAACTGATGCTTGGGCCAAAATGGTCACCCATTGGTATTTCAAGGGTTAATATCTTATCTCTTTGAAAGATCTCGCATATCCCCAGGGATATGCGTATTTTAGGTTAAATACCACTGATTTAAAAAACATGTTTGTCTTATATATATTCTCATTTTGGTTATATTTTTAAAAGTAATGTAACCTTTCTTTTTCAATGGGCACAAATTAAAATTATAAAACAAAATACTCTGAATGAAAAATCAGGTAGTATTTGTGTTCCAAGAATTTTTACTGAACACATCCGAAATTTCCTATTCCCCTAAACCAGATAAATGCGCTAATCTAACGTAAATATCATGTATGAATGATAGCATTGAATACTGTTCACTTATGTCTTTTTGAGACATCTTAATATTAAGAAAAATAATGTCCGTAACAAAGTTGGGTTGTCAGCATTTTTTTCCATATTGTACGTAAAAATTATTTTCATTGGTTGGCATCCCTGTCCCTCACCCCCATATTCCCCTTCCCCTTTATCCCCCATCCCCTCCATTTCCCCCTTCCCCTCTCCTTCCTCCCTGCTCGCTCGCCGTACGCGGCCGCCTCGAGCACCTAGGTACAAGGGCCGAGCAGCATCCCTCATTTGTCAAAGGGGTGGTCGAGGCACGGCACGGGGTGCGGAGGGGTTAGGGGGTCGGAGGGTGACTGGTGAGGCGGGAGGCGGTGCGTATATTCGCTCTGCCCCATCTGCCTGTCCCCGGCGGGGCGTAGGTGTTGCGGGAGCGTGTCCGTGTTCTTTGCCCTCGTATTTTGAGGTCGGAATCCGAGGGTGCGCTGCCCCCGCTCATGCGCGGAGGAGGACACGGGGAGCATCTGAATCGCACCGAGGGAGATCCGATTCGAACGATCCCTGGCTCCCCGCTGCCTCCTTCGAGAAGGTCTCTTGTCGATCGGGACCGATGTTCGGAAAGATATGCGAAATATGCGCTCAGTTCCTCCACCGTCGCTCTGCTGCGTGATCTTCCGCTCGAAAACTTTCCCCGTCGTTTCGATGTGTTTCGCGTGCACAGCATCCGTTTCGCCTTCTTCCCCACTCTTTGCATTTGCCATCAAATTGAAGCTCTTCACCCAATTCTGTTTCTGCGACGCTTCGCTTTTCTTCCTTTTATGGCCGCTATTAGCCCTCATTTCCCTCGCATTTTGTCTCGTTTGCATGTAGTATTTGAGGTTTTATCATCTTCCTTCTAATTTTTAATATATTTCGTGTGGCTGTCTCAACTTTAACTTGATTTACTAGATTGCGTAAAAACAATTATGGTAAGGCAGAATCCGCGACGTATTGGCTCGTTCCAACTAATATTACTCCGCTCATTCGCTCAAATATCTCGACAATCGGTGCAATTGGAAGTAATGTTTTCGAATTACGTTTCTTCCGCGTGGTATGTCTAATTCTATCAACATATCTCGAGTTTTAGGGCGATCGTGTCTTCTTTACTCTAATAACCCATGGTGCGCTTGCTCACACCTAAATTTGCTTGAGAAATTCGTGACATACTTTTATGACGAAGTATTATTCTAGAATTTATTTTGGACGAGGTGTGGTAATACCTACTTCCTTCACTCTGGAGACACGATTTTCTATTTCACTCATTCATTAATTCTATCTAACTGGGAAAGATGGCCCTAGAAGCATTCTTACGAGTATTGGGCCTTTTTTGAAAATTAATTAGACATTTTACCGTAGCTTTAGACAAACATAAAAGAGGAAGAATGGTCTACTACAAGAGTCTTCAACCTTTGTTTTATGACGTACCCCTATCGGCATAATTTCAATAGTCGCGTATCCCCTAGCATAAAAATAAGGATACGAACAAAATTATTGCATTCAAATAAATTACTTATGTTTATAAAGGTAAATAAGAATTCTTGGTGTTAGAGAATCCAATTTCTAATATATAACATTATATATAGACGTTCCTTACAGAGGAGGATATAACATACTAGTAGAAGGTGCTTGCATACTGCAAGAATTTCATCTCACCTAGAAAACACATTAATTTTTAAGACAGATATTTCATCATTACAAATATTCTATTAATTCTAAAGATTTCACCTCCGCAGCAATTTTCGTTTTTCCCACATGTAAAAATAATAGTTTAAAACAATCCCCAAATGTTGAAATTTTAAACATTTTACACTTTCTCCATTATGGTTTTCTTATGGGAAAAAACGCAAATTTCGGAATTTCTGGAGTCGAACTCATGTCACTTAGGTAAGAAGTCTCATTTTATCTGAAAGTTTCTCCATCATATCTACAAAAACTAAAACTTTCAGCTCTCTAGCTCTTGTAGTTTGGGCTGGACATTAGTATCTTCCTATATGTTATATCCTCCTCTGTAAGAGTCGTCGATATATAATGATATATATAGGAGGATAATAATGTTTAGGCACTTCCAGAGGTGCTGGAGATTCGAAATTTTTTCATATGTAGGATTTTGTGCAAAACCGACTAGAAAAAACGAAAATCTTGAAAAAGTGCAACAATGTGGCCGGTAAAAATTCGCAATTTTTTAAACAAATTTTCAAGGTTTATGTATTTCCAAATGTGCTACGGAGCTGACCTTTTTTTAGAGGTAGGATTTGTAAAAAAAACGAAATAGGGATTATAGAAATTTTTTTATTTTAATTTGTTTGGCAGTTAAAAATTCTTAAAATTTAAACAAATAGGTAAATGATTAGACACTACGCGGCATGTTAGGGAGTTGAAATATTTAAATTATTTAGAGTTTATTATATGTAAACGAATAAACATTTCATTTTATCCATGAAATCGTTATTGCGGCAGTTAAAAGTTAATTAATTTAAAAAAAATAGATAAATATTATTTCACTTCTAATTGTGCTATAAATTTAAAATTTGGCAGAAATGTGTGGCATTATTAACCCAATGTTAGAAAAGTATAATATTCCTAAAATTACAAGAATTAGTGATTGTTTTACTCCATTATTTTTCCATAATGAAAAAACGGAAACCGGTCAAGAGGAGAAATCTTTAAAATTAAAGAAATATTTCTCATAATGAAATATCTCTCTGTAAAATTATTGTTCTTTCAAGGTGCGATGAAATGCTTGCAGTATGCAAGCACCTTCTAGTAGTACACACACACATATATATATATATATATATATATATATATATATATATATATATATATAATATAGATAATTAGTGACTGTTTGCGACTTCTTATGCGAAAAAAGACCAAACATTATCTCAATAATTATTTACATATCAGGTTGCAAGAAATAATATTCTATCCCAATTCCCTTTTGTCTGTAAAAACGTCCATACATTTTATAACGTTTTTCATAACCGTAAATCGCAGAAGTTATGCGTGATCGATGAAGTAAGTAGAAAAAATATAATTTTTAGTATTTTCGCATACCCCTTTAAAACGATGAACGCACCCCTAGAGGTACGCGTATCCTCGGCTGTGAATCTCCATGCCTTTTCAAGCAAAAAATTAAGATAAGTACTTAAATAAATGATTTAGAGTTTTAAACAAGATGATCCAAACAGAACTTATGAGGCCTACTTTAATCGTTTATTTAATACTTATATTGGCTTTAAAAGCTTTAAAGTCATCGCGGATATGAAGCTTTTTGTGTTTCCAAATTTCATAATTTAGCGTTATAAAATATTACAAACACATTCGAAAAGAATATTAAATTGGTCACGCGTATTTCTGCGGCAAAAAAAAAACGCTTTTACGTATTAGAATACCAGTAGTTGGTGCTTGCATTCTGCAAGCATATCTTCTCAACATAAAAAACATTCATTTTTCATATTTCATCATTACAAATATTTTTTTAATTCTAAATATTTCGCCTACGGAGCGATTTTCGTTTTTCCCTTATGTGAAAACACTAGATTAAAACAATCCCCAAACTTTAGAATTTTAAGAATTTTATACTTTCTCCATTATGGGGTACTAATGCTACACATTTCTGACAAATTGTAAAGTTGTAGCACTTCTAAAAGTGAAATAAAGTTTTTCTAATTGTTTAAATTTTAAACATTTCTAACAGCCGCCGCAATGTATTTATGGTAAGGTTGAAATGTTTATTTGTGCAAATGTACTACTCAGTACATAACTTGAAAATTTCAGCTTCCTAGCTAATCCCGTAATGTTTAAACAGTTATCTATTTGTTTAAATCTTAAGAATTTTTAACTGCCAAACAATTTAAAATATCAAAATTTGTATAATTCTTATTTCGTTTTTTACGAATTCTACTTATTAAAAAAATTTCAACTACGGAGCATATAATACATAAACCTTGAAAATTTGTTTAAACAATTGCGAATTATTAGCGTCCGCATTTTTGAAACTTTTTCAAGATTTTCGTTTTTTCTAGTCGGTTTTGCACAAAATCCTACCTAAGAAAAAAATTTCGAATCTCCAGCTCATCTGGAAGTGCCTAAACATTAGTATACTCCTATTATGTTATATCCTCCTCCTCCTCTGTAAGAAACGTAAATATATAATGATAACATATAACACTAGTAGAAGGTACCTGCATACTGCAAGCATTTCATCTCACCTTGAAAAAACATTCATTTTTCAGACAGATATTTCATCATTACAAATATTCTTTCAATTCTAAAGATTTCACCTCCGCAGCGATTTTAGTTTTCCCACATGTAAATATAATAGTTTAAAGTAATCCCCAAATGTTGCAATTTTAAATATTTTACACTTTCTCCATTATGGGGTACTAATGCTACACATTTCAGGAAAATGTTAAAGCTGTAGCACTTTTAGAAGTAATGTAATATTCGGAAAGTTGCGTTTTTTCCCATAAGAAAAGCATTGCGACATTTTTGTAAATTTATTTTTGGCACTTGTCCGTAAGCTAGAAAAATTAAACTTTCTGTTGCTAGAAGGCCGCAATAACTATTAAGAATTATTGCTAGTTTTGCTTATAGTGTCCTGGGTTCCACACCAGATACCTCGGAATATCTCCCATAAGTTAGCATGGGAAAAAGTTATCCCAATGTGTAGACCAATCTAATAGGTTTAGGAAGCTGAAATTTTGCAGGTTTATAAAACATTTCTCATAACCAACTATAAAAATCGAAAATTTAAAAATTGTTAATTTTTAGGTGTTATTTTAACTCCATTGGAACATTAAAGTTTATTAATTCTTATCTTGGAAACTATATGCTGTAGGTTTGAGTTTTTCAAATCATTTTGTAGCAAATTATACACACAAAAAATAAAATTTTGAAAAAGTTAAAAAATTCGAACACTAATAATTCGCAAATGTTTAAAATATTTTTGAGGTTTATGTATTACCGAATGTGCTACGGATCTGAAATTTTTTAATTGTTAGAATTTGTAAAAAAACGAAATTGGGATTATACAAATTTTGATATTTCATATGTTTGGCAGTTAAAAATTCTTAAAGGTTAAACAAATAGATAACTGGTTATGTACTACGGGATGAGCTAGGAAGCTGAAATTTTCAAGATTTTACAGAGTAGTGTATTTGAACAAATAAACATTTGAATATTTCCATAAATATATTGCGGCAGCCGTTAAAAATGTTTAAATCTAAACAATTAGAAAAATATTATTTCACTTCTAGAAGTGCAACAATTTTAAAATCTGGCTAAAATGTTTAGCATTAGTACCCCATAATGGAGAAAGTAAAAAATTCTCAAAATTGCAAGGTTTGGGGATTGTTTTAATCTATTATTTTACATAAGAGAAAAACGAAAATCGCTGCGGAGGTGAAATCTTTAGAATAAAAAAAATATAAGTAATGACGAAATATCTGTCTGATAAATGAATGTTTTTCAAGGTGAGATGATATGCTTGCAGAATGCAAGCACCTACATTAGTATCCTCCTCCACCTCCTCCTCTGTAAGAAACGTCTATATAGAATGATAGGAGGATACTAATGTTTAGGCACTTCCAGATGAGCTAGAAATTCGAAATTTATTTCTTAGTTAGGATTTTGTGCTAAACCGACCGAATGTTTCTCATCATCATCATCATCATGCTTCTGTCCGAAGACAGGTTTTAACTGAATCGCTGCCTCCATTTCTCTCTCTCCCTAGAAGCCTCTTTTATACCTCTATAAGTAGTATATCCCTGCTTTATATTATCTAATATTCCTATTCTTTTTCTCCCTCTTCCTCTTTTTCCACTAATTTTTCCTTCTAAGATCGTCCTTTGTAAACACTGTCTTCTCAATATGTGCCCTATCCAATTTGCTTTTCTTTTCCTGATTGTTTTTATTAGCATCCTATCTTCTCCCACCATTTCTAATACTTCTTCGTTTCTCTTCCTCTCTGTCCATTTCACTTTCATCATTCTTCTCCATACCCACATCTCAAAATGTTTCTCATAACCAACTATAAAAATCGAAAATTTTTAAATTGTTAATTATTAGGGGTGGTTTTAACCCTATTTGTACATTAAAGTTTAATAATTTTTATCTTGAAAACTATATGCTGTAGGTTCGAGTTTTTGAAATCATTTTGTAGAAAATTATACATAAAAAAAGGAAATTTTGAAAAAGTTAAAAATTCGACCGCAAAAAATTCGCAATTGCTTAAACATATTTTTGAGATTTATGTATTATCGAATGTGCTACGAAGCTGAAATTTTTTTATTTGTGAAAAACAGAAATAAAAAATTATAAAAATTTTGATATTTTAATTTCTTTGGCTGATAAAAATTCTTAAAGTTTAAACTGTTAGATAAATATTTAGGTTCTTTGGGGGCAAGCTAGGAAGCTGAAATTTTAAAGTTAAGTAGAACTCAGTGCATTTTAACTAACAAACATTTTAAAAGCTCCAACAAAGTGTTATTGCGGCCGCATTAATCTTTTAAAATTTAAACAATTAAATAAATATAATTTCACTTCTAGATGTGCTACAACTTCAAATTTGACAAAAACGTGTGGAATTAGCACCTTACATTGGATGGAGTATAATATTCTTAAAATTGCAAATTTAAGGCATTGTTTTAATCAAATATTGTTCAATAAGGAAAGATAGAAATTCGGTGAAGAGGTGAAATATCTTGAATTAGTAAAATATTGCTAATAATGCTATATCTCTCTGAAATATTAATGTATGTCAGGGTCAGATGAAATGCTTGCAGAATGCAAGCATCATCTACTTGTATATTATGTTCTCTGTAAGAAACGTCGCTATATAATGATACCGAATCTGAGACCAACAATAGTTGTTACTATGGCAACACTCTCGTAATAAGTGAGAAAAACTTCAAAATCGCCAGTATTTGCACGAAATTCTAATAAATACAATCGATAAGCAAAATTCTACGATAAAAATTAGAATCTTCATTCCTTTCCTCGGAGAATAGTACAAAACTCGCTTGGATGTTACAATTCTAAGATAATTTAATGTGCAAGAGAATATTACCCTGCACGATTGATTTCAGATTTCCCATGTAAATCAAATGGGAAGGATAGTTCCTGGAATCGAACCCGGTACTTCAACTTTCGTAAGAAAAACTATCCTTTGGAGCTTGGCCCATGCAGAGAGAGATTTTCACCAAGTTTCATGAAAATCGGTCAATTGGTTCAAAAGTTAATAGGGGAGACGCACAGACAGACACAACGACAGAGCTATAAACTTATTTCCATTCTGGAAAGTAGACTAAAAATGCGGTTTAATATTATGTGACTAAGTCATTGAAAATATATTTTAACATTTACTTAACCAACTTTATGACATTACACCAAATAGTGTCACACACTTCGATTTTCTTCCCTCCTCTCTTGGCCTGTCCTTCCTTCTACCTTGAAAAGTCCCTTCGTAGTTTCTGCAGTTTCTTATTATCTTTGGATATTCGGTTACTCTCTTAAGCCCTAAAATCAAAAGTATTTTTATAAGATTTGTCTACTTTTATTAATTTTTAGGCGTTCTTTTCCACCGAACGATAGCAGCGAAACGCCTTATGGGCACACGTCTCGTCTGTCCGTCTCTCGCGACTATCGTCTCTTGAACCGCTTGTCAAGTTTTGTTAAAACTAAATGTGAGTGATCCTTATTAGAATTTATCTCTCTGTTATGATTTTGAACTGCATCTGTCAATTACAACTTCCATTTTATATAAGCACTCAATACGATACTATCAGCAAACATCAATTAAAGTGAGTGGTGTAGTAGTTAGGACGCTGGCTGCTACTCGCCTGCTGCTCGAAAGGGCAGCAGGCACGAATCCTACGAAAGTAGGGTTTTTTTTGTTCCGTCCTTCGGAAGGGACGTTAAGCTGTTGGGCCCCTTGTTGCTCATCGTTAAGAATAAGCCAATGCCGGCACCGGGTTTCACTCCTCCCTTGTGAGTGTGTTCGGTGTGGAAGGAGCTATCGCTACAATAATCCAAGAGGTTGATTAGCCAGAAAACATACACACACACAATCATCAATTAAAGAGATATTTTTCTCTCCCTAGTTCTTGTATGATCTGTAAAGTATCGATTATAAATTTTATTCGGATAGAGGACATCATGTATCACAAAAAAGTTTGCGAGACTACACAATTACGACTTATAGTTCCGGAGATAAAAATGCGAGAGCCACCTAATCTTTCGATGCCGTCTTTTACGTAAGTTTCATAAGGAACGCTTTAGAAATCTCTTCCTATTTGTTTATATAACTTTCAGTGAATGGCTGCTGATATTTTTTCGTATTTTTGTCTGAAAAACACTTTTATTATATCGCTGAAAACAATTAAATATTTGAACTGTGGATACCATAACATCATTCGATATAATCATGATTGTTGAAGATAAACATTGGATTTTAGGTAATCAAGACCTTAATTAATTTGTTTATATGCAAATTTTCCATATCTACATTAACGTTATAAAAGTTGTCTCTCTCGTGCGGACGAAGGGATCACCCCCGAAAGCTCCAATCAACGTGTTTAAATATGTTTCCTCTACACACCAGAGGAACTCTTATTGGTAAGTGTTCACTGGGCATACTTACCTCAACAACTTGTTGCCTTCACTTTAACGTTATAAATCTACTTATTCAAGAATTATTAAATCCTCTTTCATTTCACACCAATATCGACGATTTTCGGGCATTTCTATTTCCAACCGTGTGAATTATTTTGTCATGACGCGTCTAACGCCACAATTAAACAAACATTAAAGTATTTGTTATAAATCTGATTTCCTATTAATCTCAAATTAACTGGAAACTGAAGTATTTGGCATCAAAAACTCCTACATCATACTCCACAATGTTCATATAATATACGAAAAACTAATTATCGGTGATCAAGGAAAAGCAAAATCGAAAATGAACAAAAAAATCTTTGGATTTGCGGAAAAATTTGCATAAGAGACTTTGTATATCTCGAGAAGTCGGTTTTTTCGGTGCTATGATTTAGTTTACGCCTTTATTTTAATGACTTGAAGTTCATATAATGGCATCTTAAAATTTCAAAATCGTAAACGAATCTGTTGAAATTAAGTATTTTCCTAATGCTAATGCAGTGAAGGTATTCAATAAATGTAGTAAATCTTTATTATATAGCTCGTGGCTCCGCCATAACTGCGAATAAAATGTCGTGTTTATTCTATAAATAGTTGTTTCCCTTTAACCTGACGTTTTTTCCTCCATTCTCTTTCCCCTCTCTCTCTCTCTCTCGCTTTTCCCTCACTCCACCCTCTCACTTTCTACCCCTCTCCCCCCTCTCTCTCCTCCCTCTCCTTCTCTCTAATTCCCTTTCTCTTACAACCCTGCTCGAATCGCCCCCTCACCCTAACATTGTGCGGAAGATTGAAATCTCGCCGATCCAAACACCTTTCCAACTCGAGAGACATCAAAGGTCTGCCGTTGACTCCGATGGATATATATCCCTGGAGGAGGAATCGCATTCGAAAGGTGATAAAGGAGCTCCGTAACCTGTCGAGCAGGGTAATTCTGGACGCGAGAGATTCTTATCCTCTTTGCATTTTGGAGGGATGGGCAGGAAAGATCTTCTCCCCTTTTCGTAACCAGATCGAAGGTCCGCATTTGGGATGAGAATTCCTTCGGTCAAAGGTTTCCATTCCCCGTTACATTTATTTGAGTATGATTTATGCTCCCGAGATATAAAAAATGTGACTCTTATAGTGGACGTCATAGTTGTTGGTGGCGCTCGGGTCGAGTGTTATGAATTCACACCACTCTGGCTAGAGTATTAACCAGGTACCCACCGAGTCTGTTCCTTTAGCTTCGCTTAATATATGGAAATTGTTTTCTAATTCTATCGGAAAAATATTTTCCTCTCATTAAAAACCTACGTAATTGTCTTACCAATATATCAACGACCACGGTTCAAAATTTATGCGTATCACTATCATAAGTAAGATATTACGAATGCGTCATTGGACGAAATGTTAATCACTCAAGACATTGAATCGGTTCACTTGGTGAATATGAACAAAACACTATGATTATTTATTTGTGGAACAAAAGACTTCACTGGATACTGTCGATGTATTGCAACTAGTATACGTGTTAATACCAAACACACACATCTGCACATATGTGTGTGCGTGTGTCAAACGTTCTTATCCGTCGATCCAGCTTTCCCTGGCTATCGATGGCGCATTTCCCACCGTTTGATCGAGTTTCCCAGAGGACGCGGCACGCGGACCTCACGCTAGCGACTTGTCTCGCTCCTACGCGACGGCCAATTTGGCAGTACGCCACCGACGGGGCGCGGAGGAAGGGGCGGCGGTCCATTTTTCGGTCAGGTGTGGCGGGGGAGGCTAGGGGGCTAACCGGGAGGGGAGTTGGAAGGGGTGGTGGGGCCCCTTTTGGGTCATTGCGGGAGAGAGAGAAAGACAGAGGGAGAGAGGCTGCCCCGAGGATTCGGGAGCGACCTCTGAGGGCAGCGCGAGAGTGGGAGGGGTTAAAGGGGGATGAGGGAGGGAGGCGCGAGAGCAGAGGTCATTCTCTCCTTCTTCTTCCCGCTCATGGGATCGTAATGTCGGGAGAACTGGAATCGTCCGGTATCTGCCCAAGCGCCGTGGGTCGTGAGAATGGGACCACACCGTCTGCCGACTTGTGACGTTCCGGTCCAGAGCGGAGATGAGTCCGCGTTGGGCCGATGCGATTAGAACTCTCCCGAGAAATTCTTTCTCTTTCGCATCTGGAAAATCTTTTCTCGCGATTTATTTCTTGGAATTGATTCGTCCTCTTTTCTCTCCCATTCGCTCCGAATCTCTCCGCCGACAAACCCCATTTACCTGTCCAAATTGTATTCCCATAACCTTATTTCCTCTGGCGCGAGGTTGCGAGGTATTTGCAGATCATAATCAATCGGAATGTTATCATTTTTATATGCAGTTTTATTTATGCAGCTTTGGATTATTTGGGAGCCACGACGGAGAGGTGAGATGCACTCCACGTGTCACTTGTTTAGCTTCTCTGTAAATAATCTCACTCTGTCACCTTTATAGGAACTGTAAAGATTTAGTAGCATATTGTATGATTATTAATATTCGAGTAACAAGCGAGCCGCAATATAGTAAAATACGTAAAATTTAGCATTATTCGGTGGATAATTAGGCGTCATTGGCCTATCTAACAAGAAAACTGACTCCTTTCGTGTCACGGTGGCAGTGGAATCACCATATCCAACTTTTAAAGTAAATCACGTTTAATGGAAACAGTCACCAGGATACCAGGCGTGGTTGAGGATTTTAATACAGTTCAGTTTTAAATGTATATCCTCGCCATTTTTTTTCGAATTTGAAAATGGGACAATATCTTATATGTAGGCTTGGTAGGATTCAATTTACATAAAAAACTTCGAAAAACGCCGATTTTTTTAAATTTCAAAATCGACGAAAATGAATAGGCGTAGATAAGCATAGGTTTTCCAACAAGATGGAAAACTATACGTCTAATAAACATATTCTGAATTTAATATTAAAGTCCTTTCTGTTTAATCACTTTGCTATATTATTTGCTACCTAAAATTTCGTTCCATTTCTGGGCTTACATTAAGAGTGGGACTGAAAGACGGGAATTTCCTTACACTAAAATATTTGCGTTTTTGAAATTTTCACGGTTTTACTCTGAACAATCAGTTAATCGCAAGGTCCTAGGGTAATTTTGTGAACGTCTTTCTTAGACTTTTTGAGTATTTTGATATTATATTTGCCGACCTAATGGTGGGATATTCTACGAGCCTCTCTATAGAGATAAGGTAATGGATATGTCATGCTGAGACTTTCTCGACCAATGTTAAACGAGGTTCGAAAGAAGGGTATTTCGGTGATCGTTTGAAGCTGTTTTGCTACCCCTTCCACGCATCTACCCCGTGGAGTGTATTCCTGGAACAAATGTTCCTCGATTACTTGCTAGGGTTTTTCCTATAGATGGACGTTATTGTATACACTTTCACCTCTTCGTATGCAATGAAACCACACTTTCGCAGTCTTTCTCTAAAGGTTATCAATTGAAAGATCGTTCCGCTCTTTTGCTTTTGGCTCCTTCATCCTTGATTACAGGTTAGTAAATTTCAATTTATATATGATTGTTTCTAAAATGCAGATAAATTAGCAATCGATACTTAAAATTGAGAGGGATTAAGGATTAATATTTATTTGCTATTTGGTGTAATGTATTTCGCTGAATAATTAAGTCTAATTTTTCTCTCTGTGATTGTTTTTTTATGACGGCTAAAATTGTATTGCGATAATTACATCATAATTGTCATTGGCATCCACGAATGTCTAAAAGCCTTTAAGCTGAACTCTCAAATTATATTTAAGAATGTTTCTCGGAAAAAGCTCTGATTTCATAAATTGAACGTTTTGTAGTTTACCTATAAAATCAAAAATATCTAGATTTTGAAATATCAGCCTATGATATTTGAAATTAAATAAATATATACTAAGTCTCAGTCTCATGACCGATATGCAATACGGTAATTTGGTTTAATCATCAACATTCAGTTAGTAAAAGATTTGAATTAAGTATTAATATATGTTTTCTCATATAGGTTGTTTGTCAAAATCATCACATTTGGCAATATTTGTAAGGAAGGAGAAAAAATACAATAAAAGAAATATCGTTTCGTGTTCGCAGAATGAACTTTTTCTGCACCAACTATTTTTTGTTACTTATTTGTTATTTAGAAATTCTACGTATATATATATCATTATATATTGACGACTCTTACGGAGGAGGATATAACATATAACATATATATAACATATAGGAGGATACTAATGTTAACGCACTTCCAGATGAGCTGGAGATTCGAAATTTTTTTCTTAGGTAGGATTTTGGAAAAAACCGACTAGAAAAAACCAAAATCTTCAAAAAGTGCAACAATGCGGCCGCTAAAAATTCGCAATTGTTTAAACAAATTTTCATGGTTTATGTATTTCCACATGTGCTACGGAGTTAAATTTTTTTTGTAAGTAGAATTCTTAAAAAAACGAAATAGGGATTATACAAATTATGATATTTTAATTTGTTTGGCAGTTAAAAATTCCTAAAGTTTAAACAATTGGATAACTGCTTAGGTACTACGGGATCAGCTAAAAAGCTGAAATTTTCAAATTATTTACAGAGTAGTGAATTTGCACAAATAAACATTTCAATTTTACCATATATGAAATGTGGCGGACGTTAAAAATTATTTAAATTTAAACAATTAGAAAAATATTATTATACTTCTGGAAATGCTACAACTTTAAAATTTGGCTAAAATATGTAGCGTTAGTGCCCCATAATGGAGAAAGTATAAAATTTATAAAATTGCAACATTTGGGGATTTTTTAATCTATTATTTGTACATGTGGGAAAAACAAAAATCGCTGCGACGTTGAAATCTTTAGAATTAAAAGAATATTTGTAATGATAAAATGTCTGTCTGAAAAATGAATGTTTTTCAAGGTGAGATGAAATGCTTGCAGTATGCAAGCACCAACTACTAGTGTGTATATATATATATATATATATATATATATATATATATATATACGTAGAATTTCTAAATAAAAATAAGATAAAATCATCGAATTGAAAGGTTGAAAACTGCCAGCCATATATGTAAGTAGTAATTTTAAGCGTCGGTTTTCGTTAAAAATCTCTCAGAAACTAAACCTCGATTTAAAAAAATAAACATTGAATTCTACCAAGTAGCAATTTTAAGCGTCGATCTTCGTCGAATATCTCTCGGGAAAATAATGGTCGATTTAAAAAAAATAAACGTCGAATTCTACCAAGCATAATTATATGCAATCCGTTTTCGACGCGAATTCATTTGTTCAAATATATTACAATGTTTCCTAATTATGACTAGTAGCACACTCACCTCGACATTTAGCTCAGTATCTTTTGATTTATCACTTTCATCCATAAGAACATTGTTTTTCAGAGTATAACGGAGGGGCATATGGACGAATAAACGTCACACAATGTGATTTTTGTTTCTTCAGTAGTATTAGTAACACTTAGGGCCCTGCGAAGCTTCAATATTAGATTCAAATTCGAATCGGATTTAAGAATTCGATTCGATATCGCAAAAACGATTCACAAATTACGAATCGGCAGAAAATATAACGACCAATGAATGTTTTATTTGTTCTTATTAAATTGTTGGTTTAATTTTAACCCACATAGTGTAATACTATATATATATATATATATAAGGTACTGGTGGGTGAAATATTGTCATTGGAATATTCTCCCCCCTCCTCCCAAGGTACAAACACAAACAGAGCGGTCGAAATATGGAACAGTGTCCATTTAGGCCTTTTGTTTGAATGTGCAGTGTATTTGTAGTGGTGTTCTTCAATCATCATTTTTTAATAAAGGCAAGATAATTCTTATATTATATTCTCAATATTTATTGAGTGAAGTATCATTCACATATGACATTAGTTGTAAGTTTTATGTTTTAGTGTTTGCAATTATAACTTTCACTTAATACGACACTGACAAATTACTTTGATCTCGAAATTTCGCCGCTGACTTCAGTTACAGTGTTGCCAGTTTAGGCTCAGTTAACGCAACAATACTGGAATATTTGGATAAATGGGCATTATTTCTTATCAAACCATATATTGAAAATAATCTATATAATATTTTTCGGTATTTCTTACTTAAATTGTATATTTTATTTTTTTTAACGACTATCATTATTATTTTTTCATAACAATTTCGGGATTCGGACCCTTCGACATGTCAGAAGTTCGATTACGTTTTGAAATAAATGACAAAGTATTTAAGTGCAAATTGTGCTATCAAATATTATCCTCGCAAGCCAGAGGAACAACTTTCCATTTATGGGGACATTTTGAAAAGAAGCATTCGTCGGTGCGCAGTGAGGCAAAAGAAACAGTTGAAAAAAAGTAGGAATTGAAGCGGCCTGAAGAAGAATCATCGAATCCCAAGGATAAATACGAGCCACCATGACACAGTTTATGAGAAAATAAATCGATTCGGAAACTAAGGAACAAAATGACAGTGTTATACTCTATTGTGGCTGATGGAAGACCGTTCGAAGCTGCCGAAGCCACTGCGTTCAAGAATTTGTGTTCGAAGTTAACGGATGGAACTTACGGTCTCTCACATCAAACATCACTTTCACGCCACCTTGATGCCCTAAAAATTGTTAGCACGAGAAATTCATGAAGCATTTAAAATCAGATAATTCACACTATCCGTCACCTTCGATCATTGGAAGGCTAGCGATGGAAGCAATTATTTGGTTACATTGCATATCTGAATCAGATTGGATCTTACAATCGCGATGCTTGTCTGTTGTAAACCTTGTAAGCTGACCACACCGCGGCCCTCATCGAAAAGACACTACATATACAATGCCTACTTATTCAATGGCAAAGGTGTGCCGCTCACCTTCTGCAGCTTTTCGTAAATGAAGCCATGGATGCTCAGCCATTGACAAAGAAGTTAAACAGCCATGTACACTCATTTCCAAATGTATTCCAACAATTTCAGCGACGTCGCTTTCGCGGCAGACTGAATTTTAACTTCCTATCTACGTGAATGCTATGTCAGCCGGTGAATATGTATTCCCATCGTGACGTCACCTCAGCCTTCGGGATTTATTATTGTATATAATTTGACATATTCTTCTGTATCGATCGGAGTTAACAAAGATTATTCCACATCTTGGGCGATCGTTTGAACGTACTATTATAATTCGCCATTGTTATTTAACAGTCATCATTGAATCGTGATGATAGTGCAAGCGCATGGAATTGTTTTTTGTCCAAGTGAGGGGTTGTTTAGAGAGGGTTGAAGCATACTCGCTGCGTAATTTGTTGTAATAATAGAAGTACTAGTGGATTTACGAATTTCGAATCGACGATTTCATCGGTTTTATCAAATGCCCTGGTTCGCTAGTATTTGATAAATAACGGAAATAGCGAAAGTGACTAGGCCCAACTCTCAAAAACAGTCGATATATATACGTTTTAAACAAAAAAACACTTTCGCAGTTTCTTCTTCCATTACTTGCTACTTCTTATCATTTTCCGTATATTCCACGTTAAACACCGACGTAATATCGATATTGTATTGCGGTATATCTTTTTTATAATTCATTGAATTAAGTTGCTGTTGCAGCCATCATCATTTCGTTTCACTTCGTTATTAAGTCAACCTCATTTTCACAGACGATTCGTAGGTAATTGCAAGATAACTCAATCTCCGAACTATGTGTAACTGCTCGGGTAAACATGCAGATTTCTGGCTGACTTAGCAAAAGTTTTTGCGGGTATCACTAGATAGTTTATTTTTTTCGTGCGCACGCAACACTTAGGAAATTAAGGGAAAATATACGTAAAAATGTAGGAAAATACATCTATTTTCTTTACGTATACACAACTTATGTAAGTGAAAACAAAAGGGTAATTTACGACGAAGGCATTACGTGAACATACATATTATATCACAACTATTCCAGTAAGTTATCTTTTAAGTGTAATAGTCGATTGTATCTATATAATTAATTTCGTAACGAGTGTTGAGCGTTGAGTGTCGTTTGCTACCTGGAAAACGAAAGCTGTATTTTATCTCTGTGGTTCCCGACCTTTTCTCATCCTCGCGGACCCTTTTTAGACCGAGGACCCCAAGTTGAGAAGCGCTGCTCCATCTCAAAGTCTATCTCCACCTCTCTTTCGAGCCGTCTCAATGCGGGTAAATGCACAAATTACATTGGGACATTTTGATATTTGGAACATAGCTTACCAACTCGCTGTACTACCTCGGTCATGTCCCTTTTGCGAGTTGGACTTTCCAGCAATTTCGCTACCGCGGACCCTTTTTAGTCTGAGAATCCCAAGATGATAACCGCTGCTTTATCTCAAAGTCTATCTCCGCCATTCTTTCGCGTCGTTTTAATGCAGACAAATGCAAGAATTACATTAAGACCTTTTGATATTTTGAACATGGCTACCGGACTCGCAGTGCAACCTCGGTCGTGTCCCTTTCCGGAGTTGGGCTCCCCAACATATTCGCTACCGCGGTCCGCTTTTAGTCCGAGGACACCAAGTTGGGAACCGTTCCTCTATCTCAAGGGCTATCTCCTGCCCTCCTTCGGACCGTCTTACTGTAGATAAATGCTTGAATTACATTGAAAACATTTGAAATTTTGAACACAGCTTACGACTTCCCAGTACTATCTCGGTCCGGTCCCTTTCTCGAAGTTGGCTTCCCAACATTTTCGCCGCCACCGAGCCCTCATAGCCCGGGGACCCCATGTTGCGAACCGCTGCTCTACCTCAAGTTATATCTCCACCCATCTTCTCCCTCCCTCCATACGCGGCCACATAGAAAGTGAAATAAATAAAATGTGAAAAATAGAATAGATTACATTTAATAAATAATTAAAACATTTAACACATACAGTAGAACCTCGATTTTCCGTCAGGGTTTGGGACCAAGAGGAGGATGGATTAGAGGAATACGCGGATAATAGAGAGGTAGATTGATAGAATATCGGTTCGGTTAGATCATCATTCAGTTTTGCATTCATAGCAAGGGCCATCTGTGTTATAATTGGCACTGTTATAGGAATTCCTTTACTCCGTTGTTGAACGAAACACCGAAACATTGCGATATCAAGTTGGTTGTGAGTGGCACATTTCATCGTTATCCTTCGAATTACGATTCCATAGATCACTTCCATTTTGCTTACCGAGTCCTCAATTTTGTCACCGTCCCGCTACAAATCGTTAATGGTAGTTCTTGCAGCACAGTAAATTTCCGTTAAACTGGAAGCACTCTCGCCTTTCCTTAAACATCGAAGGATTTCGAACTTTTTCATCGAGTACAAAAAGATACGCGTCTCCGTTTTTCCGCCATTTTTTGTAGGGCATAGGAATTTACCACACAGGTTGATCTTTGAAAACTATTAGAAAATTTTAAGTGACAAAAGGAAAAGGTAGGGTATGCTAATTCTGAGAATTTTTTTGTGTGAAAACTTGTGGTGTTGATTCCGAGAATCATTAGTGAGAAGTGAACATGAATTTTTCTAGAGATGTCTGAAATAATGCCATATACAAGTAAACATTACATAACTGAAATTTTACATGGACGAATGTAGTTCTCAGAACTATTAATGTATGTTCAAACTTTGAAATACTAAACCTAGCGGGGTGACAGGGTGTAGAAAAAATGGCGCACTCTAACAACGGAGACGGGTAGAAAACTCCAAAACTATGCAAAATGTATAAGGAACAGATTCTCTAAAATGAATAGGTACCGAGACATCATCGTAAGAAGGAACTGTCAATTGGAGCAAGCATGTAGTCATGCTGTGAGAGAACCAAAGATCATAATACGTTACGTATGGCACAGAATAGACAAAGATAGCTCACTACAATACCACGGACAAAAGTGATCAACACTAAGCGCGCAGTATGAAGCTCTACAGTAATATTTTGCAGTCGTTCCATAGCAGTATGCCGTCAGCACGGAAGGGGAAATGATATGGACTACACGTTACACGAATACTGTGAAATGTACTTCATCCTTGGTACGTTTGGTAACCGAACCCATGCTGTAGCCAGGGCTTATGCAGAAAGGTATCCAGCACCCCGCTATCCAGACAAAAATGTGTTTTGCTGGCTGGACCAGCGAATGAAAGAGACTGGCAACGTCCTACCATCTCTCGATACCTATTCATTCTTGAGAATTTGTTCCTTATACATTTCGCTTAGTTATGAGGTTTTTTACCCGTCCCTATTTTTAGTGTACGCAATTTTTCCAAAACCCTGTATAATTAATTTTTATTGATTTCTTTGACAGCGAAGCTGCAACGGACATCCTAGTTATTAATTAAGTTGATTAGAAAATTAGTCGGTGAATTAAAAATTCTATATCTCCTTGGCATCACTACTGGCATGTCAGTTCGTAGACATTATGCAAAGTTATTAATATATTCTTTTTTTAGGTGATAATATAAATTGTAAAAACGTCTCTGCCTTGCATGTATGCATGCATGCATGATGTGTGCAACTTTCCACTCTCTTTTACTTACCCCGTAAGTATTAAGGGGACAGTTATGTTTTCATGAAAAAAATCGATTTTGAGATTTCAACGGAAATATATGTTATGAGGTCCCTGAACGCTTTTTAAACCATTTTTCTCGATGATGTATGTGTGTTTGTGTGTATATGATAGAAATATTATGGGTACTCTAACTCAAAAACTATTAATCTCGTCAACGCGAAATTTCATATTTGATATTTTTTGGTTAAAGAGGCAAGAGTTGATTTGTTTTTAGTAAAATCGGGAAATCGAAAATGGGTATTTACTTTTGTCACATCAGATATTTAGAAATATTTTAAAAAATATTAGATGATGAGCGAGGCGGTGGTAGTGGTGTTGAGCATGGTGAATCACCACCACGCTCACCACCGCCACCACGCTCAACCATTCAAGAGAGAGAGAGAGAATAGTTACTAACGAATGATTTTGTGTAGTGGTTAGCACGTTTGGATGAGGTTATGAGGTTCGATGTGGCTATTGGATATACCTGAGCCAAGATATTTTAAAATGCTTATTCTTGAATTTTGTCAGCCATAAGAAAAGCTCCGCAATTCTCTGTTGAATTAATTGATGGATTGCTTCTTCGAGCGCTTTCTATTTGACAGAAATTTTATGTACTGATCATTTCACTCCGCCTAAGAGGATTCGGTAACGTAAGGTCCAGAAGTAATTTTATTTAGTTGTTTATGGATTATTTAACTATAATATTAATCCAGAGGTTTTTTCCGACGCAACTACAGAACATTAATATATACTAGCATGTGCCGGCGCCCAGCTTCTTATGCACGGTACCTCGTTGCGACGCGAAATGTCAGCGGGAGCGCCATCCTCAGGGCGGGATCTAGAACGTATGGTGTTCTTTTTCGCGCCGCTCCCCGAGGCCAATGGGAGATGGGGAGAGAAAGAATCGCTCGAATTTGTTTCGGCAGTGCAAAATAGGAGAGCAGAGCGAGAGAGAGAGAGAGAGAGAAAGGGAGGGAAGGGTGTGGCCCCGGAACATGCCCCAGTTCCCACGATCGGATCGCCAGCGAAAGCGCTCTCTCGTGCCGCCCTTGGGAAGGAGAGGCTGGAGAACGTGGCGGGCGCCGCCGCAGCCGCCGCGACTCCTTTCTCGTCGGGTGGGAGGAGGGGGCGGGGGAGGAGGTTAGGGGGAGGATGTGGAGGGGGGGAGGAGGAGGGGACGGAGGAGGAGGAGAAGGCAGAGGAGGAGGGGGAGAAGGTTAGAGGGGGGAGGGACTGGCGGCTCGTTCGAACCAGATCTGCGGCGGTGAAAGGGACGAACTTCCGATATTCTTCAACTTTCGTAGCAAACGGATATGAAACGATTAAGAGAACTATAAATTAGGTTAAAGAGAAGGATGGAGATCACATCACAGACCATCTGACAACGTACCATTTGCATTAATTTTTGAAAGGAAGAGGCGATCATAGCACGTGTAAGTAAATACATATGTGTATTGATATCATCAGACCCTTTCTGACCACAGCACAAAAAAGGCCTCATTAATTTTCCATGCATTCTTATTCGCTCTATGAGTTTTTAATATTCGCTTTAACAGGCAATTTTCTCAAATCCTTATCCTCTCCATGGGTTCTCCTTCTCCGTGATTTTTCTTGACTTCTAAGACATACTCCTAATTTTTTCATATAATTTCATCTAATCAAGTGCCCGTCCTCGATCTCGTCGTCTCATCAATATTATCACGTTCACTTGTTTTTGTATTAGTTGTTTCTTTCCCAAACTATTATGGTAATATGATGTATTTTGAGAAAGAACTTATTTATATAATTAGCTACTGCCTAACATAATTTTTTCGTAATTCCAGGAGCACTCATTTTTCACTCTCATATCTGCGAGGCATTTCTTACGGAAGAAAATTGAAGTCATTTTTAATTGTTTTTCTCTTCCAGAAGTTGACTTTTAAAGAGCGACGCCTAATATTCAAGTGATTTTAAAATGATTTCTCGTTTATAGTTTTCATACACTATTAAGTCTTTTCACTTGTCATTATTAGTGTTATCATCTTTTTTATGATTTGTATTTCGTTTTATGTATCTCATAATTATGTTTCTTCGCATCTCCCCTGTAACACAACATTTAAAAATGATCCAACGAATTATGCGTGAAATCACTCGGAAGTTAAGGTAAAAGAAACGTATGGATGAGACCGAAAACAAAGGTGTGTGATATAAATGAATGGGGAAAAATTATTTCCCAATTGGCTCGGAATATTTCCTGCGACCATGATCATTGACTAACAAATGACCTTCTGGAATGGACCCAGAATGACAAAAAGATAACACGATAAAGATCAAAAAGTAGAAAATTTGCTGGAATGGTGTGGAAGGCCAAGGTCATGTGTAGTTTCCGCGAGAAAAATTAATGGGAAGTTTATTTTGGGCAGTGGTCTGAAAAATGCCGACTCTCATACACTCTCATACGCACATAACGATTCGCGGAATTCGGATCTTGTCGGGATCAGTTGAGGGAGTTGAGATGGAGCGCGGATGGGGGCGGAGTAACGGGAGACCCAACAGGGGGAGCGGGGAATTATTCCCCTTCCTTTACTCCGATATCTCTTTGACCTTTATCATACCACTTTCCTCATTCCACGACACCTCCCCGTTCCACTCCCCATTCCCTCCCTCCCTCTCTCCACCTCCCTCTCTCCACCTCCCTCTCTCCACTTCCCTCTCTCCACTTCCCTCTCTCCACTTCCCTCTCTCCACCTCCCTCTCTCAACCTTCCTCTCTCCACCTCCCTCTCTCCACCTCCCTCTCTCCACCTCCCTCTCTCCACCTCCCTCTCTCCACCTCCCTCTCTCCACCTCCCTCTCTCCACCTCCCTCTCTCCACCTCCCTTCCTATTCCCTCCTCCCTCCCTCTTCCCATCTTTCTCCCTCTCCGCGCCCATTCCTTCTCCGCTCGCACACGCATTCGAGTACACGCGATTATTACTCGTTTCCATGGAAGCCGATCACGACCGCTCCACTCCATATGGCGGCGGTGTATCACTATTGCGTGGGCAAGATCCAGATAAGGGAGCGTTTCCTTCGGTTGTTATTTGAGTGTTTTCCGGGTGTTAGGGTGTTGCAGCGATGAGACCTTGAACGCTCTTCTATTCCCACCTCGATTCTCTCAATTTCTTCTCGGTGAGAGTTCTCCGAGGGGCGGGATCGATTGGGCTGGAGGGTCGGGAAGAGAGAAGGAGAGAGGGAGAGATAAAGAAGGAGTGAGGGAGAGGAGGCGAGAGGGAGGGAAGGAGGAGAGAGAGAGAGGAGGATAGAGAGAGGAGAGAGAGAGAGAAGTAGAGAGGGAGAGAAGGAGAGAGGGAGAGGAGAGAGAGGGAGAGGAGGAGAGAGGGAGGGAAGGGGGAGATAGGGATGGAAGGGGGAGAGAGAGAGGAGGAGAGAGAGAAGGATCAGGAGAGAGGAAGAAAAGGAGGGGGAGCGAGGGAGAGGAGGACAGAGATAGGAGGAATGAGAGGAGGAGGAGAGAGAGGAGGAGGGGGAGAGAGAAGGAGAGAGGGAGAGGAGAGAGGGGTAGGAGGAGAGAGGGAGAGGAGAGAGGGGTAGGAGGAGAGAGAGAGGAGGAGGAGGAGAGAGGGAGAGGAGAGAGGGGTAGGAGGAGAGAGAGAGTAGGAGGAGGAGAGAGGGAGAGGAGAGAGGGGGAGGAGAGAGGGAGAGGAGAGAGGGAGAGGAGGAGAAAGAGAGAGGAGAGAGGGAGGGAAGGGGGAGCGTGAGAGAGAGGAGAGAGAGAGGAGGAGAGAGGGCGAAAAGGAGCAGGAGAGAGGAAGAGAAGGAGGGGGAGCGAGGGAGAGGAGGTCAGAGAGAGGAGGAGAGAGGGAGAGGATGAGAGAGGGAGGGAAGAAGGAGAGGGAAGGAGGAGAGAGAGAAGGAGGAGGGAGAGAGAGGAGGAGAGAGGGAGATGAGAGAGGGATAGAAGGAGAGAGAGAGGAGGAGAAGAGAGGAAGAGGAGGAGGAGGGAAGAGAGTGATGGTGGAGCGGGAAGAAGGAGAGAGGGAGGGAGGGAAGGAGGAGGAAAGGGTTGAGTGGCAATTGGGGTGATTTCCAAAAAGAGTCGTGTCCTCGCACTGTGGTTGGAATAAAGATCCTTGATATCGCCTTCGCATCTCTTCTACTTTTATCCCGTCTAGTTTACCTGTATCAATTTAAGTCTCGCTCTTCAACCTAAAACCATTAACCGTTGAATGTTATAAGCAAAATGATACGCGTGACGTATAAAGTGAAGCATCGGGCAATAGATCACTTTTATTTCGATTTTATTTAATCTGCCATTGTGAATTTTGGAAAACCAAAAGGAATCTATATTTTACGAAGATAAATTTGGCAAAATATCTTAATACAAAGAGTAAAAGTAAAAAACAACGGCTAGCAAGAAAAGGGAAAGTGGCAATGTAAATCAGTCGGAGAAATCAAGTTCGATAAAATAAGGTAAAGAGCGTATATTTCAAGGACTGAGACAAACAAGATGATGTCGAGAGGCGACGATATTACACTTGTCCACCTTTTTGGCAGTCGATCGCCGAATAAAGGCTGAATTATAAAATATAGCAACGGGAAAGAATCCGAAACAGCTCGATAAGGCTGTGAGTCGGTTTTCATAATTGGATCCCAAACGAAGCAAAGCGGCGCGCGGATGCGACAGAAGGGAAGCGATAGAATGAGTGCTTGAGCGGTGAGGAGATTGAGAGAGGAATGGAGATAGAGTTAGAGTAAGGGGGGGAGAGAGAGAGAGAGAGAGGGTGTTGAAGGATAGCTCGTGTGTAGGCATCGGAGTTCGAGGCGTGAGAAATTGGTGGTTTGGAGGATTGAGGGCATACGTCGCCGAGAATTGCAGTAATCGAGAGGGCGATTTTGAGGAACGAGATGGGACGGACCGAGAGGGGAAGGGGGAAGGAGAGTGGGGGAAAAGGGGAGGAGGGAGGGGAAAGGATACTGGTAAAAAGGGGAAGGGGAAGAGAGAGTGGTTAAAAGAGGAGGGAGGGGAAGGAGAGTGGTGAACTAGGAGAGGAGCAGGAGAAGTGTTGTGAAAAGGGGTGGAGGGAGGAGGAGAGAAAAGGAGAGAGCGGAAGGACGGATGTGTTGGCAATTGGTGACCGCGATGAAAGGGCGAGAAGTGATTCTGCCGTTGCTATGAAAATTGGACGGGCAAGATGGAATGAGATATGCTGCACGAGAGATGCGTGCTTTCGACCGATTGGGCGAATAATACGGTCGTATATGTGTGTGCGCGCGCCTCGAGGGAGAGCGGGCTGCGGATGAAGTGCACGGACATTTATTCTCTCTGTGGAAAAATTAAGAAGAAGGATTTCCGTTAATTTGTTCACGTGTTTTTAATACATTGAATGTTTTATGTTTAAAGTGAAGCATTACAGATGGCGTTTTAAGTCTTCGCGAGTGCTACTCAATTTGGATGGCTCTAATCTTTCCGAATTTTATTGAAAAATTGGATTGTCCACAGCCATTATCCGTCTGCGACGATTCCTCAATTCTCTCATCGTTCATTCCAAAATTACTGCAGAGAAATCTCCAGCAAAAACAGAAATGTTAAGCGTAACAGCGTCACTTTAAAATTACGTTAAAACGTTAAAATCGTTGTTATTATAAACATGGAGAGGTCTAATAAAATGCCTATGGCGGTTCATTCACTGTCAATAGAGGGTGGGCTAGGTTGCGCGAATTTATTACCAAAGAAATCTGGAATTGTATATCAGGTGAAAACGATAATCAGTTAATGTGTAAAATACGATGGACGAAAATTGGGATTCTGTGCTCTTAAATAATCTCAAAGAGTAGGAGGCTGAAATGATAAAACAAATCCACGATCAATTAATATTTACATTTTAAAACGTATAAAAACTGTCACAATGTCAGCGTCCCGTGCATCTTAAAATCTCGCTTTTTGTTACAAATAACATTTTATAAACGTTTTTAGCTACATGGCGTTGATATAATGATATCTCTCTATGTATCTTGTAACTTTTTCAGTCATTTATGTACAATTAATTACTTTTCTAAAATGGAACGCGAGGTGAAGTTAAATTATCCACTATCCTCTTGCTGAATTTCGATTATATCATAAGATAACGGTTTTAACCATTTATTTCGTCGAGCGAGAAAATTCATGTTCTTTGCATTTACTATCTCTCTGAAGAAAGCGAATATTACAATGGCGCGGAAAAGTCTTCCGCGGCGCTAACCTTAAACGGTAAACTGCCGTTTTCATTGCCTAAGAATGTGGCAATGCCGACTCCGCATATGTTGGAGAATGGCATCCCGTCGTAACATGACATACAATGTATCTCCTTACCACTTATTTGGCAAAATACGAACGTTATTTTCACAATACGTCAATTTTGATTAAGTTTCGAGTATTTATATATCTTAAAAATAAATTTTACTTCATAAGAAACGAAATGATGTCCTTTAAATGTGGCGATAACGCTAGTTTACAGACATTAAAACCGAGAAACACCGCTTTAAACATTAAAAAAAAAACAATTTTATGGCACTCAGAGAGAGAGAGCGCGCGGTTAATGCTGGAAAACCCGTACGTCACTAGAGGAATGTGATAATGAAGGAGAGAGGGTGACCCAGGGCGACGGGTCGCAGCGCACAAACTTTCGTGGCTTAAAAGATATCTGATTTCGCTTTTATATATACTTATATATGTATATATATCGGCTAAAAAAGTTGGAGGGAAAGAGGTCGGGCGGTGGGCTCGAATTCCTTTGTGGTGGCCATCAAAGAAGCCGGCGAAAGGAGATGGAGGAGGGTGGGGGGAGAAGCGTATGGTGAGGAGAGGAGGAGGGGCACATGACGAAGCTCAAGACTTGGTCGATAATCGTTAAGAAACTCGGAGAAGAGGAAAGAGAGAAAACTCGGTCCTCTTCCGCTCTTCCTCCCTTACACCACTCTCCCTCCCTTACACCACTCTCCCTCCCTTACACCACTCTCCCTCCCTTCCTCCGCTCTCCCTCCCTTACACCGCTCGCCCTTACCTCTTGTCCTTCCTATCTCTACCCTTCTCCCTCCCTTTCTTTCTTGGTGTCCCCATGAAATTTACGTTTATTGCGGTCAGAGTATGGTGCCCGCGTCGCCCCCTCTCCGCCTGACCCTTGTGAACCGGACGGGAGAGAAGGACCCCCTACGAAAGCATTTTCGAAGCGAGAGAAAGAGAGAAGAGGAGGTATAGTTGGAGTCTTGATGGGTTTGAGGAGAGGAAGGGGGCGAGATTGTCTCTTTCTTTGCCTCTTAGGGCAAAGAAAGCGACGGGGACGGAAAAGACTACGAATTGTGATTGAGAAGGGATGGGAGTTAATCGAAACATCCGGGAGTTAACTCGAATCCGAAACCTTCCGAATTTCTAATCTCCATTGCCCAGCACCCTTTCTGAGCTTGTGGAATAACGCTCACTTGAACGCGACGCCATAAGGGCCCACTCGGCCGTTCAAATCGCCGTTTCCTCGAGCGATCGAAAATTTCACTTCCGTTTGGCTCAAGGGATAACATAAATGCTTCAATGTGTATGCAGTTATATACGGATTCTTTCGGCAGGTGGATTGACGAAAAACTAATTAGGGATTAATGACAAACATATAATTTTTTCAAAAGTATCGATACTAATCCTTGAGTTCAAAAATTTTCACCTCTTTTGCAGCAAATAAGTGTTTTCCGTAAATTCCTAGGTCTCTTGTAGTTCCTTCATTGCATTAACAAACCTTCGCGCAAAGAGGTCTGGTGGACAAATGGCGTGAAATCCTTGAGACTCCAGATTATTATGTTCGGAATTACTTTTCATAACCAGCAGATCAGCTCAGTTGCATCATGTGCGATTCGGATGTAAAATTGCTATTTTTTTAGAAATTATCGAAAAAAAAGAGTTCCAAAATTCTCTCAGTATGACCTTTATGCGAACAAAATTGCATAAAAATTATTATATAGGTTTGGAGCCCTAACAGCAGTCATTTTCAATGATTTACAATGCTGCTGGAGTTAGTGCGATTTTTAGAGTTAATTGCACTTGTAAAAAATAATAAAATTAATAAAAAACCTTGGATGAAGAGGATCTAGCCTGGATTCTTGAATAACGTTACAACTATTTATCCAATAGACATCATGAATGAGAAAATGAATCGTCAGTCATCCATTCATTAATTAGACTACGGGTCTCGGGTAATACTAAAAATGGACGAATCAATCCAATTTGACAGTTTACATCCCGGAATAACAATGCTCACAATTGCAATGTATTACTCAGGAATGGAACGAGAACAATATTCTTAGGAGAAAAGGCCCTTCAAAATTACACATAGGTTAATATTATTTTCGTACATATTATTATGGAGTTCCACAAAGTGACTGTATATTAAAAGTATTTGCAATTTTATATATGATTTACTTGTCCGTTATACCCCATAATATTATATTCGCTTACCATCAAACGCGATGTATTTTACAGTTGGCACATACACATTTAGATATCAAAAATTCAGTTTTTATGCAGAGAAAATTTCTTGAAACCATCGGTGGTCAAAACATCATTACTTTCACAACATTTTTATCGAATCGGAGTCAGTGTGGAGAACTTCTCCATTGCTGGAATGCGCATCTGATTTGATTACAGGTGTTACCTACATTAATCGATGACAGTTCCGATGTCTTCGTTTAACTGCTTTTCGAGGTAACGGAAACACCTTTAGCAATTTCTATTTTCTCTCCTTCAAGTATTTGTTTTTCCCGAAGTAGCTCGTGTGTCCAATTTTCGGGTTTACCAAACCAGGACTAATGATGGTTTTAAATTCAATCCATTGTCTAACATCCATTGAACGATAATTACCACTGAAGTATTATTAGTGGTATTTCCATTTTGTGAGGGATTATATTTATGAATTTTGTCGTTTACCAACCTAATTTTAACTCAACGACTCGCTTCTGTCCTATAATAAGCCGATTTTGCGCAATATGGTTCTCTGTTGTTTTCTCCAATTTTGATTCTTAATTCACAGGCGAGCCACATCACGATTCGCTTGCTGATTCTCAGTCTCTTTTATTTAACTTTTTTTCTTTAGAGCGTTTTTTGAGCTTCACTTATAATTTCATTTCGGTGTCTGTCTGTTTGTACACTTTCATAAGTTGAAATTGTGGAGAAATCGTGAACGATAGACCTCTGAAGCTTGAAGTGTAGATTTCTATACTGCTGCCATTTCTTTTTCTTTAGATTTGAGTTTTAAAAGATATACAGAGTCAGATACGAGCCCATTTAAAACGTTTTATTTTTAACCCGTCAGTAGGCGCGCTCAATTCTGGAGCGCGGACGGTCGCGCGGGGTGACTAAGTCACTCCATTTAAATTGCGTTTTCCAACATAATTATTCATGATTTTTTTATTTTACTTTATTTCTTGTATTCTTAGGTTAGTAATGAAATAGTTTGGAAAATTAAATTTTTTTAAACCCATATAATTTACAGGTTTGTTAAACACATCTTTATTAAATGTAAGCGAAGGAAATTCTCTTCCTTCGCTTACATTTTATATATTTGCCAGTGTAGCTCGCTCTCTTTTACTTAAATATCTTTATTATTCAAAACTCCTGAGAAGCTAACTTGCATACAAAAGAACTTGTATAATAATAACAATACTTGTGCCTAATAATAATAATTAGACTTAGATAACCATAATTATGATAACTTATAATTTTAACATAATATTATGAATAAGACAATAATAATAAGATTTATCTAACATAAGTCCACATCTCATTGTGTTATTCGCTGTCAAAGCAGTACTCACATACCTATTTCATATGTTTCATACACATCGGGCTCTCACATTTAGAACAGGACGAATTTGTCTTCGTGTCTTGATTTCTTGGGCATACAACACAGCGCAATTTTGCAGGTCTAGATGGATCGGACTCTCCAGAAACATTTTTTTTCCTAGGCGGTTCTATGCCCAACTTCCTTAGTTGCTTTGGTAAGGTTTTCTGTTGCGACCGAGAAATGACTGCTGGTTTTGTTAAGGCCTGTCCGAGTTTTTTTATGAAACTACTTCTTTTGAGCACGGTATTTGGGTTATTTGATAGAAATAATACGTAACTCTTCTTCTTCATCTAAAGGCTAAGCCTTGTCGCTGCAACCATGAACTCCTGTCCTCTGCCATTCTCTTCAACATCTCGTATTTCTCAACTCCCATCACTGACTCCACGTCATCTAGGTATTTCTTTCTTGGTCTGCCTCTTCCTTTCTTCCCTAAAAGTTTCCCCTCCAAGATGTTCACAATTAATCCATTATGTCTAATCACATGGCCAAAAATTTTGCCTTCCTTTCTTCCATTCCTCTGATCAGTTTCCTTTCTTCTTTTACTTCTTCCAAAACTTCAAGGTTTGTCTTTCTCTCTGTCCAACTTGTCTTTATCAATCTTCTCCATATCCACATTTCTGTCGCTTCCAGACGGGACCTCTCCCTCTTTCCTAACGTCCAACTTTTACTACCATAAAGTATGGTACTCCAGACAAAAGCTTTTGCAAAGGATTTCCTTACTTCCAAATTCATATGACTGCTTGTCAGTAGGCTCCTTTTGCATTGAAAAGCTTGCTTTGCAAGTGCTATTCTTCTTTTCACTTCCTGTACACATCTATTATCATCAGTAATTGTACTACCTAGGTAGCAAAACTGCTTCACCTGCTCAATTTTCTGATTGTCTATTTTGATCTTTGATATTGTCCCTGCATTACTTTTGCCTATAACCATCAATTTGGTTTTCTTGATATTTATCTTTAATTCCCACTGTTTTAACGTGTTCGATAATACTTTCAGCATTTTATTCATTTCTCTTTTTGAATCGCTGAATATTACAATGTCATCTGCAAATCTAATGCAGTGTATTCTAACTCCATTTATTTTTATGCCTTTTGTCTTTTCCTTCATAACTTCTATACTTTCTTCAATGAACATATTAAACAAATATGGAGATAGCGGACATCCTTGTCTTACTCCTTTCCTTATCTTTGCTTCACTCTCTAATCCATTTATATTTATTCTTGTAGTTTGATTTTGATAAAGCTTAAAAATTAATCTTCTGTCCCTCCAATCAATACCTATTTTTTTCATAGTCTTAAACAACAGTTCCCAATTAACTGTATCAAAGGCCTTCTCCAAATCAATAAACGTTAAATATAATGTCCTGTTCATTTCTAAACATCTTTCCATTATCACCCTGAGGGCTAATATAGCTTCTCTCGTTCCTCTCCCACTTCTAAATCCAAATTGATCTTCACTAATATAATGTTCTATTTTCCTTTTTATTCTGTTTTTCACGATATAAATTAAAACTTTTGAGGCGTGCGAAAGTAGTGAAATTGTTCTGTAGTTACTACACTCCACTGCATTCCCCTTCTTTGGTAAACTTATAGTTTTACTTTTTATAAAGTCATCAGGTAATTTTCCTTTTTCGTAACAATCTTTTATAATTTTAAAGAAATGTTCTTTTGCTTCCTCCCCTAAGTTCTTCAAAAGTTCTGCAGGTATACCATCGACACCTGTTGCCTTGCCTGAATTAAGATTATTAATAGCTTTATAAAACTCTTCTTTGGTTATTGTTGGGCCTAGCTCGTCATTTCTTATTTCCTCTTCATTTTCAATAAATCTACATCCATCTCCAACATCTCTTCCACTATATAATTCTTCTATGTATTCTTTCCACCGAGCACATACTTTTTCATTTTCCCATAACATATTTCCTTCCTTATCCTTAACTATTGCCGCTTTAGTTCTTGGTTTGTACTGGAGAGTTTTAATTTTGAAGTATGCTTTGTCTTGCCTTCCTCCCTTTGTATCTTCCTCAATTTCCTTCACTATCTCTTTGGTCCATCTCTCTTTTTCTTCTCTGCATTTGTTAATAATCTCATTCTTAACTTTTTTATAAGTTTCATCATTTCCATTCTTCCTCAACTTGTTCCTTTCTTCAATTAAAATCAGTATCTCCTCAGTCATCCAAGGTTTTCTAGGCTCCAATTTTCTCTTTCCAATAACTTCCTCTGTAGCTTTAATAACCCCTTTTTTAAATTCCTCCCAACTAAGTTGTCCTTCATAATTTCTCATCAACTCATTTGTTTTTTCTTGGTAATTCTTAGCCGTTGGTAACTCTTTCAGTCCCTGTAGATGCCAGTTCTTTTTAACTATTCTCTTTATTTTCTTAAACCTAATATTGCATTTTGCCATGACTAGCTTGTGGTCACTGTCTACATCTGGACCTGGGTAACTATAACACGATTTTACCTGGTTCTTATATCTTCTTTTTACTAAAATATAATCTATTTGAAACCTTCTTCTGTCTGGCGCCTCCCATGTGTATCTTCTTCTTTTGGGAACTTCAAAGAAAGTGTTTGATACCATCATCTCATTCTGTTCACAAAACTCAATTAATCTTTCTCCCCTTTCATTTGTTTCACCTAAACCAAATTTTCCTACCATTCTACTATTTCGACTAAATCCAATCACAGCATTAAAGTCTCCCATTATTATTACATTATCTTTATCTTTTTTATCTTTTCTCCACGTCGCGATGTAAATCGAAACGTTCCCCTGACTAATAAAACGTAAAGAGAGGGTAGAAACGTTAAACTGGTCAATTGTTAAGAGATTCCATCGAATGAAAATTACAGCCAAATATAGAATAAAAAGCTTACCATGAATTGCAATAAGAAATGTAACGTGGAAGGGCGCGGGGTGACTGATTATTCACCACAGAATGGTTTTTGAAATTGTGTTTCACGGACTAAATGCTACTGAAACCTAAAAGCGGTATAAATATGTTCAAGAGAGTTCGAAAAAAAGGTACTGATTATCTTAGGGGAAAAAAATGCATCACGAGTGGATGAGTGTAAACATTGGTGGGGTGACTCCGTCACCCCGCGCGTCTGCTCCCGGTTTAATGTCTCCGGAAGCAGGAGAGGTCGGAGGAATTTTGGCGCCCCGGGCGAGATAGCATTCACGCGCCCCCTCCGTAAATGTTTATGAGAATCAGTGAAATATCGATATAGCGATAATTTTTACTATAATATAACAAAGGCCAGGTTTGTGTATCTGTATTAAACTGTTTGTTTACATAGTAACCCAGAAATGGAACTACTTGGGCCAATCTGTGGCCTAAATCGATACTTTTTTGTTTACATAACGATCGAGTTTCATTGTTATAACGTACAGTATTCATCGAAGTTTGATGTAGACATCGGTAAGTCTAATATTTTATTTCGATTTGTTGAGAATAAAAGTAGTAATATTTCTGATGATTGCTTTTTAATCCTCACTTAAATATATCGTATGTTTTACTACGCAAAGCCAACTTTAGTCAGAATAGATTTTAAATTCAATTTTTCTTCGATAAATTCTTCATTGAAATTTACATTTTCAAGCAAATTAAAGATAAATTTAGGTAAATTTGGTGTGTTAACAGTTTACAATGTTGAAATAAATTGGTAATTGGTTTTTGTTCAGATAGATTTCACAGAAATTATTACGCTGATTGATTAATTAGTTAAGCTCAATTTTTATTTCAATGTCTCCAAAAAATAAGCTTTATTCATTTATAGCAATGGATGGAAATGATGTTACAGAAGCAGATAGATAAAGAAGATTATCTAGGGAAATGAGACAGCGTTGGGTTGCAAGGCAGAGAGAACACTGCACGGATTTCATTGCAAATGCAAGTCAGCAAGCAACCGATGAACGACGAAGATTGAAACCAAATCACCCCCCGTCATTTTTAACAGGCATTTATACTAGTTAAATTTATAAAAACACTCTTTCTAACGAGTACTCATAATATCCGAAAATTTAACTCCATATATGTAACGTTTAAAAATTGACGGCGGCGGTATTTCCGTTCGCTATAAGGAAGATCTCGTTATATATCGTCCTATCGAGGTTGCACTGTATTAACAAAGTATATGTTTTCTGTAAAAATTATTGTTAATGTACTTATATATAAAAGGAATGCCATCAATAGAAAATTTCAACCTTCGATAGACAATCTTTAGGTAGGTTTTGGTGCATTGTACCTGCCACCTACCAATTAGGTGAATTGCAGGGCAACATGTAGATGTAGAAGATTCCACTCTATTCCTCGGTGTAATATGGTATTCAATATTTATCCACCTGCAAGTAATGCATAGATTTGTAGTCGGAATCGCGCCCCAAAGACTTGGGCGGCCCGGACAGCCGTACGGTGCACCCCTACCTCGGGCCGACTCTGTCCGAAGGTATAAAAGACGGAATGCTGAAATTTTGAGAGTACATTTCTGCATTGATGCTACTTAACAAACAAGGTTCTAGTGACCGCATAACAAAATAAATTGAGATAAGATAAATTTACACATAACAGACGATCAAATGCAAAACTACTTGTTTGCACGTTTTCTTTAAAATAACGTGCTTATGCGATCACTCTGTCCATCCATGGACAAAAACCTTTTTGTTTTGAGAGAAATTTGTAAATTCCTTTTGAATTGGAAACCTCATATAAATTCATTATACTTTTCACCAGTTGAACTTTCACGGTAGTTTGTAGATTTTCCGCTTCAAATTCGGAAAATGCAAAATTTTGAAATGGTATTTTAGCCAAAATACTTAGTAAATTATTTATTAATTGGATAGCTCTAATGAATCTATGACTTTTCCACCAAATGGGTTTTCTATATGGTTCTTATATTTTCCGCTAGTTGGTTTTAATTTCGAAAATTAAAACTTTTGAAGTGGTATTGTATCCAAACTACTGAAGCTAGATGAGTAAAGTTTTCACGGATGGGAGTATTCTAATGAGGATCTACATTCCAACGGTACGCTTTCTCCCCTTCTCATAGGAGGAGGCAAACCAGAACCCTGAAAAATTCTAAGAAATCGTACTTCCACATCCTGCTTTAGCAGGTTGTTACTTGTCTGTTTATAGAATCATTTCTTCCAATAGCTTCTTCGATTGTTTTCTCTTCAGTCATCAGAACTCGATGAGATCTCCTCAGTATTGGAGATTAGGTTCGTTGCTGTGGCATAACAAGTGAGCAACGGGCTCTGGGGCAAGAAAGTTTAGCGGGCCCCCTTAACTAATCAACCGTACTGATTTTCGTGACTTTGAACGGTTTTACTTTTTGTATTGATTTATTTCTGTTCGGATTTTCAACAGATATAGCATGTAGAGCCCAATTTAATAGACGCTGCTACTCTAAGGGGAGTTTTATACCAAGGTGACTGGTGACGGTGATTTACCATAATTCTTCATGTAACGCGCTCAACTTTTTTTTCCAAAATGTCGGCAAGAAAAAGGGACTTACATGAGGATTCCCTAACAGGTTATAGAAATTGCGAGTGTCGAGAGTAAATTCACTGTCACACGCTTGCGTCTACGTTTATACTCGCAAAAGATGAAGAATTCTTCGAAGTATACACACAGACCTTGTTTCAGAGAAGGTGAATCGGTGAAGAGCCCGACTTTTTTTCAAATCCCACATGTCAACTTATTCCGGCACGAATTTCTTTTTTTCCCTCCGAACTGCTACAAAAATAGGGCGGCGCGTGGTACACGAGGGCGCGCGGTACATGAGTAAATACGGTCATTTTGACGTGAGGGCAATTTTAGTCACTTTCCGATGGCACAAGCATTTAAATGTAGTCCTTTATACTAAGTTGACCACAGCGCGCTGGCTATGTGATGCGGCAACTCAGTATTTAAACGATACATATTTATGTATGCTTTATTATTGAACTCACATTCACAGAGAGTAAAAGTGAAAGAATTATGTTTTGGCAATACTTCTTAACGTATTTCTGCAAATGTTTTTGTTTGCCTGAACTTGATCTTTGATTAGCAACCGGCTCATTTCTAGCGAACCTTCAACACATCATTCAAACTGGCGCGAATTAAATATCGCATCATGTCAAAATTGAATAACTTTTGAATGAAAGTTCAGGTGACAATGATTTTCTAGTGACTTAAGTTGCCATCATATCAAAATCAAATCACCGTCACTAGTCAGCTCGGTATAAAAGCGTCATAAGGATTAAAAACAATGTTTAACCTTGAAGTAATGTTTCTTCGTTGCTACAAGATTGAATTGGATAAACCGCCGAAGGCAAGTAATGGCCCGTGTGGTACCAGTGCCGACACAAGTATTTACACGCCCGCTCATCAGCCTTGCCGTATCCGAACAGTGACCTTATTTCCGTTGCCGGATGCTACACACATTGCCTGTTGGATGGCAACAATATTGTTCGTGTCAGTCCCGTCACTCTGGCCGTGAAAAATTGAAAAATATCGTTGCCGACGATATCTGAAAGTACGTTACAGGTACGCTCTGTTTCCGGACGCCACGGCGCCGGCACTGCGCCAGATACGTTTAATGATTCTCAAGGGTATTTCATTAGCTACTAATTGTAGACTATCAAGTGGGTAGCAGGCCGAGCCACCAGGCATTGCCCCGGCTGCCCCGGCCTAGTTCCGCCACTGGCTCGTCGCCACAACACTCCATATACCTTGATTTTAGCTGGATTGTGTTAGGAGTTCTAAAGCTATGATCTGCTGAGAGTTAGATTTCATTCCAGATTTATTCATTTTTTTTATTAACTTTAGCTTTCATTTATACTTAAACCTAATGCCTTCTCTTTAGGAAAAGTAACCCTCATCTTTATCGCGGCTACGTATTCATTCTCATTCATTCGCTCTTTTCCGGTTCTTATAGGCTACCTAAAAAGGAAAGTCGCAGTGACGAGCCATGTACATCTTCTGCCACAATAACTGCCCCCAATTACCCCCGAAGTTTAAACAATTAATGCAATTAAGCCAACCCAGATTATTTCTTTTCTACTGAGATAAAAACCCTAGAATTCCACTCCTTCGTGCTGCGTTCTTCTTTACGCGTCTGATAAGCGTTTCGTTTGCTCTTTCCGTTGAGTTCGAAGGATTTTACCGCTTTCACCTGCTACTCGAATACATATGTATTGGGATCACGAGTAGTCATAAACCTATCGACGCGTTTGTTGCAAAGTGGCCTTTGTTGGAGTCAATTCACCAATCGCTATTTCTGCTACGCTTTCTTTGCACCCTTATTTATCAGTATATATATACAACTCATGATTGTTACCTAGCGATTTATGGAAAAGAAGTAATCTTTGGTGCAAACCGTAATCAGAACTCAAATTTTCATTTCTTAACTTTGCAACAGTCGCGGTTGAAGGCATCCGCTGCGCTTCACGCCGAGCCTTCCTTCTCACCCTCCTCTCTCATCTTTGTCCAATTGAATTGAGGCGGTTACATTCCCTCTCTCCCCTTTTCTCTCTCCCGCCCTCTGCTCCCTCCCCTCCCGCCCTCACCCTTCACTCTCTAGCCTCCTTGGTGCTTCGTCCCCCTCTTTCTTCTCTTTCCGCCCCTCCTTCCCCCTCCCTTCATCCCCAATTTCTCTCCATTCTCCCCCTCCTCTTTTCACCTGGCTGGAATCTCGGCCCCATCTAACCCCTCTCCTATACCACAAAATCCCACTGCTAACTTAAGCGCGACATGTTTACGCCAAAGGGCTCCCTAAAATACGACACAGTAACACAAGATAGACTATATCTCTCTCCCTCTTTGCTTTTCCTTCCTTCTTTTTGCCCTCGGAGCGACTTTTTTCCTCTTTTTTCCTCGAACCTCTATCGGAGGAGGAGAGAAGCCATGGCCCCGCATGGGTTTGGGCCATTTACTGTGAACCTTGCTCCACCTTTGCGACCCTCTCTCTCTCTCTCCTCCCCTTCGCTACCTCCCACTCACATCTCCCTCACCCCACTCCACGCGCACTTCTCTCTCTGCCCACTCCCTTACATCCCGTCCATTCAAATTTTATTTTATCGCCTCGTACCTCAAGTCCTGGAAGTCGACCGTGGAGGGAGAGAGACCCTTTTGGTTCCACGGAGACCTTGAAATGTGCCCGGGATATTAAGCGTGGGATGAGGAGGAGGGGGGGGGGCATTCGGAGTGAGGGAGAGGTGGGATGCGCACGCTGAGGAAGAGCAGGAGGGAGGATGACCGCTGAAATGGGCAGGAAGAGGGTGGAAGACGCTACACATATATATATAATATATCAGCCGTAGGTGGTCTTTAGATTGAGGGCACCAGATAGGTGCATTTTGTGAAACAGCATGGTGAGGTACTATGTGGTGTTTGATTCTATTTCTTTTTTGATCGGTAAATATAAATATTTTATATTCCTTTTCTTGACGTCCTCGTTAAATTCTCGTGAAAAAAATCTTTCGGCTTCGAGCTTTGCATTAACTATAAATATGAATTAAATATAGCTTTGTTTAAAATGTTACTTCATTCTTTTGTCGTGCAGGTATTTTTATCAAATTCGTATTTAGGCTTATTCCTATGGATTTTTAACTAATCCAGTAGCACATCACTTCTTGATTGCAACGAAGTTTTTATTATATTACCCTTTCAAATTATGAATATTCCAACTTATTAAAAATGCTAAAAATAGATGTTTAATTTGTTGTCCATAGACAAATCTTAGCAATATATAAATGTTCCGAGTGGTTGTTTGCGCTTGTCTTCATCATCTACATACTTCTTATCATATTATATATCTTGCGACAGACTGTTAAGTAAGCATCCGTGTGCCGTTTATTACTGCAGCATCCGTGCTGCGTAACTGCTAATAATTGCATTTTTTTCGAAAAAATCACAACAACCGTAATGACTGATGCAGTTAGTATTTAAAATCTTAACGACATTAATTTTTCTCGTTAATGTCAGTGAATGTTAAATGGTATAATCCAAACCGAAAACAAATATTTCGGACAATCGAAGAACATCTGTAAATATTTAATTTTTAGCTAAATGAAATACTTTAATAATATGAGAAGTTTTACATTTTATTAGTTTTTAATTAAATATGTAACCGCGAATTTCTGACGAGAAATGAACAGGTACATATAAAAATTGTGCATAAAAATCAGGATTTCAAATTTACTTTTGACTTTATAATTAATTTGCAATGTATTTATTTCTATAATTTTGATGGACAAGTTTTGCAACAAGCTTTTATTTAAATGCCAGATCATGAGGAATATAGACAATATATTCAGCTGTCAGTCTAGTTAACCGATACACGATAAACACGGCAAAATTTAGCAAGATGAAATTCCACCCTTTACTGACGCATAACCTCGGTTTAGCATTGTTATTCTATCGCAAAGAATCTAAATTCGCAGAACAATAAAGAAAGGAATTATTAGAGGTATTTTTTCTATTTTCATTAATAAGGGGTAAAATAAATGACACGAGGCAAGGGAAAGGAAATCGGAGAGTTTTTTGTTTTCAAGATTTATATCCAGCGTCAGCCATTGCAAGAACTAACGAGTCTCCGTCATTTGGCGAACATAAGTGCTTCCTATTCATCATGGCGATCATATTCGCCGAAACCTTAGAAGCGGAGAAGATCGAAAATTCCAACTGTGAGAATCTCTCTCGGTGTTGGTACTCTGACCTCTCAACCCCATTGCCCAACCTTCTCCATCCCAACGCCCTCTCCACCTTTTCCTCCCTCTCGACCAATCGCAGAGACCCCTCATCTGTTGCTCCTCTCCTTCCCCTCTCCACCCACCCCTCTTCACCCAACCTTTACACCCACCCCCTCCACCCACCCCTCTCCATCCACCCCTCTCTACCCACCCCTCTCTACCCACCCCTCTCTGCCCACCCCTCTCCTGCCACCCCATCCCAAAATCCACACCTCCGTCTCGACCGGTCACCACTCCGAGCACTTCCTCTGCAACCTGTATGTTTCCCTCTGCCTCCCTCGGAATGCCTCCATGTCTACGCATTGTGTATTTTCTCCTTGCTGATCACAAATATGTTTCTGCGTGGCTTTTTCTGCAGACGTTCATAGATATTTGAAGTGGGAACATCGATCAATGACGGTGGTTTAGTTGCTTGTAAAAAGTGCAACTCTAAGAAAAGGAAACTTTTAAACCGAAAGGAGTAATCTGTATTTATTTTATTCCGATAGTAATTAGAAAAATATTGCAAATTATAGATTTCTACATCTGTAATACCACATAAAAGTTATACGATATGATATCCAAATATCATTGAGCCAAATACACTGGTTAATTATGTCAAATTCATTGGATTTGCCAGTAATTGATGAAGTTTATGTGTCTGTCCGTAACGTTCTAAAATAAGTAAAGCAAGTTTAAGCCTGTATCTAATACGACTTTTCATTTCGATGCTAAATTTCCAAAACTTCCGTCTCCCTCTTAAGCCTCCCCTCTCCTCATTCTCATCTCCTCACCTCTCTCAGTTAGCATTCCTCTCACACTCCAGCCACTTTCTTCTTTCCTCACCTGCTTCCATGTGCTCGCGTTTCGATTGTGAGCCAAGGCTTTTCTTCCCACACTAAAATCGTGAGCAGCAAAATGATGCGTCCGCAGTTTATTCTTTCTGGATTGAGACCTAAGTCATATTTCCATAACCTTTATTTTATCGGCGTATAATACACCACATCTCTCTGGTCTACTTTCTCTAAATGTTAAATGTAAGAATGGACCTTATGGTCTAAATTTCGCCCGAATAAATCTATTTATCTATCTAATGACGAAGTTCCAGTTCTTCTCCTCTAAAGATTGTCAACATGGCTTCCGGAAAGGTAGGTCTTGCGATACTCAGTTTGGTCTATTTGTGAATTGTATACTGAGAAACGGAGAAAATAATAGACAGGTCGATTACATCTTCTTAGATTTTAGGAAAATCTTTGATAAGGTGCCTCACAGGAAGTTAATAACTAAATTAGAAACCTTAGGTGCTAATTCCAAAATTATTATTTGGATCCGTGAATTCTTAAACCATAAGAAGCAGAAGGTTGTTATAGATGGGGAGACCTCGAACTTAGTGGAGGTTGTCTCTGGCGTTCCACAGGGTAATGTACTTGGTCCGTTATTATTTCTAATTTTTATATAAAAGATATCAGCCAAGTTATTAGAAGTAAATTAGGCTTTTTGCGGACCACGCCGTCATTTATAGAGAAATGAGCTGAAGAAGGAATGGCAGATAGAAATCAACCAAAAGGAAAGCTGCTTCATCCATTTCTGGAGAAACAAGAATAACTCGCTTGATCATTATTCGTTCGGCGGAGTAATTCCAATTTCAGATTCGGTCAAATATCTAGGAGTCACGATCTATCGTTATCTCTCGTGGGACACCCACATTCGCCGAGTGATAGGTGCCACTATCAAAAAGATGGCCTTTATAGGGAGAATAGTTCGAAGTAGCTCCGAAAAAGTGAATAAATTATGTTACTTATTCTTGGTTCGACCGCAAGTCGAATATGCGTCAGCTGTGCGTGATCCTTACAAAAAGGGGCTCAATAAGGAGACAAAATGTAAACCGCATGGCAGCTAGATGCATAAAGAGAAATTACGATAGTAAAAGAAGCATAACGTCATTCACAGAAAATCTGAAATGGGCTTCGTTAGAGAAACGTAGACTGCAGAGTAGATACTGCTGGAAAAATAAAGGCCGGAGGGACTAACGAATGAGATAGTAGATCTTATCAGAGGTATCTCGGAATTATGGAAGCCAGGATAAGATTCGCGAGATCGATTTTAGTAGGAAGCGATATAGAGAATCGTTTATCCCTAGCACGATTGGAGAACATAATAGGAAAAGATAATGTAGGAAATCTAGGGATTGCCATCCCCCAAATAGGTGACTTGCAGGGTATCATGAAGATGTAAAGACATTTATATAAGCGTTTCGTCGTTGTTTAATCGAAAATGAGGATAATAAGTTCAAATTGCGTATTCTGACTGATGATGAGACTGTTGTAGCTACAGCAGATAGTAGACTGTTAATGAGTACGGGAATTTCTAGATGGAGATAACCTGAAATTCTTTTTGCTGATAGTATGAAATAATGAGCAGATAGAATTTTGATATTAAATATTTATGTTCACTTGGTTTTCTTGCCAAACTATGGATTTCGCCGAAATTGCAACTAAACACATTTCGGTTCCAGTACTCTTTTTAATCTCTGGAAAGGAGTTTATGTACTGAGAAATGTGTTGATATATTCCTATAAAACAAGTTTGTTGCGATTTATTCCTCAAACATTGTCAGAATTTTAATCTATATTATTTATAACAGCTTCGGAAAAAATTGCAAATTCTCAAAAGAGAAAATAGATGATTACAGTGACGACGTTTGTATTTATATTTAAATTCAATCACGCCATATTATAATTTACTTCAGCGTTCAGTACGACATTATAGTGTTTTCCATTGTTAGTATAAAGAATAGGGTAAAAATAAGTCGCACAGGTCATGGATGAGACATTAAGGAACGAGGCACTAAGTGATTTAAAAATAATTTTGTAATCCCTGGGATTATTAATTACAAAATATAAAATTGCTATAATGACCAAAATACAAAAACAACTTAGTGCCTTAGCACCGCCACACACACACACGTCAAGAGGGATTCTTTTTAGCAACGTTCGTAAGAAAGCCTCTAAGCACGACTTAGTACGACTCTTCCTCTTTCTCTCCCTCTTCCATCGTCCCAGTGGCATCATAACTGTTATTATCCTCCGCCATTCGGTATTCGTCCACGTCTGATGCTTGCCGTCGCCTCAACCCGGCCGTCGGAGAGGAGCGCGCGCCCTGACCTCTGCCGGGGTCACGCCTGACCACTTTGCGTTCCCACACCTGCTTTTCGTGACCGCATCGGGTTGGTGGAGGGTCAGGGCGCCGTAGCGAGGGACTATACAAAGCGCAATTCGGGGATATTTTCCATTTTTTTCTTTTCTTTCCTTCGTTCCTGCATTTCTCTCTATTCGTCTCTCTCTACCCCTATTTCTTCCTTCCTTATTAGGCGCGTTTCGTTTACAGGTTCGTTCTGCCCGTCCGTCCGAGTGTTCGTTCTCCGCTTCTGCAGAACGGATTTTCATGAAATTTGGTATTTAGGACTTATGGCAAAAAACAATAAGAACGCGACCCAATCAGGGCTGCCATTTGACTGGAAACTAAAAATGAACTTTTCCTCATATGTCGTACAATATTAGTCATGTCGACAAGTCTTTAGACAAAATTTGTAGATCTAACAAAAAAATATTTCTTGAAAAATACATTTTTTTTGTAGGGGTAGCCGTTATCAACAAAATCAAGCAAGAATGTGGTAATTCTCTTTGAACTGAGAAAAGTGTATGCATGAATACGTCAATGTTGTCAACGTAAATCTTCGCATTGAATGAAGTATATAAGTTCAAATAAATTTTTCTATAATAACGAAAATACGTTTAATATCATTACATGTACATGCGGTAGAAGGAAACGAATTATCTACGACGAAGAAAAGACCGTAAACGTAAATATTACAACTAATCAACTAAAGTGAGGTATGTTTCTAATAATCTACGATTTTTTATTAATTACAACTGATTAGAAAATAAATCGGTAAGTGAAAATTTAATATTTTCTTGGCATCATTTCTGATATATCGTTTTGCCGTTACAGGTATTAATACTGAAATGAGGTAAATACGTTCATTAATGCACTAACTTCGGGGAGGCAAGAAATATTAAGCATAGAGATTGACGTAAAGGGCTCGTGGCGTTTCGCTGTTTTATGGCGTGCGTTCGTTCAAAGTACCGTTATGATTCAAATACCCCGTCGCACGAAACGCGCCTATTTGTGATAGACTGTACACATTCCTAACTTGTCTATTTTTTAGGTGAGTTAAGTCGTATGTTAGAGCTTCTATGAGGTATGGGAGTTTCGGATCTCGCAGTGAAATTAAAATAAATAGATATTTAATAAAGGATTTCGATTACAAATGAAAAATATAAAATTATCTTTTATAAAACTTTCACTTTTTTGGCAGCTTAATGGTAGGGTTCTCTTCTGGAACCTTTTTTAGTTCCTGGTTCATGAAACAAGAATCATGTGAACTTGTATAAAAATCATAATAAGTTTTTAAAATAGATTTATCGATTAGTAGCAAAGACAAAAATCAAATTCGCATATACTACTCTCTAATACGGATGGCAATTATAAGAAAGATCAAAATAATCTGAGACGGACGTGAACCAAGAGGCTGAGTGGAACTCGGAGAAGAAGAGGTTGAAGAATATGTGGGAGGATGGGACGAGAGAGAGAGGGAGATAGCGGAGGGAGGGGACTGTAGAAGGATTTCGAGGAGAGAGGTGTTAAGGGCGGATGGCGGTAAATACACAGGAAACACGCGAATGAGAGAAATGAGATCGTCCAACGATGGAGAAATTCGAACTTAGCGAATCCTTTCTTAACTTCGACTTCTTTCCTCTGCTCGAATCACTCGAATCTTGCGATTCCTTCTCCACTGCTGTCTCTCTCTCCCCATCTCTCTCTCCTTCACTTCGTGGGTGTTTTCCTGCGTTGGTTTTTACTAGGTTGGTCAAGGCAGGTCCTTCCTAGGTCTTTCCCACAAACACCATGTCTTTCTTAGAAGTTTTCCTGAATATGTACCTACCTATTTCGCACTGTTTGTATTTAGTATATTATTATCTAAATAGTTTTGACGTTAATATTACTTTTTTATAGTATAATTAACATAGACGATGGGTTAAATGTAAGAGTGGACCTTATGTTCTAAATTTCGCCCAAATAAAGACATTTATCTATCTATCTATCTATCTCCTCATCTTTCTCTCCTCATCCGTCTCTCTCTCTCCACATCTCTCTCTCTCCCCATCTCTCTCTCCTCATCTCTCTCTCCTCATCCCTCTCTCTCCACATCTCTCTCCTCATCTCTCCCTCCTCATCTCTCTCTCCTCATCCATCTCTCTCCTCATCTCTATGTCCCCATCTCTCTCTCTCTCTCCTCATCTCTCTCTCTTCTCATCTATCTCTCTCCTCATCCGTCTCTCTCTCTCCACATCTCTCTCTCCCCATCTCTCTCTCTTCTCATCTATCTCTCTCCTCATCCGTCTCTCTCTCTTCACATCTCTCTCTCCCCATCTCTCTCTCCTCATCTCTCTCTCCTCATCCCTCTCTCTCCACATCTCTCTCCTCATCTCTCCCTCCTCATCTCTCTCTCCTCATCCCTCTCTCCTCATCTCTCTCTCTTCTCATCTATCTCTCTCCTCATCCGTCTCTCTCTCTCCACATCTCTCTCTCCCCATCTCTCTCTCCTCATCTCTCTCTCCTCATCCCTCTCTCTCCACATCTCTCTCCTCATCTCTCCCTCCTCATCTCTCTCTCCTCATCCCTCTCTCCTCATCTCTCTCTCCTCATCTCTATGTCCCTATCTCTCTCTCTCTCTCCACATCTCTCTCTCCTCATCTCTCTCTCCTCATCTCTCTCTCCTCATCTCTATGTCCCCATCTCTCTCTCTCTCTCCACATCTCTCTCTCCTCATCTCTCTCTCTTCTCATCTATCTCTCTCCTCATCACTCTCTCTCCTCATCTCTCTTTCTCCTCATCTCTCTCAGTCAAAACTACAGCCACTCCTTATTACAGGGAAAATTCCCATCGCAATGGAAACGCGTTAGTCCGCCCAATCCCTAAGAAATCTCTCACCGCAAACAATGACTATCGACCGATTAGCTTTCTTCCCACTTTATCAAAAGCCCTGTAGCGACTTGCGCATGAACTGTTAGCAGACTTTCTCAACGTTAATCATCTACTTGACCCCCATCACTAGCTTTCGGGAGTCACATAGCACCACCACCGCGCTAATTAAAATCACTGATGATATACGCAGACACATGGATGACAGAAAACTCCCAGTACTAATATTGCTTGATTTTAGTAAAGCGTTTGACTCAGTAGATAAAGACATACTCCTAGCAAAACTCCGCTGCATGAGATTCTCTTCACCTTCAATAGATTGGTTCTCTTCGTACCTTAGCAACCGTTCCCAACAAGTCATCTCCAACGATTCTTCGTCCTCTCGGCTTAATGTCAACCAAGGCGTTCCGCAGGGCTCAATTTTTGGTCCTCTATTGTTCTCTTTATTCATAAATGATTGTTCTCAATACTTAACTTACTCCAAGCATAATTTGTACGCCGATGATCTCCAAATCTACTTATACACCAAACCCAATAACTTATCTCTTTCCAAAGCCAACGTAAATCATGACTTGGCTCAACTTCAAAAATGGAGCTACGATAATCTTCTCACCATAAACCCTTTGAAATCTCAAGCCATTTTAATCGGTTATCCGAAATTACTGGCAACTATAAACCTCGCGGAATCAGTTCCTCTGTCTTTGAACGGCTTAGTTTTACCCTATTGCAAAATCGTAAAAAATCTCGGGATTCTAATTAATGAAATGCTCACCTGGAATAATCATATAATAAAAATCTGCAAGACGGTAAACTCCCCCTTACACACTCTAAGGCCTCTCATTAACATTGTTCCCTCGTCACTAAAAATACAGCTAGTGACCTCCCTAATTCTTCCTCACTTCGATTATTGTGATGTTGTATACCAGGACTTATCAAAGGAAATCGCCATTAAGTTACAACGTTCTCATAACGCCTGCATCAGATTCATCTTTAATCTTAAAAAATCTGACCATGTCTCAGAATACTTCCGTCGACTCTCCTGGCTAAAACTTGATTCCCGAAGAAACCTTCACCTTCTCTCTCTCTATTGTATCAAATTCTAAATAACAACATCCCTTGTTATCTTTCATCTAATTTTGTCACCATTAATACAGTTCACCATTGCAATACCAGAGGATGTGATAAACTACTAACTCCACTTCATAGAACAGAAATGTACAACAAATCCTTTACCGTCACTGCTTGTAAACTCTGGAATGGCCTTCCAACGTTAATAAAAACTCTCTATCTCTAAGCACTTTTAAACGCTTGTATTACAAGCATCTCCTCTCACTCCCCATGGATTGAACCACGCTCTATCTTCTCTTTCAGGTTGTCACAAGGATGCGCTTATTAGGCATACATTCATAATTTTATTTTACTTTATTTTCCTGTATCATAATTACGATGTAATCTCCCAGGCATATCTTACCCTACAATCCCTATTCCCCCCTCTCCCTCCCTCCCTTATATGGATATAAATGTATGTGCATATGTTTGTATTTATGAATGTTTCTCATATTATTGTATTTTTTTCCTTCCCCTGAACTATTTTAGAAATTTTCGCGGTTTTTTACACCTCTCTTCTCTTTGTAGGTGTTTTCCGCAATGGGAATTTTTTCTGTGTTAAAACATAACTGATACACAGTTTTTTATCACCCACAAAACTAACATTCTTTGGTAATGCTGTTATCTACTAATAAATATATTAACTTGTAATTAATATGTATTTTGTTGAAATCTGTATGTAATTAATTTATCTTATTTTGTAAATATTGTAATTACTTATATAACGAAAGGGTTAAATGTAAGAAGGGACTACATAGTCTCAATTTCGCCCTAATAAAGTCGTTTGTCTGTCTGTCTGTCTCCTCATTTCTCTCTCCTCATCTCTCTCTCTCTCCTCATCTCTCTCCTCACCCCTCCTCATCACTCTCTCCCCCTCTCATCTTTCTCTCTCTCTCCTCACCCCTCTTCATTTTCACCTGCTTCCTACTGGTCACCTTTTACACCCAATGTTTCCGATGTGAATTGTGCTTCGGTTTAACCCGTCCTTCGGATCACTTTTTATTATTTTGTCATTTGCCTCTGCCTTTTCGCCTTTTTAATTGCACCATACACCTAGACCTATACTTGTAAATAAAAAGTGATCTCCAGGGCAACAGCACTTCCGCCACGTGGAGCCGATATTTGTTAGATAATAAATTATATGAATTCTAGCAGAATATTTATAATTTTCCGCGAAATTAAGGCATTTTTTTCCGAAAACTTTCTAAATGCACGGATGATGTTATAATCTCAACACAAAATATCCTAATTTTTCCATAATTTTAGTCTAAATTATGATTATTGTTATTTCTCATGAGGGCGATCTGAGTCACGAAACTAGAAATACGAAAACTTGGGCACGAGCCGATTGCCAGAGAATTGGGAAATTACGTATAACTGCCTTAATTTCGCGAAAAATTATCAATATTCTGCTAGAACTCATGGAATTTATTATCTAATTCATAAAAGCTCCACGTGGCTGATGTGCTGTGCCCTGGAGATCGCGTTGGTTTATTTACGAGTCTAGATCTTGGTGTATAGTAATTTTTTAGTGCTTGCAGTATGCAAGCACCGACAACTCGTAAATATAAAAAAGTGACGGTCAACCTTCACTCACTATTCTCTATAAGCTCAACAGGAAATTTTCTTTTGAAAGATAATTAAAAAAGTTAAATTACTTTCAAAATCAGACGTTTAGATGCAAATCAATAATGATTGTTTAGTAGTATATGCAGTTAAAACCTGTTAACATGAATTTTTTAACGTTAAAACTTTATTTAATATATATTTATTTACCTAGCGTGATCATATGAACACAGCAAACATCGCAAAATATTTAAATCCTACTATTGTCTTTATTTTAGATACATTATATTTCTGTTTTATTTACCTTCTCAAAGGTTAGATTTAACTTTTTGTATTATTGCATATTTACTTTAAAATGTAGTTTTTGACTTGTGACAACTTGAATTTGGCACATGCCATTAATCCGTTTCGAAGCTATGTCTTACTTTATTACATTGCTTGTAACATGTACGTTTTTGTTATTTTGCACAATCTTTGCTACATATATATTAAATATATGATGATTTAACTACAATACAAGTAACTTTGTTTGTATTGTATTATTTGCGGCTTGTGTAACACAGAACTCTCCCGCGGGATTATATGGGCACGCTAGGCGGATCCCTTAGCAATGTGATCCCTCCATACATTGATGTGTAAGGCAATCGACACGTCGCCTAAAACTGATTGTGGAGTTGTTTAGACATATGATCCATAAGAAGTAATGAATAGGTAGATTGGGTGAAATTTAATATTGCTTGACAGAAACCAGTAAAAAAAAGTGGTAGGTAATGGAAGTGATTGTTTATTTTTTACGACGAGGCGAGCGGAGCGACTTAGTGTAATCCTTTGAAAACTTCAGTATGAAACAGAAACATTTTGAAGACGGATGGTTTCTGACATTTCTTGTTACAAGGTGCTACAGGAATTTAGTTTCCTAATTCCTTCTTCCGATTTCTTCTTTGTGTTTCCATATATCCAGCTGAATTGAGGAGTTTATCATCACGATCTCCATAAAACTTTCACGTTTTGCAGTTATTTTATACTGACACTAATTATGAATACCATTAAGTAAGTATGTTTTCTATTTTCAAAAATGAGTGAAGAAGGAAGGATTCTTATTGCCAGATGGTTTGACAATTCAATAGTTACTTTAGCGACCACTTGTCACAGTGTTGAACCAATTACCATGATTTCACGGTATACGCTATTCTAAACCGTGAAAAAAACCGCATTTCTCGACCCATTCGCGATATATATGCAGTGGCGGCCCGAGGAATTTAGGCGCCCCGGGCGAGATAGCACTCCGGCGCCCCCCTCCGTTAATGTTTAATGAGATATTTACAAAGTACATGCAAATTTATTCATCGATCTGTAAAACTTATTGATAACGGAAAATTAAAAGGAATGCTGTCAAGATTTTACCCTGTTCCTCGGTATAAATTGATATCCAATATTTATTCACTTCCAAGTAATGCATAGATAAACGATTGGGATAGCGCCCCCAAAATTTTGGCGTCCCGGGCAGCCGCCTGGCTTATATATATATATATATATATATATATATATATATATATATATATATATATATATATATATATATATATATACATACATACATATATATATATATATATATATATATATATATTTGACCTCCTTCTCCGTAATGGACGCATTGGCACCTCGGTGCACATTAAAGATACCAACGACCTACAATACCTCCACTACACCAGCTGCCACCCACAACTCACAAAGAAATCTCTTCCGTACTCCCTCGGATCTGCTCGGATAGCACCTCGCTATCCGATTATTGCGCCTTACTCCTTGAGGCTTTCCTCAATCGAGGATACCCTGCCGACTTAGTCCGCAATGAAATATATCGCGCCGTCTCCACCCCCTCCAGACACCCACCAATCTTGAACCCACCCTCGAAGACAGAAGTCCCTCTGACTCTCACCACAACCTTTCACCCGGGGCTGCACGAAGCCCTAAATAACATCCTCGCGGCCGCCCATCCAATTTTCCTTAACACACCCACAACTACGCTACTTTTCCCTAAGCCCCCTATGATATCCTTCCGCCGACCTAGGAATCTTGGCGACCTGCTATGGCGCAAGGAACTCCCCACCGGTCTTCCACCTTCCTCCGCAGGTTCCTCCCCTTGTAAAAGACCACGTTGCCTCACTTGCCCCATCATAGATACTTCTTCCTCATTTACCAGCCCCGTTACCCAAATCTCCTATCCTATCTTATCCCGCAGCACTTGTGCCTCCAAGAACGTAATATATCTTCTTACCTGCACACAATGCCCTGCGTTTTACGTAGGCCTCACAACCACACCCCTTAACATCCGCATGAACGGCCATCGGAATAGCGTCTCTCTTAGGCACCCCCTTCCGGTGGCCGACCATGCGTTAACCCACTCCCTTCCCTTCAATAGCTGCTTCACAGTAAAAACCATTCGTGCTCTTCCAAGTAGTTTCCCCGCGCCACAAATCCGTCAATGGGAACTAGCCCATATTGACATCCTCCGCTCCCTCTCCTTACCAGGTTTAAACCTTCGCTAACACTCCCACTCCAATCACCCCCTTTTTTCCTTTCCACCCCTCTTTCCCCTTCCCCTTACCCCTCTTTTCCCGAACCCCTACCTCCAGTGTTACGCTTATTTTAGTCTTCGTTTTTCTCTCGCTGAAGAAGGGCCTGTGTTGCCCGAAAGCTCCAAATTACAAGCCTTCCTCTATCGCTGTGGACGTCCACCACCGTATGGTAAGTGTTCACTGCCTCCTTCCTATCCCTCTCAACCTCTCGTTGCATTTATTTTATCATATTATTTCTTTTTCCGTATCGTTATATTATATATATATATATATATATATATATATATATATATATATATATATATATATATATGAATATATGGATTCTTCATAAAAAGTCATGGATTGAAATTTTACAATTAGACTTTCATCGTAGCATAGTCAAATTTATCTAACTCGGTATAAAAATCTTCCATTAGCAATTAGGTATTCGTCAACGAAAAAGGCTAGCACTTTGCTGGTCCAAATCAATGACAAAATTCGCCTTGGTGGAGTATCCCAACAGTTGATAATGCCAGGAAACAGACGCCGTTGTGCTGGTGAAAAGAGTTCTAGTAGGTACTGAGCGCATGTTTTGCGTAAAATGTGATGTAGGATTATGTATTACATGCTTTTCAAATTTCAAAGACGTTAATCATATCTCAGCCTATTATTTTATTTTTCTATTATAAAATTTGTTTCTATATATTATAAAAATATAAAATTAAATCTGTGAAATAAATCTAATATACTAAATATAGACTTTTATTATTAAATTCAAGAGATAACATAATGTTGGCATTCGGCTTTTCCTTGGAAAGAAACGGTATGTTGATGAGGATGGAATTGCTAAGGGATCCGCAAAGCGTGATCATATGAACACGGCACTTTTCTCGAGAACTGTTGCTGATATGTTCTTCTAATTTTAACTATAACGTTTACATATCATTATAACCAATAATTGTAAATATGAAAAAAATCGAAAAAAAACTCCGGCGTTAAAGGGTGAATTCATCGTAACTCCTACCATCACCTCTAATGAAGTCTTTTGTCCTCTCCTAAACCCGACTAATTTACAGTTACATTGCCGTTTGTTTTAGTTTCTAGCTTTTTGTTCAGAATTACCTTTGCATAAGGGAAATTAAACTAATAGTTTTATAATATTTTCATACAGATTCATTTTTTTCTAAGATACTATAAATGATTTAATAATCACATTTGTTTCTTCTTCACTTTCATAAATTTTTCCACGAAATTTATAAAAATCCTCTTACCCTTTTTAGCTCCCTTTTTACGTGGATGTCGTCCACTCATACCGCTTTTTAGGCGAGTTTTGCTTCCACCATAAGCGGCTATTAGCCTCGGTTTGTCCGTCCGTCCGCATGTTCGTTCTCGGCATCTACCGTTCGGATTTTTATGAAATTTGATATTAAGGACTTACAAACAACTAAAATAAGAAATTCATAAAAATAAATCACCTAAGCCAATCAGTAGTACCACTTTACTGGTGACTAAAAATGAACTTTCCATTATATCTCGTAAATGTTTTGTCTAATTGTCTAAATTAAAATAGTTTTAAAATAAACTTGTATAACTAGTGACGTAGAGTAATTCCTTTCCTATACATTTTTATCGTAGGAGTAGTCGTTATTAATAAAATTGAACAAGAATGTCGTAATTCGCTTTGAACTTAGAAAAATTCATGCATAGCTACAAAAACGTAATTGTTGTCAACATAAATATTCTAATTGGTTACACAAGTAAACAAGATATGCTATAATACCGAATTTCCCTGCGCGTGCATGACAGATTTTGTAAGCGGAAGGAAATGAATTCTCTACGGCGAAGAAAAGAACAAACGTGAATATTACAACTACTGAACTCAAGTGAGGTATGTTTTAAGTAACTTTCGATTGATTAAAACTGATTAGAAAATAAATCACTAAATATAAATTGAATATTTCCCTGGAATCATTTCTGATATATCGTTTTGCAGTATTTAGTCATTAAAATTACGTAATGTTTATTGATGCAATAAGTAAGGGGGGAGAAGAAATTTTTAATAGACAAAGATACAATCGGGTCATGGTGTTTTGCAGTTTTATGGTGTGTTTGGTCAAATTATATCATATAGTTTCAAATACTCCATCGCACGAAACGCGCCAATTTGTGATACACTGTACACTTTCCTAACTTGTTAGACTTAATATTCACAAGAGTTTTTAGAAATTCGTTGTCTAATATTTTTCAGACTACATATACCCAATCGATTCTAGCTTCAGGTTTTTCCTGTGTAAACGTTCAATATACTCTTTCTGTCTCTTTTAGCATGTTATGAATCACTTAATATTACCGTTTTTCTCTTTGATTGTGACATTTTCCAACCCCTTTCCCATTGAATTTAACTTTTTAACACGATAAATCCGACCTATGTAAAATGTCTCTGGGGTTACTCCTAGTCTTTACACTGTCCTTCCTACAACATTCCTTCTGTTCTAGTCGCTTTCATTCTAAACTTGTTACTAAATTAAATGTTCACCTATCTCCCTATTTCTGAATTCAATCCTTTTGATCGTCTCTTCTCTCGAGTATACAATATGCAACGTTATTCGAACGGAATTGCAGAGGAAGATGAAAGTATAGAGCTATCAGATTCGACAAACGAGTTCTAACAGTTTGGCGAGTTTCCCGGAAAACAGATCGTCGATGCGATTGGAGCAATCAAAGAGATGCAACATCACTTTGATTGAGATTAAGAATGAATATCACGAAGGAATTGTATGAATTTATGAGTTTTTGAGATCTGTATCTGTGTCAAAATGTTAGATCGAAAGAATAGGTTTAAATTGTTTCCTTATTATGGAAAGAGAAAGAAAAAGTGAGTGGGGCTGGCGAAAGAGGGGGAAAGAGCGAGATGCAGAGGGAGAGAAGCAGCCTTACACATCTCCGGTCTCCCTTTCTCGTTGTATACAATGGAGCGCGCGGAGCATCTCTCAATGCGAGACGAATAAACATATCATTGGAAGCGCACCTGGTCCCTTTGATGGCTCCTGACCAAAGTCTCCCTTCCCTTCGCACCATCGCCAACATATCCTCCTCTCTTCTTGGTGAATGATGGCAGTCCACTGATATGAGATAACATTCTGAAGGAACGAAATCGGCCGTATGCTGGAGCAACGTAAGTTCAGTGAGAGTGATGCGAGGGAGAGTGACAAAAGAGAGGGTGCCATGGGTAGGAGGAGAAGGGGGATGGTACTGGAGATCGCTTCTGGGGATGTGGGATTGGAGGGAACGGCGGATATGAGAGATCCTAGTGACGAAGCGACGAATCGATCATAAAGGCTTGGAACTTGGCATTACGGTTAGCGGTGAGCACATATCATCTGACGCATTAAGCAGATTGAGAATGTTCTTCGCGGCAAGCATTACTCTTGTCGGTAATACGTTAGGAAAAAATGGGCATGGTTTATTTAAACCAGAACCGGTATGACTGGATCATCCTTAATTTTAATTACCGTTATCAATGACAGAGGAGCGGACGCCACACGACTCCATGTAATCGTAGCGTCTGTGATTTCTTCATATCGTTAACTTGAATTTTAGTAAGACGAGGATTTATAAACTTCAGGAAAGTTGAGAGTTGACTGGAGAGCTCGTGAACTCGTCAAATTAATGGCGTAAGCATGGAAATTAATGGAAACGAAAGTCGACGCGCACGAAGACGAATATCGCTCGCTATTAGAATAGAAGGAGAAGGTTTAAAGGTTGCAGGTCATTTAAGTTTTATATATAGGTAATGTTAGATATCAGGTTGGTAGGAGTTTTAGAGAAATCCGATGCAAATGGAACTGCGGAAGATTGTTGTCTTATGGTTTAGTATATAAAGCATGGATTGGAAATGGAAGAAAATAAATAATTTATTTTAAATAGAGAGATCCTCGTGACGAAGCAACGAATCGATCACAAAGGCTTGGAACTTGGCATTACGGTTAGCAGATTGCCGTAGTCTCCATTTTTACTTATTTTTAAATAATTTATTACAAATAAATTTTACGGAAGAGACATGCATTATATGCAAAATGAAAAATAGACAAAGAAAAATTTTAGGAACACATGTGAAAGAGAGGTACGTGTTGTAGGAGCTATTCACTGATGGATGCTTTCTAGAAGAAAAAGGATAGTAAACTTTGAACGGTATATGAGATGGTGAAGCGAAGATTTTGAGAGGCACTTGACATAAATACAATGGAGGGAAGAAAGCTGCTGCAGATGAAGATGCGTGTTCAGAAAAAATATAGCATCATTTATGAGACCTCCGCTAGTTTTAGTTTTAAAATTTAAAAATATCTACCAGAAAGTAAACGATTTAGAAGAGAAATTTCGAGCTCTTCGCATGCCAGTAATCCAGTTTATAAAACACGTTTCTCCGATAGTCATGGGTGTCAGCAGTACCGTAAAGAGGGTGGGGCAAGCGGGGTATCTGCTCCGGGCGCAACTAAGTAAGGTGCGCAAACAATCCAAATAATTACTAAATAAACTAGAGACGATCATTTTTTGAAGGAGGGGGAGTTACATATTTAGTAGTTTGCCCCGGGCGCTAAAATACATGGTAACGGATCTGGGTATCAAATGCACATTTCGGCTACAAAGCAGTCGCCATCAGTGACGATTCACCCTTAGAAGATTCTGAAAAGGATTTAGAATTTATTTTCGAAAAATTACAGCCAATAACAGATGTTGTGTAGTCGAAATGCGCAGCTAGATTTCCCAACCTTTTTATGGCTAATGGGGAAACAGTTTTTCGAAAGGACCTATAGGTTACAATCAACGGGTTAGCATTTGCTTCGTCTAAATATTCTAGAGAGATTTAATTCTTTTCAGGGTTGAAATGGAATCAATTAGTCATAGTCAACGACAATTCTCATTCACTCTTTGTAACTTTCCTCTCTTCCTTTTTAACCTACTGTTAAAGGTATCTCGCTTCTGCTCCACTTTTTCCAGATCTCAGGTGTCTTTTCCTTTCTTTCTCTTAACTTACTAGCTGGATTCGAAATAAGCAGGTTTTAGCATAGGCAGCATGTGAACAGAACAGTGTGAAAGAAAAAGTGGGAAATATAGTAGGCTCGAGGAAGGAAAGGAGAAAACGGAGAGCGGAAGTGAGAGAGAGAAATGGGTGAGAGTGGTAGAGGGAAGAGAAACAGTGAAGAAAGAGAGAGAAAGGGGATAGACAGATAGCAAGATATGCGTCTTTATTTGGGCGAGATTGAGACTAAGCAGTCTCTTCTTCCATCTAACCCAGAAAGTGGTAGAGGGAAGGAGAAAGAGAGAGTGGAAAAAGAGAGAGAGAAAGGGGAGAGAGGGGTGAGGTAAGGAGTAAGAGAAAGAGAGAGAGAGAGAAAGTCCTTGGTTGGACCGTGTAATCACTCCGTTGACACAGCTTTCGCGTTCTAAGAGAGTAAGGAGCGTGGTAGGAAAACAGCAGCGCCACGGACGGGTTCCCGGTGAACAAGCCGCCAAGTTTATGTGAAGTGGGTTGATGTTCTTGAAGGATATATTGAGCTGCCGTCTATGAAAGAAAGGTCTAGTCCATGAATTATTCATTCATCAGAATTTGTCTTTTAGAACATCCATTTGCGGTTATTCACGACCAAAAGCCCTCGGTGTTAAAAAGGTAACAAAATTACTCTACTAAAACATGAATTGAAATTATCCATTCAATTAAATTTTTCTAATATTTATACTTTGACTTTATTTAAATTTGGACAATTTTTATCACAAACCACAAAAACGCAACAAGAAAATTAGGGATAAATATGACCAAAATACAGTATTGCTACATTTACATTATTCCTCGTTTGCAAATTTAGTTTTTTTAAATAATTAATTCATACACTTTATCATAACCACATGCTTACTTCAGTAAGTTGCACAATTTTACCATTCTAGAAGGCTGATTCCGTTAAAAAATTTCTTTCTCACTAAAGGCCTTTTTCACAATACCGGTCAATCTTGTTAATACGCTATTTTACAATGATTCATAATTTCAGTACTTATAGCACTATAAATGTTCATGAAATTGATGACACTTTATTACTGTGGCTTTATTGGTGAATTATTATGAAGGTGGTGACATTTTGATACACTATCAGCTTTGTTTAAAACATTGAAGTAGTTCGTCTCAATACAAGAAAATGCACTATAGATGTTAAATATTCAAATATCAAAATCCACAGCTAGCGTTTCATTTGATAAAAATCGAATGCTGAGAAAGCGTGAATGCCATTTTATTAACGTATTCATAATATAATGATTCGATTAAAATCCCTTAAGCTGACAGTGAGACATTAAATCCTATATCGAATAACAGGGAAAATGTTTACTTAGCTTACGTGGAGAAGATCTTTTCATGCAGCATCTGTGGCGATGTTTATAGGTTTCCTCTTTCTCGCATGGAATTATTTTTATGGCGAAGCTTTGAAGTGATGACAAGTGACTTATTTTAGATCGATACTTGAGAAGGAGATATTTTTGATGCTGTAATTTGTTCTTAGAATTAAATCAAAAATAAATTTTAAGATTAAAATAACATAACAAATAAGAACATTAAATTCTATCGCACCACTGTTACTGATTCGGCTAAAATTCATTAAAATGCCCAAATGATTGAATTTTTTGAAGCAAAAAATAGAAAAAAACCGATTTCGTTCTCAAAAACAAATTTGCAGATTTTCTTAATATTCTCTCCGTGATCTCGCATTTTTGCAAATTCTTTCCCTTCGAATACGAATCCAAATATTTCGAGATTGCCGTACCTAAAACACCTTTCACTTACTATTTATGAATTATTCGGAATATGGTATGCAAGAGAGAATGAGAAATTATATTCTATTTTTCGTATCATGGGAAAGAAGATTAAATAGGAAAGAGGATATGAGAGAGACCGAGAGAGTGATAGATGGGGAAAGAGAGTAGGGGAGGAAGGAGAGTGGGTGAGGGAGTAGAGGTCTTAAGGTTTTGGTGGATGATATTTGCAAAATGGGAGGAACAGGAGAGATAGATAGAGGGAGGTAAATATGAAAGAAAGTCACGAAAGAGGTGGGAGAGAGGAAAAGTGCGAGAGGATGGAGGGTGGTTGGAAAGAAAAGGAAGGGTGAGTGGGGAGAGGGTGAGTGGAGGGGATGAGGGTGAGTAGGGAGAGAGCGGGAGGTAAAAGGGGCTTGGATGTGCTGGCGGAGGAGATGGAGAAATATGAGAGGATAAAGCACGAGTGGGAATTGATGTTGGCAGCCGCCTCTTTGGAGTCGCAATTAATAGGGCTGCGACTCTGTGACGGAGCCGACGTGGAAAAAGCTAAGCGAGGGAGAGTGGAGTGGGGAGGGCGCGTGAGGGAGTGGGAAGCGTTGAGAGTGAGGGTGGCGGACGGGTGCGGGGGAGAAGAGGTGCCTCTATGGAGGCCGTCGTCTCGGGAATATGAAGCGAAGATGCGAATGAGGAGGGGAGGGGTATTTAGGGAAAAGAATATCGCGTTGGAAGCGGGGGGAGAGGAATATAAGCACGCGGAAGGAGAGACGGCGGGATATGGGAGAAAGAGAGAGAGCCCTCCGCTCATTGTTCTTCCCCTTTCTCCTCTCCTCCTCTCTCTACCTCTCTTATCCTCGCGCCATAAGAGTGCCGTTTTCATGTAGTCACTGCTTTGGTGCCGGAGACGGCGTAAGTGATAGTCATCATCCTCCAGATATACGCACCAGACCCCGTCGCGCACCTCTTCACCATTTCCCCATACTCCCTCCCATTCTCCCTCCCATCCTCCCTCCCATCCTCCCTCCCATCTTCACTCCCAACCTCCCTCCCATCCTCCCTCCCATCTTCCCTCCAAACCTACATCCCGTGCTCGATCTCATCCTCCCTCCTTCCCATCCTCCTTCCCTCTCATCCTCCCACCATCCCATACTCCTCCCTCCAGCTTTTCTTCCTCCTGTTCCTCCCTCCCTCCCATCCTCCCTGCCATCCTCCCTGCCATCCTCCCTCCCATCCTCCCTCCCATCCTCCCTCCCGTCCTTCACACAATCCTCCCTTCCATCCTCCCTCCCAACCACCCTACCTCGCATCATCCTCCCACCCATCCTCACTTTCATCATCACTCTCATCTTCCCTCTCTCCGATCCTCCCTCCCAGATTACTACCCTCTCAACCTCCCTCCCATCCTCCCTCCCCTACACCCTTCCATCCTCACTCCCATTCCCCTCCCATCCTCCATCCCATCCTACCTCCCATCCACCCTCTCATCATCACTCTCATACTCCATCCCGTGCTCCCTCCCATTCTCCCTCCCTCCCATCCTCCCTCACTCTCATCCTTCATCCCTTCCATCCTCCTTCCTCCTATGCTTCCCTCCTCCTATTCCCCTCCTCCCTCCCGTACTCCCTCCTTCCGATCCTCTGCCCTTTCCATTATCTCTCCCTCCCTCCCACCCATCGACCCTCCCATCTATTCTCTCTCCCTCCCTCCCATCCTCCCTACCTCCCATCCATCCTCCCATCCTTCCTCCAATATTCTCCCATCCTTTGTCCCATTCTGCCTCCCTCCCTCCCATCCTCCCTCCAAAACTACCTCTCAACCTCCCTCTCATCCTCCCTTCTTTCCTCCCTCCTACCCATCCTCAACCCTCCCATTCTTCCTCCCTCCCATAATACCACCCTCCCTCCCTCCCATACTCGCTAACTCCCATCCTCCAAACCAACCTCCCTCCCATCCTCCCTACCATCTCCCCTACTATCCTCCCTACCATCTTCCCTCTCTTCTACCTCCCATCCTCCTTCCCTCCCATTCTCACTACCTTAATCCTCCTGCCTCCCATACTCCCTCCATCCCATCACCCTTCCCTCCCATCCTAAATGTCATCCTCATTCCCTCCCACCCTTCCTCTCATTCTCCCTCCCATCCACCCTCCCAAACTCCCTCCCAACCTCCATGCCATCCTTCCCCCATCCTCCCTCCCATCCTCCCTCCTATTCACTCTCCATCCCACACTCCCTCCCTCCCACCTTCCCTCCCATCCTCCAACCCATCCTCCCTCATATACTCCCTACCATCTTCCCTCCCTTCCATCCTTCCTCCCTCCCATTCTTACTGCCTCCTATACTCCTCCCTCCCATCCTATTTCACTCCCATAACCCTCCTTAACTCCCATTTCCCTCCCTACAAACCTCCCTCCCAACATCCCTCACTTCCACCCTCCAATCCTCCCTCACATCATCCCTTCCATCCTTCACCTCTCCCATCCTCCCCCATCCTACCTCCCTGCCACGCTCCCTCCCTCCCATCTTCCTAGCTATACTCCCTATCATACTCCCTACACTCTTTCCTCACTTCCTCGTCTTCATCATTATCACTCCATCCTATCCTCCTCCCTCTCATCCTCCCTCCCTCTCATCTTCCCACTCTACCTCCCATCCTCACTCCCATCCATCCTCACCAACATCCTACCTTCCATCCTCCATCCTATCATCCCTTACTCCCCTCTCCCTGCCATCCTCCCTCCCTCCCATCCTCCCACCCTCACATCCTACCTTTCATCCTCCCTATTATCCTCACACCCATCCTCACTCCTTACAATCCTCCCACATCCCATCCTTCCTCCCTCCGATACACCCTACTTCCCTTCCTCTCATACTCCCTACCATCTTTCCTACATTCAATCCCTCCTCCCTCCCATTCTAACTCCCTTCTATACTCCTCCTTCCCATCTTCCCTCACTCCCATCTTCCCCCCCTTCCATCCTCCCTCAAAACCCTCCCATTCTCCCTCCCAAATTCCCTAACATCCTCCCTCCCATCTTTCCTCACATCATCCCACCCATCTTCTCTCCCATCCTACCTCACTGCCATGCTCCCTCCCTCCCGTCCATCTAGCCATCCTTCCTCTCATACTCCCTACTATCTTCCCTCCCTTCCACCCTTTCATTTTCCCTCCCTCCCATTCTCACTCCCTCCTGTCCTCATCCCTCCCATCTTCCCTACATTACACCTTCCCACCCTCCCATCCACCCTCCCTCCAATTCTCTCTCCCGTCTTCCGTCCCATCCTCCCTCTAATCCTCCCTCCTTACATATCGTCCCTTTCTCCCATCCTCTCTCCCATCTTACCTCCCATCTTCCATCCCATCTTCCCTCTCATCCTCCCTTCCATGCTCCCTCCCTCCCATCCTCTCTCCCTCCCATCCTCCCTCTCATCCTCCCTTCTTCATATCCTCCCTTTCTCCCATACTCCCTCTCATCCTCCCTCTCATCCTCCCTCTCATCCTCCCTCTCATCCTCCCTCTCATCCTCCCTCTCATCTTCTCTCCCATACTCCCTCCCATCCTTCATCTCTCCCATCCTCCATCCCTCCCATCCTCCATCCCTCACATTCTCCCTATCTCCCATCCTCCCTCCCGCCCATTCTGCCTCCCATCTTCCGTCCCATCCTCCCTCTCATCCTCCCTCCCTCATATCCTCCCTTTCTCCGATCCTCCCTCTCATCTTCCCTACCATCTTCCCTCTCAGCCTTCTTCCCATGCTCCCCCCTTCCATCCTCTCTCCCTTCCATCCTCCCTCACTCCTATTTAACCTACCTTCCTCCCTCCCATCCCCCCTCCCCTCCTTCCTCCTCTCCTCCCTCCCATCCTTCTTTCATCCTCCCTCCCATCCTCCTTATCCTCACTCCCATCCTACATCCCGTGCTCCCTTTTATCCACCCTCCCTCCCGTCCTCCCTCCCTCTCATCCTCCCTCTCATCCTTTGCGTTTTTTTGTTGTTTTTATTTTTTTCTATTGTTTTATATTATTTTGTATTGTATTATATTATTTATGTATTTTATATCTTTTCCTGCTTTCTTATAATATGCATGCCCCAACAACATTCTTTATATTCATTCATTGTATATATTTCATCTCATTCTGCATACTTGTATATTTCTTGTTTACATTACGTTATTACCTTTACGTGTACTTTTTTATGACGGTATATAATTACGCTGTATATACGAACTCTCCCACTGTACATACTCCTTTCTATTTAATGTTGTAGTTTTGTATTACCATATGTACACTATCTAGGGTTTTCGCAGGTTTTTCACACACCCCTTCTTAGTGGGTGTTTTCCTGCGTGGGTTTTTACCTAGGTTTTCACCACAAACACAAATCTGTATTCAATTTTATCTTTTTAATTTGTATGATTTAGGTACATAATGTTTATATAATGTATTTTGTTATACCTTATTTTATTCTTTTTCTTGTATTTATTATATTGACGAAGGGCTAAATGTAAGAATGGACCTTCTGGTCTAAATTTCGCCCGAATAAAGACGATTATCTATCTATTTATCTATCTATCCTCCCTCTGTCCCATCATCCTCCCTACCATCCTTCTTTCCTCCTATTCCCACTATCCCTCCCATCCTCCCTCCTTCCCATCCTCCTTCACTCCCTCCCATTCTCTCTCCCTCCTTCTTATCCTCCCTCTCGCCTAGCCTCCTTCATATCCTCCCTTCCATTCTCCTTGACACCCTCTCTCCCATCCTCCCTCCCATCCTTTCTCCAATCCTCTTTCTTATACTTTCTCCCGTTCTCCCTCCCTCCCTTCCATCCCCTCTCTCCATCCCATCGTCCCTCTCTCCCTGACATCCTCCCTGACATCCTCCCTCCCATCTTCCCCACATCCTCCCTCTCAATCTCTCTCCCATCCTTTCTCGCGTCTACTCTTCCATTCTCCCTCCCATCATTCCTCCTTCCCATCCTCCATCATATCCTACCTCCCTCCCTTCCTTCCTCCCTACCATCCTCCCTTCCTCCCATTCTCACTCCCATTTATTCTCCTCCCTCCCTCGCATCTTCCCTCCCTCCCATCTTCCATACAACCCATCCTCCCTCCCATCCTCACTACCGTCCTTCCCCAGTCTTTTGCTCTCTCCCTCCCATCACCTCTCCTAACCATCCTACCTCCCGTCCTCCCTTCCATTTTCCCTCCTTCCAATTCGCCCTCCCGCCCATCCTCCCTTACTTCCATTCTCACTCACATCCTCCCTCCCTTACATCGTCCTTCCTTTCCATCCTCCCTCCTTTCCCCACTCTCAACTTCCCATTCTCCCTCTCATCCTCCCTCCCATACTCCGTCCCTCCCATCCGCCCTCCTTCCCATCCTCATTCCTTCCCATTCCTTCTCCTTCCCCTCCTTCCTCCTTCCCATCCCCCCAGGCATCCTCCCTCTCTCGCTTCGATCCTCCCACTCATTCCCTTTCTCATCCTCTCTCCCATACTCCCTTCCATCCACCCTCCCATCCTCCATTCCTTCCCATCCTCCTTACCTTCCATCCTCCCGACCATATTCCGTCCCATCCTACTTCTCATCCTTCCTCTCTCATATTCTCCCTTTCTCCAATCCTCCCTCCCATCTTCCCTCCTATCCTCCCTCTCATCCTCCCTTATGCTCCCCCCTCCCATCCTCTCTCTGCCTCCCATCCTCCGTCCCTCCTGTCCTCCATCTCTTCCTCTCTCCCATCCTCCCTTCCATCCACTCTCCCATCCTCCCTCCCATCCAACCTCCCATCTTCACTCCCATCCTCCCAACTGCGAGCAAATAATATTCTATGCCTATATATTCTCGACGAACACATCACCATCCTTTCCAGAGCATGTCAATTGGTTCGCAGTCCATGCTATGTGGTTGCGGGTAGCGTCCTATTGGCGAAATAATCAAGTATTCTCTTTGATTCCATGGGAATATCAGAAATCGACACGGGGGGAGAAGAACGACAGGTTGGGAGAGGGACCAGAACCAAGGAGAAGATATGGAGAAAAAGGAGGGGGAGAGCATGAGAGGGAGGGGGAGAGAGAGGAGGGTTTTAATCGAGTGGAATGAGACCGAAGGCCGCGTCTGCGTGCCATCACATCCACTCTCGAGATGAGGAACGCGTGGGAGAAGCCATCACCTGCGCCGCTCTCTCGCCCAAGGAGGAGGTCGCGAAACCCCCCTTAGGGGTCGCGGCAGTCGTAAAAACGGGAACAAAGCCCTTTTCCCCACTCTTCCGACTCTTCGTTTTCCTCTACACCTCCCCTGTCCCCGTCGTCCGCACCTCTTTCCCTCCCTCCCTCCTTCCTCGCACTCTCCATTCACCTCTGAATCCTCTCCTCTACACCTCTTTTTCTTCCATTGCCCTCTTCCCCTTTACTTCCAACATGCCTCCCTTCCCTATCGCTCGTCGCCCCTACCCTCAACCCTTAACTCCTCCCTCCCCTCAACTCTCACCGCCTCCCTCCCCTCAACCCTCACATCCTCCCTCCCCTCAACCCATGCCTCCTCCCTCCCCTCAACCCTCACCTCCTCCCTCCTCTCAACCCTCACCTCCTCCCTCCCCTCAACCCACACCTCCTCCCTCCCCTCAACCCTCACCTCCTCCCTCCTCTCAACCCTCACCTCCTCCCTCCCCTCAACCCACACCTCCTCCCTCCCCTCAACCCTCACCTCCTCCTTCCCATTCTCTCTCCCTTCCTCCTTCGTGACGTATTCTTCCACTCCTAGCGCCAAAGAATTTTTCGTCCAAACGCCAACTGATTGAAACCTAAATTATCTTCCGATTCCAACCTCGCCTCGCGACCCACAGTTCTATTCTATGCGTCACAAAGAAACGTAACTCCGATCAAAAGAACTCTCATTAATTTTTTCTGCTACAAGTAGGTTGACTGGGAGACAAAGAGCTACAAAACTATGTAAAAATGCATTATCTTATGTAAACTTTATGCGTATTAAAATATGCACCTTTATTAGCATTGCGTTTAAGTTTCTTCAAATAGTTAATACCCTGCCCGCACTCCATTTTTGTATTGTTTATTTGTCACCGATTCGATTTGAGTTTAAGACCCTGCTAAAAATCGGCGAACGGGTGGAAATCGGCTCTTCGCCTTTCATGTTACATTTCGCATCTGCAGTTGGATCCAAGTGTTTTACGCGCATCCATTCATCCGTCGGAAGTTTAGCCTTTCGGATTATTAAGTTCCTCGTTCCGACGCCGTACCGAATCGACTTTTCGCTCCCACTCCTCGCAACCATCCACTTCCTCTAAATCCTGGGGATTTTCTCACAGTTTCGTTGTTTTCTGCCGTTATCCTTGGAACCTGCCTTCGGTGGGCTATTTCCACAGAAGACGCTTGCTTGAAGTTCAAAACGGAGTTAAATCAACAAATGGCCGTTTTTTCCGAACAAATTCAAATGGTGATCATTGCCGATAAGTTTGACTTCCTTATATCATAACCAATCGCATTAATAGTAGCAAAACAGAATTACTTTAGCACTGGTTACTGGTTAAACTTTCTAAACAGGGAATTATATGTATATGTTTCTAAAACATAAGAGAAAGTTTATATTAGTAAGATGTCACAATATCTATAAATATCATCAGTAGTCGTTTTGCGATGCGAAAATTCGTGTCCATTAGCCTTTTATTCCTTCTCTAATGAAAAAATTGAAGCTCGAATATTTTTTAAAAAAGGTTGCTAAAAGCTTCAGTGAGTGAGAGGGTGAAATTTTATGAAGTCAATTTGAGCGTTGGTTCGGGTCGCTGCGCTCCGACCCTCCACTTCCACTCTCTTCCTCCCCTCCAATTCTCTCCCGACACCCCTCTCTTCTCTTTTCCTCCTCCTCTCTCTCCCCTTCACTCCCCCTCACTCCAGTCCTCTCCCTCCCACTAACATCCTCTCCATCCCCCTAACCTCCTCTCTTTCCTCCTAACTTCCTCTCCCTCCCCCTAACCACCTCTCCCTCCCTCTAACCTCCTCTCCCTCCCCCTGCCCTTCTCTCTCTCTCCCCTAATCTCCTCTCCCTCCCCCTAACTTCCTCTCTCTCCCCCTAACCTCTCCCTTCCCTTAACCTCCTCTCCCTCCCCCTAGCCTCCTTACCCTCTTGCTATTCACCCACCTTCTTCCATCAATGTCCTCGCGCGCCCATTCGCCGCTAACCCAACTTACCCACCCTTTTTCGCCACAATACGCAATCACTCTCTTACCTTATTGGAATTAAAATTTTTTACTTTTTAGAAACTTAAGTATTTTTTCTTTGGTAGAGATATATTTTATCAAAATTGGATTCTTCCAAACAGCGCCCAAGCTAATTCTCAGCAAATTTATAGCATGGTTTTCTTTTAGTTTTTTATCTTGATCTTGTAGAATTTTATAAGTGAGGTTACGTTACGTAATAGTCTAAAAATTAATACAATTTTTGGTATCAGTTATTTAAAAAATTATCTACAAGCCAAAGATCTCAGAATTATCTATATTTTTTTACTCTTAACCAATATCAAAAATAAATACAGTGAGCCCAGCTTATAACCTGGTTTTAAATTATCTTTTTCATCACCTACTACTCGTTGCTTTAAACCTCCAAAACTCTAAATAGCAATTCTAAACACTAGCTCCAAATATAACGTTTAAACCCACCTCAAGTTGCATAATTTTACGTTGATTTGATTATTAGTTCGTTTTTCGTAGCCTGCGGAGCTCATTGCAAATTATAACATGTCCGGTATCAAACGAAATGCTACATCCATGTACAATAATGTGGACATTTTCAGTTGAACTCAATATGACTTCTAAACGTTATCTACGTAAAAATTCTAGCACTCATCGTATAACCTGTCAACATTATGGAAAAATCAAGACACAAAGCAATTTTCATTCGATAATAATACGATGTGGAAGATATTTTGAATGGTTTAATGTATTTCTTTGAATCAAGTTCTGGAGATAATGATTTTTTAAATTAATAATTGTAATCAATAAAAAATCATTAATTTTAACAATACTTGTTGAAACGAGCAACCAAATATTGAAAATATGTATTTTTAACATGGGGCTCCAAAATTACATTGGGCCTAAAGCTTGCGACACTCTTAATCTGGCCCTAACTGTGCTTTTAAATTATTTTAAGTACTAAAAAAGCAAACTTTTGCCGTAGGAACAGAGAAAGTAACTACAGGGACAACAGCGGTCTAGAGATCTTCAAAATCCCGAAGTCAGCAAAAAGAAGACAGCTGGATGTCAACCAGCATACACAAATATATGTACGATATGAGAGAAAAATTGAAGCTGATCGGAGAAGATGAAATGAAAGAGAATTACACGGTACATACAACTTCCCAGGAAAAAGCTGCATTTAGATTCCAATTCTAACTATTCATCAAAGTTTTCTCACCGTGCTTTGGCTTTCCATATTCCTCATTCTCTTTCTTTCCTCCCTCAATCTTTCTCCTCGTCTCTCACTTTGCACCCTGTTCTCTCCCTCATCCCCCTCCGTCTCTCTCTCTCTCTCTGCACTCTTATCCCGCCCTCCTTTCCCTCTCCCCCGTTCTCATTCTCTATCTTATCTCTGCTCCTCTCTCCTCCCTTTTTCTCTCCATTTTCACCCGGCACTAAATCCATTCCTCAACCGCAGACCATTAGCAGGAATGGAGACGGAGAGCCACTTAAAACTGTTTGAAGCTCTGCCGCAGACTGTGAATGCTCACTCGCTCGCACTAAATTTCCATCCACGAGTCTCGGCTGCACGAGAGATGTGTTGCGACCCAAAAAATCTCTCTAGAAAAGGTTTCTTTAGTTATTAGTACAATTTCCTCTGAATCTCAAGCCGTGTGGTGAATTTTCCTGGTTTTCTGTTACGCTGATTTATACAATTTTGAGTTTTCGAGAATGACCAAATTCAAAATGGCTAAAATGAAGTGATAAGCAATGGCGGATACAAACGGGTAATTACACCTCCACCCTCCCGCCTCCTCTCTCCACTCCCTTCCTCTCTCCCTCTTCCACTCGCTCATCCTCCGATACCCCTTCTTCGTTCTCCCTACCGCCTTAAATCCAATAAACTCTTCTCCACAAAGTCTAACCGCCTACTCCCGTATGAATCCGCTATTCTCTCCTTTCTCTCTAATATCCCCATTTCCGCTCTGGGATCCCGTTCCAATGGATCTTTTTATCGCAATCATTCGTGCGCTAATGATAAGTGATGAACTTAGGAGCTAACCGTGTAATTTCGAATTCCACTCGATACATTTCATTGGAATATGCATGCGCTGTTCAAATTGCGATTCAGGAAAGGACTTTGAAGGCTTTGTCTAGTTCAGGAGAAGAAGATTTCAATTATAAAAACGATCCTAAAAATAGCGGAGTTTGACACTCCCTACTTCTGTTATAAGCGGAAGAGCGGGTTTTGTTCTTATTTTGTTGCATTTTTTTCATGCACGATCGTCTGACAGTGTATGCGCTATTAACATATAATTTTACAATAAAAATCCACGGTGGTGGCCGGAACCTTGTGAACATGTTCAATGATAAACAAATAAAATGAAAACTGTATTTTCCACAGATTCTGCCGCTGAGTAGAATGCTGCAATCACCTTCAATCGACTTAGCAGAAGCAGTTAAAATGGCTGAAACTGTAATTGAAAAATTGGAAGAAACACGTAATAATGCTGACGTAAATTTTGATAAAATTTACAATACAGCTTTAAAGTTGCTGAAAGATGTCAATGGTGAAAATTATGAAATTTTTGTTCCCCGAGTAACAGAACACCAAAAATTTTGCCATAACTTCCATGCTGATACTCCAGAGAGTTTTTATCGAGTTACCTTCTTTGTCCCATTTTTAGACTCGATGATTGTGCAGCTAACCTGTAAGTTTACCAGTCACAAAGAAATTTTGGAATCACTCAAATCTTGTTTCCTAATAAACCTTATCCAGCTAATTATGAAGAAAAATTAGAATTGTTAATCAAAACTTATGAGACTGATTTGCAATTTAGTGTTAACGTGCATATATTAAAGCTACTGTGGAGGGATAAATTCAAATCTTACAAGTCCAAAGATTTGCCTAGTCACGCTATAAACTATCTTAACTTGTGCAATGAAAATATTTTTTTCCAATGTATATAAACTGTTTACTTATTGACAACGCTGCCAGTAACAACATCTACCGTAGAAAGAACATTTTCCAACATTGAAATATTTGAAAACATAATATACGAAGTACAACTGGACAAGGACAGAATGAATGGACTAGCTCTTTTGTATGTTCATAAAAAATTACCTCTAGATATTTCCGATGTACTTAATATTCTACAGAAAAAAAGTAGAAAGTTAAACATTATTTTGTAAAGTTTTTATGTATATTTTTTTGTAAATATTTTAAAATTTTATTTTGTAATTTTTTGCTTGTATTTTGTAATTTTGTTCTTTTCTGTAATTTTTTGTGTAGCTTTAATGTATACGCGGACTTTTATGATTAATTCCTTTGTTTATTTATTACCCATTTCAGGATGAGTTTTATATTGTTTTTTTCTAGTTTGTAATTTTTTGTAATCCATTTTTATGCGTAAACTTAATGTATAAACGTACATCTATTATTCATTTCTTTATCGTTAGTAGCTCAATAACTTTGGCTAAGATTGATAAAGGTAAAGTACTCCTTAGCCAAACTTAATTGTTTGGCTAAAGGAGTACTTTACCTTTATCATTCATTCCTTTGTCAATTATGTTGGCTATTTCTTACCCTTTTTTATTCAATGTGTTTATTGCCAAATCTTTGAAAATTATATACTATCTATTTTCATTGTGCTCTGATAAACATGTAAGAATTATTATTCACACGTTTTTCCTGATATTCAAATAAAGAAAACTCAGTCAAATATTATTTTTGTCGTATAAGTCTTCCTAGGTTTATCTTCAGAAAAAATAATTGCCCAAAAAACCTAGTCCCTCATGCCCCCCCTTACGATGATACCTGGATACGCCCCTGGTGGAAAACACTCATTTAGGATAAGGTGGCCTTTCTGGAAAGCACACAGTATGATAGTAGTTTGTTTATCTTGTGTATTATTTCGACTGAAAAGGAGTTCCTGTGGTTTTCCTCCATAAGATGTTTGGCAAAGTGCCAGCACCTTCACTCTGAATGACTGTTTTTGTTAACTCAATATCATTTTAAGACTTCTGCCTGCCTTAAGAACTTTCACCAGTGACAAACTATCTTAAGCGTATCTCAGAAAATATTATTGAAAGATCGCATTTCAATGATATCAGAAACAGAAAATTAAAGCTTCTAGTGGAGGGGCATATAGCGTTGAGGGAAGAAATACAATGAAAAATGAATGAGCCTTCGATCCGGGGACAAACTAGACCAAGGAGAAGAGAAGGAATGTAGAATAAATAGCAAAAGAAAGTATATATATAAGTGAAGAAGAAGAATATGAAACCACGTGTGTTAGAGTGCTGAGAAACGATGGCGGTGTGGGAAGGAATCGCAGGAATCAAAATCAGAGCGGATATAAAGTGAGAGATTGAAAAGAGATATGGGTTGAAGATAAAGCGAATTGGAGAAAAATGGGAGGAGGAGATATTGGAGGGGATAATGAAAGAATACAGAAAGGCGGAGATGGAGAAAGATAGGGAATGGGAGGTATAGGAAGGAGTGGAAAGGTATCGGAGAAGGGGAAGGGGGCTGAGGAGGAGAAGACGAGGGCTTGTCAGGGAGGGAGAAGAATGGGAGGAGGGGAGGAGGAGGGGGAGGGGGGGGAGGGGAGGAGGAGGGGGAGGAGGAGGGGATGGGGAGAGGATGGGGAGGGGATGGGGATGGGATTGGGAGGGGAGGGGAGGGGGGAGGGGATGGAGAGGAGTGGATGGGATGGAGAGGGGGGGAGGAGGAGGAGAGTATTGTGAGGATTGATGGGTAGGGGGAATGGAAGGGTGAGGAGAAAATAGTATCTGGGTGGAGGAAAGGGAGGTGCGTGACTGAAGAGAGAAAGAGAAACGAGAGGGCATACTTATTTATGATTTAAATGCTTCCCCTCTGCTATATTACATGTTGCGAAGAAAAACACGCTATACTGAAAATAATAATTTAATAATTTTTTGCTTATAAAAAAATTGAAATTTGCATAAATTCTTACATCTAACGCATTTGATGTTTACACCTTTGGCTAAATAAAAATATAAATAATATGTCAGATACAAGGTTAAGAAATTCTCACTTATCAACAAATAATCTAACGCAAAAGTCCAAGGACGACATTTTTGAAAAGATTCATCATTTATATTCAACAAGTACTATTCATGAAGAAGTTGCGTAAACAGTCCCCCACTTAGAATTGAGTCATTTTTGTGCGTGTTTCGTTTCCAACATGAGCGCCTATTAGCTTCCTTCTGTCCTACCGTCTGTCCGTACGCATGTTCGTCCCCGGCTTCTACGGAAAGAAAAATAAAATAACGGATCCTATCCTTTGATAGGTGAATTAGCGCCCTCGGTCGATAAAAAGAGAAAACTGAGTGATGGGAGAGAGAGAGAGCGGGGATGTGAGGGGAGAGATTGGAATTCGCAATGGGCCTCACATCTTGCATACGATCACTTCCATAGACGTAAAAGAGGCGAAAAGTGAGGAGGAGAGGGGAGGGAAGGGGAGAGGGAGAGAGATAGGGAGAGGGAGGGAGAGATCCGGCTCCTTGAGTTCATAATTCGTCACGCCACTCGCGAGGCAACGGCGCGTTGCGAAGGGCGAGTCGGCATCTACTCCACTACCCACTGCCCACCACTTCCCCGCCATCACGCCCCCGCCCCCTCCGACCCGACCTCTTAACATCCCCACGCATCCGATTCACCTCGCTCGCAACCATTCTCGCCTTTAACGGCGCTCTCCCCCGCCCCTTTTCAAAATGATTCCCCCCTCCCTCCTATTCCCATCCCCACTCTCCCTTACTCCCGTTTACTTTCTCCTTTCCTCCGAGATCTGCCGCGGGATAAAGAGGAAGGGGGCGAGGAGTTCGGGTTACGCCCATTCCCTTGAAGACTCCGCGGCTATCGCGTGGGACGGGCGGCGTTCATTAAAGGGACCGAGGGTGGGAAGGTGAAGGGGCGATGAGGAGGTTGGGGAGCATGATACGATATACCATAGCTTTCGTAACGCCCCCCTCATATCTCTCTCTCTCTCTCCGCCCCTCCTCACTCCCTCCTCTCTCCCTCCTATCCCCTCCTCTATCCCTCCTATCCCCCCCCTCTCCCTCCCCTCTTCCCTCCCCTCTCCCTCCCCTCTCCCTCCCCTCTCCCTCCCCTCTCCCCTCCCCTCTCCCTCCCCTCTCCCTCCCCTCTCCCTCCCCTCTCCCTCCCCTCTCCCTCCCCTCTCCCTCCCCTCTCCCCTCTCCCTCCCCTCTCCCTCCCCTCTCCCTCCCCTCTCCCTCCCCTCTCCCTCCCCTCTCCCTCCCCTCTCCCTCCCCTCTCCCTCCCCTCTCTCTCTCCCCTCTCCCTCTCCTCCCCCTCCCCTATTCTCCCCCTCTTCTCTCCCCCTCCTCCTATCTTTTTCTAAACCCCAATCGCACCCCCCCCTTTGCCTTCGCCGCTCCTTCTCAACTGTTTCTCTGGGATCTTATTGCATTTTATACGGTGCTTAAAGCGAAATGCGACTCAACCCGTGTGACCAAAAATTAAATAAAATAATAATACGTTACACTTGGTCGATTAAATTTTTAATCGACTAACGAAAAAGCATCGCATCGTTATCCTTTCATTATTTAAAAAGTAATGAAGGAAAGTGTTTTTGTCTGGTCGCCGTAATTGCATGCTTTTGTTTCTGCATTGATGATTTCTTCATCTCGTACAGTGTGATTTGAATATTTATAGCATTAAGGTCAGTTCTTCTCTGGCAAAAAAATGTTTTAATAAATATTTTATCGCTGGAAATATCTCCGCATCCGAAGTGGAATCTTTTCTGTCGCCCATACAGTTCTCTTACTCTTCTTCCTCCATTTATCCTTCACCCCATCCCCTTCCTCCAACCTCCTCGCCCTCGGACACGATTCCCACACCCTTCAACCCACGCCTGCCGCCATTTTTCAAGTTCCGCATCCCTCCCGATCCCCTCTCCTTCTCTTCCTCCTTCCTTTATTCCACCCCCTTCATTTCCACTCTGACCCCACCTCAGACACCCATCACAAAAATAAGATCTCTTTCTCTTATTCCTCCCACGTTACGTCACCGTTTTGACCCCTCAGCCATTGTCATTTGGAGTCAATCTCTCTCTCCTTTTTCGTTCCCGCACCCCAGCAAACTCCACCCCCAAACCCTCTCCTGCTCCTCCCTGCCACTCCTCTGCCAGGTTTTTCCATGTTTCCTCCCTCTCCCTCTGTTCCCCCTCCTCCGTCCCCCTCCTCCGTTCCCCTTCCTCCGTTCCCCCTCCTCCGTTCCTCATCCTCCGTTCCCCCTCTTCCCTTCCTCCTCCTCCGTTCCTCCTCCTCCGTTCCCCTTCCTCCGTTCCCCCTCCTCTGTTCCCCCTCCTCCGTTCCCCCTCCTCCGTTCCCCCCTTCTCCGTTCCCCCCTCCTCCGTTTTCCCTCCTCCGTTCCCACTCCTTCCTCCTTGTCCCTCCTCCCTTCCTCCCTCCCCCTTATGTCCCCTCCCCCCTCCTACTATCCTCTCTCTTGGTGGCTCCCTTTAATGCCTCATCCTCTCCAGCCTCGAATTGTTCCTCTGTCACACCTTGCCTCCCATCAATTCCTTATTCCCTCGTTTGTCGAAGTCTGTGTTAACTACAAATTCGAAAAAAGAAATTTGAATACAAATGCGTCACAAGGCTCCTAATGAGAAATGAAATAATTCAAGATGTCTTGTGTCATTGCATTAACAAGTTCGTTGTTAATATTTCACATCGTGCACCAGGAAGAAGATAATTGTTAAATCATCGGCCCATAATTATTGAAAACTTCCTGAAAAATTAAATATATACATTAAAACTATGTGTAACGGCTATAATAACTATAAAAACCGTTGTTTTATAACTCCATTGAAGCAAAAGGCTAATTTGAAAAAAAAAATACTCGTAAATAATACGTAGAAGACAAGCTAAGTTTTCGCCTTTTGTCCCGCAGTTCATTTGGTTTGTACGAAGTATTAATGCGATGATTTCGCCAGAGGTGGTCCTAGGAATCTTGGCGCCCCGGACGAGATAGCACTCCAGCGCCTCCCTCCGTAAACGTTTGTTTAGATATGTACTTCCAAAGTACATGTTAATTTATTAATCGCTCCGCAAAAATTATTCATAATGAAAATATGAAAGGATAACATCTAGATTTCACGATGTTTCTCAATATAATTGGTATCCAATATTTATTCACTTGCAAGTAATGCATAAATAGATGATCTAGTTAGCGCCCCCAAAAACTTTGGCGCCTCGGGAAGCCACCCGACTCCCTCATGCCTCGGGTCGGACGCGATTCTGCGCTTCGACTACTCCAAGACCTTACCGAACTGCAGATGTCGATTCGCTACAATTTCAGCAGGAAAGTGTGCAATTTCTCACAAATAGGAGCGTTTCGTGCGGTGATATATGGACAAACGCACACCATTAAACTGCGAAACACTCTGGCCAGATTATGTCTATCGAAAATTTCTTCCCTCCCCTAAGTTGGTGCATTAATAAACGTATTTACGTAATTTTAGTACGCCTAAATACTGCAAAGCGATACATCAAAAATGATGCCATAGAAGTATTAAAATTTTACTCACCGATTTATTTTCTAATCAGTTGTAATTAATCAGATAATCGAAGATAATATTAATAACTAGTGTAAGTACCCGTTGTAATTCAACGGGAAAATTGGAGCTTAATATATTCAACTATATTGGAAGGAAGTTAGCTAAATCTGACACTTATACAAACATTAGATAAGATAGATGAACAGGTTTTCACTTGAATATATTTTTTAATATTTATTAGTAATACAATAGGAGTACACAATGTTTTAACAACATCTTTAACGTTTTATTCGGAAAAAGTAGCTATTATGGGCTCACCAGATATGTTGGTTTTCTGTATGAACAACAATGCTGTTGATCGCCAAGGTAACGTTTCAATAAAAATGAAAAATTTTGACAAATTTCCGAATATTTTAGCTTAATGTGAGCGAATTCGATTCGAAAACAAAAATCGACGATAAGAACAAGAATCTTCTTTTAATTTCCTTTAAAATGGTTCTTCTCCGAAGATCGCGCGTCAATTACTTCTAATTTAATTTTGCAAAAGAAAATGTCTGCAAGTGAGAAAGAGGCTTATTTAAGATCCCTCTTATGGGAAATCCCATATAGCGTTACGACCAACCAACCAACCAACAGATTTAGGCTTTTATTAATAGTTTAATTAACAATAATTAATTAATGCCTCACTCGAGTTAAATAGTAGTAATATTTACATTCACATTCTTTTCTTCGTCCTAGAAAATCCATTTCCTTCCGTTTAGAAAATACTGCACCCATACATGATGATATTAAATGTATTTTCGTAATTACAGCTGATCTTATTTACTTTACTGACAGCGAAGATTTTTTTACGTTGACAAAATTGACGTATTTTATCACATTTCATTATTCAAAGTTTATGCTATTTAATTCGGAAAATAATGCAACCGATTCGAATTTTTCCGTTTTTCACTGTGAATACTTTCGTTTACATCACACGAGATTCGCTTACGAGGTCGTCTCCATCCGTTTATCTGCAATTCTGCATTATTTTGGCTGATACTTAAGGTCTCTTGAAATTTCTTAGGTTCTCGTTAAAATCAAGTCTCACCTATACCGCAGTCGAGCGACATGCCTCGGGGACAGCGTTATAGCGGGTCCTTAATTAATATAGTTCGAAGACTCAAGAAATTGCCGAAATTACCACTGAAGACGGCTGCTTAGTCATCAAAACGCACATCTGGTTCTTCATAACCTTTTGGTGGCTATTAGAGATACCTAGATAAGTACTTTTTTAGCGCTGGTTTTAGATTTTTATGCGTTCTTTACAATAAGTAAAAAAAGAACGCCTTAAGGTCAGGTCGTGTCCGTCCGTCCGTCCGTCCGCGTGTGTCATCTCGGAAACTACTGGGCAGATGTTGATGATTATTTTTGGTAATTAGGACATAGGGGCAAAGGAACTAAGAAATTTATATAAATGGTTTACGTGACATAATCTGGAGTGGCACTTTACTGATGACAAAAAATGAACTTTTCTTTATATCTCGTACAATTTCACTTATAACAAAGAAGTCTTTAAACGACATTCTAGAACTAGTCAAATACCATATGTTAATTTCAGTACATTTTTCATCGAAAGAATAGCCGATTTTAAGAAAATCAAACGAGAAAGACGTAATTGAGTTGAACTTGGAGAAATTTTCCCGTTTTTTATTTTGTTCAACAAAAACAATCTTCGTGACAACTGACGTAAATATTACCGTCTCTAAATACCTAATTAATTTAATTTTCTTTAATGCGCACGCAACATTAGGAAAAATTAAGGTAAATGGATAATCTACGACGAAGAAATGAACGTAAATATGTCTATTTTCTTTACGTATACGTAGCGTTTTAAGTGAAAAGAAATGGATAATTAACGACGAAGGAATGAATGTGAACATAAATATTACATTACTACTATTCGAGTGAGGCAAGTTAAATAATTGTCGATTGTTTTATTAATTACAATTGATTAGGGAATTGGTCGGTGAATCAAATATTCGACATTTCCTTGGCATCACTACTGGCACTTCAGTTCCTAGGCATTATACTAAGCCTTTAATATTTATCTTTTTTGACCTGATTACATAAATCGTAAAGAACGCTTCTGCCTCGCATTTATGAACGCATGATGTGTGCATCGTTCCTCTCTTGTTTAGCCATAAGACGAGCTCAATAACTCTCTGATAAATTATTTCGAAGAAACCTTTCAGATTTATAGACGTTCTTTAATATTGGATGTATGGTCGAACCTGAAGATGTTCCCTGGAATGGGAATGAAACTGTTGTCCATTAAAGTCAGCACATGCGGTGGTTTACCGAAAACCATGCATCCAGTCATCAAACACCGCCAAAACCTTCGCCACAATTCTTTAATATTATTTCAGCGATGCACTATTATATAGGTTCAGAAATTACATTGTCTAGTAAATTTTATGCATCAAATCTAAATCTCCTTGATAATTGTCACAAAATTGAACCCAAGTAGTTTGTAGCAATTTCTATCATCTATGTCATCTTTTGTCTTTTAAGCTGAGGCGTCTTGAAGATGAATTATGTTTTCCGTTTAGCGAACCATTTTGCACCATCAGCTGAAAGAATACGGCTTTTTATATTAATTTATTTCTCTTTATATAACTCGGAATCCATTAGATGACGTTAGAAAGTCAATGCTTGTCAATTCTTCTTGCTATTTAACCTGACTCCTCTTACTTCCTCTTTCTTTGAAGTATGTTGTAGACTCACGCTCGATTTCTAATCAGTTAGTTTCTTTTGCGATCTCTTCGGGTGATCCCTATCAAACGCATTTCCATGTATTTCTGTGATTTATGTTTGCACATTTTACTCCCAAATGTTAGAAAGCGCTAATCCCTAAAAATAGTTAGATAGTTTCCTCTCGATGAAAACCGGAATGTTTGATTTAGAGATTTCTCGTGGCTGTCTTTCGCCCCTCCTTTGCTCTTCTGCATCGCAGAATTGCCTACTGCATTCGGCAGAAGACACAGCATCAAGAAAGTGGAGGGCGCCATGTTGTGGAAAGTGCAAGAATAGCATCTGTGCTCATGTCATTTAAAAGTTTTCAGCCTGCAATCCGAATTCTATATCGACGCACGTTTACATTGTTTGCTAGAGCCCCATGTCAAAATTGACAGATTACTAAGTAGACACAGGAGCGGGCTGAGGGTATAAAACGGCCCGCTAATTTGTGAGGAACACCAAATCAATCCCCCTCTCATCACAGTATTAGCTGAGATTGGACCAAATCTTATTTAAAATAAAGTAATATAATAGAGAGAAATTTTTCTCTTGGGTTAACTGAAAACAATAATATATAAGTTCAGCAGAGTGGCCCTTGGCACCGGAAGGTTATATGGCCAGTCCGCCCCTGAGTTGATAATGTGTTTTTTTAAATACGCGTAGACCAGAGGGAATCAGCAGGTCATTAAATAAAAAAATAATGACATTTGATGAGGCGATATTTGGATGCACTCCTGTTTCCTTCCAACCAGTTCATTTTCTAATAAGCTATCGTCTCTGGTGATGAGTTGAGCCAAATTAACCTGTGATCTCTTCTTTTTACGTTTGTTTCTATATCTAGAGAGATTGTGGAGTAGTTTTACAAGAAATTTGTCAAATTTTCATTTAAAAACTAAAATTAGAACTGATTAGTTCTTAAATATAAAATGCGTTGAAATTTTGGAAAGCGCTAAAGAAAGTAACATCTTAGCTAAAATATATCGCTTCGAAATCGTAGAGAACAGTGTTAGCATTTGGAGAGGTAGCGAATGGGAAGAAACGTTGATGAAAGGAGAAGTGGTGTGGGCGGTTCGGAAGCGCAAGGGAAAGAATAGGTTGGACTGCGGGTAATAGCGGGAAAGGGGGAAGGCGTTAGGTGGATTCGGGTGAGTAAGGGAAATGTGGACACAATAGTCGGCGAGAATTCCTGGTCTGCAGACTCAGTGGAGTGATGGCGGTCGAGAGAAAGAGGAAAAACGCACGGAGTCCTTAAGGTATATCTCCGAAGTGCGCCAATGTATGGCTTTATTTGATCCGGAGGGAAGAGGCGATGAATCTGCGTTTTCAGATCTTTCGAATGAAAAGAATCACGTGGCTCTCGAAAGCCTTCGCTCGCCATCCAAAGTCTCATTCAATAGAACCCAGAAGAGCACTCACTCAAGCCAACCAGCCGCCTCACGAAACACAACCGTCCCCTCACAACTCACCTCTCCATACGAATTCATCTTTTCCCCCCTCCTACTCCCTCATTTCCCCCCCTCCTTCTCCCTCATTTCCCCCTCCTGCTCCCTCATTTCCCCCTCCTCCTGCTCATTCATCCCCCCTCCTCCTGCTCTCTCATTTCCCCCTCCTGCTCCCTCATTTCCCTCTCCTCCTGCTCCTTCATTTCCCCCTCCTCCTGCTCCCTCATTTCCCTCCCTCCTGCTCCCTCATTTCCCTCCATCCTGCTCCCTCATTTCCCCCTCCTCCTGCTCATTCATCCCCCCCTCCTCCTGCTCCCTCTTTCCTCCCTCAAACTCTCCTTCCCTCTCTCTTCACCTTCAAAATCATCTTAATTGGTCTTTCGTCGCGTCATCAGCATGTTTTGCGTCAATCTACTTTTTAGATTTTATTACAAAGCATATACGTTAACCCAAAAAGCAAGGGAGAAATGGCTAGAGGAGGAATGCTCAGATATAGAAGATCTAGAGAGAAAAGGAATGTATGACTTGATGTATAAGAAAGTAAAAAATGTAACGTGGGATAGACGGAGAACAAGTGCATGTGTGAAAGAGATTGCAAGTAAAGAAGATAAAGTTCTATATAAGGAAGAGGAGGTCCTTAATAGATGGAGAGAATACATGGAGGAGTTGTACAAATCAAATGAAAAACCAAAGGATCTCCGTATTGAAGAGCAGGATGAAATAAATAATGACGAAACAGGGGTTTCGATATTGAAAATAGAGGTGCTACAAGCAATAAAGGATATGAAGAATGGGAAGGCAATGGGGGTAGATGAGATACCGATAGAATTATTTAAGTGTCTTAATGAGGAAGGACTGGAAGAAATAGTGAAGTTGTGTAATGCAATCTATGACAAGGGGATGTGGCCAGAGGATTTCGTCAAAACAATTATGATTCCCCATTCCGAAAAAGCAAGGAACAAGAAAATGCAGTGAACACAGAACAATCAGTTTAATTACACATGCAGCAAAGGTTCTACTTAGGGTTATGAACAGGAGACTAATTAGCAAAATGGAAGAAAATGTTGCAGAGGAACAGTTTGGATTTAGAAAGAGTAGAGGTGCAAGAGATGCAATAGGATTGATAAGAATGAGTGGAGAGAGATATATAGAAAGGGGTAAAGGAATTAGTCTGTGCTTCATAGATATGGAGAAGGCATTCGACCGAGTGAACTGGGAAAAACTGATGGAAATACTAAAAGCAAAAAAAGTAGACTGGAAAGATAGAAGGTTAATTAAAGAGCTGTATATGAAACAGAAAGCAGCTATGAGGATAAAAGATGCACAGACCGAATGGTATGATTTAGGAAGAGGAGTAAGGCAAGGTTGCTGCTTATCGCCAACCCTGTTCAATATATATGCTGAAGAAATGATTGACAATGGAATAGGGAATGATAAAGGAATTAGTATTGGGGGTAGAATAATAAATTGTATAAGGTTTGCTGATGACATGGTAATTTTGGCAGATGAAACGAGGCATATTCAGGAAATGGTTACAAAGCTAGAAGACAGGATGATGGAATATGGAATGAAAATGAACATAAAGAAAACAAAGGTGATGAGAATAGGGGATAGAGAGATTATGAATGTGTCAATAAAGGATGGAAGACTGGAGCAAGTAAAACAGTATAGATATTTGGGAAGCATGCTAACTGAAGACTGGAGAAGTGAAAAAGAAATAAGAACAAGAATAGCAATGGCAAAAGAAACATTTAATAAGAAAAAACGGGTACTATGTGGTAAAATGGATTTAAATCTGAAGAAACGTCTTGTGAAGTGCTATGTTTGGAGTGTATTGCTTTATGGGTGTGAAACATGGACGCTAAAGAAAAGAGAGAAAGAAAGACTAGAGGCATTTGAAATGTGGGTGTGGAGGCGGATGGAGAAGGTTAAGTGGACGGATAGGATAAGGAATGAAGCAATACTAACAAGGGTGAATGAGAAGAGAAGATTACTTGAAACAATTCAGAGGAGGAAAAGTAACTGGTTAGGGCATATCTTGAGAGGAGAAGGTTTACTATTGATGGTGTTGGAAGGATCAGTAGAAGGGGAAAGGAAAAGGGGACGTAGAAGAATAAAAATGTTTGACGATCTGAAAGAAAGGGGAGGGTATCAGGAAATGAAAGAAATGGCAAGGAACAGAAATGAGTGGAGACAACGCTGGTGCCAGGGACCTGCCTAGAGGCAGAACACCTCATGATGATGATACGTTAATTGGTTTGAATTTAGTATGAGCAAGCTGTTGAGAATCGTTGTGTAACACCCCTACTACTTCACTAAAACGTATCTATTTATTATACCCGTTACCGAATTCCGTCGTTTCGCTGAAATGTCTTTTCTAACGCATGGACATGTCTCCGCTCAACCAACGACTCTCTGAATTCCTTGTTTCGGTCGTAAATCTTTTATTAGTAATAACCGCGGATATTTTCATTCCAGGAGTTTTTGTTTTATGAAGAAGCTTCCTCTTTACAGCGAGAAGCGTTGGATCGCTTTATACGCAAACTGCTCTTCTTTGCTCTCTTCCCCTTTGATTGTTTTAAAATAACATTACCGGCTCTTCATATTTAGAAGCCATTTCTTAAAATGCGCAACCAAGTTGGACTTGCAATGCGTGAGCGAACGATCGTTCGTTAACATCGCCGTTATACAAATTTTGTGAAAATACGCTTGCAAATAATTTTTAAGTAAATCCTACGAAAATCAGCATCCTTAAGACATTCCAATTAAATCTGTGAAATCGTTTGAAATGAGACTGCTCATTGGAATCGTGACTCCAATTCATCGCGTTCTCGAGAAGCGGCGATCGCGTGATTGAGCGGAAGCGCCTCGCATTCCTGGAAATGATTTTTCGCGCTCACGACTTCCACGTTTGTAACCTAATATGATTTTGTTTTTTTCGTTTCGGCCAATTATTTAAGAAAAGTTTTCCCATGGGAAAGCTATGGATACAAAGAGACTATTAGGGCTGTTAGAATGAAAAAGTTATCGTTATTATTCGACTAACATATTTGTCTCGAGAGAGTTTTAAAATTTTCATTTACAGAATCAGAAATCCGAGGCAGAACTACTTCAAAAAACGCGCCATGGTTTTCTCTATAAGTCATGAGATAATCTATTCTTTAAAGTATTTGTAGTTGTTAAAAAGTTGGCTGAAATGGATGTAGATTCTTAAAAAGAACACGCGTGCTGTTTGTTCCATTGTTTCCGAAAGTTTAAGGGTGGGGAGATAACTTTTGTAGATGGTTGTCAGTAAGTGGTGGTCATGGAGAATGAGGAATTTTGAAAAGGGAAGGAAGACGTGTCAGAATCGATGAATCTCCACTGTTGACGGATGCTCCGAATTCCAATTCAATTATTTTTCAACGTATTTTTGGCTATAGAATTGAATTATAGTCATAATACGAGCTCAGTATCTCCTCATTATGTTGACAATTTATATAATAAGGTGGATTTATTTATGGCAGCTTCAATCTTACGATTCAGTTGCTTTGAGCTCTGCGTATAACCTGCTTAAAAATTACACTTTTTCTATCGGAGTTTCCGTTGTTCCCTTAAAAATATTTAATGTTGAAATGACGTACAAATGATAAATACGCAACCAAAGAATGCACCTAAAATAGATCTGAATTAAAATTTCATACAATATTTGATTATAAGAGAAAAGCTATTTATGCTGTGCCAACATATCCTCTTGTCTATTCAGGGAAATTTTAGAATAGCTTTCATATTGAGTCTAACTATAATTTGTAAATTCTAGCCAAAAAACAAAATATCAGGTTACTTATTTTTATTATAAGATATACAAATGACATCATATTAATGCATAGAACATGTTTGTATCTTATTCATTAAACATCCAAGATTCCGTCAGGTATTTTCCATCTAAAATTTCTTTCATGTGTACATACATTTATCTAAAAACAATATATTAATCCAAATAGAATTTCTGCCAAATTACCAAAAATAATCCAAAATTCTATTCCCAAATCTCTTGAGAAGAAAGCGCTTTATCTGTTGCGTTTCTTGTTTGCATTACTCCCACTCGTTCTGCTCACTGGATCTATTGAGAAATCACATTGATCGCTTTCTCTGTTCTGATAATCTCAAAATAATAAAAAATAGTTCACGTAAATTCGTTTATCTATCGAATCGCACAAATGGTTTGGATTTAGATAGGATTTTAAAACATGATAATATTTCTGCACAAGGTGAAGTTTTTTTCCATTTAATAGGCGTTAGAGTTGAGAATGATAATGATTTGGTGTCCCGAAACCACGATGAGAAATTTAAATTGGATCCGTACAAAGCTATATTAAAATTTTTACTTCAAATTTATCAATCCTGTCGGTGGAGAATTGGATGGAAACGAAAGGGAGGGAGGGAGTGACCCGGGAGAAAATGGAGAGAGAGAGAGGAAGGGAGGGAGAGACGGGAAGGAGAGAAAAGCAAAATAGGGGTGTTGGGAATAGAAGGCCATTGGGAACCAATTCAGAGAATTCATCAATCACTAAGCTACATGCGGACAATCTCACCCGCACAGCTATCCTCCCACTTCAATCTCCAACTTTCTTTCTCTTTCCATCTCTCTCTCTCCTTTTCTTTCTTTCCCACTCTCTCTCTTTCTTTCTTCTTGGTCCATCAACTACTAGTTTGAGGGCCTCCTCATCCAATCCTTTCCCGAACTCTGCCCACTACAATATTCAAACTTCCACACTTTCAAACACGCCTGTGTCTTAAATCGTCTATATATCCCTCAGGTACAGTGATCCCATCCAATATCACACACACTACGCGACTCCATCTCTTCTGTTCCTTTACTTTCGCTCCCTTCTCTCCTCTCCCATTCCCCCCTCCACTTTTTCTCTCCCCTTCCTATCTCCCCATTCCCCGCTATTCCCTCCCTCTCTCCCCCTCTTCACCCCTCACTTTCCACTCTCCCAATTTCTCTCCTCTCCTTCTCTCCTTTCTCCTCTCCCCCTTCCCTCCCCTACTATCACTATTTCCCCTCTCCTTCCTGCTATCTCCTTCCTCGGACCCCATCTCAATACATTTTCCAAAACCTCCTCCTCTCCTCTCTCCCTCCCTCCCTTCCTCCAAAACCCTCCACAAAGGCTCAACGACCCTCGCACATCAGAGCAGTCAGGCACCTCTTCCCACCCACTACCCTCTCCCTCCCGCGTCGTACGCTCTTCCTCTCATTTTCAGACCTCTTTTCTCTCCCATTCCTCTTCCTCTGTCCCTCTCATCCATTTTTACACCCTTGCCTTCATCTCAAACCGCCAAAACATCCAATCTCATTCCCATTTCCACCTTCTCCACGCTTACTCACTTGTTTAGGACGGAAACGACATGCGTCTATTATCAGCCTCACCACTTTATTCCGATAAATATTCAGTTACTAATTTATATAAAATCCTCGTCGAAATCATTTAAAATAAATTATTTTTATTCCATAAAAAAGATTTCTTAAACCATGTAGCTTTCTTTTGGAATTAAACAGCTTTTAAATACGTAAGATATTTCCTACATAACCTTAATAGTAGAGGAAATTTATTAGATTGTTACTAATATAGCCGTCCTCGCAACTCCTATTACCGCGTAATGGCTGAAGCAAAATGGGAACAAAAATGCCAGAAGCCTAACTAGATTTAGTAGGAAATATACCACTTAATGAGGAAGCTATTGCTTTGTTGCAAGGCTTTTTTTGCAATCATTCCGCTCTCGCCGCCACCTAAGGTTAAAAAATTGAGTTAGCTCAGAAAAGTAAAGTCTCAATGTGAGAAATAACACACCACTCTCAGCCTCCATTTGTCCGTGACAAAAGGTCCTTATCCTTACGTTCCCTGAACTGCGAGCGGGGATTATAATTTTTTTAACAGGAAAACACTATTGGGCTCCAAAAGTTTCTCTTCTCCTTTTCTCTATCCTCTCCTATCCCCTCTTTCTCTTTTCTCTCCACTCCCCTCTCCCTCTTTTTCCCCTCCCCCTCCTTTTCCCTCTCTTTTTCCCACTCCCTTTCTCCTTACCCCTATTTTTCCTTCCTCTATTTTTCCCTCCCCCTCTATTTTTCCCTCCCTCTCTTTTTCCACTCCTTCCCCAAACCAAATCCACACCCTCCCATCTTCCTGAAGGTGATGCAGGAAAAGCAAAAGGTGAAGGGGAGAAGAAGCGGAGGCGCGAGGAATGAGAGGTTTAAAAGACGTGGTGGGCGGGAGAGAGAGAGAGAGAGGGAGGGAGAGAGAGAGAGAGGGAGGGAGGGAGAGAGAGAGAGAGGAGAGGGTGAGAGAGGGAGGGAGAGAGAGGGCGAGAGAGGAGGGCGGAGGGGGCGGGGTGCGGTGCTCGACTAGCAAGAGGCACCTGCAGAACAAGGAGGAGGAGGCATGTGAGCATAGGAGGCCAGAATCCCAGCGTGCATGCAGTGCGGGTCGGGAGGGGGAAGATAGGGAGAGAGAGGGGGAGAGAGAGAGAGAGGATGGGAGAGTAGCAAAGATGGGAGAGAGGCGTCACTTGGGCAGTACATCTTGATTAATGATCTCGGTGCCCGAACCAAAGGACCCCCCTACGTCAGTAAATTTACATCAGAATCGAGTTATTATTGCATGAGGTAAAGGCGAGTGTGTGTGTGTGTATGCGTGCGAGAAGGAGAGAGAGAGAGAGCCATTTGGGTGAAGATGGGGATAAGGGGGTGGGGGAAGGGGTACGGGGGGATGAAGGGGAGGGGGAGTTAGGGAGGGGATAAGGTGAGATTGGTTGGTAAGGAGGAAGGAGGCGTGAGGAGTAAAGAGAGGAAAAAGAAACGACGAAGAGAAAAGAGGGGGAAGTCATATTAAGCATATAAGAAGGGAATGCGAAAGATGGAGGGAGAAACTTAGTGAGACTGTGTCGTGGTTTTTCGCTGAGAAAACTCCAAGCTACCTTTGATTGAATGGTTTCGTGATGGAATGCGGGAGCCTTGTAAAGAGTGCTATTAAATAGCCTCGAGGCCACTTTCAGCGTGAGGATTAAAAGGACTGCCTCTGTCTTTAAGAATATTCAAACTCATTACCTTCAATACGATTCGATCAAATGTTTTGTAAAAATCTAAACCTTTTGTTCCAAGAAATGGACCTTTATCATCAACACTTGAAAATATCCGTCTCTGCCACAAAAATGATGTGCATAATTCTCAACGTGTCAGTTGCCACTAAAACACCCGACAGAATTAAAATTACGCTTTTCATGTTCTTAAGTTATACCTGATATATACCTCTTTTGCCGCCTAATCCGAAATGTGTTCACATTTTATGTTCCGATATGTTGCGCTTATTTGAGCAAATATTCTCTCTCACTCGATCTTTCTCCCACTTCAATCACTGGAAGACCTCTCAGCATTTGCAATCGACACGGACTGTGGACATTTTTTCAATCAATTAAAGCGACATCAGTGATCCATCCCACGACCTCGTCGATCCCGACACACCGCCACAACTTGGACCTCCAAAATGAGAACTCGAAAAACGGAACGAGATGCGAACTGGAACCTTCCTTACAAACACCCCAATTACCGGTCCAAAAAGCACGACTTGCGGCTTCCCGGTCGCTCATCCGTTGTCACGGCCTTCCGAGCCACTAAATCTTTCTATGGAGCGGCTTCCCATTACACGACATCTGAGGGGCGAGGCGCAGTGATAGAGGGGGCGGGGCAGGAGGCCGGGGGGCGCAGGGGTCGCGGAGGAAGGCCGGGAAAGAGGGAACGTGGGGGCGACGGGACGTCGTGGAGGCTAATGTTTCAGAGGCCGAGTGTGAGGTCTGCTCCGAGGACGCGGATCCGTTTCTCCGTCGTGCGACCGACCGGAGGTGGGCGGGATGAGGAGTGCGAGGAAAGCGTAGGAATTAGCGTTCGCAGGACCCCGTCTTTCAGCCGCGGGAGAGGTGGGCGGCGTGTTGGGACGGGGGGCGGAGAGAAGGCATCCTCCTGCCCCCTCTCGCCCAGTCGCCGCCCCCCGCTCTCACGCCTTGACCCCTACTCCCTCTTCACGATCCGCGCGTGTTCCTTTGCGCCGTCAGGGGGCTTACCTGCGCCTCCAGCTCCATCCCTCCCCCCCCCCCCCCCCCCCGCGACCCCCGTTTCTCCCAACCGACACCTCGGACTACACAACACACAACTCTTACACGTACGCACGCCTCCGAAGACAACCACGAAACCTCCTTCGCTTTGAGTTCTGTAACCATGGAGTCATCGGGTTTTCCGAGGGAAATTGTTTTATTTAGTAGGAGTGGAACCCTCACCCTTGCAGTCTTCCTGCTCAAGCCACACCGTAATAGAAACTTAAAAAAATATCGTTTTTATTTATAATTTTGCAGCACGTTTTAAATGTTTTAAACCTATAATAAAGTAGCAAGATTTTGTTTTTAATTTGTGCAGTCATTATTTTCAATTGACCTTAATATCAAAATCGAAGTAAGCAATTGTATGACTGACGGAATGGTTGAATTTATAGGAAATCAAATTCTCGTATATCAAAACCGTGAAGTAGTCATGAGATTTAAAATATGCAGTTTTTTTCGAAGCACCTATGTGACGACGGTGGATTTACAGAGATTCGAAACGATATAATAACGTTTAAAGCACAGGAACCATAGGATCCAAGAGGTGTATTAGCCAGAAATACAAAAATAAATAGTTTCTTTTTGTTAAATTTTTAATGTAGTTTTTACATTTCGACAAAACTTACACTCATTATTGCGTCGTGCGACCCCTCATTGATTTCGACATTATTTGTACCCCGCACAATGTGAATTTCAGACCCCCATAATACGGCTAAAATTTCCATAAACTACGGAAACCTTTCGATTTTACGATTATCATAATTTTAATCTGAAGAAATATTGCTGGAGAAAAGTTGATAGATAAGGAATGTAAAAGATGCAGAGCAGTAACACAACAAGTGAGGGAAGAATTGCAGAGCAAATTGTACATAAGGAGCTTTTTCCACCGAATGCTTTCTATCCATTGGAGCAAAGAATCGCTGGTTGCCTACATTTGTAGCAGCATGTAGCGCTGTTTTCCGATTCCTTCCCAGCAGCTGATCATTGATCCACCAAATTCAAACCATATGTAGCTATCACTAATGTAGAACTATCTATCCAGCAATTTTGTCGATTGTAACTTACGTAATTTTTGAGTTGTTTTGTACTTGAACAGACAGACCGATGATCCGAATACATAATAAGTGAGTATTAAAAGAAAAAAATCTGATGTGGCAACTACATGACTTTCTCCATAAATGTAAAATTTCTAAAAATTCCAAATAGGTTAAATGATAATAAATATTTTAAGAAACCGCGAGAAAATTTTAGACTTTACAAACAGAAATTAACTCAAACCATAGCCTTCTGATATTGGATATAGCCACAAAGCTCCAAGAATTAAGAAAAGAAAAAGGAGCGTTACTAAGACGTAACTAAACGTCAATTGTTAACAATAGTAGTCGGTAGGTGGCTTGGTGGTGGCAGGTAAAAATATAAGATATCTCTTAAACAATGCATTATATGGAAAAATGTTTCAAACAGTTTGTAGAAAATTAAAATTCCTACAACTTTTAATCAGATAAATTTTTATATTTATCAAATATTAAAGCAAATATTTTAAAATAACGGATAAGTGACTAGAGTAAATACCCACTTGCAGTTGACCGTTTTTTACCAAAAACTAATCAATTCATGCGACTTTTATAAAAATGTTAAATATAAAATTTCGTGTTGAACTGATTAATATTTTTTGAGTTAGAGCACCCCCCTATAATACGTACGTATATGGAGAAAGTAAAAAGTGAACAATAAATATAAAATTTGCCTGATTGAATCTTTCATAAGTAAAAATAGTTTTGGGCATGCAACTGTTGGGTTACAAAGAAATATTAATGGAGATTTATTTGTTGAACATTAAGCTAGACATTTTTAAAAACTATTGTCACTTTCTACAAAATTCAATTATGTGAATTTTTGATTTATTTTTTACTTTTTAGTGCATATAAAACGTGATATCATTGAAGTCTATTTACGTAAATTTTATTTTTCTGTTTTTATTCAAAGATTAGATGTATGTGTAGGTGTGTGTGTGTGATGGCTTTTTGTGGGTGCTCTAACTCAAAAAATATTAATCAGTTCAACACAAAATTTTATATTTAACATTTTTATAAAATTCGCATGAATTGATTAGTTTTCGGTAAAAAACGGTCAACTGGAAGTGGGTATTTACTCTAGTCACTTATCCGTTATTTTAAAATATTTGCTTTAATATTTGATAAATATAAAAATTTATCAGAATAAAAGTTTTTAATTTTCTGCAACGTGTGTTTGAAACATTTTTCCATATAATGCATTGTTTAAGAGATATCTTATATTTAGCTGCCACCAACACGCCACCTACTGACGACTATTGTTATCAATTGACGCTTAGTTACGTCTTAGTAACGCTCCTTTTTCTTTTATTAATTGTTGGAGCTTTGTGACTATATCCAATTGAGTTTATTTCTGTTCTTTGTAAAGCCTAAAATTTTCTCGCATCTTCTTAAAATATTTTTTATTATGTAACCTATTTGGATTTTTTAGAAATATTACAGATATGGAGAAAGTCATGTGATGGCCACATCAGATTTTTATCTCTGTATCTGATTTCATTAACACAAGTATATAAACGAAAAACTGAATATTTGCTTATTTTCGTTGCCATCGTATTATTTATCGTTGCCAAGGCATTGTTTAAACATCAAAACAACAACTCCAAATTTCGTGAAAATATCGATAGATACGTCGCTAAATTATTATCCAAGTCAATTGCGCGCAATCACACGAAACCGACAACAATGCAAATCACCTTGACGACGAAAGGTTTTCTAGGAAAAATGCGTGAAATTTTCGCCTCATAAACTAATTTATGATCGATTCGGCGCGTATTCAATAATCGATGGGAGGAAACCAAAATTTTGTTCTTTTAGGGGTTCGTTGTTTCAAGTCTCGAACTCCTACGATGATTCCAAGTAATTTCAAAATGCGAATCAATAATGTACTACACTCACTCCTGCATTAATCAAATGAAGAAAATAAACGGTCCTGGAATCGATCCGATGACTTCAGTGTTGACGACAAGCAGCTTTAAAGTTGCGGTGCCAATTTATTCCTCAAGGTTTGATTGTAAACGATTTAAAAAATTTCGAATTATAAGCGGTTTTTTTATTCTTCCATATAACTCTATGGACAAATAACTTTCATTTATTTTGTACATGGGCTGACGGGCGAATGAATCGAACACATAAGCGAGTTTTATTTTAGAAAAAAACACTAAAAATCGTCATTGAAATATTGAGGAATACTGCTATTAAGTTCGCTTCGTGCCGTTCAAGCAATCGCTATAACACTCAATCTTAACTGAAACGCAGCAACAAAAATTAATGGATGGCAGTGTTGAATAATTACGAGTACAGTAGTATACCGCTATACGTCGCCTCGCTATACTTTTTTCGCATATACGCCGTCTATCAATTTAGGAACATGTTCCGTTAAAGTTGCGTCGCTTCGCATATACGTCGCTTGTGAAGTGCTAAAAGCAAAATATCAGAAATTCCAATTGCGTTACATAAATTATTACTATAACATTAACACTCCTCTATTCTCTTTTAATATCATGTTTATTTTTATTTATATAAATTAATTTCATTTCATTTTGCAACACCATCTGGGCCCGCTCCGTACCGAAGGATCAAATATGTGTGACCAATGTTACCCAGTAGTTTCAACTTCACTTACTAATGTTAGGTGTAGATATTTCATTCATTATTATTATTTATTTATATTATTGTTATTATTTACCTTCATTTTGAGCAAATGCACCTTTCCAGCGTTTTTTATAAAATTACTAGTATTATAATTTCATTACTGCGAAATATCCGCCAGGAACGTAACCTATACTTTTATCATTGTTATTATGGGAAAATGTGTTTCGTTAAACGTTGTTTCGTTAAAAGTCGCAGTTTTCGGAAACGAATCTCGGGACGTATAGCGGGATATTACTGTACTCGAAAGAGATCAAGAAAGAAATAGATGATGAGAGAGGAAGGGAAGGTGGGAGGGGAAGGTCAGGCGATGGCTCATCGACCCTAAGCGGACGTCAGAGGGGAGTCTTTTACGGCGACGCGCGGTGTGGCCTCTCATCCGAAACAAGACGATGACCAAATATTTCCAGGTCAGGTCTTTGAAAGCGACTCTTGCGAGGGAGGGCATCCCAAAAAATACAGCGTCCGTGAATAGAGCCAGTGATACTCGATATCTCACACCATCTCTCACACGAGCAGTAAAGGTTTTGAGAGGTAAACCTGGAGAGAATAGAGAGAGAGAGAGAGAGAGAGAGATAGAGAGAAGGGAACAAAGGGGACAGAAGAAATATACAAGCGGATAGAAATACATATATATTCGTGTGTGGAGTAAAGGAGATGAGAAATGAAAAAGGGAGGATGAGGAATGGCGATGGAAAGCAGAGAATGGAAATCAGAGGGGCCGGAAGAATGTGATCGTCGAATGTATCTCTGGAGGCATCTAGAGAATTGAGACCCAAAGCCATTCGAGAAAGGGATTCAACGAAAATCTTAAGAATTTGAGGAGAATGGATAAGGTAAAATTGAAGGAATCTGGGAGACACCATCTGCAGGTTAGGAATAACGAAACCAGGTTTGTATTAATTATGTCGATGATTTATAAAAATAGTGACAGTATTTTCCACCCTATGAGATGCTCCTGACCATCGGACGAACCTATATACTTACATTTTAAGATAATTTTATCAGAAAATATAAGTGAAACGAAGTTTATCAATAAAAAAATCTGAAGAATTTCTTAAGCTTCTAAGAAAAATAACAAATTACCCTATTTGTTACAAAGCACGCACCAACGAGGATCCAATAATGTGATATTGCAGCGCCGGTATGAGAAATCACCTAATGGATAGTGCGGTTCGTTCACTCCTTAAGAAATGCCTTATTTTGAGATTAAAGGAATATTTTTTTACGTAGCACTCATAACTATAAAGCTAATACAAAAATCCCCTAGAAAATTATCGATATTTATCTAATATTGTTGCTTTACCATGTCGGTGATAATTCTACAACAGAAATACTTATCGTACGCTTTGCAATATAAATTTGACTTTGGTCTCTTCATGCCCTCCTGTTCATAGAATACTACTAAGTATCGGCTAAGTATTTAAAATATAAAATGTATTCGTATGATAATTTGTCTTGGAAAGCCTATCATTCTGATTGTCTGGATAAATTGACGGAATTGCTTTAACCTTATTTCTCTGGGATATGTCAAGAGAGCCATTTACTCCACGAAGCAACAAGATGAGGCAGAAATGAAAGTACGTTTCAAATTTTAAATGCATAAGATCACATATGCTAAAGTGCGAATCCAAAAAACTTCAGAAAACCAAGATTCACATGGTATGTGCTATTTTTTTGGAATAATGAAAATGTTAATGATTGAAATACGGTCCTATTCCCTTAGCAACGAACAGGTGAGCACATGACTCGTAGCGTAGTTATGAAGAATTTAACTATTAAGCTTAATATTGCATTGATTATTTTGTTCTATTTGAAATACATATTTTTAAAATACTAATATTTTACACTCCTCCCGGTCTTGGTAACAACCTTGTAAAATAACAACCAAAATATTTATTGGTTGCAACTTTTAGATTTTGCTCTTAAGTTTTAAAATTAATTTGAAATTTTCTTTGTTTCTTCAAAAGTTGCAAAGTTGCATGGTAGAATTTTGTGTAGTAAGTAACACTAGATGGTCGAAGCAGGAAAGAGATGGAATCCACAGCCATTCTCCTCGATGCCTCTTTCGGAAGTTTCTGGCTCTGTCCCTCATTCCCTTGCGCAATTCATATTACCCAAAGTTAATAAACTTACTCTTTATGTTTAATATATGCTTCATGGTGGATTCATTTGCACAACTTATATGGTCATTAAGGTGTGTGTTAATACAGCGTACCTATGCTTAAAGTTACACCACGTCATTTGGCAGTAAGTTTTTACTAAATTTCACGGTGTAATGTCAGAATCTCTGGAACTAATATTTTCGGATTACGATATGCATATCAGTATCATATCAGTTTAAATAGGGACAGCTTCTTGCTATGTCCATTCTGATATGATGTTTATTAAACGTTAATCATTTTAAGACTGTGTCATTTGATAATCGATATTGGATGGATGGACAACCACAAAACCACATAAAACGTTTGAAAAAACATGGAGGGAGAATCGGTCCTCTACCGTGCAGGGAATTAAGTACTTTCTCACAGAAGCGCAACCTCCTCCAGCTTCCAAAGCATTCCTCCTCTTCCCTGCCCCTTCCCTCTTCACCCTATTATTCCTCCTTTACATCCACTGCCGCTTTTTTATCGCCCATTCCTCCATTCGTATCGCTATCAACTTAAACTCCAACAACACATGATACGAGAAATTCGGATCAGATTCCATTTCGAGACCAAACGCACCAGGAAGAGGGAAGGAGGGTGGATTTCAGATAGGAGAATGGGAGAGGTTGGGGAAAGAGGGTGAAGGGGGAGGGCCATCGAGAGGGGGCTGCTTGGGTCGCTGAACTCGCCCAAATCGACTCTTGAGGACGCATTCACTTTACACCTCCGGAGTCTTTTGTTCCATCCTCGCATTAGAACTGCTCCCAACCTCTCCCACGTATACACGCCACAATTACAATGAGCTTAAGCTAGATCAGTTCGTTAACCTATCTTTAAATTGTTATAAAAGTTGACGATCGACACGTTTCTTCACCTTAACATTCATTATTTGAAAATTTGAGTTTTAATGACTTGTATCAAAATTATTAGCTTAATTGTTTAGATAAAAAATTATTGAAATATATTCGGGCGAATATTCACTCACTATGATATATGATATATGCGGTGCTGCCATTAATTATACTTAAATATGAAAACCTAAACTGTGACAGACCTTAAAATTCCATGTGCAATGCTATTTTCAGGTTATGAGCGATACATGATTATTAATTCAATAATGAAATAAAGTACAGGCAATTTCAACTCTCTTCTGTGTTCTCAAGCGAACATGGTGTAATAGTTACAAACTTATCCAAAACAATCGTATACTGCAATTTTATTTCCTGCCAAACAGATCAATGTAGTACATATTGCTCGGAAATTTAAACATAGCTTGTTTGGGACAGATTGCACTTGTTGAGTTTCTTGTCCGTGTTTTTCATTTCACTCCCGAGTAGATGGTGTTGATGTGCGTAAAAATTTTTAAACTAAGACGAATTTCACACTAATTCTGAAAATCAACAAATAAAAGTCGATTCAGTAATAAGAAAGTTTCCATGGCTACGGAACACATATTGCAATTTGTATTGAGTAATACAGCATATCAATGAGTGCTCACTTAAATTTTTTTCGAGGTATTCATTCATTGTAATTTATTAATAAAGCTAATCTTCCGAGTTGAGTACCGCACACGTGTTTTCGTACACATAGTAACAACAATTTAAAGATACTCTCAAGGACTATGGATACGCTAAATTTGTTTCATTTATTTTTAAACTTATAAATATTTTTATAAATAATGCACCCATGGAATTGCCGGCCAGTATTCTGAAAATTATCAATATTGATTTTAAAGTCAGTTCTTTAAGGAAATTGTTATTCACGATCACTAGAAGAGTTCTCTTATTTGTCCAAATTTTCGCTTCCTTTGATAATGCGTTCGCGCGAAATATACATGTTTCAAAGTTTCTTGTTTTTTCGACATTTAAAGTAAATTTTAGTCAAAAGTAAGAGAAATTTTTATACAGCCTCTGAAGATAAGTTCAATCAACTAGTGCAACTTAATATAAATAATAATAATAATATAAATATGTCGCCAAACGCATTCCTACGGCTCAGTATACGCAAACAATAGGGGCGTCATTCCATAGAAAAATATTTTAGAGGGATTAAAACGATAGAAAAACACAAGAAAAACTGTGTAATCTCTCATATTGTAATGTTCAATTGTCAATAAGCGTTCATTTTCGTAGTCGATTTTATAGACATCCCTCATGTAGGTAACATGCGTAAATATGTTACGCCTTGTTCAATTAGACTGTTCATTCAATCTTTCCTGAGGATACATTTTATGCTTATGTAAAATTCATATAAGAGCTTAATATCAAGTACATAAATCCTATCCTGCATATTAACAGACATTGCGGAATGATACTTGGGTTTATTTCTCTTTTACTAGTGAATATCGATCAAATATTTTAAGCAAAATGTCGGGACTGGGAAATACTCGCACGTATAAGAAGTGCTTTTTTCAGGTTAATAATTGCGCCATCCTACACGACAGCCAAACATATGTTTATATAATATCTCAATCGCATATCCTTCGGAAATCTCTTTCCCTTCCCTCACATCTGCCATTCGAGGCGTCTCTTCCTTTCCCCGCGGGACAGACACTTTTGGGGATTCCCATCTCTCTACGGAACCCTCCCGTATGATTCTTGCGGCAAATGCTATCTGGCAGAAGATAGTTCGAAGACAAGGAAAATCAAACGCAGCAACTACCAGTCACCGATATTATATTAGTGGCCGCGGTGACTATAGTAACTTTCGTCAATTCGTGCCGACAACCAACGCCTCTCTCCCACCCCTTCGGCCACTCCCCTTCGGCCACTCCCCTTTGGCCAATCCCCTTCTGTCTCTCCCCTATAGCCACTCCCCATCTGCTCTTCTCTATCTCCCATCCGATCTCTTTCCCTTCGATTCAGAGCTGTGACACGTACGACTTGTCATTCGGTCCTTGTTCTCCGCGGGCTACCGCTCGGAGGGCAGACCTTCCACGACCGACACGGCAACAACAATCCGCCCTAACTGACGCTCTTATCCCTGCAGTTGGGGATGTCGCTAATTTCGCCTTTTCCTCGCCCTCTCGACTCTCCGCCACTTTGTCTCATTCGCTTTTCTCCGTGCGCACTCGGCCGTCACTTCCGCCGACGCCTGCGCCTCCCCAACCCCTCGAGCCCTTCTGCATTGGCGTCGGCGAGATGGTTCGTCAGATAGAGGGGCGGAGCTAGCGTAGGGTGGGAGGGAGTGGAGACCGCGGCGCATTATGTACCGCTCCCCGCATGCGCCCTCAGAGGCCCACCTTCGGTGTATGGAGGGGGGGTCGCGCCGATCGAATGGATAGAGAAGGTGGAAGAAGAGGGAAGGGAGGGGAGAACGGTCGATCGACGTTCCTTGCGATGTTTATTGTCCGTGGAAACGCAATCTTCGCTCGAACACGAAATTGACAAAAATCTTTCCGCTTTGGTCACATGTGCATATTCCTGTGATTTTTCTGAATGCTGCTGCCAGAGTGATATCTTGCTTAGATATAGCCTCCTGCCTTAGAATAGGTGCTGTAATTTCTCTTCAGCCTCCCGCTGCTGGAGTCGCGATTTTGAAAATAGGAGCTGGAAAACGAAGCATTATTTCTCAAAAAGTTTTCTGCGTTATGGTAATCCACTTATAGAGCTTGGGATTTAGAACTGCAGAATTTGCTACACATGGAAGTAGATTCATTTCTCAAACTAAGCAAACGACGCATATAGAATTTTGAAAGATTAGTTTTTGAGCAAATAATTACTGTATACCTTCAATGAACTCGTTTACAAAATGAGTAATATTGAATACAAGTCAAAAGACCGTAAACTGGAGTGGGTGAGGCTTAATTTTACTTAAATCATAACGATAAAAATATAAAGAGGGAAGCCATTGGCTCATTATATGCGTAGCAAATATTAAATTTATTAATGCCATAGTTTGTGATATTGTTACAGTCTATACCAAAAAGTTTGTGTCTGTCCTCTAAAATTCTACCCCCACCCCTACTCGCAGTCGTCTACCACTGCAGTAACCTACGTGAATCATGCATGCTCACTGCGAAGTCCCTTTCTTCGTTTTGGATTCGTATGATTTAGCTTCTGAAAAGGAGAGTGGGAGGTCAGAGGGGAAGTACGGGGAGAAAGGGCAACTGGGGACACCGTAGAAACGGACCACTTACTGCGCGATGTATGGACTCGCTGGCGATGTTATAGGGTGATTTAATTATTCAAATCTCATGTAAGCTATATAATTCATCCTGAATACGATGAAAATTTGATTTTATTGAATTGAATTAAATAAAAGGATGATAAAAGGAGGATTCGTACGTACTGAATGTCAATTTTTAGTCATTTCATCAATTCCTTCCACCCGCTCTCTTTATATTCATATAAGAACCTATTAGTTGATGAGAATAACGTTCGTAAATAATTTAGAATTGAGACCGTTTTCATTTTCAAGAGAACCTTATTACCTAAAATCTTTGACTGTATCCATGTTTTCAATAAATATATTTACAGCATAACTTATTTGTTATGATTCACTGTTTTTAGAGATTTCCAACAATTACTTGAGTACTATTTTTTACAGGATATTAACACGTAATAATTTATAAGGGTAAAATGAGAAATTTGAAAAATTACTTTTATGCACATTTCCATAGATTTCTAATGTGTGTGTGTGTGTCTTATATATATAGTTACTCTACGCTGAAGAAGGGCATAGGCCCGATAAGCTTGCGTGTTTTCTTGTGTTTATTGTGTTCGTGTGTTTAACGTGTCTCTTCGACGCCCCCAGCAGCCTGCCAACTTGGTCCCCGACTTGGTAAGTGTCCGCTGGGCTCCCTTCAACATCTTGTTGCCACCCTCATCACTAACAAGGTGTTGAAGGGAGCCCAGCGGACACTTACCAAGTTGACAGGCTGCTGGGGGCGTCGAAGAGACACGTACACACACACACACACACACACACACACATATATATATATATATATATATACATATATATATATATATATATATATATACACACACACATTAGCAGAAGGTGCTTGCATTCAGTAAGCATTTAATCTCACCATGTAAAAGTCATTAATTTTTCAGAGAGATATTTCATCATTGGAAACATTTCTTTAACTCTAAAGATTTCATCTCTGCACCGATTTCCGTTTAACCCAATGAAAAAATATTGGAATAAAACAATCTCCAAAATTTGTAATTTTGAGATTATTATACTTTTTCTATTGTGGGGTACTAATGCCATTCATTTCTGCCGAATTTTAAAGTTGTAACACATCAAGAAGTGAAATAACAATTATCTAATTATTTACATTTTAAAACTTTTTAACGGCTGCAAACAAATTCATGGAGATATTCAAGTGTTTATTTGTGCATTTTTCACTAGCCTCTAAATAAATTTTAAATTTCAGCTCCCTAGTTCGTCCCATAATACCTAAATATTTACCTATTTGTTTAAATTATAAGAATTTTTAAGAGCCAAACAAATTAAAATATCAAAATTTCTATAATACCTATTTCGTTTTTTTTTACAAATTCTACCTTTAAAAAATTTAAGCTTGGTAGCATGTTCGGAAAACATATGCCTTAAAAATTTGTTTAAACATTTCCGAGTTTCTAGCGACCAAATTGTTGAACTTTTTCAAAATTTAATTTTTCCTTTATAGAATTTTCTACAAAATGTTTGCAAAAACTCCTACCTACGACTTATAGTTTTCAAGATAAATGATATTAGAATTTAATGCACAAATGGGGTTAAAACAACCGAAAGAAAATAACAATTTTAAATTTTTTTACTTTTTTGGTTGGGTGTGACAAAATCCTATAATCGTGGAAAATTTCAGTTCCCTAAACTTCTTAAATTGGTCTAGATATTGGAATAACTTTTTCCCATGCTAACTTATGCGAGATTAACCGGAGCATCTGGAATCGAACCCAGTACACTGTAAGCAAAATCGATACCAATTCCTCATAGGTATTGTGGCCTTTTAGCAACACTCACAATTTCATTTCTTCAGCTTATAGGTAAGTGTCCGAAATTTATTTTAAAAAATGGCACAGTCCTTTTCTTATAGAGAAATACGTAAATTTCAGAATTTCTGGAGTCGAACCCATGTCACTTAAGTAACGTGTCTTATTTTTCTGGTGGTTTCTCCAAGAGATCTACAAACCCAGAAAATCTCAGCTCTCTAACTATTGTACTTTGGGCTGGGCATTAGTATATACTATCATTATATATAGACGTTCCTTACAGAAGAGGAGTAACATCATTACATATAGACGTTCCTTACAGAAGTGTAACATATAACATCATTATATATAGACGTTCCTTACAGAGGAGGAGTATCATATAACATATATGTAGGAGGATACTAATGTTTAGGAACTTCCAGATGAGCTGGAGATTCGAAATTATTTCTTAGGTAGAATTTTGTGCAAAACCGAATAGAAAAAACGAAAATCTTGAAAAAGTGCAACAATGCGGCCGCTAAAAATTCGCAATTGTTTAAACAAAATTTCAAGGTTTATGTATTTCCGAATGTGCTACGGAGCTGAAATTTTTTTAGAGGTAGGATTTGTAAAAAATGAATCAGGGATTAGAGAAATTTTGATATTTTAATTTGTTTGGCAGTTAAAAATTCTTAAAATTTAAACAAATAGGTAAATTTTTATATACTATGGGGCGTGTTAGAGAGCTAAAACTTTCAAGGTATTTAGAGTTTAGTCTATTTAAACGAATAAATATATCATTGTATCTATGAAATTCTTATTGCGGCCCTTAAAAATTATTTAAATTTAAACGATTAGATAAATGTTATTTCACTTCCAAATGTGCTACAAATTTAACATTTGGCATAAATGTGTGGCATTATTAACCCAATGTGGGGAAAGTATAATATTGCTAAAATTGCAAAAATTAGCGATCTCGTCTTTAGTTCTTTTGAACAAACGAAAAACCGAATCGCGATGCGCCATCATTTTTTAAATATCGTCATTAAGCCAGGGCAAGCGAGGTTTGGAAATGCGAATGGTTTTTCAGGTGCGAAGTGGTCAAGCAATTGCATTAATAAAGTGTTTAAGGCTTCAAATTTTTTGTCAATGTCATAGATAAATTCAATGGTATACCAGGGAAGATTAAAAGCTTCGTTCATTAATTCAAAGTCATCTATCCCTTTTATGTCTCGGTGACGCATATAAGTTTGTTTGAATTTCGGCGAATTTAGTGAGTAAGCTAAGAAGATTAGATCATGAGAAGAAATTCCTGGGACTGGCAATTGACCATGAGTTATTATTTTTTCAAGGTTAGTCGTAACGGCTAAGTCGATCCAGGTTGAGGCTGTTTGAGTGAGAACTATAACGAAACAGTTACACATATGAGTTGCTCAATCTGGTGACATTTATATTGCAGAATTACTTACAACCCTTCGTATTGGCCATCTGTTTCGCATTTTCCCAATTCTCTTAATTGCGTCGCTCTTGTTTCCATTCTCACCTCCACACACACACACACACACACACACATATTCATTCATGTACACGCTTGCTTCGCCTTCCTCCGCCTCCGTTTTATCCCCATTCCTCCGTCTCTCCCCTATCCCTCTTTCTCCGCCTCTCTAGACCGCGAGGACAAGGGCAATTCATCAACGGAGGCGCTATATCCCTTGTACCATCGATGGCAAAGGAAGGAGGGAAGGGAGGCGGAGAGGCAAGGGGGACGGGAGGAAGAGAGTGGAGGAAGATAGGAGGGAGGGAGAGTGAAGAGGAGGTGGAGAGAGAGAGAGGGAGTGAGAGAGGGGAGGGGTTGAAGAAAGGGAGAGAAGCGCAGAGGAAAAGGATAGAGGATAGGAAAAAGATCTTCGTCTATTGCATATTACATGATTTTCCATTAAAATGTGCTTCGAGACATTCTCTTATCATTCGAGCGACTGAATTTAATGAGTTATTTCTCCTCGCATCGAATTCCCATTTTATGTTCTTATACCTATGAGCGTAAAATTAACGAATTTGAGCAGCATTCTATTCTAAACCGTTGAAATCTGTTAATTAAAATCGAGTGTAATTAAACTTTTCTCTCGCCGTTATAAAAATATCATTTGCATTGAAGAGTGAACAGCGCTCATCTAGTTGCAAATGGAGAGGAGCCTTTGGTGAATGAAAATGAAATGTGTATAATAAAGTGGGAATATTATATATCCATGGGTCAACTTTAGGTGTTAAAGGAATAATTTTAACTTATCGAAAGTTTTCCACGTACGTTTTAAACAACGTATTTTTCGAATTTAAGATTTAAAAACCTTTAAATTGTCAACCTTCGGAATTCGGAGAGTTATTCACTTCCATCCCAATCGATACCCCGAGTTATGGCGACTGGGTTTTTTATGGCTATTTCCGATTGTAATCAGCTGTGGGAATAATCTTTAAAAACCGTGCCATGCACATACCCAGCTTTTTGTTCGACTATAGTCTTTGAATAGCAGCAGTTTAAATTGCTCTTAATTTGAAAATCACGGAGCTCTTACTTCGGCAATTAAAAGTTCCTGTAATTAGTCCATTTTTTACGACCTGCTGATTCCCTCTTGCCGACGCGGAATGGGTATCTAAGAGCTAGTGCAATGAATAGCTGATCAGTTTCAAAATTTTAGGAAGAAAGGTGACTTCCTCATTTTAACATTATTTCCGATCACTATCTTTCTTGCGTTGTACATAACACTTTTGTATATGAAGCGTAGATCTCTATCGTGATGATTTCGAACAATTGGTGACACCTTTTTTATTGCATTTAAAATTAAAAAGCTAGGTAAGGACTCGGGCAATCGTTCACGCGGAAGATATTACTCTGGGAGAGATTTGTTGAATCCCCGTCTTATTTGTTCTAAAATATTTTTATAATGGGAAAGCGCCGATTCTTCGTGCCTCTCACGATGCAAAATTTTAATTGTAACGCAATTCCCTTTAAGGGAATTTCATTATTTTAAAATATTTTCACCCAGGCATCAAGTTTAATTATCGAGTTGTTATCACTTAACAAAATTAAAATTAAATGAAAAGCCTATTTATATATTTCCAGAATTGAAAGAAATTGTATAGATAACACTCAAATCACAATTATTTTCAGTTACTTCGGTGCAGTTAAGTTTTATTCAATGACATAGTTAATTGTTGAAAAAATGCCAATTCATCAAATTAACAAAAGTTCTGGAGAGCTTCAGCTCAAATCAAAATGGGAAAATATCACTTTTCTTTAATATCCGCGCAGTGTCACTGCTGGTTCTGTAAAGTAAATATAATTATTTAATTTAAATTTTAACGTGATTTTCTTTTACACAAAACTGATTTATTTCTCAGTATAAATTTGTAGTCTTGTTAATACATATATATATATATATATATATATATATATATATATCTATTTATTTATTTCTCAGTATAAATTTGTAGTCTTGTTTATATATATATATATATATATATATATATATATATATATATATATATATATATATGGATGTCAACAAGGTGTTGGGATGAGGAAACCCAGTGAGTACTCACCAATCAGACGACTTCAGGTTGGCGAGGCCCCGGGGATGTCGAAGCGACACACGTAAAATAACACAAAAACACAGAAACATCACAAACGTAAAGCTTTCGGAACTACTCCTTCTTCAGCTACAGAGAGAGAACTCAATATATATATATATATATATATATATATATATATATATATACATCCTTTTATGATCATTCAATTTAAATTGTAAGCGATTTTAGGTATGGCGATCATTGAAAAAAATAAATAATTTGTTTTCCAAAGTTGTTTATTAAGTGTCATATATGATGATGGTATACGTCCCATATACTGAGTAGTTGTATTTATTTATCCATATTTTATATTTAATAGAATTTAACTTTACAAAGTTTAATCGTTGATTCCAATATAAACCACATAATTTAAAAATGCGTTAATGTTACATTGAATCCATATAACCAATAAATTGGGTAAAAACTAAAGACAGCTGATGACGATCTTTTGTTGGACTCGGTTTCTCAAGCAAAAAGTTTGGTATAAAGATTTTTTAAGAGGCATATATTTTTCAGATTGGTATTTCTTGCAGTTACACATCTTCAGAAGTTAATAATGAAGGTTTGCACTTTAATTAAAGTTATGCAACCATTTCTACATTTATTCTCGGTATTTTTGAGATGTATTATTATTGGTGTGGAATCATGAAAACGTGTTTTTTCCCTCAGAAATATATTTTTAAACTTATTGCCATATCGACAATCACTTTCGTACGGTAATCCGCGACAGATGAAGCTTCCGTAATCTGAGGTTCGATCGTTTTTTTCCAGTTCTTAAAAGGCTAGCGTGAGCCGTCGTGACTGCTATATACAATCTCGATTCTAGGAATCCACCATTTGTGAAATGATTGTTACCAATAGAAAAGGATTTTTCTGTTTTCCCACCTCCAGCTGAGGTGTGTTATTCATCCCATAGTTGACCTGCGAGTTCACGGAATTGTCCCAACAAACATCTGACATGCGTAATGCGTCCCCGCCTTTCAGAGTGTCAACTCAGAGTCAAAGGCCCATTGTTACAAGGCAGAGAGTTTTGGGAACCGATCCTCAATAGAAGCTTTATCTGGGGACCTTCTTTGCCGTCTCCTTCGCGAAGAGGGAAAGGAGGGAGGTGGGGAAAAGGAAGGAGCCGTAGGGACGGAGGAGCCTAACGACGCATGCACACATGTTCCTCAGGATTCCAAAGCAGGGCAGTGACGCGCGGAAGCATGCTATCGACGTGAGAGGAAATTGGAAAGAGCGAACGAGAGAGATTCCTGGTCCGATAGCCGCGGTCGACTGGAAGATGCGTGCGAGTTAGGCATTCCCCTCGCCCTGCGAGGATGGAGGTGGAGGAGATGTGGGAGGGAGATGGAGGGGATATTGGAGGGGACATTGGAGGGGATATTGGAGGGATATTGGAGGGAGATGGAGGGGATATTGGAGGGAGATGTGGGCGATGTAGAGAGAAACGAGTGTGAATAGCAAAGAGGTAATGTGGGAAAGGTTCGATTTCCTTTCGGTTCTGGCTTCTAGGAAAAAGAGAACGAGGGGGAAAAAAGAGAGAAATCGGTGGGTTGGAAATTTTGATCTAGACAACAAACGCTCCGAAGCAGGCATTTATGCACTCACGTTCTCCTAAATTCTATTAATCTGTGAGAATGCCTGCCCTACGAACGGTCTATAGTAGTCAGAGGAATTGTTTATAACCACCTATATTAAATGAAAAAGAAATTAGGTGAGTTAAATGAATTACATTCTATTATAAAAACTATCACTATACACAATATTTTCAATCACATTTTTCTTGTCGCGTCATGATTTTTATAATAGTTGATCTATTTTTGAAATGCCAACATACAACAGGCCATGCGAGAAAAATGGAAATTTTTGCATTCAAATTATGCATTGATATTATTGGGTTTCCAGTTTTGAGAGAGAGAGAGAGAGACAGAGAAAGAGAGAGGCAGACAGAGAAAGAGAGAGGCAGAGATAGAGAGTGTGAGCTATATTATCAGATGTTTAAATAGAATTTATTAAATATATTTGACATCTCGGCTTCATCTCTAATTGCATTCTGTACTTTTGTAGGCTTTAGTTTCCGATTAATATTTGTTTATTTTATTTGAATCATCTTTAAGTGGGACCAAAATAGCACTCTTCATAAATCTTTTGCCCAAATAAAATACATACTTGATAATTGGCCGCTCGTTATCACATCGTCTAGTTTCTATAACCTGCATAAAAAGCACTATATACTTCTTTTTAACTTTTTGCGTTGATTCGCTAGATTGGCTCATTGGCTGCATGTACTATAGAAAAAAGGCTCCATTCTACAATTGCAGTTATTTCACTGTCTTCCCCAGAACCCTCATTTTTCTTCTTCTGTATCTACCTATACATATATAAAACAAAGAAGCCTAAAGTTACACGATTAATTCTTTATTAGAATTTCTAAGCCTCTCTGACAAAGATATAAACAAGCAATAATGAATTTTTATACGTAACGTATAGGTACATAAATGAAAATATTTTAACCACCTCATAAAACAAAAAATATTAATAAGTAAATAATGGTGATAGTACACACACAGCGCCGTAACTAGGGCGGGGAAAGCGGAGCATCTGCCCAGGGTGTTACTAAAAAAGGAGCGCAAAAATTGTTAAAGTCAAGTTGTGCATGTCACAAGGGCAGTGGAGATTTTACTACTATACTTGTTCCAGACATTACGCATAGCAGAAACTATTTACTTCGATAATTGATGAGTTTTCTGCATTAAAATCACATAGAATAACTCTTTCATATTAAAATATTTTTACTTTCTGTACTTAAATTATGTAATTATATTAATAATTATGTATTTAAATTATGTACAATTATAGTAAGAAATTATAACCTTAATAGTTTACCTTTATTTATTAATTGTTCGCACATATGGTAGTTTGCCCCGGGTGCTAAAATAGCTAGTCACAGCGCTGCACACACAGGCAAACACAGTTGCATAGATACGCAGTTACTTGATTTTATTTACGTTAACTTAGGCTACATCATTTACAATATTTACATTGAACTTATTTGAAAATATTTATTCAGCACTGATATATTTATACTTAGTTCAGTTACTATCGGTGGTCACGGATGTATATTCACGAAATATTTCTTGTTTTCCATATAATCCAATGCAATGTACGTAATTAAGACAAATCGGCAAAAATGGGTTCCCCCTGACAACGAATGGTTTTCTCATCAAAAAACATAAAATTATTGTCTCCAAAAGAAGTCTTGACTATTGAATCGACGTGTATTTGAAAATCAATGGTTAGATAATGAATTTTCATTCTTTTATGCATTCTATAATTTAAATACCAAGTTTACACGATTATTTTCTGTAATTTTAAAGTGCAAATCAAAAATATACTGCACCAGTTCCCATGTTATTCAAAAGGAGGAATTAAACATTCCATTGATGGAACGCACATATGGCACAGTGATTACCGATAAGTCTCTTTATGTGTCAATTTAAAACTTAAAGAATGGTTCAAATAGATTTAGCCGTTTTTGAGTAATTCGACATTCTTTGGAATTTGAAAACATTCAAGATGTTAAAAACATCAAAAGATAAATTTCAACAGCTGCCAACAAAAAAGAAATCTACTTAATTGAACATAACGTTTCTCACATTCCATATAAGCTTATACGCCACACAAAAACTTGTAATAGTCACATTTGTCACAGTACTGCTGTAGCAGCAATGGCAGCTCAATCTTCCAAGCAACGCAGTCTCACCTTCTAAACTGACAAGGAGAGAACACGCTAGTCGGATCACGGATTTTTATGAAACATGGTAGGTGTATAGCTCTGGATCACAGGATAATTGCAAACCCCCCTTTTGGGCGTATAGGGCCGATAGTTATTTCCGAAAATCGAGATTAAATATTACAATTCCATGTCAAGTGATATAAATTTCTTAATGCCTGATATAACTCCGCCTAATGGGTCTATTTTAAATATTCGGAGGAAGTCTTCGCAAAAATAAGTTCAGGGATCCTTTCCATCTTATAAGCATCAATATAAGATGTAGCGTGTGCCGAGATCAATTAGGTATATGCGATTTAATAATTTAAACTTTATTGAAACTGTCGTGCGTCAAATGGTTTGAGAAAAAATCCGGACAACCACCTAGCAACATAGAAAAAAAAATATGAATGTGACTGCCCAGTTAAACATTAATGACAAATACGAAAAAGGATTTGTAAAAGGAGGAGGAATGAAAGAAAAAATGCTACCCAAGAGGAATTCGAACTCTCGTCCTCACATTTTCACGTTTCAGAACGCAAACCGCCTAAAAATACTCGATCTGTTATGCGTGCATTAAGAAGTTTATACAACTTTACGTGAAATTGCAATATTTAATCGCGATTTTCGGAAAAAACTCTCGGCCGTATACGCTCAAAAGTGGGGTTTGCAGTGGTCTTGGAATCCAGAGCTACCTACGAAGTTTCACAAAATCCCGTGAACTCACTCCCGTGTCCTCTCCTTAATTTCTCCCGCAAATACTTCTATAGAAGAATTTGGAGAGCCGTTTAAGAAAGCATTCAATACCACGGTAGAAGTCTCATAAAATACGTTGTGATTAATCAATATCATAATTCAAGGTCGCTCGCCAATAATTATAATTCATTATAATCGGATTAAATGAAACGTAGAAATTCAATTTCGGCATGTAAACAGCTATAAGGTTCTATCATTCACAGATCTCGACAACGAACGTCTTTCTTTTCCCTCCCTTCACAATCAGAGGAACCTCCTCTCGCCCCGACCACCACCCTCCTCTCCCACCACCCTCCACACCCACCACCCTCCCCTCCCACCTCCCTCCCCTCCCACCTCCCTCCCCTCCCATCTCCCTCCTCTTCCACCTCTCTCCCATCCCATTACCCTCCCCTCCCACCACCCTCCCCTCCCACCTCCCTCCCCTCCCACCAACATCCCACCTACCTCCCCTCGCACCACACTCCCCTTTCACATCCTCCCTCAACTCCCACCTCCCTCCCCTCCCACATCTCTCCCCTCCCATCTCCCTCCTCTTCCACCTCTCTCCCCTCCCCCCTCCTGCCACTCCCACCTCCTTCTCCTCCCACATCCCTCCCCTCCCACCGCCATCCCCTCCCACCTCCCTCCTCTTCCACCTCTCTCCCCTCCCCCCTTCCACCTCCTTCCCCTCCCACCTCCCACCCTCCCTCCCACCATCCTCCCATTACACCAATCTCCCCTTTTCCCCACCGAACGCAATGCGACCATCGCGTCGCATCTGCGCGTCCCTTTTCGCCGCCGCGGACTCCCCACCGCGATACATTGTGCTCATTAAGCCGTCTTTCCACCCCTTCTCCATCCTGCCCTCCTTCTCTTCCTTTGGCATCCCAAACCACATCCATGGCCCGCATCTTTTGTGCCCGCACTTCTCTCTCGCTCTCTCTCTTCCTCCCCAACCTCCCCAACTCCTCACTCTCCCTCCCTAACGCCCCATCTCCACCTTCCCTTTCCCGCTGGGCTATAAACGTCTTTTTGCGCATCCTCTCCGCTATAAATCCAATTTTCATTTACGAGTATACCCACAGATAATACGTTGAGGTTCGCGCATGGAGCGAACAAGAGGTGACGCCGCGCGCATGACCTTCCATCTCAGCACCGCTTCTCATTCGTCCTCTCGCACCTCAGGCCACCCCTCAAGACCCCCAACATGCCCCCCCCCCTACGGCATCCACTTCCCCTCGTCTCTGGTCGCCCCGAACACCTCCTCAACCATCGCCGCACTACCCATCCCCCAGTCACCCTCCTTCCCTCCCCATAGCCTCGTCGCCCCCTCCTCTACATCCTCTCTATCCCTCTACCTCCTACCTATCCATCTGCCTCCTCCCTATCCCTCTGCCTCCTCCTTATCCCTCTGCCTCCCCCCTATCCCTCTGCCTCCTTCCTATGACTCTGCCTCCTTTCTATCCCTCTGACTCATCCTAATCCCTCTGCCTCCTTCCTATCACTCTGTCTCCATCATATCCCTCTGTCTACTCACTATCCCTTTTCCTCCTCCCTATCCCTCCTCCTCCTCCCTATCCCTCAATTGCCTCTTTATCCCTCAAGCTCCTCCCTATGCTTCCTCACTATCTCTCAGCCACCTACCTATCCCTTTGCCTCCTACCTATCACTCTGCCTCCTTCCTCTCCCTCTGTCTCCTCCATATCACTCTGCCTTCTCCCTATCCCTCTGGCTCATCCTAATCACTCTACCTCTTCCCTATCCCTCTACCACCTACCTATCCCTTTGCCTCCTCCCTATCCCTCTGCCTCCTCCCTATCCCTCCACCTCCATCTATATCTCTACCTCCTTCCTATCACTCTGCCTCCTTCCTCTCCCTCTGTCTCCTCCTTATTCGTCTGCCTCCTCCCTATCCCTCTACCTCCATCTATATCTCTACCTCCTTCCTATCACTCTGCCTCCTTCCTCTCCCTCTGTCTCCTCCTTATTCGTCTGCCTCCTCCCTATCCCTCTACCTCCATCTATATCTCTACCTCCTTCCTATCACTCTGCCTCCTTCCTCTCCCTCTGTCTCCTCCTTATTCGTCTGCCTCCTCCCTATCCCTCCACTTCCATCTATATCTCTACCTCCTTCCTATCACTCTGCCTCCTTCCTCTCCCTCTGTCTCCTCCTTATTCGTCTGCCTCCTCCCTATCCCTCTACCTCCTCCCTATCCCTCTGCATTTGTCGCATTTCTTCTCGACTCTAAAATTGTGCGAATAGGAAAGTTAATTAAAGATTGGAAGAAGACACAGAATGCAGCAGTGAAATTTTCACGTCATGATTATCAATGGGTTATCTAAAGAACACCTGTAGCTACCACACGTCTCCGTGAAATATGACGTTTTCTCATTGGAACCGACGATCGGTGTATTGCCGCTGAAGACGGACACTTTGTCGAGAAAATGGTTATCTTGTTTACTCAAGAATTTGGTGGTTACGTGAATAACATATGCCACGCTCTGGACGGAATCTAAATAAACTGAGCGCGATACTTCATTTTTCTTAAAACTTTGTCTGATAAAAAGTTTAGTTGAGAAAAATAGATTAGGTTATATGTGTTTTCCTATACACGTATTTAAGAAATTTCTATTATACAGTAAAACCTCGATTAACCGGCCCTCGCTTAACCGGTCCCCGCTTTAACCGGCCGGTTCGCCGTGACGACGTTTTCATCTACGGCGCCCCGTTGTGTTATTTTTTCCGGTGAATTTGAAAAAAACGGATACACATTTTACCATTGGGTTTTTATATGTCACTTTTAAAAATGATAACAAAATTTTGGACTACATTCGTGTCAATGAAACTTCCTGTACGACAATTTTCGTAAAGATATATCGCGCATTAATAGTAAGGAGGCATGAACTCTGATGAACTCTGTATCAAATATATGTTACCCAATTTAATTTGGAGTTGTAATGGGATATCCGAGAAAATGATAATATTATAGGGAAAATGAATACGACCACCGTGATTTGTTGTAAGTGTTTCAATGCTACAAAATTTCTTACGCTCGCAGTCTATGAAGTGAATGACTCGAATCGAGAGGTGATGTTTATCCTCTCTCATGTGATGAGAGGTGATATGTTCTTGTTGCCAAATTACGTTGTTCGTTAAGGAGAGAGGGTGTCACGCAGGGTAGTTGGAAATTTGAGACAATGTTAGATAGGAAAAAACTGCGTGCTAAAAATTTGAGTATCTGCCTCAGGGTGGCAAAGTCAATCGCCCATAAAATTGATGACTCGCGTTGAAAGTGGGCTCGTCGTGCGGCGGGTGTGGCTGCTCTTCTCATCTGTTCTCACGAGTGTGTGTATTGTGACCAATTTTGTGATTACGTTGTTGAACAGTGTCGGTACTTGCGTATTTTTACGCCGTGGCAAGTGATCACAATGCCTCCGAAGAGAGTCGAAACAAAAAGAAAGCGTACAGTGCTCAGCATTAAGGATAAATTAGAGATAATATTGAAACTAGAATCCGGGGTTTCAGCAGCAAATATTACCATTGATTACGGAATCGAAAAATCAACGGTGAATGACACAAATATATATACAATATCTCTTCAACAATGCATTATATGGGAAAATATTTCGAACAAACATTGTAGAAAATTTAATTTCCTACGACTTTTATACCAGCACCTTTTTCCATTTATCAAATATTAAAGCAAATATAAAAAAAAGAATGTGATAAGAGTAAACACCATTTTCCGGTTGACCGGTGTTTACCAAAATCTAATCAGTTTTTTCCTTTAACAATAATGTAAAATATAAAATTTCGTGTTGATCTGATCAATAGGCCGAGCGAAGCGAGGTCTCTCCTGTTGAGTCCATGTGATAAAAGAACTTATTAGTTATTTATAAATATCGGTCAACCGGAAGTGGGTGTTTACTCTTGTCACACCCGTTTTTTTATTGGCTTTAATGTTTGATAAATGTAAAAAAACGTATTGGAATAAACGTTGTACGAAATTTAATTTTCTACAATTTTTGTTCGAAAACTTTTCCCATATAATGCATTGTTTAAGAGATATTTTAAAAACTAATGTGTTAGCTGCCACCACCATACCACCTACCGGCAACTATTGCAAACAACTTACGCTTAGTTACGTCTTACATTAGTAACGCTCCTTTTTATTTTCTTATTTGTTGGAGATTCGGGGCTATATCCAATATCAGAAGGCTATGGTATGAATGTGTTTCTGTTCTTTGTAGTCTAAATTTTTCTCGCAGTCCATTAAAATATTTATTATCATATAACCTAATTGGAATTTTTTGAAATATTACAGGTATGGAGAAAGTCATATGGTGGCCACATCTGATTTATTCATGAAAACTATCCTTTCTCTATACTTCGTATATGGAGAAAGTAAAAATCCAGCTTCGGAAAATTTCAGAGCTTATCCGTACATTTTTTTGGCTGTAATACCAAACTGGCAGTGCTGTAGGAGCTATATTTTTGAAGACCCGTGCTTTTTTGGATATTCATTCTTAAAAATTCTTATATTCGTCATGTTGGATAAAACGGAATGTCGGATAATCGAAGATCGGATAATTAGGGATCTACTTTACAAATAGATACGAAAATTCACGTTGTCACGGATTTTCTCGATTATGTCCCGGATTTGCTTGTTCAGATCGTGTTATGTCCCGGTTTTGCCTCCTAAGAATCTGGTCACCCTATGTTAGGGGGCGGCTGGGAGAAGTGATGACGGAATAAGCGCCGTAGAAGAAAGGTGTTGGCTTAGATCGGCAATACCCAGAATGCAAAGAATAGCAGGTGATAAATTTACAGCCGCCCCCGAGCCTCTTTCTCCCCTCCCCTCCCCGTATGGAAAAGCTGAAAAGACTGCTCTTGAAATTATAGCATCCAGCTCTTATAATGTCATACATAATAATATATGCGGTACGGGACCACTTATAACGAGACCAAGAAATGGTCCAAAGCTTTCGATTTACTTGAGTTGGCAGATCATGAATTAACCAAAGTCTAAGACGCGATTTATGAAAGAAAGAATTGCCTCCTTATTCATAATAGCACTTAAAGAGGAAACACGTACACACCTTAAGTTTTCTCGATATTGTCTGATTGTCTGTCTGTGTGTGATAGGATTTTGTGGACGTTCTAACTCAAGAACTAATAATCAGATCAACACAAAACTTTATATTATTTAAGGTTTTTATTAGAAGTTCAAGAGTTTAAAAGGTTTTCGCTAAAAGTGGTCAATCGGAAGTGGAGGTTTACTCTTGTCATTTTTTCAAAATGTCTCCATTAGGAATTAAGTTATGTAAATATTTGTTATTATGAAAGCTGCAGAAAATATAATTTTCTGCCAGTTTTATTTGAAACATTTTTTTCTTAAAGCGGATTGTTTAAAGGGTATATATCGATTATTTGTCTGAATTTGTTAAGTGCGTCGCTAAGTGATGCCTTTGCTCCGTTGCTATGATAACTGTTCTAGTTGTTGATAACGATTACTATGCTGCTAAGGGTAGTTTTAATTGCGATCAAAATTATCCCAATTATTAACATCATATTTTGTAAAAAAAAAATCTTTTAAATATGTATTGACAGCGATCCCAACAACGTCAGCAGTAATTTTAGTCGTGCGTCGCTATTTTGTGATCCATAGCAACAGAAAACAATTTTGTTTTCTTATTGTTTTTCCTATGTGAAAGGTTATTCATAGTGTTTAATAATTACTCACCAGCGTAATTGCTGATAATTATTCTTGAGGACGCTGTTGTAGAGAGAAAATTGAAGTTGATATTAGAATCATATTCAATACTCTGTAATGGGGAAAGTCATGCACTGGACACATCAGATATTTTATAATGTGCTTTCGGTGAATCGCCACTGAATATCGCTGCATTGTAGCTGAAATGCTCATCTGGTTATTATTATCATATAATAGCTATTGATGTTAGCTAACATAATACTTGATTTTTCAAGTTTATACACTTAAGTGCTTATTCTTGAATGGGTTTACATATAGAAAAAATAGTTTCGCAATTTACAAATTCTTTGATGGAATTTTAATAGTTTTCTAGGTTCGGAGAAGTTATGGCTAAACCTGTGGTAAATTACCCATTAGATAACATGTGAAACAGAAATTCTTCCAAAACCTCTTACTCCGCCTATAAACTAATAAATTGTCACATATATTAAGATTTCTTTTTACCGAAAATGAATATTAGGTTAAGTTTTAATTTAGAAATTTAGGCTGAGAACTAAAAACTTTTCTGATATGGGATTTGAACATATTTTATTAACAGGACAAGGATTAATTTTCAACGCTAGACAAAATATAAATGTAATTTTTGAAAAAGCGCAGGAGGAGGTCATGACGGCATTAGAGATTTTGGCGGTTGAGGTTTGAGGAGAAAAAGTTTCTGTAGAAAAAATAACCACTAGCTATTACATTCTCTCTCTCTCTCTCTCTCTCACACACACACATCTCTACATCGCTGTGGCACGCACACAAAAACGCTTCCCCGAGTGACTGTTAATCGAGCATGCCTGATCCGTTCTTAGAAAACCTCGGAGCGGGTTGTTTCCCTTTCCTTTAGATTTCATCGATTCCTGGGATGTGTGTTTACGGTGGTCTTTTAACGAGTTGTGATTTGAATTTCGAATGATCCTTAAAGAGTGATCCTGAGTATTATTGTTTCACAAGTTGGAGCGATAAAAGCAAGTCTAAAACTATTAATTCGTTATTTTCCTCTTATCCGGCAATGATGTTAAACGGAGATAGTTCAACGCGGCGGTTCTTAACCTTTATTCCGTCGCGACACACATAATAGTCGATGCACACGTGCGCGACAACTGCAAATTACAATCCACCGAACTAAAAAAAAGGGGAGCGCGTAATAATGAACAATTTAAGGCTGAGCGTCATTTTTATTGTTGTTATATTTACACAAAAGAAAGACAAAAACTCTGCTTAGCAAAATTAATTTTTGTTATAAGCCATTATTAAATGTTTCGGCGACACTCCATTGTGTCGCAAAGCACCGGTTGAGAATCTCTGGTTTGACGTGACGATAAAACTCAGAATGGTAGACTAATTAAATTGCAATGTTGTCAAACTGAATTGATGTTACAGCCAGGTAGACTGTTGAAGTCACATTCTAAATATCTCAATGACGCGTAAAAGAAACCAACTTCTCCAATCCGTTTCTTCGCATCCATATTCCTCAAATTACTCTTATCTCTCATGAGAGAAAATCGTTCTACATCCGTTATCAAAACAAATATCAACAGTTCGCTTCTATGTGGCGCTTTGCGTGATTCGACTGTTCAATAGCCATAGCTCATCAGGTATGCGATTCTCTTATTTAGACGGCGACGCCTTTGACGTCACCAGAGATCAAAACGACAATCAGGTAGAGAAGAATTGAAAATAAAATGAGAGAGTGGAGAGGATTATAATGCGAGATGGAAGAGAAAGCAGATGATTAATTCAAATTGGATTTAAAATAATTTATCAAGGGATTCTATACAGTGGCAGAAACGCCAAAAATTCCCAATTCTTGATTTGCGAAGACATCTAAACTCGTGGTGAAAGTGCTACTCGACATATTAACGAAAAATTTTGTGGACGTAGATGTTCCTGAAGCCGGGAAGAGCTCTCTCCCAAGAAACTGCTTTACCTGCGCAAAAGAGTGCGTCTCGCCCTTATAATGAAAGTCCTCTCAAGCGATGCGCTCGTGGAAATTCATTGAGTTGCATACGCAATCAGTAGTTCGTGACTTAAAACTGGGAATTAGATAAAATATATGAACGATCAAGAAAATAATATTGGTTAACATGAGTGTTATTACTTTGTGCAAACGAAAATGTGATGTATGGGCATTCTTTCAACAGAGGTTGGACTGTATTGCGTGGCAAAGGTTTTCAACTCATTGTAGGGTACGTGAGAGATAGCGAATGATACATTTATCGTTAAAATTATAACAATAATGCAGTAGTAACTGCCCAATCACGGTTTTGAATATCCAAGGTATATAAATTCGTTTTACCAGTCAACGTATCTAGTCTTCGTATCCGCAGTTCTCTGTGCAGCCGTGGATAATTGGCTAATTTTACTTATATTAAAATTTGTGTTAGTTAAGAAGCTACGTACTACCTTCTCTTTACAAGAAGGAGAGACATAGGAAAGAGGAAATTAGCAGCTCTCGATTAGACCACGTGTTGGTCAAACGGTTAAGCTTTGAGGAGTTTTATAGAAGCGTTGGTTTTGACTTTGTTCTTTGAATATGGGTTTCCCCTGGCATAGCTGTCCTTATTAACACCTATGGATTTGTATGGAGGCAGGTGGTTATTGCTCCCTTTCTTAGTAATTGTTGTTATTATTTTTATATAATAAATATATTAATTATTAACATGCTTTTCGAAGTATATCATACTTATTTTTAACATTGAAGTGCTAATTATAGCAGAGTTTCTCAAACATTTTGATAACACGGACCACCTAAGCTAAGGGAAGGACCTAAACTACAAGAAATTTTTCGCGGCTCACCTATATGTCAATATGTTTATAAATAGGCAGGAGAAAATTCCATATAATTAACTAAAATTAGTGGGTTATTTAATAAAACAATCTACTTTATTACAATTTTTATTAGGTACCTATTTCTTACGTTTGCTTTTCACAGAAAATGAATTTTTGCTATAATTTTGCTACAGTTCTGAAATATTTTTTATAGATCTAAAATTTTTTCAAAATTTTCTAGGCCCACCTAAAATCATTTTGCGTTGCATCGGTTGAGAAAAACTGCGTTATAGGCCTTGAGCAGTGGCGTACCAGACACTCCCGCAAACCCCGCGCGGCAAATTTGTTTTGGAGGGGGACCTGCGCATTCTCCGGTACACCAACGGAGTGGAGGTATGTCTCTCAGGAATCGGTCGTCCCTAACCCCAATATCCCTTCCCAACCCCTGTTTTGTCAAGCGAAGATTTAACCAGTAACGTAAGCCAAGCTTTGGCAAGGGTCTGTTCTAATTACTATAATAATTATTATAATAATTACTATATAGATAGAATTTTTCCAGTGTAATCACAGAGAAGCATATAGACATAAATATTGAGAAATCAGGATATTTATATACTCAGAATAACATCATAACTGATCATATGCAGAGAAAGGATAGTGAAATTGAAATTTATAATTGTAATTTACTTATTACAAATAACAAGGTTAACAGATATTTATGCATAAATGATATGTGAGTGGTGCGCTGAAGGATAAATTGGTTAAAAGCACAAAAATATGAATACGGAGACCGCTATAGTTAGTTTTTCTGTGAAATTAGTGTATCAGTTGCCGAAAACTACGTTTTGGTGTTAGCACTAGAACGGCCGATGGGACTTTTTTGTTCCATTTTTAAGTTCGGATCGCTGCCAAACTCACAATTTTTTCGGAGCGTGGCGAGTCCTCATGACTTTTCATGATATTAATCTAGTTATGCAGGGAGAAAGTTTCGCTCTCCCCACTACTTTGGTTGAGATGTGATATACATTTTACCCTAAAACGGCCGATGGGATATTTTTGTCCCATTGGCGTAATCATTACTAATCTGCTACTTTGTTTTAATATATCCCGGTGCATAGGTCTTTCTGAATTCACTGTTGAGTGGAGCTATGACACTGATGCCCCCTTCCCAAACTCTCTCTGGTCGGAAAATGGGGACGGCCGTTATGTAATAAGGTCCTCTCAAGGATTCGTTTCCGGGAAATAATCAAATTTAATGTTAAGGTCTGAGCGCTTAAAAACTGACAGGTTTGCCATTATATCAGAAGTTTCGAATAGGTTCATTCAAAACTCTCAGACTTGTTACAGACATGGAGTTTACATATCAGTTGACGAATATCACTTTTCTACCAAATCTAGGTGCCGATTCATTCAGTTCATGGCTTCCAAGTCCGATAAGTACGGGCAGAAGTTCTGGGTTGCTGTAGACAAAGTAACAAAGTATATACCGAATGCATTCCCTTATCTTGACAAAGATGAACTCCGACCAAATGATCAACGCCTTTCTCAGTAAGTAGTAATGAAACTGATGGAATCATTCCTGAACAAGGGAAGAAATGTTACGTGACAATTTCTTCACTTCTCTGGCTTTGCATGATAATCTAATATTACACTCACGGTCTACCAAGGTAAAATGAATAAGAATGCCATTATTTTAAGCACTGTACACTCTGAAGTGGAACTTGGGACAGATGCCAAGAAAAAGCCAGAAACTGTCCTTTTACAACGAAACTAAGTACAGGGTTGACGTTGAAAATCAAATGGCTAGTAAATACTCAGTCAAGGCAGCGTCCCGGAGGTGGCCTGTACACACGTTTTACAATATCCTTGGCCTAGCTGGTATAAATGCATGGGTATTGTATAAGAATATTACCAAAATCAAGATCTCACGGCGATACTTCTTATTGAAATTGGCTGAAGAACTGGGTCAAGATAATTCGGAGAGCAGGGCATCGAACGCGCCCGCTAAAACTCGCTGACCCTCATGCCGAAGAAGGGGAACTTGCAGATCCCAAAACAGAGAACAATCGACGACGTTGCCAGATTTAAAAAACTGCAAAGAAGGGAAGAGTGTGAATAAATACTTTGTATGAAGAAAGGTAATATACAAGAAGTGCATCGGAAAGGAAAGAAAGACATTCGTTTTTCTAGTCTGTACGAACGAGTGATTGTGATTGAAAAACCATGATTGTCTCTTTTGCATATTCATATTCGTATATTTATATTATACCTAATAACCTGTTGATGAATGGACAGAGGAAATATTTTTCTCTTTATTTTGTTGACTTATCTGTATAAATGATGAGAAAGGAAGTAAACTTTCGTACTTAGCAAAATATGAGAGATTATGAGAAAGGAGCTTAAATGTCTATAATTGACTATACTTGTTCCTTCTTTCATATAGGGACGGTACCTACCTGTTTGGTGATCTCATGATTACCAAAGTTTGTTGTATGTCGCTTTCAAATGAAAAGAACTTAATTTTCTAAAACAGATGTTAAATTTAAAAAATATTGAATTACCACTATATTACGCCATTAAATCTAATTTTGTATGAGACTGTATTTGCAAGACAAATAATATATACTTGTATATATTCGTCCGTTTGTTTCAAAAGAAAAAGCTTCCCATAATGATATTAACATACAAAACACTCATAATTCAATATGGGACATTTTTGTCCGATCGGCCGTTCTAAGGTGGTCGTGAGGTCCGGCCGTTCTAGTGTTAAGCCACCTAAAGTTCCAAGGATTAAGAGAATCTGGAAAAGGGACAGTCGTCAGTGAAATGGTCATCCAAACGATTAGAATAAATTGAATTGTGAATCGTGATCTCGGTAAAACGCGCGGCATTACACAAAGTGAGAAAGATCCTCGTTTCTGGATCGGTGGGAAACGCGCCGTGTGTTATTGGAGGGGCGAGAGAGGCGGCAGGTGCCCGAGAAAGTCTCTTTGAGAGCGCCGCCGCCAGCTAGAGAGAGGGCCGATAAAGAAAGAAAGGAGGAGGTGGTCGTGAGTGGGAGTATCGGAAGGAGGCTGCGGTCCGCCGTGATAAGTCTTAATCGTTGTCACGGGGAAGACAGGTGCCGAGAGGCGAGAGACGCCCAGTTTGGCAGGAGGAGGGTTCGCGGGGGAGGGGGAAGTGTGTTGGGTGTGGGCCTGGGGGAGGGGGAGGCGATAAAGAAAGACTGACTCGTAGTGGGAATGGAAGGTGGGGAGGAAGGGTCGAAGGGGTGGAGAGAGTATTTGACGAGGGAGCGGGTATTTGACGAGGGAACGGGGTTTGGCGTTGAGGGGAGAGACTGAGGAGGCGGAAGGATCGCGGTATGATACGTGGGCGGGGAGGGAAATTGACGGGAGGTTGAGGCGAGGGGAGGGAATGTTGACGGCCGATGAGTGAGGATGAGAGAGGCTAGCATTTGGCAGTTCCATGCTTTCCGCTATTTTGATGGCCATTGTATCGGCCGCTCTTGAGTTCTTGACTCTGTTGAAAGGGGAAAAAAGGATAGATGACGCGGGAAATGTTGGGTGCGGTTGAGTTTGGAATCCGAGATGTGCCAAAGAAGAATATGTCTGTTTGGTTTATTTGAGGAAATCGACTGAAAATTTCTTTGGGAGAATGACGAGATATGTTTCTTTTGATTTTATTTTATCTACAAGCGGCTGTTGGTTTCTTTCAGTTCAGATAAAATAGCCTTTAATGTCGACATTCGATTCATGTTAAAGTACCTACATTTACTAATTACATATTATTATGGTCACCTTATAGTAAGGCTTGGCAGTATTCGATTGAAATTGATATTATCAGTATATATCCAATTCGTAAAAATTTCAAATTCGACGACAATGAATTGTCGTCAATAGTGTCGATTTTTAATCACTAAATTTTTTAAATTAAAGCTCTTTAATATAAATCGTCTCCAAATTAATTTCTAAATATCTTTTGTGACTTTGTCAGCCCTTTTAGTTATACCAATTTTCTGTAGATGGCGTATATGTTTTTAAATATATGCTTTCGCTCATATCTCAGTTAATATTGGACCTAAGACAAAAATACCGAAATTAACGACTCCTAATGAGCTCTGCGTGGGCGGTGGGCAACCATTCGCCACCATCAAAAATTAAATTAGACCAATTAAATTTTTTTTTGGTCCTCATGTTTGCAAAGAAGCAGCTCTGGAGGAAACGCTGTATTTGAGAAATCTACCTCCGTACGATGAAAATGAGAACAGCACCAAACGAAACCGCATCCCGCTCGGTCAAAAATTACGTGAACCCGGTGGATCTAAAAATGAAAAGGGGTCAGATTTGACCACTCCGGCCTTCTAGTGTTAAAACCACACACTATAGAAGCAACAATTTTAACTGGAATTGCCAAAAGCCAGGGTGTTTTTATGACCCGGATTCCATTGATATCGCCAGACACAGCGATTAAGTTCAAGAGATTACAATTCCCAGTTCGTCTTGCGTTTGGAATGTCAGTAAACAAGTCACAAGGGAGTTCGTTTAAAGGTGCAGGGGTGGATCTAACAACAGATTGTTTTGCACACGGGCAACTTTATGTTGCAACGGCCAGAGTGGGAAATGGAACAAATAAGATTATTTTAGCAAAAGACAGAAAGAACTATAAACATTTTTTTATCAGCAAGTTTTAACCAACACCAGTTCATTTTCTTCACTAATTAAGAATACATGATTCAAATTAATAACTATAGTAATTTGTTAATAAAATGAATAATATTCTCAAATAAAACAAAAAAATTAAAACTGTTCTTTCACTTTCCTTTTATAAGCACTTTAATACAAAATTCTTTTACATCTATTTATACTCATTGACTTTCCTATAAGTGTATAATTATTTTGGTTTTTCATCGGAAAAAGGTAACGACTATTTTGTATGTTTAGTATTAGTTTGGACACTCCTTAAGAAGTCAACAAAATTTTGCATGATGATTTCTGGGATCAAGGAGCCAATTTCTGTCTATGTTCGGATAAAATGGAGCCATTTTGATTCAAAAAGCCTGAATACCCTTTCAAAACTGCAGCGATTTTAAACAAATTCTGCAGGATTGTAGAGATTATAGTTTGCCCAATACCATTAGAATAAAATTACATAAATTCTTTTTAATTAAGAGGCTAAAATAAATTCAATTATCTATTTATAAATCTCATTATTTTTTGGATTCTTAGAATTCCCGAGCTACGCCCGGTACAATCTGCTAATAAAAATGTAATCTGTTTATTGCACTTAGTTTTTAATCTCGACCAAATCCGATAATCCTTACTCACGTTTTCACGATATGATCAGTCGCCATACTCCATTTACGAAGAAGTGTTGTGTATTCTTCCGACATACTCCTAGAAAGGTTTTCCCCATCTAAATAATGAGTACCGATCGGTAGATGTCCCTATATAATTTTCACAACACACACAGTCATAAAATTTATATTTTTGGGAGTCATACCTACAATTCATCCTCCGAAAGAGATTTTCCAATCCTTAGTTTCTATTGCAATGCCGTTTGCGGAAAATCGTTTCGTGTTCGCACATCTTCGTTTGTTACGTCAAAATATTCATATATGCATTTGGCTGCGTATTGTATTCACGTCACATTAATTTTGTTATTGAATGGTGACGATTTTATGAATAATGGGCGCAATTTAACAAATACAATACACATTCTTATTTATTCCGAAAAGTTAACTTTTCCGTGTTTTTGGTCGAATTTAACAACACATTCATAAAAAAATTAGAGAGCAAAAAACATTTCGATACATAAGAAGTCTTTCTTTTATACATGATATTATACAAAAACTTTATTGGAAGGGATTCAATTTATATAATTTTTCTGGACAAAAATCAATGAAATTTAATAATACAAACGTCAATATTCGTCGTTGAAAAATAAATGTTCTTTTCATTCGTCAATTTTAAAAAAATAATAAAAGTTGAAAACGGCCAAAACTCCTTATAGTGTAATAATATATGTCCAACAAATTTTCCCTTACAATCTTCACCCGCATAATTATTATTGTGACCCCCAATGGTACCGTGGATAAACAATATTTTCTATCGCCTGATCCAACTATCGATCTCCTTTTATCCTCGCGTTCGTTCCATCCGATACGAAAGGTTGAGTTCGAAAGGGTATAAGCGAAACTATTAATGAAAGCAGTTACTCTTCTTAAGCTTTCATGCATGACTTCATAATCAAAGGTTGTAATGTCACTGCCAAGAATTACGTTGTGTCCAAGTTTTTAACGACAGAGGGGAATTGGAATGAATTATCTCAGTATTATCGAGTAATTCTTCATAGAAGGTTACTTAAAGATAAGTCAATCACTGAGATTCTTTTTTGCGAAGAGGTCTCGAACCGGGATGGGACAACTCACCGCCGCCGATTCGCCGCGACCGATTCGCCGCGAGGACAATTCGCCACTGGAAGATTCGCCGCAGGATGATTCGCCGCTAATCCAAACTTGAATATACAGTTATTTTTAAAAATTGTCGAATAAAAACTAAAACTGCAGGTAGCTTGAAAAAATAAAAATATGGGGAATTATGCAGTAAAATAAAAATCATAAAAATTTCTAATATGGATGTATTTATACAGAGGGAATTATGCAGCAAAATAAAAATAAAAAAATTCTAATATGGATGTATTTATACAGAGGGAATTATGCAGTAAAATAAAAATAAAAAAAAATTCTAATAAGGATGTATTTATACAGAGGGAATTATGCAGCAAAATAAAAATAAAAAAAATTTCTAACATGGATGTATTTATACAGAAGTATCGAGAGGCCGATGAGCGAATTAAGAATATAGTAAGTGATTATCAGAACCGGACCAAGATTGAATATTTAAGAGGTATTGCACATAATTTTAATATAGAAGATATTGACACTGCATATCCTTGTAATTTAGTGTGTGTGAAGTTAGTTTGTGATTACTTCAATTATACGCATTTTTATTTATGTATATGTTTATAAACGAGCGAATATATTTTGTAATTTGATTCAATAATATTATCATATTCTATTGAATACAGTAACATGTTTGTATTTTTAAATATATTCTGTATAAATACATCCATATTAAAAGTTTTGTTGATTTTTATTTTACTGCATAAGTCACAATATTTTTATTTTTTCAAGCTACCTGCAATTTTAGTTTTTATTCGACAATTTTAAACAATAACTGTACATTCAAGTTTGGATTAGCTGCGGATCATCCTACGGCGGATCATCCTGCGGCGAATCATCCGGTGGCGAATTGTCCTCGCGGCGAATCGGCGGAGGCGAGTTGTCGCGGACCCTCTCGAACGGACGTTATGATCGTTATATTAAATAATATACGAAATATTGGATATAGAAATTTGTCACGTTTTAATTACTTACATTTATAAGTAATGAGTAATGATTTAAGCAAAATTGTTTTCATTTCATTGTCCCTATAAATGTATTAGAAGATATGCTACTATTTAAATAATGCTCGAAGGGACAGGTCAGCAAAAAATGCTCGAAGACTCCTTCTATGTGCCACGTACAAAGAGAATTGCGCTTAGAACAAATTTTCCACGGCGTAATTATCAGATTCCGGGTAACTTTGGAAAAATCTTAGGATTTATAAATATTATCCGATGTCCATGTAGAGGTATTTTTTGTCTATATAAAGACATGACGTTACGATTAGGTCACCTGCGTATGATGGAAAATCGGTCCTATCTATTTACCACTGGATATTGTAATAATTTTCTTTTGATATAAAAATTTTGTATTTCTATACAAATATAGTTATGATGGAGTTTCACCATTTATTGGCTTGCAGCGTCAATTAAATTATTACAGTTTCATTATGTATCATCCCTCCTTAAGGACTGCACAACCTTACAGAGAGGGAGGGTTTTTGTACTCTTATGAACCAAAGAGCTATGCCGGTGGAAGATAATTCCCCGGGTAGGACAATCCAAGCCGGAAAGGTCTGAGGGGAAGAATCAGACTAAGAAGCAGTCTTGGGGGCTTTACATCGCCCTGTGCAAGGGCAGCAGCTTGCACAGTACCTCTGTAGGTGGTGATCATGTGGATCTGAACAGCTACAGATGGGTAATCACGTTTGTGAAACTGCGATGAGGAAAGCAACGGCAAACTACCTCATTATATTTCCCATGATAGGCTGAAAAGCTGCAAATACCTCTATGGATCTCTCTGGGGCAGTGGCGGCTCGTGTATAGGCACTGCGGAACTGCAGCACCCCCTATTTCCACTTGATATTATCGATAACATTTAATATAATGAGTCCTTTTTCCTTTAATTCTTTCTTTATTTTTGTAGTACAATATATATTCCTTAAGCTTAAGGTCAGTACTTCAGTAGCCATCCCCCAGTTTATGAAAAGATACAAAAATCTTTGTATGGAACTGTGCGCTTCACAGTGCCAGCGACGTGGTGTTTGACTGTTGTGCGCATGCGCACATAGGAGGGGGGTGGGGAGGAAGGCGGGACTGCCAGGTAGAGAGAGCACTGTTGCTCTCGCAGTGCCGGCTCTGGCGTGATAGTGGAAGGAAATTTTTTTTACTCAGAGTGTGTTGTGCTTAAAAACCGGGTACCATATTCTTGAATGTGATAAAGTGTAGAAGAGTGTAGAATTAGATTATTATTCTGCTTCAAGCTATTCTATTTGATTCATTTTTTTTCGGTTCTTTTATTTAACAGTAAACTTTAACCATGGCCTTGCATCCCCAAGAAATAAGTTCTGTGACTGTAAGTGAACTTCAACAGCTTAAGTTTTCACAGCTATCTCTCCATGAGAAAGTTACATTTAAGAAAAGAGGTCGTTCAACACCTGATATTCTAATATCTCAGCCAGGCAAAAGCAACAACAAGAAATATATTCGTAGCTTTAATTCTGAATGGTACCAACGGAAAAGTTGGCTTTGCGGCTGTGAAGTAAAAAATGCACTGTTTTGCTTCCCGTGTTTGCTGTTTGGAGGTGATGTACCGTGGACAAAAGATGGTTTTAGAAATATAAACAAAATGAAAGAAAAAACTGAAAAGCATGAGAAGTCAAAGAAGCACGTTGATAAAGTTGTTTCACTGTCACTTTTAGGAACCGTAAGTATTAAGGAGAAACTTAGTGAGGCATACAGACTTTCAATCAACGAGCATAATATAAAAGTTAAAAAGAACCGTGAAATTTTGTCCAAAATAATAGACTGCATTTACTTTTGTGGAAACTTTGTAAACTCTCTTAGAACAATTGGACATAATCCTTCAAGGAAATGGACAAAAACTAATAGCTCAGACATTTGATGGTGCAAATGTCATGAAAGGCAAAAAAGCAGGAGTTCAAGCAAAAATAAAAGCAGTTTATAGTAATGCACATTTCATTCACTGTTATGCACATCAACTTAATTTAATAATGAGAAATGCAGCAAGTATTACACGAAACGCAAGAATATTTTTCTCTAACATTCTGGCTATTCCAAAATTCTTCTCAAGATCACCACAACGTGTGTCCATTCTCAAGAAACATATGGACGTCAGCAATCCACGTCCATCCTCTACAAGGTGGAATTTCAACATACGGACCATAAACAGAGTTCATGAAAATTTGCAACCTTTAATAAACTGCCTTACTGAAATTCAGTCAACATCAAATGCAGATCAAACCATTGCAGAAGCAACAGGAATTTTAAAATACCTGTATGATGATAATTTCAAGTTTTGGTTAGAGCTTTTTCATCAGATTATGCCTCATGTTGAAATAATTTACAACCAAATGCAATCTCGAGAAATTAGTGTGTTTAAAGTTAATGAATATATAACAAATTTCAAAACTGCTATTTTAGAATTGAGAAACTCAAAGTACTGTGAGAATCCTTCAAAGACACTCATGGCAGAAGCTAAGGAAGTGTGTGACTATATATGTGTTGATATAATGGACAGATATTCTTCCACTAAACACTTAGTAGCTGCTAAATTGCTCAACAAGAAATGCTTCACTAGATTTAAGAATGAACATCCCACAAAAGAGATAGTACTGGCCACTGAAGCTTATCCCATGATTGACAAAGAAAAGCTTGAAACTGAACTAAAAGTATTCTATTGAAGGACTGATATTCATGAATATTGCAAATTAATTGAGCTGCTGAAATTTATCTTGGAAAATAATCTAGATGATGTTTTTAGTGAAATTACGAAACTGATAAAAATCCTCTTGACAATTCCCTTGACTACATCAGAGGCAGAGCGCTGCTTTTCAACATTGAAAAGAATAAAAACTTTTTTAAGAAGCACTATGAATTCGGAAATACTAAATGCGCTTGCAGTACTTTCAATGGAGAAAAATTTCCTCAACTGTCATTCAGAGATCAAGGAGAAAATTATTGAACTTTTTGCGCAAATTAAAACAAGAAGAATGGATTTCATTTTTAAATGAATAGATCAAGCTTGAACTGTAACAATTTAAGTTAAAGTAAGTAAAAAATATTTGGTTTTTTTTGTTAAGATTTTATCAAGTTCCTGAATAAATTTTTTTTTATACATGTTTTTTTCCTTTTACACAATTTTAAAACAAAGGCTAAAAATTTTCTGGAGCAGCACCCCCACTAATTTTAGCTACGAGCCGCCACTGCTCTGGGGTAAAATATTGCGGATGTAAAATAGTCCCCCAATCAGATCTCAGGGTGGGGACTTCCCTAGGGGATGCACAGAGAAAATGTAACATTAATAAGAAGAAAGCAAGTAGTGAGAAATTAAGAATAGGCACATGGAATGTTAGAACTATGAATTCAGAGGGTAAACTAGAGAACTTAAAAAGGGAAATGAGAAGGAATAATGTAGGTATAGTGAAGTTCGGTGGGAAGGAGAAGGCTAGATAAATTGAGACGAATTTAAGATTATTTATTCGGGAGGAGAGAAAAAGGAAAGGGGAATGGATATTATAATGAGAAAAGAGATAGCTGAAAGAAATAGCAAGGAAGTGACAGTAAATGAGAGATTAATAGCTGTAAAACCTAAGATGGAGCCAGTGGAAATGCTTATAATTCAAGTGTATATGCCAACAACTAATGATGGTGATGACAAAGTAGATTAAATATATGAACATATTACGGAGATATTGAAGGAGGAGGGAAAACGAAGGAACAGTGTAGTAGGAGAGGGACAGGAAGACAACATAGTGGGAAAATATGGACTAGGGAAGAGAAATGAAAGAGGGGAGAAACTTGTGGAATGGTTTAAGCACCACCAGTGTACACTTTACTCATGGAGAAGCCCAGAAGAACGGAGACGATACCAAATAGATTACATGCTAGTCAATGAAAGTTTTAGAAATAGCATTAAAAATGTGAAAACACTACCAGGGAAAGATATCAATTCCGACCACACACCTTTGGTGGCAAATACACAATGTAGACTGAAGAGCTTTAGGAGAAACATAAGAGTTAACAAGAAACGGAACTTAGGGTAACTCCTTAAGATCAAGGAGACTATCATGACTGAGCTGTCGGTATGGTTGGGGGAGAGAGCTGAAGAAAATAGGAAAAATGTAGATGAGGAGTGAAGATACATCCATAGCAACATTAAAGATGTTATGGAAAAGAAGGTAGGAAAGATAACGTTTGAAAGAAACAAAAAACCCTGAGCCACAGCAGCCATGCTGCAAAAAATGGAAGAACGGATAAGCTGAAAGAACAGAAGCATTGAAGAAGTCCAAAGAAAGTACAAGGGGTTAAATAATGCTTTAAGAAGGGAAACAGATAAAGCCAGAGAGCAGTGGATCAATGAGAAATGCTAGGAAATTGTCGAGTGTGAAAGAATTTGTAGAACAGACCTCATGTATAGCAAAGCAAGGGAACTATTCAAGAAAAAGGCAAGAAAGACAGGACGTAAAGGAATCATGAACATAAGTGGTAAAATAGTCTCGGAGCCAGACAATGTAAAGAATGTCTGGAAAGTATACAGTATGGAAAAGAAGGAAATCCAAGAAATATTGAATTAAATGAAGAAGACCAGCTGGGACCAAGTATTCTCGAGTCTGAAGTTAAAAGAACAATTGATGACATGAAAATAAGGAAGGCTGTTGGGAGTAGTGATATACCACTGGAGGTTCTTAAGGTTTTGGGATCGAAAGCAGTTAAGCAACTCACAAAATTACTTAACCAAGTATATGATACTGGCATATGACCTGAAGATTTTTTTGATGTTGTTGTAGTACCTCTGGAGAAAAAGAACAATCCAAAAAGTTGTAAGGATTACAGAACTATTAGTTTATTTTCTCATACAGCTAAAGTTCTAACCAGAATAATAACCAAAAGAATTGAAGGTAAAATAGAAAAGGAGCTGCAATATAATCAGCTTGGTTTCAGAAGAGGAAGAGAAACTAGAGATGCTATAGGAAGTATGAGGATGATGATAGAAAGAGCGCTAGAAGTCAGTAAAGGCATGAATTTTTGTTTTGTAGATTGGGAGATAGCTTTTGACCGAGTGAAATGGGATAAAATGTTGGGTATTTTAAATAAAATAGGAATAGATTGGAAAGATAAAAGACTGCTTGAAAACCTTTACTTTGATCAAAAGATTAGTGTCAGGGTTGAAGGAGAAGAAACAGAAAGTACTTCAATATTGAGGGGAGTGAGGCAGGGATGTCCTATTTCACCAGCGATATTTAATATTTATGCAGAAACAATGACAGAAGAAGCAATGATGGAAGAGAAAGTATTTAAAATAGAAGGTGAAAGTATTACCACCATTAAATATGCAGATGATCAGGGATTAATAGCAGAATACGAGAAAGAACTTCAGAGGATGACAGACAGACTAGTGGAGGTTGGCCAACAATATGGAATGAAGATCAATGCCAAAAAATCGAAAGTCATGGTGGTTTCAAAGGAACAAATAGAATTAAATATAATGGTAAATGGCCAAAAATTGGATTGTGATTGGGATTTGGAGAAGCGTCCGCCCAACAACAACGTTATATGCCAGTGCATACCCGCGCCAACCCGGTGACGCCATCCGCTACGATAATGGCATCCTCCTCGCCTCGAACTTCACCCACCCGTGCCGGTAGCCAATCCCCTTCACTGTTTTCCGATGATCCACGCTTCACCGCCATGGTAGAGAAAGTAGAAACCCTGTCTCAACAGCTACAAGTATTTATGGAAACCCAGTCCGCAGCCAACCAGTCCACCTCATCCTACACATCGCCTTCACCGTCTTGGACATCCTTACGCCTGGACAAGCCGCCCATCCACGTCCTGCCCCCAGATCCAGAAGTTCTGCAGCTGGCACTGGTGGTTAAAGCTTCAGTTACCACTAACCGCTTTCGTCCCCGAGACCTTCACGAAGCCACCACATTGCTAAACATGGCCAGTCTGTGGGAACGCCTTCCCATACCTCTGAAGGCGTATCTATACGCACGGCTACGAATTTCAGGAGTCGCGGCAAGACAAGGACGGTCCACGGCCTCGCAACTAGGGATTCCCCTGGACGAGAACATTTTTCGGCTTCCGGCTAACCTGCAACCACGAGAAAAGCCCCAAGTGATCGTTGTAACGCAGCCTCCGCAACGCTCCAGCAGCAGACCATCGCGGCCGGGAACGCAGCCCACCAGAGGACGCCCCGGACCCGCGCCGCTCGATATTGAGGACCCACCAGTCCTCCATATCCCGGGATCTCCGCCGGATCGCCATTCTCAACCACTGGATGCGATCCCTGGCACGCCACAAGCAGACAAATTTCTCAATTGGGGAGAAAGCGGAGAACCCCCCGACCCCGTCCCTTGGGACGGGGTCGGGGGGTCCGGCAGTCTCCCCGGAAGACTCCGACTCCGGACACCCCTCGGACAGTGAAGACGCCAACGCATCCGATGGCGATGATGTTCCCGATAGCGGCCTTCCTTTCACGTGGTTACAAACAGCGGCTCCCCTAGCAACCGATACGTCTTCCTCAACATGGCTGCCCATCCCGGAGCCCTTTCCGTATTCCGACCCCTCGGTCTACGACCAATTCTGGAGGGGGCAAATATACCTAAACCTGCAGAGGCTACTCACGTGTACATTCCGTCGACACCGTCGGTTCCCCTGATTCAAACAATTCGCCGGTTTGTGCCACGAAGCATTCTGTCCAAAGCGCGACCCCAATGCGCCTTTAGGGCACGGCTGATTCCGAAAGCCTCAGGCGGCACACGGCTCATTCACGATTTGTCACCGTGGACTCAGTATTATAACAAACCGAAATTTTTCCTCCGGGATGCAGCCAAGGCCATTTTACAAATACCGTTTGGGGCTTGGATGGCAAATGTGGACCTGGAAGATGCCTTTTACCAGATCCCGATTCGGCATCAACACCGTAAGTTTTACGGAATTCTCCTGGAAGGGGTAGGCTACCAATTCAACAGACTGACAAGGGACACGCATTGGCTACGGCGATTATGCAGCGATGGGCCCGGGCTGTGAAGTGAAGGCCATTACAGGGATTATCATGCTATGCTACCTTGAAGACTGGCTTTTAATAGACAACCACCTATCGCCAGAAAAGGTAAGACAAGTGCTACGGTTTGTACAAGACGATTTAGGAATTTCAATTAATTTTCCCAAGTGCGTGCTGAGCCCCACCACAAGACTTAAATATTTAGGAGTGACCATCGACACTCGATTGATGCAGCTATGGCTGACACCTAGTAGTCTAGCGAAATTACATCACGCCGTAACTGTATGCCCGCGCATTCGCAGTGCAGACATTCCGAAAGCAACCGGCTATATAGCTTGGGTGTGTTACGTGCTAGCCCTCCCCTTCTACTTCATCTCGGATGTTTATCGCAAAGATAATCGCATGCTGTTGCAAGCATGGGACGCCGGACTGTTTAACAAAAAGAGAAGTTTTGCCACGGAAGCAGCAACGCCGCTGGAGGTTTATAGCGACGCCACCCCGTGGCAACTAGCGTGGGTGATTCCAGAAAAGAACTTAACGGAAATATTTCCCTTACCCAACGAGTTGCCCATTTACTTTGCAGAGGCAGAAGCCGCCGAACATCTACCCGCCGACAGAAGATTTGTGGTGTGCCTAGACAACTTGGCCGTGATTTATTGTTTGTCGAAAGGCAAAGGTTTAATGTTTACAAACCATCTATATCGAAATTTGTATTTTGAATTAATAAAATAATTATCACCGGATGTGACATGGGCGTACGTTCCCTCCAACCTCAATCCAGCCGATCGTCCTTCCAGGACGGTCCTTCCCGCAAATATCTTGGCAGTATTTCAGCGCAGGATGGACGTAGTACACAGGACATCAGAAGTAGGATTGCAATGGCAAAAGCAGTATTAAGAAGGAGCTTCTCACAAGTAAGAAAATAAATTTAGAAACAAGGAAGAAATTAGAAAAATGCTACATATGGAGCATAGCTCTTTATGGCGCAGAGACGTGGACGGTAAGGAGAAAGGAGAAAAATATTTAGAAAATCTTGAGATGTGGGTATGGAAGAGAATGCTGAAAGTGAAATGGACAGAGAGGAAGAGATACGAAGAAGTATTAGAAATGGTGGGTGAAGAAAGGATCCTAATAAATACAATCAGGAAAAGAAAAGCAAATTGGATAGGGCACATATTGAGACGATCTTAGAAGGAAAAATTATCGGAAGAAGACGAAGATGGGGAAAAAGAATAGGAATATTAGAGAATATAAAGCAGGAATACAGTACTTATAGGGGAATAAAAGAGTCTTCTAGGGAGAGAGAGATTGAGGTAGCGATTTAGTTAAAACCTGTCTTTGGACAGCAGCATGATGATGATGATATGTATCATATTTAGAAAGAATGTTTGCCAGTCACTAAATGTAGTAATTCAATTATATATACATATTCCTATTGCTATTTATACATGGCCTGATCAGAAAAAAACCTGGTGTAGGCAGAAGGTCTCTTCAGGGCTGATGCAGGTGAAAAGAAGTTCTTGTTTTCATTATAATCATTGGTAGTGCGTAATGATTTCGTTTCTCCGGGAATGGCGTTTGCCTGGTATTCTTTCAAAGACATAAGGGAATCCCGGCAAAACCTTCTGTAGGCAGTATATCGTTTACTTTTTAAAGTGATTATACTGTGTTGCTTACCAATGTAATTTGACGACTAAAAAAAGATGTAGAGAAAAGCTTGAGTGTAAGAAAGAGATAACAGAAATAATCCGAAGTTATAGGGAAATCATGGGAAGAAGTGATAAAAAAGTCAATGATGATTTCATCCCAAGTTGGGTACTCCGCATAATTTCTGGGCTGCCATACCTAACCCAACCCAACCCAACACAAAGAAGCGCAGATTTTTATTTCTAAGACGTTTGAACTGAAGGAAATCATGCAAAGAATACTAACCAATTATTGTGCTTATTTGAGATATTTTTATTTTGTTTAAGCCAAAAAATTGAGAGAATAGCATCATTAATACAATTTCGGCATTGCGGAAACAAATATTTCTTTCCCATGAAATGCCCACGTTTCTTTCTCTATTATTTTTACTAAATTAATAATTTTCATAAGAGAGAATGGCTAAATATCGTACCTTAATTTAAAGTGTTTGCCGAACATTTCCATAACGTTTGAGAATTCTAATGGATAAAAAAGATATCTCTTTTGGAAATAAATTGAAGCGAAATATTTTTGTCTATCGCTCTCCAAATCCTCATTCTCTTTCTCACATAATCCTACCTTTCCTCAATCGGCATTCTCCATCCCCAATCTCCACTTCACCGGACCCTCCTTCCCCGTCTTCACTCGCGTCAAACCAGCCATCGTAATGGCAGTAAACTGTTTGAAATGACGGTCATTAGCACTAAGTGAGTTGCGAGTTCAGTGGAGCAAGGGGATGGGGAGAGAGAGAGAGAGTGAGAGAGGGCATGAGCGAGAGAGAGGAGGGAGGGGGTGGAAGGTGTGGCCTCGCGTCCCCTCGGGCAAGGGAAAGAGGAACGGAGGGAGGGACCGCCCTCTAATCCCTCGATATAGAAGGAAGTGGCGTCCACGTTACTCCACACCCTCACTCTACGTTTTCTCTGTGGCATCCCTCGAATTACCTTGCCACCCCCACGTCTTCGCATCTATACTCTCCCTTCTTCCCTCTCTCCCTTCTCGCCTCTTTACTTCTTCTCCCACATCATCTTCTCCCCTCTCTCCCTTCTCCATCTCTCCTTTATACCCTCTCTCCCTCCTTCCCTCTGTCCCTTCTTCCCGTGTCTTCTTCCTCCCTCCCCTTCGCCCCATCTCATCTCCCCTCTTCTCCCCCTTCTCTCTTATATGCACTCCCCCTTCTCCCCTCTCTCTCTTCTTCCAACTCCCTCTTCTTCCCACTCCCCTTCTCCCCTCTTCTCTTCTTCCCATTCCTTTTTCTCCCCATTCCCTGTTTTTCCCTCTCCTCCCTCTACCTTCCCCCACTCCCCTTCTTCCCTCTCTCACTTCCTCTCCGCTACCTAATTACGCTCCATTTTTAATATGGCGCGTGCGAGCAATAGCTCGTAACTCTTCCTAACTGGGACGTCTCTCCTTTAAAGACCGTGATTGTAAGCGACCGTGGCACTTCGCCCACTTCCCCCACCCGCCCGCCCCCGACCGCCCCCTTCCTCCCTGCCGACGCCCAATGAGACTGCCTCCTCCCTCCCTCACTCTCAGCCAGTCCACATTCCTCCATAGAATTCTTTGCCAAAGGAGATTTTCAATGGATTCTCTTTATTTACGACATGGTTATACTACGAGTTAAATCACGGCTCAATTTAATAGGTATGCCGCATTCCTTAAACTTTTGGTTGAAAGCATCGGTAGGTTGAGTTATCATAAAGTTTGACCAGTTAAAATAGTGACAATAATACCAGTAATAAAAGACACGTGTGAGGCAGATAGATGAAAGTTTAATTGTAGTCATTTCCATTTCTTCATCAAATTCGATTCCTTTCTCCACACACCTCCATCGAGTGGTACTTTTACCATGAAATATATATATATATGTGTTTTCATTCATATACGTAGTATATAGAGAAAGTATTGTAATCGTGAACAATTCGACTTCGAGATTTTGATGGAAATACACGTTTTAGGTGTCCCGAGTCCATAAAAAGTGGTTTTGGCCGTCTGTCTATCTGTTCGCCGTTCTATGGCCCAAACGCATGCATAAAATCGAATAATAGCTCGTATTTATGCAATATATCGTCTTTTGCAGACCCTTTTTTTGATAAAAATGATATTGCACGCAAATAAAGGGTAGTTTATTCTTGGCAATTTTTAGAAGAATTTGATTTACTCAAAAATGGCTACAGAAAATTTGATTAAAATCAATCCAATTGGAGCCTGATGTCACAAATAATACTATGTAAGTCATATATATCTGGCGCTCAGTGAAATGACAATCTACGCTAAGCTACCTTACCTAAGCCCTATGACGTCACGCCTTCGCCGCGATCCACTCAAAATCTTACTACAGCCTAGACGGTTAAACTAAATCGAATGATATCCCATATTTGTGAATAATATCATTCATAATAGATACTCTGAAGAAATGAACGATACTGCGAAACAATTAAGGATACTTTATTGTTGTATATTTTGAAACAAAATTCGTTTTACTCAAAAATGGCTATAAGGATTTTGATTAACAATCCATCCATTCGTACAGCCTGATGTTACAAATAATACTAACTAAGCCATATGTTCCAAAAATTACTATATATCGTTCAGTGGCATTAAAATATACGCTAAACTATCACATTGATAAGAAAAGATTTTCACATGAAAATACGTCAAATGTTTACTTTAAAACCGGTTCGAGGATAGATCCGACTTGTATTCGAATATCAAAAGCAGGAAAATGAAATGTAGTTCTTTTAGGCGTTCTCTGTTTCAATCCCCGAACCCCTAAAATGAAAATGATTAATATGTTACACTCATATCGCATTGGGACGGATTTCCAAATTAAACGTTATATGAATTAGGTCAGCGGTTCCCAAGCTTTATCACTTAACAGACACCTTGAGCTAACCGATTTCTTGACACGAACCCCTTGGATTAACCTTTTATCTTCGTGAACCCCTTGAATTGCAACAGTTTTGGCGGCGAACCCCTTATAATGGAGAGTAAATTTTGTAAAAACGAATCTTTTTGAATGCGTTTAATTCATTAAAAATCTAGTTAATATAGCCCATAGTATGTAAACGTTTACAATAAAATCATAATCTTTGATATAGTCATCAGTTTCTATTCAAAGCATAAGAAAAAAATTGAAAATAACACAATGCAACTAATTTTAAAGAAATTAAAATATTGGTAAGTATTGTAGAACCAAGGAAATGAAAAGGACGCCATTACAAAATTTTTCTCAAGTACCCCTCAGATTTATTTCGCGAACACCTAGAGGTACGCGAACCACCGGTTGGGAAACGCTGTATTAGGTATTGTAGGTTCATCTAAAAAAATGAAATCGATAAAATTATAATATTATACGGGATGTCCCGAAATGAATATACCAAAAAGAAAGGTGAATATTTTTTATAATTTGGGATAGCAAAATTAAAAATCTTCTTATATTATATTCAACGGACAAGAAGAGGCTACGACCTTCGGGTGACGGATCTTGATGAAACGCGACCAGGCGATTCTACATCGAAAATAAGAAAACCCGTGTCTCGGGATTTTTGTGAATGGGCCATTGAGTTCGAGAAATCAGCTTTGAAAATACCCAAAAACATCGTAGGCAAGTTAATAGGTTTCATTGTCAAACAGTTGGTAAGAAATGGAATGGCTGTGTAGATGGCGTGCATAGATCCTACGGCGTGCGCCTGGGTTCGATATCAAGTGTTTTCATTTATTTTTCAAATTATCCAGGCGTTATTTGAAAAGTAATATTCTCCGGTAAAATACGCTGTATAATTTTTATTTGGAGGTAATGAACGCAGAAACTTATAATAATGGGTATTATCAATATTACAGTCAATGAAACTATGGGTCGCAGCATGAATAAATTATTTTAAAAACATTTTTCAGCATACACACTTTTATGTGCACTAAAAAGTAGAAAATAAATTTTTGTCCTTAACTTGAATTAAATTTGGTGTGCAGAATAAAAGTGGGTGGTAAAAATTGCAACCAACCCACCCGAAATTACAACACCGGAGCATTTATAGGGGCAGATATATATATATATATATATATATATATATATATATATATATATATATATAACTATATATATATAACTATATATATATATATATATATATAAAACCATAAACGAAGGTTATACACATGGAAAAGCCCAGGAGATAGAATGAGATGCCAAATAGATTACATCCTTGTAAAACAAAGATTTAGGAACAGCATAAAGAACACCAAGGCATTGCAAGGAGCAGACATTGATTCAGATCACAGCCTTCTAATACTTGACGTGAGTACAAAGCTCAAACAAATAAGAAAAACGAGAAGAGAAAGACAGACCTGGGACCTACAAAAACTGAAAGAAAGGCAGGATGTAGTCAGCATGAAGTTGGAAGATAACCTAAGAAAGTTGGAAAACAAACCGAAGACCGTCGATATAGAATGGGATGAAATTAAAACCAGTATCAAGGATACCTTGGATAAAGAGATTGGAAAACAAGAGAAGAAAATCAGAAAACCATGGATCACGAAGGAAATGCTGGAGAAAATGGATGAGAGACGAAAATGGAAAAACGTTAACAGTGAAGAAGGTAGAGCCAACTATAGGCGTATAAACAATGAGTTGAGAAGGGTAACAGATAAAGCTAGAGAAAATTGGCTAAAAGGAAAATGTGATGAAATAGAACAAATGGAGAAATTAGGACGGTACGATATGATGTACGCTAGGGCACTGGAATTAGAAGATAAGAAGTCTAATGGAATTTGTGGTAAAGGAATTATGAATACGGATGGGAAGATAGTCTCAGAAACAAAGGATGTAGCACAGGTATGGGAAGAATACATTAAGGAATTATACAGCAAACAGACAGGAGCGGCAAAAATAGAACTGGAAAATGAGGAAAACATTGAAGAAGATAACTTAGGACCAAGTATTATGGAGAGCGAAGTAGAAAAAGCGATAGTGGAACTTAAGAAGGGGAAAGCCACGGGCAGCGATGGAATACCGGCTGAGATACTTAAAGTCATAGGATCAGAAGGACTAAAAGCGATCACGAAATTAATTAATAAGATTTACGACACGGGAGAGTGGCCTCAGGATTTCCTAGAAGTAACAATGATCCCTCTAAAGAAGAAGCCAAAGGCAATGCAGTGTAAAGATTACAGAACTATAAGCCTTCTGTCACACACATCGAAGATCATCACGAGGATTCTTAATAAAAGGCTGGAGAAAAAGGCAGAAGAAATAATAGGGGAAGATCAATTCGGTTTCAGAAAAGGACGAGGAACTAGAGATGCTATAGGAGTAGTTAGAATCATATCAGAAAGGGCAATAGAATACAGTCAAGATATCTGCGCATGTTTCGTAGACTGGCAGAAGGCCTTTGATAGAGTAAATTGGGTAAAGTTGATGAAGATATTAAAGGATATAGGTGTAGACTGGAAAGACAGGAGACTGATTAGGAATCTATATGAGAATCAAGTTGTAAAGGTCAGGTTTGAGAATGTGGACACCTGCGGAATAAATATCGGTAGAGGAGTAAGACAAGGATGCTGCCTATCGCCAACCCTATTCAATATATATGGAGAAAGTCTAATGCAAGAAGCTTTAGAAGGCACAGGGGATTTCAAAATTGGAGGAAGGATTATAAGAACAGTAAAATACGCAGATGATCAAGTACTTCTAGCAAGAAAGGAAGAGGAGCTACAAAAAATGATAAATAGACTAGTGATAACAGGTAGAAAATATGGTATGGAAATAAATACAGAAAATCCAAGGTCATTCGAATATCGGGTAAAGAAGAGAATCTGAACATAACTATTGGGGGAAAGCCATTAGAACAAGTTTCAGAATATAAATACCTTGGAAGTATCATAACACGAGAGGCAAAATGTACGGATGAGATCAAAACTAGAATAGGAAAAGCAAAAGCGGCTTTCAGGAGAAAGAAACAACTACTTACAGGGAATATAAGGGAAGATATCCGCAAGAAGTTGATAAAATGCTACGTATGGAGTATAGCATTGTATGGGGCAGAAACATGGACGCTAAGGAAAAATGACATCAAATACTTGGAAAGCTTTGAAATGTGGACTTGGAGGAGAATGCTGAAGATAAAATGGACAGATAGGATGAAAAACGATGAAGTGCTACGAAGAATAGGAGAGAAGCGAATGATTATACAGACTATCAGAAAGAGGAAGGCTAACTGGGTTGGACATTACCTGAGGAGAGAGAGTATGATTAAAGACGTGTTAGAAGGAAAACTAGATGGGAAAAGGGAAAGAGGTAGGAAAAGGTTTCAGCTGATAGACGATCTGAAAGGGAAAGAGAGTTATCAAGATATAAAGAGGACAGCGGAAAATAGGAGTATATGGAGAACCAGGTTTAACCATGAATAATCACGGACCTGTCTACGGACAGACTACCTATGATGATGATGATATATATTACATATAATATATAATTATTATAACAATAATATATAATTATAGATAACCATTCTTGCACAACGCCATTTTTACACACTTTTATTTAACTTACTCTGTTATATATATATAAAGTTAAATAAAAGTGTGTAAAAATGGCGTCGTGCAGGAATGGTTATCTATAATTATATATTATTGTTATAATAGTTATATATTATTGATAATATTAGCCTTACCTTGGCGAACAGCGATTGGAAGAGAAAATAATGAATATTGTGAATTTCCTTGAATATTTTGTCTATGTTTACGTAAAAAAAACACGAAAGTTAACTGTGGAGTCATTAAAAATAATCATTACCTCCAAATATAAGCCGGAGAATATTAATTTTCAAATAACGCTTGGATAATTTGAAGAAAAATGATAACATTTGGGATCGAACCCAGGCCCACGCCGTATGATCTAGGCACGCTATCTACTCAGTCTTTCCATTTCTTACTAACATTTCGACAATGAAACCTATTAAGTTGCATAGGATGTTTTTTCATATTTTCGACGCTGATTTCTCAAACTCAAGATCCCAATCACAAAAACCTCAAGACACGGATCGCAGCCTTTCCTTGCGATATGCTAAATTTCTAGATGTATTTCATCAATAGCAGTAATCAATCTAATTCTATGTTCAAATTCTGAAAACATATTCTAACAGCTCTTGGGATGGATAAGACAGGACCACAGATTCCAAGTTTTAGTATCCCAACATCCTTTGGTTATTCACGCATACTATTGTTTTCAAAAAACTTCAAAGATAAAAGTTTGAAGGGGTTAAATCGGGGAAACGATCAGGCCATTTTATAGGTCCTCCTTTAGCAATCCAAAGCTCAGAAAATATGCCGTTTAAATATTTGCCAACATTTCGTGCGGAGTGTGGAGTTGCTCCATCCTGCTGAAAAATAGCCCGCTGTAACAGACTTATGCAATTGCGGAGTAAAAAACTCTTTTAGCATGCATGGGTGGAAATTGCCGGCCACTGTTTCCTATTAAAAATAATGTAATAATGAAGACAACAATTTCAACATAAAAACAATAATAATTGCTGTAAATAGTAATAATACTCGTATTCTTATTAAAACTTAGAAGGCTTCAAAAGATATTTTATCATAAATTTGTTATTTCAAACACTTTAAAATTCCTTCAACTTTCTCATTGGTAAATTCATTTAGGGACACGCTGTATATTAATTTTGTTGTGTAGGCGCGTGCGTGCATTCGTGCTTAACGACGATCTGGAAGTGATAGATCCAGAATATGCGTAAATCTAAAACTTGGCTGGTATGGTGATATAAACGTGGAAGCCCCAGGAAATATATTTAAACCTAGAAATATGGAAGAATTGTGAAGTACAAAATTGATTTTTCAAAATAAGAAATATATTGTGTCGACGTTTATATTTACAATATTGTTTTTGCTTTGTCATACACAGTACACAGAGAAAATATTGTAATCTCAAGAAATTCGACTTCGAGATTATTATTGAAATACAGGTTTTAAGTGCCACAGAAGGTTTTTGCCGTGCCTTCTGTCTGTGCACGGTTCTAGAGCCTAAACGGTTAAACGGAATCTCGCATTTATGCATACTAGTACACTCCAGAATAGACCCTCAGAATAGAGGTGAACGATATAGCGCTACAGTAAAGGCTAGTTAATTCTATTCGATTTCCAAAAATGCCGATTTATTCAAAAATGGCACCAACGATTTTGGTCAAAACTCATTCAGTGATATAGCTTGATGTCATAAATAATAGTGCTTTGATCAGATTTCTAAAACAAATAGTTCTGTAAATAACTTATCCGTCTACTTTCCTTTCAATATAATTTTAATGTATAACAAGTAGGGGTGTACACAGGTTTCCCGTGGTACAGAAGTGCAATTCGTCAAATTCGCCGTAGCATAATCGTATACTATTGTATTTGCCTTGAAATCAGGAAATCATTCTTCCTTATATTGTGGTAGCCCTGCTTTTTAGATCCGTTCTAAACATTTTCATCTCGTTTTCTCATTCTATACTCGCCCTACAACCGAAATTACTTTTTGAAATCGGTCCAGCCCATACCTTCGAAATTCATAGTTACAGAAAAATTCTAAGCTTGATATTGTGGTTTCGCTGTGTAGTCGATTCGGTTGAAATATAATATTTTGGTTATTTATTAATTTGAAAATTAAATGTACCATATTTGATTAAAATCCATTTGGGCAGTTCTCTAGAAATACGTGTAAAAGAAATATTATTTTACTTTTTACTGTGGTACTCCTGCTCTATAGCGCCGCTTTAAACATCTTGTTTCATTATGTTATGTTGTACAAATCTTTTATACAAAATTTAATTGAAATCCGTTCAGCCAATTCGTTCCAAATCCTTAATTACTGAAAGAGTTTAATTTGTATTTGTGGCACCCCTGTCGCGCTGATAAGGTCTAAATTAGCTAATATGGTTTGGCATATTAGTGTATATTATGAGTAATATATTTGGTTAAAATTAATGTGGACAGTTCAACAAAAATAGGTGTAAACAAATATTTTCCCTTGTATTGTGGCAGTCCTGCTTTCTATATCTATACTAAACATCTTCATTTTGTTATTTTTTGTTGTAGGCCTACTTCATACAAAATTACGTTGAGATCAGTTCTGCCAATTTCTTCCAAATTCATAATTACCGAAAAGTTTAACTTTGCAATTGTGGCACCTCTGCTCAGTCGATCCGGTCCAAGTATGTCATTTTGGTGATTAATTTATGGGAAGATTATATGCACCAATTATAGTTGAAATCGGTTTATTCATGAAGAAGATGTTAAGGGGACACACACACGGACACCCGGGCGATCTCATAAGAATACTTTCTCTTTTTTGGAAAGTAAAAATAGCCATATAGCGTCCATCGACATTATAATTATAGAGATTTACGCCCAGATTTTCCCACTCCTCTGATGTCACTCAACAATCGTCGTTCAAGAATAATGCTCCTGTGCCTATATGGCTTCGCCAAATCCCACGTATATATGGCATTTATGTATGTTACAATACTATTTGCAAAGTCCTTATAAAATGCATATGTTATTTTGTAAATGACTCAGCAAAAATGAACAAACTAACTAAATGTGGAACAAATAAAACAAAAACTGCAAGAATTCCACTATATTACTCAAATACACGACTAGGTTTCAACGTAACTACGTCATTATTAGGTTGTTACGGTTAAATCCGGTGGTGTTTTTGAGTAATATAATGGAATTTTTGCAGTTTGTATTTATTTGCTCCGAAATATGGGATTCCACATAGTAAAGACTACCATAGTGGAATATAATTTAATGTGCTTCCGCATTTGTGGCTATCAGTGATAAACTCAAATCCTTAAAGCAAAATTGTATTTCATTGACACATCCGGAGAAATTATGCCATTGATATAATTATTTTAATGATTTTTTAATAAATTGCTATTTTGGCATATTATAATTCTAGTGTACCTGAAGAGTTGCGGGGAAAATTAGTCCTTGATGGTCCCTACAGCAGTGTTTCTCAACTGAGGATCAGCGCAGTATTTCTCGAAGGTCCGCAAGTTGAGTAGCAGATGACGTTTAATTTTATCTATAACTTGTTTGATCTTGCGCACAGCTACGGTTTCCAATGTAAAAAACGAGACAAAGTATGAAAAACGTATAAACTATTTCTGAGGAGGGGATCCACGGAAATTGTGAAACTTCGTATGGAGCCCGCGACTCCAAAAAGCTTTAGAAACAGCCTTGCAGCATTACATGCAAACATTGCAATTCTACCTTCCGGTATGTTTTAGGCACTCCAACCCAATCTGTGCTATCTTTAAGTTCTCATACCCAATAGCTTCCTTTAATTCATATATGCTATAGCTTCATTTTGCTATTTTTTTCATGACCATCAAAGTGTGATCAGGGTTTGCATCTGTCTCAGAAAACTATGCGAGTTTAATACGCTATTCCTGTATTTTGGTCTGAAAATGATATAATCAACCTTCTCGCTGTGGTCACTTGTGCGCATATGTACTTGTATTATCACTAAGTTTGCTGGCACTGCCCTGACCTCCACTAACATTAAACGGTCGCTTAGCTGCTACGTATTAATGAATCTTTACCTGATTTCCTGTTAAAAACTAATGCTACTCTCCATTCCCCCACTAAATACTACCCTGCAATCATCACTCCATAAATCTCCGCCAAATTCCATCTTAATTCACTCAAACCTAAGACATTTAATTTAACTCTTTTCACTTCCTGCTGTATATTTTCTAAATTGCCTTTCCTAAACCTCGTCCTGACATTCCAAGTTCCTATCCTGATTTACTAAGTCTCCGAAGTCATATTTTTCTTCATCGTTCCGTTGATATGAGCTATGTAAGGATTTCGTGGAATAACGACGGGGACGCCCTTACTTCCATCACTGCTGGACGCGACAACAGCCCTAACGAGTATGTCGCCAAACACGTCGTGAATCGAATTACCTATTTAACTGTATCATGTTGCATGAGGTGGTTTCCCGTGGCCTTCCGCAACAGTGTTTTTACCGTGACGCCATCTCTTATTCAAGCGACCCACTGGGTAGGTACAGAGGCCTTCTACAGCCACCTCGCTGATACACAGACGCTGCGTGGACTATTATTAGTCTGGTCCTAACCTATTTACCTTACTGGCATGGGTGACCCTATTAGAAGCAAATCCTTCCGCCAATGTAGCTCTCAAAGTCTACTGAACACTCAAGCATTTCTGCCGCTTCAAGGCAGTAGTCAAAAGAAGAGCTTGCAAAATTGCTTCCAAAATTTTGACTTCAATCCAGTGATGTGTAAGCACAGAGCCAGGGGCAATTGGCCTTATTAACCCTGCCCTACGGACGGCCCAGCTTAGCATAAGACTATCTAGCGTTAAGGACAAATACATAGGCGTATTGACTATCATATTTGTAATAATAATGTATTTTTAAATGATTACTTTATCAAATATATAAAAATGAATGTGTGTATATATGTATGTTTGTGTGTCCCTTATACGTTTTTACACCGTTAAAGCTAAAGAATTCAACAGTTTCCTGTGCCATACTATGGACCAAAGGAAGAACTTGGTATAGGTTTGCAGACCGTGGGGTCCCTTATACCCCATGGGGTCAGCAAAATACTATTTCCATAAGAATGCATGGGAAATGGTGTGGAGAAGTCCCAAAATGCCATGCAGCCCTTCACTAATGTGGATATAAATATACCTAAATATTAACTTACGATCACGAAAAATGGTTTATTTTACCCAAGAAAGACATAATATTTTAATTCTGTTCATGTTTTATCGTATTGCAGATTAAATCGCTCGAAATTATCCTTTAAGAGCAAAATTTATTTACGTTTTCCAGGCGGCAACAAAGTTAAATTTCTTAGTTGTTGTCCTCCTCAAAGAAAGATAGCCACATAAAGATTAATGCAAGCAAAGTGCACGCCATGGCGAGCCGTAGAAGAAGTATAGCCAACGCCAAGATAAAGGGTACAAATGGATTAAATATAGTCTATGAATATTTTTAAAGTGAGTCAAACAATTTTTAAGGAATATTATAACATTGTTATCTTTTAACATATACATTGAAAGATTTATCGCAACATAAATCGATACATCTACTTACATTTGTTCGGTAACCAACATGTTATTCATTGTTTACGTTTTGGCTAATAGTATTGACATATTCCACATAATTTTATTGCTGCTTTAAAGGTTTCGGTGCATCTATGTATGTGGATATTAAGCAAGACGTTAATGCGTATAAATGGTAAAATTCTACAATGCAATAGATAAAAAATTAAATGTTAATGTAAACATCCCTTGCGTAACTAAGGAATGGGGAACAAAAAATTCAGGGCTTTAGGTGAACTCGATGTAATTTCTATTTTAATAAAATTGCTCGATTATACCAAATAATCTTGGAAGAGCAGTCTGCCTTGATTATATGATGGATTCGCCATTGAGATACACCCACGAGCACGTCTGTCTAAAATTTTTCAATGGTTTCTTTAGGCGGTGGTTTAAATTCCGCGTTAACCTCTTCTCCGAATAACGCATTTGAGAAATTTGGAGGCACCGACAGCGCGGGGCCCCGAGAAATAAAAATCATTTGCTACTTAAAATAAAATTCTTTCCCGAGCGAAACCGAGTAACTCCAGCTATTTGTAATATATAGTTCATTATAGCATACAAATAAATAAATAATGGATACTATATGATTACTCACATAGTTAACTTGACGCGTCTAACATATACATAAATATATTAAACTAAAGATTTATAATTCTAAGGAAACGTCACTTGAGATCAGAGATTGGTCGTGCGCTGCAGAGGAGTGGCGAGGGTGGAGTTGGCAGATGGAGAGTCGCAGCGACCGTCTAGGGTCAAAGGGATAGGGAAGGAGAAGATAAGAAGGTAGGGTGGGGGAGGGTGGAGGTGAAGGGAGGGTGAGGGAGGAGGTGAGGGAAGAATGAGGGAGGAGGTGAGGGAAGAGTGAGGGAGGAGGTGAAGGGAAGGGGATGGAGGAGGTGAAGGGAGGGGGAGAGAGGAGGTGAAGGGAGGGGGAGAGAGGAGGTGGACGGAAGAGGATAGGATGGGGGTGAGGGGTAGCCGAGAGGAAAAACGCGTCCGAATCGCAGCGGCGACTCTGCCTTCTCCTCTTCCATCCCAAACACTCCCTCTCTACTTATCCTTCCCTCCAATCCTCCCTCCACTCCTTCCATTCTTCCCTCCACATCCTGTTCCAATCGTATCCGCCGCTATCATCGCAAGTCTCGGATCTCCTTTAAATACGGTTCCCAGGATGGAGTGCGAGGAAAGGTAGGGTTAGGATAAGGGAGAAGGAGAGGGGCGGAGAGAGAGAGGGATAAAGAGAGAGGGATAGATAGCGAGGGATAGAGACAGAAGGATAAATGGAGTGAGATAGAGAGAGAGGGGGATAAAGGGAGAGGAACAGAGAGAGGGGGATAAAGAGAGAGAGAGAGAGAGAGAGATGAAGAGCGAACAAGTGGTTGTTTAGGGCGCGGACTCTTCTCACTTGGCAGGGCTCCAGTTCTCCGATGGAAAATATGATTGGATCGCTATGAATGGGTAGACCCAGGTCCTCTAATTCATATTCAATTTTGTATGAAAGGTTCCACTTGCCGATGCATTGCCAATTCGAGGGATGGTCTCGAGACTCTTTCACGGTTTTGGAGGTAAGGGATTCGTTTAAACAAAAATACTTCAAATAAAACGCTTATTACAAACATTTATTACGGCGTATTCTGCATTGACGAAAAGGAGAAATATTTCTTCATATCTACTTTTCATAATGCACCTTAGGTCATATTTTAGCAGTTTGAGTTAACCTGATGATATATTTTTATCGCCACTTTAGGGAATCTCGTACATTATTTAACTGACTCTTACGAAAAAATATATGGAATGCATTTCGTACGGAAACAAGAGAGAAAAAATGTGCGCATCATGCGTGAATAAATGCAATGCAGAGGCGTTCTTTGCGTTTTATTGTAATCATGTCAAAAAATAAATATCCATGGCTTAGTGTAATGTCTACGAACTGAATAACGACATCAGAGGTGATGCCAAGGAAATATTGAAGTTTTTATTTAAGTAAGACGAAAAGCAATCGAAACTTATTTGAAACATACCTCACATGAATTAAGTATTCAAGTTCAATAGCGAATTTAATCGTTTATTCTGCTTGAAATTGTTTTTCATATACTTTGAATTATTAATGAATAACTTCAGATCATATTTTTTTCAATCTAAAGCCTTTCATTGGAAAAAAACTAAAATCAGAAATTGTACTGTTTTTTGATTGTGGTTTGTTGATGATCAGAGCAAGCAAGCATATTATTGTTATATAAACAGTCATTTGTAAATCGTGCTCCTTGGACCAACGATACGACTTTTCAATTCAAACTGCGCACATAACTTAAATCATATCATTAACGACGTTAAGTGATAATATTTAGGAATAAAAATAATAATAATAAATACTTAGTGGAGTTCCATCGTTTTCTCCTCATCATCAGAGTCTTTTTCAGCAAAACACCTTTTATTGGCAACAGCAGTTCCATCCGATAGCTCCAAATGTTCAGTGAAAATGGCGCGTCTAATGCTATAATTAGTAAATTGTGTGCGTACGTGGAGCGTGATGAGAGAAATAATTGGATGAATCGGAACAATAGGCGAGAAAGAGTGGAGCGAGAAGGGATAGTGGTGGGGCGGGGCGAGGGGCGGTGAGGGATTTGGGGGTGTTGGAAAGGGAGTGGGAGGGAGGGGGAGAGAGGGAAGGAAAGAGGGAAGGAGGGAATGGATAGAGAGAGGGTGGCGAGGATGAAAAGTCCTTTAGGCCGAAATCGATTTTCCGTGTCGCATATAGCGATTCGCCAGAGGCCCTTCGCCTCACACACACACCAGGCATAACTTTTTGCCTTCACGCCTCGTCCACAATTCTCCTCTCTTTGTGATTCCATCAATTCCAAACATCTTTTCCCGCCGTCCACCCTTTCGCTCCTCTCTGCATCCTCCTTCCCCCTTTCGACGCTCCTCTTCTCCGCACACAAGCCATTTTGCTAAGGCCCCTCTCTTTTCCATCCCCTCCGTCCCTCTTCCATTCCCTTCCTCACTCATCCATTCCCTCCATATCTCTTCAATGCCCTCCTTCTCTCTTCCGACCTCTCCCCCTCTATTCCATCCCCTCCCTCTCCCTTCCATCCCCTCCCTCTCTCTTCCGACCCCTCCCTCTCTATTCCATCCCCTCCCTCTCTCTTCCATCCCCTACATCATTACTCCTCCCTCCCTTCACCACCTCCATCTGCTTTTCTCCATCCCTCAGCAAGCCTTTCCTTTCCTTCACCTCACTTCTCCCTCCCCTCAATCCCACCCCTTCCTCCCTCCTGACCCTTCATTCGTGCCTCCCTAACACCCTCCCGAACCCCCTTACCCATCACTCCCCTCGCCCCTCCCTCAACTATTACCCCTCATCCCTTCTCACTCCCCTAATCTCTCATACCCCTAACCTCTCACTCCCCTGACCTCTCACTCCCCTGACTTCTCACTCTCCTGACTTCTCACTCCCCTAACCTCTCACTCTCCTAACCTCTCACTTCCCTAACCTCTCACTCCCCTAACCTCTCACTCCCCTATCCTCTCACTTCCCTAACCACTCATTCCCCTAACCACTCACTCCCCTAACCTCTCACTCCCCTAACCTCTCACTCCCTCTAACCTCTTACTCCCCTAAACACTCACTTCCCTAACCCTCACTCCCCTAACCTCTCACACCCCTAACCTCTCACTCTCCTAACCTCTCACTCCACTAATCTCTCTCTCCCCTAATCTCTCACTCCCCTTACCTCTCACTCCCCTAGCCTCTCACTTCCATAACCTCTCACTCCCGTAACCTCTCACTCCTTTAACCTCTCACTCCCCTAAACTCTCATTCCTATTTCTTGGACCGTAAATTCTTTTTCGTCCCATGTTGGTGGCATCCGGTCATTATAATTCGGACGAATTCCTTCATATATCGAAAGCACGGTCTGCCTTGATGAAGAAAGGCTGTCTTATATTCCCATATACATACATACTCTCCCAGAAACATTATAATCTCTCTTATTTCACTCAACCTCTCCTCCACTCGCCTCCGAGGCACAAACTTAATTCCAATACTCTAAATTTTTGTGCTTTTCGTCATTGCTGAAATGCACTACAGGTATCTCCCGATTTACGCGTGCCCGATTTACGCGTTTTCGCATGTACGCGATTTTGTTTTTACGACCATTTTCCGATTTACGCGTCGCGTATTCGGCTTAACGCGGTTTTATTCTCACGCGATATTTTTGCGACCATTTTCCGATTTAGGTACGCGTAGCGTATTCGGTTTAACGCGATTTTATTCTTACGACCATTTATCAATATACACCTCGTGTAATTGCATTTATGTGATTCGTTATGTGCACAGTATGTACTCTTAATAGTTTATTATTTATTATATATTTCATAGATTCTTGCCTGTCTAATATTTATCTTTATCGTCCCTGCATTGATACCATTCATTCCGTCGTACAACAGAGAGGGTTCCCCGGTTGTTCCTACGGCAGTAGAATCTCTTTTCTTATTCTCCTCTTTGCACAAATAACGCACTTAAACACTTTTTTGTGCAAAAATATTTATAGTTGTGTGAAGAGAATATATTTGTATAGGAAGTTCACTGATCGAAGGAGCTTCGATAACTCTGTTAACTTAACTTAACGAATAAAAAAATTTAGGAACTATAATAGTAGACTCCGCACAGGAAGCAATATGACGTCGAAAACGCTTTGGGGGGTTAAAACGCTCATTAAATCAAATTTCAAGACGTGTATAAGTGGAAGATAGCTGCTCAGTAACGTAAACAACGCCTATTACATTATTTTCAATGGTAAAAATATTTTCGATTGGCGCGTTTTCGCTTTACGTGACTAATTCCTGGAACGCAACTCTCGCGTAAATCGGGGGATACCTGTATTATCTTCGTCCGTCCGTCCGTAGGCATATGTCAGGGAAAAATTGGCTGAACCGATTTCAACCCAATTTCGTACATTGAATAGTAACATACATTAATGACCAAAATAACATATTTGGACCGGATCGACTGAGCAGGGGTGCCACAATTGTATAGTTTAAAATTTCGGTAATTATGAATTTGGAGGAAGGAATTGGCAGAATTGATTTCAACGAAATTTGTCATTAAGTTAGTATGCAGCATCATAAAATAAAATCATGAAGTTTAGTATAGACACAGAAAACAGGGCTGCCACAATACAACTAATCAAAAAATCCTTTTAGACATACCTATTTGTGTTAAACTGTCCTCATCAATTTTAACTAAATATTTATAATCTGCAATTATATCATCATCATCATCATAGGTAGTCTGTCCGTAGACAGGCCTGTGATTATTCTTGGTTAAACCTGGTTCTCCATATACTCCTATTTTCCGCTGTCCTCTTCATATCTTGATAACTCTCTTTCCCTTTTAAATCGTCTATCAGCTGAAACCTTTTCCTACCTCTTTCCCTTTTCCCATCTAGTTTTCCTTCTAACGCATCTTTAATCATACTCTCTCTCCTCAGGTAATGTCCAAACCAGTAGGCCTTCCTCTTTCTGATAGTCTGTATAATCATTCGCTTCTCTCCTACTCTTCGTTGCACTTCATAGTTTTCATGCTATCTATTAATTTTATCTTAAGCATTCTCCTCCAAGCCCACATTTCAAAGCTTTCCATGTATTTGATATCACTTTTCCTTAGCGTCCATATTTTTGCCACGTACAAAGCTATACTCTATATATAGCATTGTATGAACTTGGTAAAGGAATTATGAACACAGATGGGAAGATAATCTTAGAAACAAATGATGTAGTACAGGAATGAGAAGAATACATTAAGGAACTATACAGCAAGAAGACAGGAACGGCAAAAATAGAACTGAAAGATGAGGAAAACATTCAAGAAAACAAATTAGGGCCAAGTATTATGGAGAGCGAAGTAGAAAAAGCGATAGTGAACTAAAGAATGGGAAAGCCACTGGCAGCGATGGAATACCGGCTGAGGTACTTAAAGGCATGGGTTCAGAAGGACTAGAAGCGCTAACGAAATTAATCAATACGATTTACGACACGGGAGAGTGGCCTTGGGTTTTCCTAGAAGTAACAATGATCCCTCTAAAGAAGAAGCCAGAGGTAATTCAGTGTAAAAATTACAGCAAGATAAGCCTTCTGTCACACACATCGAAGATCATCACGAGAATTCTTAATAAAAGGCAGAAGAAATACTAGGAGAAGAACAATTCGGTTTCAGAAAAGGACGAGGAACTAGAGATGCTATAGGAGTAGTTAGAATCATATCAGAAAGGGCAATAGAGTACAGTCAAGATATCTACGCATGTTTCGTAGACTGGCAGGACTTTGATAAAGTAAATTGGGTAAAGTTGATGAAGATATTAAAGGATATTATATGTGTAGACTCGAAAGACAGGAGACTGATTAGGAATCTATGTGAGAATCAAGTTGTAAAGGTCAGGTTTGAGAATGTGGACACCTGCGGAATAAATATCGGTAGAGGAGTAAGACAAGGCTGCTGCCTATCGCCAACCCTATTCAATATATATGGAGAAAGTCTAATGCAAGAAGCTTTAGAAGGCACAGGAGATTTCAAAATTGGAGGAAGGATTATAAGAACAGTAAAATACGCAGATGAACAAGTACTTCTAGCAAGAAAGGAAGAGGAACTCCAGAAAATGATAAATAGACTAGTGATAACAGGTAAAAAATACGGTATGGAAATAAACACAGAAAAATCCAAGGTCATTCGAATATCAGGCAAAAAAGATAATCTCAACATACGTATTAAGGGAAAGTCTTTAGAACAATTTCAGACAATAAATACATTGGAAGCATCCTAATAAAAGAAGCAAAATTTTCGGATGATATTAGGACTAGAAGGTAAAGCAAAAGCGGCTTTCAGAAGAAAGGAACACCTACTTCCGAGGAATATAAGAGAAGATATCCGCAAAAAGTTCATTCAATTATATATATATATATATATATATATATATATATATATATATATATATATATATATATATATATATATATATAACAGCTTACGGAAAAGGAAAGGTAAAATGGATATATGGATGGCAACAAGGAGTTGGGATGAGGAAACCCAGTGAACACTCACCAATCGGACGACTTCAGGTAGCTGTAGCTGATGTAGGAATAACTCCGAAAGCTTCTACGTTTGTGATGTTTCTGTGCCCCGGAGTCTCGCCAACCTGAAGTCGTCCGATTGGTGAGTGTTCACTGGGTTTTCTCATCCCAACACCTTGTTGCCATATATATATATATATATATATATATATATATATATATATATATATATATATATATATATAATATATATATTCCTTTTGTCCCACCACCAAATTTGATCATTTTCGCCTCCTTGCCGACGTCCAGTCCTTTGCCCGCACACTACGTCTAAAAACCAACCCTCCCAAAGAAGACTCTCTCACCTCTGCCAACCCAAAACTCCCTCTCGGCCTTCCACCTACCTTTTCCATCTTCAAACCTCCTTCCCAATACATTCCACCCACCCTTCTTTCCCTAAACCCGGTCGAACAATACCTCAATTGTATCCTTTCCAGAGTATCCCAACCCAACTTTTCCGATCTTATCGACCATACAGATAATCTTACCAGACGTGAAAGGCATTCCATTTCTTCACTCAAACATAGTGACCATATCATCATCCTCCCTGCCGACAAGGGCACCACCACGGTTGTGATGGATCGCGCCAAATACAACGAGGAAGCCGAGCGCCAACTTTCTGACGAAACCTTTTACCATCACCTTACTTCCTACCCCACAGACCGCCACTCCTACAAAATTTCGTCCTATCTTCATTCCTTAGGAAAACAGGAAGGCCATCCCGATTCCACCAATGCTCTAATGATCCCCAACAAACCCCGCACACCCACATTCTACCTTCTCCCTAAAATCCATAAACCCAACATCCCCGGTCGCCCCATTGTTGCCAGCTTTAATTCCCCTACAGAGCGCATCTCCGCCTTCGTTGACTCCCGCCTACAACCTCTCATTCGTCAATTCATTTCCTTCATCCAAGACACTCACCACTTTCTCAAACGCCTCAAACACCTCCCCTTTCCTCTCCCACCCAATGCAATTTTGGTCACTATCGATGTCTGTTCCCTTTACACAAACATCCCCCACAATGATGGACTCTCTGCCCTTAGTAAACTCCTGGACTCAAGACCACCTGACGCAAGACCGTCCTCCCATTTCTTATTTGACTTGGCAGTAATGGTGCTAAAAATGAACAACTTCTCCTTCGATGGGCGTCACTACCTTCAAATTAGAGGCACTACGTTGTACATCCGTATGACGCCTTCATACGCAAATTGTTACTTGGGAGAATGGGGACGACTCTTCCTCAACGTACCACTCAGACCACTTTTGTGGCTGAGATATATCGACGATGTCTTCCTCATTTGGACGCATGGACCTGACTCTTTTATTTCCTTTCTCTCGCACCTCTCCTCCCATCCTTCACTCTCTTTCACCCACCAACCCTCTACCTCCCACATCATATTCCTGGAAGTAGATCGTTACCTTCAAGACAGCAAAATTCGCACCTGTGTCCATATCAAACCCACCAACAGCCTCCAATACCTCCACTTTGATAGCTGCCATCCCCTTCATACCGAAACCTCTATCCCCTATGCCCTTGCTCGACGAGGATGGAGGCTTTGTTCTGATAGAGCATCCCTTCTACAGTACTACTCTGTCCTCGAGGACGCTCTTCTCAAACGTGGCTACCCTCCAGTCTTCGTCCGCGAACAGATCCATAGGGCGATTGGGAAATATCTTGTGGATGAAGGAACTTCCCACTTCTACCACGCCTCTTGCCATAGGGTCTCACCCCTGCGGCAAACCTCGCTGCCTCACTTGCCTTATCCACCTACCTCATCTTTTTTCTCGAGTCCCTCCACCAATATCACCTACCCCATCACCTCTAGAAGCAACTGCACCACCCGTAACGTCATTTACCTCCTTACCTGCACTCTTTGTCCCGCGTTTTACGCAGGCCTCATCAGCAATCCGTTAAATATCCGCATCCACCCTTCCTACTCCCCGCCTCCTCCGATCATCAACCTCCCCACATCACCCTGTCATTCCCCGCCCAGTGTGTCACTCTCAGTTACTCTATCGCTGAAGAAGGGCATAGACCCGATAAGCTTGCGTGTTTTTTGTTTTTTTGTGTTCGTGTCTTTAACGTGCCTCTTCGACGCCACCAGCAGCCTGCCAACTTAGTCCCCGACTTGGTAAGTGTCCGCTGGGCTTCCTTCAACACCTTGTTGCCACCCTCCTCACTACCTTTTCATTTCCTTAAGTATGTGTATATATATATATATATATAGTACAAAGCTATAATAGAATATTTTGACAAGACCAGCCAAACAGGGGTACCACAATTACAAATTAATCTCTTTCAGTAATTATGTATTACTAAGGAATTGGCTGGACGGATTTCAAATAAATTTTATGTATAATATTTGTACAAAATATCATACTGAAATAAAGATTTTTAAAGCGGGTTAAAGAGCAGGGCTACCACAGTGAAAAGTAAAATAATATTTTCTTTACACGTATTTCTAGAAATTTCTAGACCGCATGGATTTTAACCAAATATGGTATACTAGTTGAATTTATCCGGAGTTTCTCGGGTTTTTAAATCAAAACAAAACATATTGAGGAAGATTTGAGAATAAAACCAACTAATGAAACCTGGTTAATTTTTATTGTAGTGCTTAATGGTATGCAATATTTCTTATCTTCCCATCTTTTGCCCAAATAAATAAATTTTTCCTGCATCCTTTATCGACAAATTTGGAAACTGTATCTTTAATCAAATAATCATAATAAACAATCAACGGTATCACTTTTAATATATAGTTATTTCAGTCACATTAAGTTCCAGTGGAAGAAACTGCATGATACCATGTGGTCATTAATCTCAATAACATTAAAACTTGGGCAGGAATTGCAAGCTCTAGGGATGCAACCGGTGTAAAGACATTTTAAGATATATTCAAATGTAGTTTACCCATACGTTATCCCATGCAATGCCTAATTTTGTGGGTGTAATTTGTATGTATTATAATCTAATGAGTATAATTGACTTAATAGATGCATACAAGCGTTCAGTTGAAAGGAAAGCAAAACGTACATATAGATGTACAAGGGAGGAAGAGTTAACGATTATAAATGTTAATTTAAATTAATTTACTAAAGAATTGTTATAGAAGTTTTCTTATTTTTCATTCTGAGATATCTTTCATTTTACTCATTTTCAATGTTAACGAAAAACACATTTTACTGACTACCAAGTATAGAGAATAGGTGCAATACATAAGAAGTTTTTAGAGGACCGAGGTGCTTAAAGTCGCAGATTAAAACTGTCTTCCGCTTACTTTTTGAAATAATTATCCAGATTTATATTTTTTTGGCGATTGTCCTTCTTTGAATAACCTTTGTGTTTCTTTCTTTCCTACTTTAGTTTATATTAGGTATATATGATTTATTTTAGTTAATATTATGTATTGTTTATAATGGTGGTCAATTAGATTGATAATCCAAAAATACACTCATTCCCATGTTATTAAATGGGAAAAATTAAAAGAGAAAACATTTAAAAATAAAAAATGTAGTTCAAATCGCTTTAAAAACCTTCCCATTTTGCTTAACTTTTTTTGCGGTTGAAATGGCACCGGCATCGTGCCTCTACGTTCTGTAGTTGTTGTGTTATATATGCATAAATAAACAAATTCTTAAAAATATTTATGGTAGAGATATAATTAACATATAAATATCAATAAATAACTAAAATGGCATATTTAAACCGGGTCGAGTAAACAGGGCTACCACAATATTAAGGTTAAAATTTTTCTGTAACTATGAATTTGGAAGGTAATGGCTGAATCGATTTAGTGTAGTGTAAGTTAGTTTTGGGTAAAGGGATAATCGATGCGTTCGTAGAAAATAAGAATCACGATAGATTATGTAATGATAGAATATACTCCGAGCGTGAGGGAAATGTACGTAATACGAGAGATAAGGAGGAAGTTCATAGTAACATGCGGCACCAATTTCGCGATAGGTCATTGATAGAATGTTCCATAAAGGGTGTGACTGGTCGCAATTCCAATTTTGATGCGATGCCAAACAGTGGTGGGAGTGATTGTGATGGGAGCGCATGCAGTTTTAGAGTGGAAGAGAAAGTCAAGGGTGAGATTAATATTCGCAGTGATAGTGAAAAATTAAACGTCGTCGTACTAAATTGACGCAGCATCCGTAGGAAAATTGCTGAGTTTGAGCATAGTATTCGCTGTCTGAATGCCGACGTCGTGATAGGCACAGAAAGTTGGTTAACTGATGAGATTCAGAGTCAGGATATATATATATACATCGAGAGTGTATGGTGCCGCATAGGTAAAGAAGGCTCCAAAAAGGTAAGTAATTTATTGTTAGATGATTGTCAACACGGCTTCAGGTAAGATAGGTCTTCTGATACTCAGCTTGGTCTTTTTGTGAATTATATACTGAGAAACGTAGAAAATAACAGGCAGGTCGATGTCATCTTCTCAGATTTTAGGAAATCCTCTGATACGGTACCTCACAGGAAGTTAATAACTAAATTAGAAACCTTAGACGTTAATTCCAAAATTGTTAGTTGGATCGGTGAATTTTTAAATCATAGGAAGCAGAAGGTTGTAATAGATGGGAAGTCCTCGAACATAGTGGAGATTGTCTCAGGCGTTCCACAGGGTAGTTATTATTTCTAATTTATATAAATGATATTAGCTCAGTAGTCAGAAGTACATAAGATAAGGCTTTTTGCGGACGACACGGTCATTTATAGAGAAATAAGCAATCTCGAATACCATCAGTATCTCCAAAATGATCTAGAACCTATTTCTGCATGGTGTAAGGTATGGCAGTTAAAGATCAACCAAAAGAAAAGCTGTATCTTCAATTTCTGGAGAACCAAGAATATCTCGTAGGATGTTAATTATTCGTTGGACGAAGTAGAGATTCCAGTTTCAGACTCGATTAAATATCTCGGAGTCACGATCCATCGTGATCTCTCGTGGGACACCCATATTCGCCGATTAGTTCGAAATAGCTCCGAAAATGTGAAAGAATTATTATTTATCATTGGTTCGACCGCAGGTCGAATATGCATCAGCTGTGTGGGTTCCCTACGAAAAGGAACTCACTAATGAAATAGAAAAGGTTCAGCGCAGGGCAGCTAGATTTGTAAAGAAAAATTACGATAGTAAACAAAGCCTAACAACATTAATAGAAAATCTGAAATGGACATCGTTAGAGGAACGTAGGCTGCTTGCTAGATTTGAACTACTACAAAAATTTATGTTGGAGGGAATAGTGAATGAGGTAGCAGGACTTATCAGAAGCCCGACGTATATCGGAAGGCAGGGCAGCGAGGATAAGATTCGCGAGATCGATTATAGAACGGAGCGATATAGAGGATCGTTTTTCCCTAGGACGATAAGAGAACACAATAGGAAAAGATAACATAGGAAAACGAGGGACCTTTGGTGCACTGCACCCTCTGCCATCCTCCAAAATGTGATTTGCAGGGTATCATGTAGATATAGCTGTAGAAAAGAAATTTCTTTTGTAGGGCGAGTATAGAATGGCACAACGAAATCAACATGTTTAAAACGAATCTAAAAAGCAGGGCTACCACATTATAAGAAAAATAATTTTCTGATTTTAAAGTATACGATTATATTATGGTGAATTTGAGAAAAATAAATTCTGTACCACGAGAGACCCGTGCACATACCTACTTGTTATAGCTTTTCGCCATGGCTTAAATGCACAATATATTACCTTCGTGATGTCCGTCCGACCCCTCTCTACGCATATATCACGGAAGACTTAGCTTAACCGATTTCAACCACATTTGGGACATAGAATACTCATATAAATAAATGACTGAATGACATTTTTGGACCGGATAGACTTAGCAGGGGTGCCACAATTGCAAAATATAACTTTTCGGTTATTATGAATTTGGAAGGAATTGGCCAAACGGACTTCAACAAAAATTTGTGTATAAGATTTGTACAACATACCATTATGAAATCAAGATGTTTAAAGCGGAGATAAAGAGCAGGGCTACCTCAGTAAAAAGAAATCATATTTCTTTAAAAGTATTCCTGTAGAACCGATCGCATTGATTTGAATCAAGATGGCATATTTCAACCGGGTCCACTAAAAATTACTTCCACAATATCAAGATTATGATTTTTCTATAACTATGAAATATTGGAAAAGCACTTCTGTACAAGGAGAAAGCCGCGCACATCCATCCCTACTCGTTCGCCTAACCCGTTCACCTCCGTCTCGCACAAGCAGAAGCACGTCTCTTTTCCCTATCTTACCATTTTCTCTTTCCCTCCTATCCCACTCCTCACCTCCCTTTATCCCTTCTCCCTCTTTATTTTCAACCGCAGTTCCTTTAGGACTTAACTCGCTCTCTCAACGTGTTGGTGTGTTTTGACCTCTCTCTCGCACCCACTTTTCATCCACCGCTACCACACTTCTCATCCACCATCATCTCACTTCTCATCCACCGCCACCACACTTCTCATCCACCATCATCTCACTTCTCATCCACCGCCACCACACTTCTCATCCACCATCACCTCACTTCTCATCCACCGCCACCCCATTTCTCATTCACCGCCACCCCACTTCTCATCGACCGCCACCCCACTGCTCATCCTTCCCCACTCCACTTCTCATCCTTCCACATCCCACTTCTCATCCACCGCCACCCCACTGCTCATCCTCCCCAACAAACTTCTCATCCACCGCCACCACACTTATCCACCGCCAGCACAGTTCTCATCCACCCCCACCCCATTTCTCATCCACCCCCACCCCATTTCTCATCCACCGCAACCACACTTCTCATGCACCCCCAACCTACTTCTCATCCTTTCCTAATCAACTTCTTATCCACCGCCACCCAACATCTCATCCACCCCACCCCACATCCCATCCTCCCCACCCAACTTCTCATCCACCCCCACCCCACATCCCATCCTCCCCACCCAACTTCTCATCCACCGCTACCACACATCTCATCCACCGCCACCACACTTATCCACCACCACCACAGTTCTCATCCACCACCACCCCACTTCTCATCCACCCCACCCCACTTCTCATCCTTCCCTACCCAAATTCACATCCTTCCCCACCAAACTTCTCATCCACCGCTACCACCCTTCTCATTGACCGCCACCACACTTCTCATCCTTGCCCACCCAACTTCTCATCCACCGCTACCACACTTCTCATCCACCATCATCTCACTTCTCATCCACCGCCACCCCATTTCTCATCCACCGCCACCCCACTTCTCATCGACCGCCACCCCACTTCTCATCCTTCTCCACCCCACTTCTCATCCTTCCTCATCCCACTTTTCATCCATTGCCACCCCACTTCTCATCCTCCCGACCAAACTTCTCCCCTCGTTTTACGCTAACATTATTTCCTCCCTACGGTCAATCTTAATTACATCTCTCCTCCTTTTTTTCTGCTCCTTGTCCTCTTCAACTCTGCCTCAAATAATTCACCCCCTCTCAAATATGGCCGTAAAGAGCGACGCCCACTGTGGTTATCCCGCTGCGCTTCGTTCTGCAGTACTTTTCTAGACAAACTGCCTTGACCTTCGATGGAATGCTTTGATGTTGTCTATTTGGAAGGCCAAGGAAATTATTTCGGCGGTTTTATTGGGGTGGCGCTGTAGGAGAAAACAAAAATTACCAAAAAAAATTCCATATTAAAATTTGTAAATGATATTTTTGAAGGAATGAAGTTTGGTATATTTCCCTAAACTCAGCATAGAGTGAGCGAAGTTTAATTAATTATTTTTTGCTATCATCGGTCATGAAAAACGGAATTTTGCAACTTCACGTAAAAATCAGAAACGAATAACCATTACAGAGCTGAAGATACGTGCGACTATGTGTATAACTGCAAATTATTCCTCGAGTGAGCAATGCTCGACGATTTCGTAAGTATTTTCGGAAAGATGAAACATGATGGCAGTTTTTGATGGAGAGATGAGTCATAGAAATATTTCCAAGGCGTAACAGAGAATATAAATCGATGAAAGCATCATTTTTTAAGCTCAACTTAAATGCAAGAATATCTGAGCATATCGTACGTGTAGTGAATGATGCAATTTGTCACTGGAAAGAAATTCTCAAGTAGAAAAGCACTACGCTGCTTTGTGCTCATAGGAGACTTTAGATGAATGAACTCGCGATATAAAAAAATATCATTAGACAAACAGAAAAAGAACACGTTGCCTTTAAGGAAAATAGTTACTCTGATACGATTTTTAATTTAGAAGCAAACACACTCGCATCAGTTATTTTAGTAATAATACAGATGGTTCTGACAAAAAAAACGAATTGCTACTCTTGCATATCAGGTAAGTATTGATTTAGTTAATTAAGAATAAAACACGCAAAGCGAAAGTGTTTAGTTTCAAGCATATTTGGAAATTTCTCATATACGATCAAGAAAAATCTTAACTTACACGTTAGAGAGCCAACATTATTCTCTATCATTATGTTCGTTTTAATTTCACATTCTGGAATAAATTTTCTGATTTTCATCAAATAGAACCTATTTTTAAAGGATGACAAAGCATTGATTCTTATAACTATAAAAAAATAGATGAATTATTCCAAACGGTTTTTCCCAATTTCCGTGAGAGTACCTTTTGCGTGTCTTCCTCGGAGAGATACCAGAACATTCATCACGCGGCTCATGATTCTCGAATTACACACAGGGGGCGGTGCAGGAGAGTCGAAGATCATATTAGTGCAACGATTTAAATGAATAGCAAGAGCGTATAGTATAATTGGAGAGAGAGAGTTAGTTCAGAGTAACGGCGATGGCCAATCGGGGCGTGGCAAAGACACGTTCTCTCGTTCGGTTCTTCGTCGAAGCCGCACCGCCGCCGCAGCCAACGAAAAACAACGCCCACCTCCGCCCCGCCCCTCGGGGCGCCCTCCCCCCGCCTCCGCACCAAACCAACAGTGAATTATGCGTAATAGTCTTAAGCAGACAACCAGGCATGTTTACAGCCCCTCTTTTAATTACCGAGTGTCATCGTCTTGAAATAATGAGGGAGATGGAGGAGGCTGGGAATTGAGGAGGAGTGTAGGGGGAGGAACCCTCCCCCCGCACACACACACACCTCCCCCTCCGAGCACCCCTTATTCCCCTACATCGCCTTCCCATACCCTTCCCAAAATATCGCCTCTCGCACGGACATAACCTCGCGTTCGCCCTCCAACAAATCGCTCACCACTAATTCCATTTTAATAACTTTTCTTCTTTTTTAAGATATTGCCTCATGTCCTCTCTCACATATTTCATCGAGAACTGTCATTTTCTCTTCCCTTTTCCATATCTCCGGTTCATATTCATCTTCCCTCTTCCTTTTCGCCTCTTAACACATTATTTGTTATACCGCAAATTCATCCGATTTCGGCGAATGTGTCCAATTCAACCAGATTACGTGGCAATCCATTTCCATATAGATTTATTATTTGCGCATAAACATCGATGTCTAACAATTTTCCAGAAATATTACTATAGAAAATGTTACTGCGTTCTCATACCTTCAGCTCCCACCGCATTTGTTTGCATTATTTCTATCCAAACAATACAGACGGAATCGTAATTTACTTATCGAGTACTCATTATTTGATCAAAATTAAAATTCAATAAATCATTGGTGAATTGATATTTTAAATTGGAGGATAGTTGAATCACTTGCTCTAATAATATTAATATATTCCGTTTTTTAATGCAATGGAGTATATTGATTGAGGCTGACTCATGGTAAAAATTTATTTGGATTTACAACTATTAAACTCCAATATTTCAGCACAAAACGTATGAGGCTATGAAATAAGAAGGGAATAAAATTTTAATTTGAAGAAATGTTTGTAAATTTTCAGTCCTAAAACTTACGCAGTGTACTACATTAATTCACTGTGCTACTTCTACGCTATGAACATCGGATTTTTGACTTTCGGCAATATTTATCGCCCTCTTCAAGAATTACTCTTTCGATGAAAATAAGGAATAAAATTATAAGAAAGAGTTGGATTAAACCAAAAGTCAAATTTTATTAACAAGTAAGAATATAAATTCACTTTAAGCAATATTGGTCAAATTAAGGTGATTACTACAACTCCCAATATAAAATCAAACGCTAATACTATACATATAGGTAGTACAGGTTTAGGAAATATTTAATGGTTGGGAATAATCCTGTTATCTCAATTTAAAGTAATTTCTTGAACTTAAGAAAAAATCGTTTATCATGGTTCACGTACATGTGTGGAGGTTCCGTAGTTTTGCCGTCAGAGCTCTCCGGCTTATTTTGTTCATAGTTAATTCTAACGCTGAAATAAAATAACATGGAATAGCCAAAGTGTATTTAAAGGAGTACCGGAACAAATAAAGGACTGATTTATGAACGTTTTTAGTTTGTTTCAGTTTTCCAAAACCGGTCTTTTAAAAGAGGAGTCACTTAATGTCTCGACAAGGAATTGCACATCATTAAAGCTTCGTCAGTTGAATCGATAATGAAATTACCTGCGCAGAACTTTTTAGCAGTTAATAATCTTCATGTTGGATTATTTTTGTGCTGCTCTGGTTGTTTGAATTACGACCTTATTGGTTTCCCTACAGCGTGTTCTCTGTTTTCAGCTGCCCTCATACGACCTTTCACTTGTCATCAAAAAGTGAATGGAGCAATTATATTTCGTTTCACCTTAAATTAAGACTGAAGTCACTGATCAAATATTTGTATGAATTTTTGGGGGTTGAATATAATTTTTTCTTTAAATTTCAAATACTCACGCAATGGAATGTCGGAGGTAATTTCATTTTTTAAATTTCTTTTAATAAAATAAAACAAATTTCTACATTGATTTCTGATAATTTCGATTTTCGTAACATTATTATGCATATTAATACCAAGTCTTATATATAAAATGTCCCAATTTCTTGAGCCGTATTTTTGCTGAAAAATAAATAATTCCGAAGGAATGATAGTTCAGTTGATATGTGCGAAACTCATGAGGCGCATGTCTCATAATATGATTATGATGACCCAGCTCTCTTCTCATTGAATGGGAGCTGAGTACTATCCATGACAAACCTCGAGTTTTGCCTCATCGTTGTTGGTCATTGCAGAAGCATGTCATACGGTTCGAGAGAATTCTGTCAATCTCGAGTTTTAATCACTAAACCGAGGAAAGCATCTCTTCTCACTCTTTGATTAGAAAAACATTTTTGTACCTTTTGGAAATATTGAATAGCAGAAAAAACTGTTAGCAGAAATATAAACGTGCGTGTATATATATGTATATATATATACATATATATATATATATATATATATATATATATATATATATGTATGTATATATATATGCACAGAGACGTATGAATGTACATACAGTCACACATGTCGAATAAACACCTGTATATATTCATAAGCCCTTTGCGGCGTGTATCACCTTTTCTGCCATCGCCATTCATAAATCCCAAAGCAGAAGCATAAGAGAGGAATGGTATGCATCACACCGTGGGGACAAAGGTTCGATCTCCTGAAAGTGGTAGCAGTATCACGGAGACAAGAAGGCAGTAGTAAATGAAATACACTCGGCTCCCGGTGTGTGTGTGTGTGTGTGTGTGCCGTGTAGAACTATACATTTGATTCCCTCCTCGCCTCCGCTAACTCGCCCCTTCTGGCCTTGGAGGAGGAAAATGCCGCTCTGCCGCCCCCGCGCCTCCTCCAACCCTCCTCCTCCCTTTCACTTCCCCGTATAAACTTTTCCTCTTTCTTCCTTCGCAATCCGTTCTCCCCCACCCCCTCGGCGAAACACACCCCAAGAGAGAGAGAAGGAGATTCCCCGATTCGCTTTTCCTCTGCTCCCCCCTTCCCCCACCCCACTAGAGATGAAATACTGCTCGAGGGAGAGCGAGACCAGAAAGTCCTTCCTCTCACTCTCCCATTCTTCCTCCTTCCCTCCTATCTCTTCTCCTGCCCCGTCTTCATGGAAACCGAATAATAAAGCACACCCCCATCTCGGGCCATAGCGAGGGAAGGAATAGAACGTGCTGGTGTGCGTAGGAAGTTGGAAAGAGCGGAGGAGGGCGGCGAAAGACGGAGGAGGAGGAGAGAGAGAGGGGGGAGGGGGCAAGATGGAGAGCTGGGAAGTGATGTAGGAGAGATGAGTGCAAAGGCAGAAAATGTTTTTATTCCTACTTATGAAGAAGAATCGATTGTGAATTTAGGTATTATAATGCCCTTTTATCCAAAATTTCGTAGCGCAGTGTCTGAGACGCGTATTTTAGTTATAAACTATTAATAGAAACAATCGATAAAAGGAATAGAATAGAATGGAGATGATGGCGAAGAGTTAAAATTCAATTTTGCTTTTCGGTTAGCTTTAATTAGCGATTGCTTCGATGAAACTAATTACAAAGTATCTAATTCTTTTGGAGAAATTCTCCTGAAGATTCATTTTTTACGATCATGTTCACTGATTTACTCGGAACAAATAACAGAATTCTTATGATAGCCCTCTAAGTAAAACATCTCAGAAAGGAAACCCAAATGCAATTAGGATTCCTACCTTGGAGGTTTCGGAACGAAAGGACGGGGATCTTGCTGAATGAACGCGATTCTAAGAGGTACAGACGTGTGGCATCGCCCCAAAGGCACGCCATTGGAGGCGCAGTGGTCTAAGAGAGGGGCAATTTGGAAACGAGAGTTAACGAGTGTCATGAGTTCGTTGAAAGTGAAAGTAGCAGACGATACGGAAGAGGGTGGCTGAGGAGCGAACGAGGGGGCGTGGTGGAGGTGGCCAAGAGGGGCAGGAGAGGTGGCAGCGATGGGGGGCGAGAGGGTGGCTGAGGGGCGAACGAGGGGGCGTAGTGGAGGAGGCCAAGAGGGGCAGGAGAGGTGGCAGCGATGGGGGGCGAGAGGGTGGCAGAGGGAATCCCACGATTCGTATGAAGTGAATGCTACCGAAGAACACGAGATACACTGCAAGCGATTCGCTCAGTGTTATTTAAAAAAAACGTCGGTTAAGTCCGAGCGACGCATAGTCCTATCCTCTTACGAATATTTATTTGCTTAGCATATTGTCGTTTAAACAAAAATCTTATTTTTCCCGAATCTCCAGTCGTACATATAAATATGCGCCGAAGTTAGTATTTCCACCTGCGTTTACATACCAAGCGAGAATCGTTTTGAATACACTGTTTAGCCAATATTTATTCCTTCCCATGTATTTACTCTCTCTCGCTCCGTTTCAGCCCCCTGCTTCGCATATATTTTGCAGTTTCTGTAGCAGAAAAGGAGTGATCTCATGTCAGCCAGTTTCTCTTTCTCCCACCTCTCTCTCTCTCTCTCTCGCTCACTCTCTCTCTTTCTCTCTCTCGTTCACTCTCTCTCGCTCACTCTCTCTCGCTCACTCTCTCTCGCTCACTCTCTCTCTCTCTTCCCCACCCTCTCCTTCCTCTCTGTTTCTCTCTTGTACCTCCCCCTCTATACGCCGCTTCCTTTTTTCCTCAGTTTTCTCTTTTTGCCGCTGCATTCGATTTATTCCTATATATCTCTCTCTCGTATTTGCGCCGTCTAAGAGTTCGCATGTCTCGCTGGCTGGTTTTCTGGAAAAACAATCGACGGAGAGAAGTTAAGAAGGAGACGCATAGAGAGTGGAGGGGGGCAGAGGGAGGAGGAGGTGGAGGCAGGAAGAGGAGGAGGCAGGAGACGCATAGAGAGTGGAGGGGGGCAGAGGGAGGAGGAGGTGGAGGCAGGAAGAGGAGGAGGCAGGAGACGCATAGAGAGTGGAGGGGGGCAGAGGGAGGAGGAGGTGGAGGCAGGAAGAGGAGGAGGCAGGAGACGTAGAGAGAGTGGACGGGGGGGAGGGAGGGAAACGCATTCAGACGGATTATTTTTCGCAGCCGACTGCGTGTGGCGAGGCATTGGGATGTCGCCGCCCTAACGCTCTCTCTCATCTCCCCGCATTCCCTCCAATCCGCTTTGCTCTCTTTGTACACGACCAACCCTCCCTCCCTCTCCTCACCATGCCCTCCTCCCCTCCCCCTCCCTCTCCTCACCCCCCCTCCCCTCCAACCCCCGTCGCCATACTCGCACTATCTACTTACGGACGACGTGCATCCCAGAGGTCCCATCCTCCCACGCACTTCTCCATTCTCGTTTATGCGCGGCTTTTGTTTTATGGCTTTACGCTTGAAAGCGTCCCAAACCTGTGAGAAACATGAGGTAGCCGAGCCAGTAGCGAATGGTTGGTGCAGAGGAAGTGTGGTGAGCAGAAATCTGGGAGGGGGAGGGTAGAGGGAGAACCGGATAATGGATAGGTGTTTTAAAAGATAAACGTTCGATTTGTGAGAAATTAAAATAATAAATTACCTTCGTCAAGTTTTAAATTTTTTATATAAATATCACAGAGAAATGTTAATTTTAAATATTTTCTCGCCGAGTATAAAAATCCGAAAGAAAAGCACATAAGAAGCGATTGTGATAAATATAGGAAAACTCTATATTGATGCCAAGGGACCTTTTAAAAAATATGTACTTATCGTAAAATTTTAAGAAACGATATTTTTAACGTTTTGTAAAAAGAATAATAACAGTTATATGAAGTTTAGAAGCTTTTGTTTTCGAATTTCTGTTGGTTGACCGATTCAAAGTCTATGCGCAAGGTCAGGAAAGTTTTTCTATCCTATGATTGCGATTAAGTTAATGTTAATCTCTCCCCCTTTTGTTAAAATAGCAGTCAGTGCTCATATTAGTATCTTGTGATTTTGCGAAAGTCAGAGGGTGGAGTCGTAGTACCTCATCTAGTGTTACCTTGGATATTTCAGGATAAGAAAAGCAGTCATTATTTTTGGTTAGATTTTAAATGTGTGGATTTAAAGGTGGAGTTATGATGGGTGAAATTCCTATAGATCTGTAACGAGTGTGTAAACCAGGTGTGCATATCATCAAGAAAGTCCCTGTTTTGATTCGTAATTTATTGATTATTGTTTCCAATTTAGGTTTTAAAATAGATTATTGGAAATTTTTCAGTGAGTAGGGCTACTTGACAGTCGAGTAGTGCATCTGGTTTACTAAGTCGCTTTCTATCTGCATGTGAGCTCCACAGTTCTTCATTTGCCAAGGTTTGTATGTTTACGCTCTGATTGTTAGCGCTTATTTCTAAAAAAGCGCTCATGCAATCGGTTTGTCTGTCCGTCCGCCTGTACGGACAATATCTCTAGGGTCCTGAAATTTGGAGAAGCCAAATTTTCAACATAGGTTGATCTATACAAATGATGGTCATGAAAAGCGATTGGTGGATCTACGATCAGCGGCTAAGGAGTAATCGAAAAAATCGCTAAAACGTGCATGCTGCTACAAATGTAGGAAACCGCCATTAAATCGCGTCTGCGACTCATTACTTCGATGAAAAGATAGCAGTCGGTGAATAAAGCGTCTTGTGTAATTTGCTCTGCAATTCTTCTCTCAATTGTTAATATATTTTAGGTTTGAAAAAAATTCGATGGACGCTGAAATTTTAGCGTTGCAAGCATTCTAAGGAAAGGTATCGCTAATATTTATGCGAGGATGATGCCTGACATTCGGTATTTAACGTAAAGATTTTCTATGAATAAAATTGATAATTCTTCGAGAGGACATTTTTTTGGGATAGCGCATTATGATTTATCCATTGTATAGAGATTTATTTTTAAGAATAACCAGGTAGGACTGCAGTGTTTCCAATACAGACGGCGAACTGTTTATGAATATGGCAAATATCGTATCCAAATCAGTATATTACAGAGAGAGGCAATAGGAGCTTATGTCTTGACTTCCTTTTAGCTTTATTAGCGGAGAGTATGATCAATGATTAAAAAAACCCACCGATCTTGCTATGTGATTTAGGGTAATACAATCGCAGTGATATAGTAAAACCTAATTCATGTTGAATAATTATTAGAATTTTATGGAATTGGATCTAGTCGTCAAATAAATGCTCCCTTGGTTACAAAAGTGTAAAGAGATATATCAAAACTTTCAGTATGCTCGTTAATTAAGTTTATTTAAAAATTTTAGATTTTGCGAAGAAGAAATCCGAAAATAAAAAAGAATGAACGAACATCGACGGTTATCCAATTCAGTCGACCGGGCGACCTCCATCCGTAGTGCGGGGCATCCCTGCGTGCACAATCGCTAAGCAACGCACCTCTCGTCTTCCAGGGAGACACGGCTGCGTCCGCACCTCGAACCCTTCTCTTAAAGAGCCTTCCTCTCCCACCCACTGAGACCCGTCCTGTGAGAACCTCCTCCACACCTCCGAACATTATCCCTCCCCAACCCCCTTTTCCCCTCCCCAACTCCATTCCTCCCTCTTCCGCCTCCTCTCCCCCCTCCCAACTCCATTTCCCCCTCTCCAACCCCCCTCTCCCACCTAAGCATCTTCCGCGACTCGCCCTTTTATACCACCCGACAGCGAGATGGAGAAGTGAGAGAGAGAATCCACGCTTCATCGACGGATTACAACCTAATAAATCAATGAGGATAGGGCTTCTCTCTGATGCGAGGTCGGCCCCCCGGAAGGCGTGCCGATTGTGTGAAATGGGACGGTTGTGTGATAGGAGAGGAGAGATAGGAGATGAGTTTCGGGAAGGAGTGGGAGTGTGAAAGATGGCCGAGGAGTGGGGATTCGAGGGTTCAAAGGGTCAGCGGCGGAATGGAAAGCGATGCGCGCAACGTTTTCGTTACCAATGGTTATCGACCACCCGGTGATAATGTCCCGAGCTCGAATCCTGGCGAGGGCGTGAACTTGAGCATTTGACCTCGCAGTTCCTCAAAAAAACGTAAAATATCCTATTACAGATGAAGAGATATGTTTATATGGGGAAGAAAAGAAAGTAATAACAGGTAACATAGGAGATGAGATATGGTAGTGGAGAGGGAGGTAAAGAGGAGAGAGAATATATTTGGAGAAATGTAAAACTGAGAGAGGAGAGGAATAATTAGGAAAGAAAAGGGAGAGCGGGAGAGGAGTAGAAGGATGGTAGGAAGACAGGAGGGAGATGAATGAAGATGTGGGGAGAATGAGAAAGAGTGAAGATTGGGAAAGGCGCATGAGAGGGAGAAGGGAAAACAAGGGCGATTATATAAAGGGTGTTGTTATAGAGGAAGGGAAAGAGAGAAAGAAAGTGGGGAGAGAGTTGGTGATAGAGATGAGAAGATATGGAAAGAAAGCTAGAGAGAGAGGTGAGATGTAGCTGGTATGAGATAATATCGATTTGTCTGTTTTAGTCGTTCTGTAATTGCAGTTGTATTTTTTTTCTAATCAGTTTCGACGATTTTTCTCGCTTCAATATTTAATTTACAATGGTTAAAAATGTTCAAAATTCTATAAATTCTGATTCTGATTTGTATCCAATAGATGATTAACGTTGGCTCCTTGTAAAAACAGTTTAATGGATCAAGTGGGCATTTCAGTTACAAACAAGATGATTCTAACAGAACTTATGATGCCTACTTTCCATTTAATCATTTATTTAATACTTATATTTGCTTTAATAGCTTTAAAGTCATCGCGGATATGTAGCTCTTTGTGTTCCCAAATTTCATAATTTAGCGTTATAAAATACTACAAATACATTCGAACGAAATATTAAATTGATCACGCGTATTTGTGTAATAGAATTTACCGAATCTGAGTTCAACAATTGTTGTTGCTATGGCAGCACTCTCGTAATGAGGGATAAAAACTGCAAAATCGCCAGTATTTACGCGAAATTCTAAGAAACACAATCGATAATCAAAATTCTACGAGAGAAATTAGAACCTCCATTCCTTTCCTCAAAGAATAGTCCGAAACTCGCTCCGATATTACAATTCTAAGATATTTTAATGTGCAAGAGAAAATAACCCTGCACGATGGGTTTCATATCTCCCATGTAAATCAAATGGGAAGGCTAGTTCCTGGAATCGAACCCGGGACTTTCAATCTTACAGTTAGCAACAAAAACTATCCTCGGGATCTCGGCCCATGTAGCAAGAGATTTCCACCAAGTTTCATGAAAATCGGTCTATTGGATCAACAGTTAATAGGGGGGACGGACAAACAGACAGTCAGACAGACGGACAGACAGACACAGCGACAAAACTATAAGCCAATTTCTATTGTGGAAAGTAGGTTAAAAACGTCATCTGCGGCAATTAAATCGTTATATCAAACGATCGGTGAATTACCACTGAAGGCAGCTACGTTTTAGCTAAAAATGTTTTACGGGCTAGTTTATATGGACACATAAGTGTCATTGGTTTCAAGTTTTAATTATATGCACGACGAAAGCGGTGGAATCTTTCTCTCGTTTTTTTATTTTTGTGAATTTAAACTATTCAAATTGAAATTTTAATTCCAAAGACAAACTATTCTACATAGATTGTCATGGAATTTGGAGAGAGAGAGAGAGCTATCGCTAGCAGTTTAGATAAAAGGATTCATTTCTATGGCCGTCAGCAAAATAATAAAGATTAAAGGCAGTTTATTAATAGTAATGCATTTTAATACCGTTTGTATCATTTGAGTGCGAGAATGTCGCTATAAATATTAAGGCTGGAAATTCTATTATCAGATATGGTATATCTAATAGTCTTTAAAACTTAGCAATAAACTGGAACTCGAATTTAAAACCTAGATAATACTTACTTTGGGTTGCGTAGTTGCGATTTATCGTATTTTTTGATATTTAAGAATATATTTTATAGTATTTCTAACCAGAGCCCCTTCTTCTAATATAAGCTAATTAGTTTTAGAGTTAATTATAGCTTCACTCTTGTCGGTTCCCCGGTGATAAGGGACTCGGAGCGACCCTGCCAGCTGTGCTCAAAGGCAGTGGTTAGCAGCCATTTCAATTCCACGGCACACTCTCAGATTCATTCGAATTTCGCGGCACACCGAACCGAATCCATGAGATTTTGTAAAACATTTTTATTTCCTCGAAAACAACAAAAGTGAAAGAAAATAATCGCCTTTCCGACGCAGCTGATTGCTATTGATAACATCTACATTTTTAAAATCGTTTAAATATTCAGTGTAGATTACGAAATAATTCAATGATAAAAATGTCCAATTCTTCACTTCAGTTCTTCAGTCACTTCTCCAAGTAATTGAAGCAGCGCGAGAGATCTTACCGTCAAGTAGCGATCTTTATCAGTGTTTTTGTTTCTTTGGTCTTAGTTTGAGAATAATGAAACAGAGTAATTTTCTCCCTCCTACAGCTCCGCCAAAAGTACCGCGGCGCATCAATTGTTTGTCACGGCGCACCGCACGGGGTGCCGCGGTTGCGCCTCAATCGAAAATCAAATCGCATCTCCACCTCCGACGCCTAGAAAGAAATTATAACCACAGACACAGACATTAATTGCATATTTGACTTCGTAAATGGAAAAGAATATTTTGATATATTTTAGTTTTCCTTACTCCTCGTGGACTTTTCGTATAATTCATGTTTAGACTTATATATACATACACCGCTCCCCGGTTATCTTTCGGACTCGGAACTACTGTAGGTCTTCCTTCCTCTCCGTTTCTTAGAGAGAACGTTCAGCCATTTTAAGGGATAGAAATAGACATTTTCGTTGTTGTGTCGGTTTGTCTGCCCGTCTGTCTGTCCGTCCCCCCTATTAACTTTTGATCCAATAGACCGATTTTCATGACACTTGGTGGAAATCTCTTGCTATTTAGGCCGTGCTAACGAGGATAGTTTTTGTTGCGAAGATTGATATTCCCGGGTTCGACTCCAGGGACTATAATTCCCATTTGATTTACATGGGAAATCTGAAATCCATTTTCTCTTACACATTAAAATATATTACAATTGTAATATCAGAGCAGGATTTGTACTATTCTCTGAGGAAATAAATGGATATTCTAATTTTTATCGTAGAATTTTGCTTATCGATCGTATTTCTTGGAATTTCGCGGAGTTTTTATCACTCATTACTAGACTGTTGCCATAGCAACAACTATTGTTAGACTCGGATTCGGTATAGCCTAGTGCACACACGCCTTACTTTTGCCACATATACCCGTGATCAATTTAGTTTTTCGCTCGAATGTATTTGTAATATTTTATAACGCTAAATTATTAAAATTGGAGAACACAAAGACCAACATATCCGCGGTGATTTTAAAGCTAGTATTAAATTCTATATAAGTATTAAAATAAATAATTAAATGGAAAATAATTAAATGGAAAGTAGGCAGCATAAGTTCCGTTTGGGTCATCTTGTTTAACAGTAATAAAGTCAAAAACAACAAAAAACTGACTTTTTAAGGAATAAATTAAATTAATTTCCTTTACTGACTTAATCATTATATATCGACGTTACTTACAGAGAAGCAGATGAGGATATATATATATAAGATACTAGTAAAAGGTGCTTGCATACTGCAAGCATTTCATCTCACCTTGAAAAAACATTCATTTTTCAGACAGAAATTTCAACATTACAAATAGTCTTTTAATTCTAAAGATTTCATTTCTGCAGCGATTTTCGTTTTTCATACATGTAAGAATAATAGTTTAAAACAATCTCCAAATGTCGCAATTTTAAAAATTTTACACTTTCTTCATTATAAGGTTCTAATGCTACACATTTTCGCCAAATTTTAAAGTTGTAGCACTTCTAGAAATAAAATAATATTTTTCTAATTGTTAAAATTTAAATAATTTTTAACGGCCGCGACAATACATATATGATAAAATTGAAATGTTTATTTGTGCAAATTTACTATACTGTAAATAATTTGAAAATTTCAGCTTCCTAGCTCATACTATAGTACCTAAACAGCTATCTATTTGTTTAAACTTTAAGAATTTTTAACTGCCAAACAAATTAAAATATCAAAATTTGTATAATCCCTATTTCGTTTTTTTAAGAATTATACATATAAAAAAATTTCAACTCCGTGGCACATTCGGAAATATATAAACCTTGAAAATTTGTTTAAACAATTGAGAATTTTTAGCGGCCGCATTGTTGCACTTTTTAAAGATTTTCGTGTTTTCTAGTCGATTTTGCACAAAATCCTACTTATGAAAAAAATTTCGAATCTCCAGCACATCTGGAAGTGCCTAAACATTAGTATCCTCCTGTTATATGTTATATGTTATCATTATATGATATCGACGACTCTTACAGAGGAGAATATAACATACTAATAGTTGGTGCTTGCATACTGCAAGCTTTTCATCTCAACATAAAAAACATTCATTATTCATATTTCATCATTACACATATTTTTAATTCTAAATATTTCACATCCGCAGTGATTTTCGTTTTTCCCTCATGTAAGAATAATAGTTTAAAACAATCTCCAAATGTTACAATTTTAAACATTTTACACTTTCTTCATTATGGGGTACTAATGCTACACATTTTAGCTAAATTTTATAATTATAGCACTCCTAGAAGTAAAATAATATTTTTCTAATTGTTTAAATTTAAATAATTTTTAACGGCCGCCGCATATCATATGCGATAAAATTGAAATGTTTATTTATGCAAATTTACTACTCTGTAAATAATTTGAAAATTTCAGCTTCCTAACTCATCCCGTAGTCCCTAAACAGTTATCTATTTGTTTAAACTTTAAGAATTTTTAACTGCCAAACAAATTAAAATATCAAAATTTGTATAATCCCTAATTCGTTTTTTTAAGAATTCTACTTATAAAAAATTTTTTAACTCCGTGGCACATTCGGAAATATATAAACCGTTAAAATCTGTTTAAACAATTGCGAATTTTTAGCGGCCGCATTGTTGCACTTTTTAAAGATTTTCGCTTTTTCTAGCCGGATTTGCACAAAATTCTACCTATGAAAAAAATTTCGAATCTCCAGCTTATCTGGAAGTGCCTAAACATTAGTATCCTCCTGTTATATGTTATATGTTATCTCCTCCTCTGTAAGAGTCGTCGATATATAATGATAGGATGATACTAATGTTTAGGCACTTCCAGATGTGCTGGAGATTCGAAATTTTTTTCATAGGTTGGATTTTGTGCAAAACCGACTAGAAAAAACGAAAATCTTGAAAAAGTGCAAAATTACGGCCGCTAAAAATTCGCAATTGTTTAAACAAATTTTCAATGTTTATGTATTTCCGCATGTGCTACGGAGTTGAAATTTTTTTAATAAGTAGAATTCTTAAAAAACGAAATAGGGTTTATACTAATTTTGATATTTTTATTTGTTTGGCAGTTAAAATTTTTTAAAGTTTAAACAAATAGATAACTGTTTAGGTACTACGGGATGAGCTAGGAAGCTAAATTTTCAAATTATTTACAGAGTAGTAAATTTGCACAAATAAACATTTCAATTTTACCATATATAAATTGCGGCGGCCGTTAAAAATTATTTAAATTTAAACAATTAGAAAAATATTATTTTACTTCTAGAAGTGCTACATCTTTAAAATTAGGCTAAAATGTTTAGCATTAGTACCTAATAATGAAGACAGTGTAAAATTTTTAAAATTGCAACATTTGGGGATTGTTTTAAACTATTATTTTTACATGTGGGAAAAAACGAAAATCGCTTCGGAGGTGAAATCTTTAGAATTAAAAGACTATTTGTAATGATGTAATGTCTGTCTGAAAAATGAATGTTTTTTCAAGGTGATATGAAATTCTTGCAGTATGCAAGCACCAACTACTAGTGTTATATCCTCCTCCTCTGTAAGGAACGTCTATATAGAATAACAGGAGGATACTTATGTCCAGCCCAAACGACAATAGCTAGAGAGCTGAAAGTTTTAGTTTTTGTAGATATGATGGAGAAACCTACAGATAAAATGAGACTACTTACGTAAGTGACATGAGTTCGACTCCAGAAATTCCGAATTTGCGTTTTTTCCCATAAGAAAAGCATTGTGCCATTTTCGTAAATTAATTATGGGCACTTGCCTGTAAGCTAGAAAAATGAAATTTTCGGTGATGCTAGATGGCCGCAATATCTATTAGTAATTGTTGGCCCCTTTGCTTACAGTGTCTTGGGTTCGACTCCAGAGACCCCGGAATATCTCCCATAAGTTAGCATGGGAAAACGCAATCCAGTGTGTAGACCAATCTAATAAGTTTAGGAAGCTGAAATTTTGAAAGATTTTAGAACTTTACCCATAACCAACTATAAAACTCGAAAATTTTAAAATTGTTCACTTTTAGGGGTTGTTTTAACTCCATTTGAACATTAAAGTTTAATAATTGCTTAGGTACTACGGGATGAGCTAGGAAGCTGCAATTTTCAAATTATTTACAGAATAGTGCATTTGTACAAATAAACATTTCAATATCTCCATATATATATATATATATATATATATATATATATATATATATATATATATATATATATTGCGGCAACCGTTAAAAATGTTTAAATTTTAAACAATTTGAAAAATATTATTTTACTTCTAGAAGTGCTACATCTTTAAAATTTGGCTAAAATGTTTAGCATTAGTACCTAATAATGAAGACAGTGTAAAATTTTTAAAATTGCAACATTTGGGGATTGTTTTAAACTATTATTTTTACATGTGGGAAAAAACGAAAATCGCTTCGGAGGTGAAATCTTTAGAATTAAAAGACTATTTGTAATGATGTAATGTCTGTCTGAAAAATGAATGTTTTTTCAAGGTGATATGAAATTCTTGCAGTATGTAAGCACCAACTACTAGTGTTATATCCTCCTCCTCTGTAAGGAACGTCTATATAGAATAACAGGAGGATACTTATGTCCAGCCCAAACGACAATAGCTAGAGAGCTGAAAGTTTTAGTTTTTGTAGATATGATGGAGAAACCTACAGATAAAATGAGACTACTTACGTAAGTGACATGAGTTCGACTCCAGAAATTCCGAATTTGCGTTTTTTCCCATAAGAAAAGCATTGTGCCATTTTCGTAAATTAATTATGGGCACTTGCCTGTAAGCTAGAAAAATGAAATTTTCGGTGATGCTAGATGGCCGCAATATCTATTAGTAATTGTTGGCCCCTTTGCTTACAGTGTCTTGGGTTCGACTCCAGAGACCCCGGAATATCTCCCATAAGTTAGCATGGGAAAACGCAATCCAGTGTGTAGACCAATCTAATAAGTTTAGGAAGCTGAAATTTTGAAAGATTTTAGAACTTTACCCATAACCAACTATAAAACTCGAAAATTTTAAAATTGTTCACTTTTAGGGGTTGTTTTAACTCCATTTGAACATTAAAGTTTAATAATTGCTTAGGTACTACGGGATGAGCTAGGAAGCTGCAATTTTCAAATTATTTACAGAATAGTGCATTTGTACAAATAAACATTTCAATATCTCCATATATATATATATATATATATATATATATATATATATATATATATATATATATATATATATATATTGCGGCAACCGTTAAAAATGTTTAAATTTTAAACAATTTGAAAAATATTATTTACTTCTAGAAGTGCTACAACTTTAAAATTTGTGTAGCGTTATTACCCCATAATGGAGAAAGTGTAAAATGTTTAAAATTGCATCATTTGGGGATTGTTTTAAACTATTATTTTTACATGTGGGAAAAAACGAAAATCGCTGCGGAGGTGAAATCTTTAGAATTAATAGAATATTTGTAATGATGAAATATCTGTCTGAAAAATTAATGTTTTTTCAAGGTGAGATGAAATGCTTGCAGTATGCAAGCACCTTCTACTAGTATATGTATATTTTTAATGTTGTTCTTTGTAGCAATTAAAGAAATAAAAATAGAGTTTTATGTACGTGCTGGCTTGGACAATACGATTATGTGCTCTGTTATATCGCATTTGTTTTATACCGTGGGTCGCAGCTACTCCTCCGAAACCAGCTTTAAAACTGAGGAGCGGGTATTTATCTACATGTGACCCAGAAACCGGAAAAAACCGGAACCCAACAAATCCTGAGATTCCCGGGCTTGGGACTTCGCACTGTCATTGTGAAAATGTCTCGAATTTGACAACCGATTAAACTATTCATATTTAGCCTCTTTAACATAGGATTTCTCAAATTTTTATCAGCTCATCTATGAATCGTATTTTACTGCTTGGTTTCTACATGTTATTCATCTCTTCTTCATATGATTAGCTTCATCCACGTTTAACCAATTTTTAAATCGCTCTCACTAAAAATATAATTATTTATGGCGCGACTACGGCAATCTTATAATTAACTTCGCAGTTGTTTCATTACCAGCATAGCATAAATGTGGTTAGACACTTGAGTTTAAGGGCGCCATTTTTATTAGGTACAGAGTGATATCTCCCATTCCTTCACTAGTAAAGCGATAGCTCTCCCTAAAATGTGGATAAATGAAACATGGCTTGCTTTATGGCATGTTACGCAAAACATTCAAGAGATATCGAATTTATAGATCGACTTGAATACAACAGCCTTTGAACCAAATCATGTGACCAGAAATCCGGCGAAGGGAGACGAGAGTAAAGAGGAGGGATGTAAAGAGGAAGGGAAGAGAGAGGGAGGGAGATGGAGGGAGTGAGAGGGAGAGAGAGGGGGGGGAGAAGGAGAATTAGTGATGGGAGGAGTGAGAGGAGTGCAGAGGGTGGAATATATGAAAGGGATGGGAAGGCGTGGTGCGCCAAGAGGGAAATTTACGCCGGGCGTAAAAAAATCTACCGAAATGCCACCCGCCCCACCTCGGAAGAGTCCACTGTAGGGAGTGGGGGTGAAAAGAGAGTGCCATTTGACCACCCCATTTGTCTATCACTGCCGTCACTCGCCTCCCATTTCGACGCGGGAAGGTGAGGAGCCTTTTAGGGTGAGGGGGAGAGGGAACGAAACGCTCGTTAAACTGTGAAATTCGGAATAAATTAAGGAGAGGTGAAAATAAACGAGCATAAAAGAGGCGGCGGTGTCCGCGCGATGGAGTTTTGCCCCAAAAGAGAAGTTCGAAACGTCCAAAGATCCGGGACGATGACGATCCCCTCTCTCTTTCCATCCCGCTCCCATCGACCCTTTCCACCCACGCACCTTCCTTCTCTTTACACCCCCATCTCCCCCTTCCCCTCACTCCACTTCTCGCCATCTCCCCTTCCCCCCCTCTATCACCCCTTTCCCCCTCTCTATCTCCCTCTTCCCCTCCCCCTTCTCCTCTCCATCAACAGCTACCCCTCTCTTTATCGTTGGAAATGTGATTCTGTGGATTACTGGATCCATTTCCATGATCCTTAAAATGAGATTCTCCGCAAAGATAATCTGGCTGAAATAGTAATATATATATATATATATATATATATATATATATATATATATATATATATATATATATATATATATATATATATAATCAGACGACTTCAGGTTGGCGAGGCCCCGGGGATGTCAAAGCGACACACGTAAAAGAACACTAAAACACAGAAACATCACAAACGTAGAAGCTTTCGGAATTATTCCTTCATCAGTTACAGAGAGAGAACTCGCCTCGCCAACCTGAAGTCGTCTGATTGGTGAGTGTTTACTGGGTTTCCTCATCCTAACACCTTGTTTTATATACATATATATATATATATATATATATATATATATATATATATATATATTTGTTTATTTATTTATTTATAGAAAATCATAAAGACTACGCTTACAAACTTGTACTTTTTAGCTCATAAGAGCCGTTTATTATCAGTTAAGAGCGTTGTATGTGATTTTGTTCATAATCAAAATAATATCAGCTCCTTCACCCAAAGCTGTAGTCCCTCGCTAACAGCGGGGGCTGACAACCAACGGATGACTCGCATTTGGTGAGGACTAGCATATGGGAAAATAGGGATTAATAAGAATGATACCCGAGAGACATACCTAATATGTCATAATTTACGCTTCATGTTAAACAAATAAGTATGTTATACTTAAAAAACATGCATATTATATAAAAATACAAAAGAAAATAAATCAATGTGGAAATGAGTACCGTACATTAACAATGTAATGTCAAAAAAACCCCTTCTTGCGCCGCCCGCTCGCCGCTTCAAAGAAAGCTTGTAAAACCAGAGCTTACATAATATTTCTCAAACCTCTATTTCTCCCGACTAACTCGTGGTCTTATCGGGAGCTTGAAATTCTTTTTCATATGCCTCTACTTCTGGTAGAGACTACGTAGCATGTAGCTTCTTCTGTAACATAAATTCAATACAGTTTTTCCTCTCTTTATGCGGGTGTTGCGTTCCAGGAAAGTAACGCATAAAGCGAATTCGCATAAACAGAACCCATATTTACATGTAAAAGATAGGGGTACGTTCCAATTCTAACTCCCCTCCAACACGCTCTTCTTTCGCTCCATAATGACTTCTCATGCGCTAAATACAAACTTAAAACGATTAACACTGTAAACTATGCCCGCTGATAAAAGGAAGCAGACGAGAACAAGTGGCGGCTGTTGTGAGTGACAATATTGGAGGTTTAAAGTGCTGGAGGGTTGTCTTGGCCCAACGCAACTTCCGCGGGCAAGGAGACAAAACTTCTCAAGTGTGCTCAAAAAGTATCACAAGAAATCTCCGTCTCATCTCCACTCTACAATATCCTCTCCACTCTCATATCTTTTACTGTAGTGTTAATACGCAAAGCATAAGAGACAATGAGAGGCTTGTGGTGTAGTGGAGAACCCTCTTGCATTTGTATTGCACTGGCCGCGTAACCGCATAAGAGCCAATCAAACACGCATAAAAAGAAATTCCGGTGGCACTAAGTTTGTCGCATAATAGCAAATTCGCATAAAGCGAACCCGCATAAAGAGAGGGAAACCAACTCCACATGGCCGCGCAGAAAACCTCTGAAACTGAAACTTGATACCGCGGGTTGCAAAACCAGGTAGAACTTTTCAACCGCGGATACTCAAAACTGCGAAGTTTGAGAGACTCCTGTGCTATTATTTTTATCTCTCGCTCTCTCTCTCTTCGTTGGCTTGGTAAGTAGTTTTACCACAAATATAGGCCGTCCCTCGTGATAATACCCACGTTCCCGGCCGGTCAGAAAGTGCTCAATTACAATAGGGGTTGTTAATTATATTTACATCATTTTAATACCTTGCGGTTTTTGTGATTTGCTTATAAGTTTAAAATTACTATAACTACTAATTAATATAAATACAATACAATAAACATGAAAAAATAGAAAATATGTACATTGGTAAGGTAGTTAAGTCAAAAAGATACCAGCTAGCTATTGTTAATTTTTATTTTTATTTTGCATTTTTCCTTTTTTTGCCTCATTTTTATTATTTATTTTTGGCTATATATCATCATCATAGGTAGTCTGTCCGTAGACAGGTCCGTGATTATTCATGGTTAAACCTGGTTCTCCATATACTCCTATTTTCCGCTGTCCTCTTCATATCTTGACAACTCTCTTTCCCTTTCAAATCGTCTATTAGCTGATACCTTTTCCTACCTCTTTCCCTTTTCCCATCTAGTTTTCCTTCTAACACATCTTTAATCATACTCTCTCTCCTCATGTAATGTCCAACCCAGTTAGCCTTCCTCTTTCTGATAGTCTGTATAATCATTCGCTTCTCTCCTATTCTTTGTAGCACTTCATCGTTTTTCATCCTATCTGTCCATTTTATCTTCAACATTCTCCTCCAAGTCCACATTTCAAAGATTTCCAAGTATTTGATGTCATTTTTCCTTAGCGTCCATGTTTCTGCTCCATACAATGCTATACTCCATACGTAGCATTTTATCAACTTCTTGCGGATATCTTCCCTTATATTCCCTGTAAGTAGTTTTTTCTTTCTCCTGAAAGCCGCTTTTGCTTTTCCTATTCTAGTTTTGATCTCATCCGTACATTTTGCCTCTCGTGTTATGATACTACCAAGGTATTTATATTCTGAAACTTGTTCTAATGGCTTTCCCCCAATAGTTATGTTCAGATTCTCTTCTTCACCCGATATTCGAATGACCTTGGATTTTTCTGTATTTATTTCCATACCGTATTTTCTACCTGTTATCACTAGTCTATTTATCATTTTTTGTAGCTCCTCTTCCTTTCTTGCTAGAAGTACGTGATCATCTGCGTATTTTACTGTTCTTATAATCCTTCCTCCAATTTTGAAATCCCCTGTGCCATCTAAAGCTTCTTGCATTAGACTTTCTCCATATATATTGAATAGGGTTGGCGATAGGCAGCAGCCTTGTCTTACTCCTCTACCGATATTTATTCCGCAGGTGTCCACATTCTCAAACCTGACCTTTACAACTTGATTCTCATATAGATTCCTAATCAGTCTCCTATCTTTCCAGTCTACACCTATATCCTTTAATATCTTCATCAACTTTACCCAATTTACTCTATCAAAGGCCTTCTGCCAGTCTACGAAACATGCGCAGATATCTTGACTGTATTCTATTGCCCTTTCTGATATGATTCTAACTACTCCTATAGCATCTCTAGTTCCTCGTCCTTTTCTGAAACCGAATTGATCTTCCCCTATTATTTCTTCTGCCTTTTTCTCCAGCCTTTTATTAAGAATCCTCGTGATGATCTTCGATGTGTGTGACAGAAGGCTTATAGTTCTGTAATCTTTACACTGCATTGCCTTTGGCTTCTTCTTTAGAGGGATCATTGTTACTTCTAGGAAATCCTGAGGCCACTCTCCCGTGTCGTAAATCTTATTAATTAATTTCGTGATCGCTTTTAGCCCTTCTGATCCTATGACTTTAAGTATCTCAGCCGGTATTCCATCGCTGCCCGTGGCTTTCCCCTTCTTTAGTTCCACTATCGCTTTTTCTACTTCGCTCTCCATAATACTTGGCCCTAAGTTGTCTTCTTCAATGCTTTCCTCATTTTCCAGTTCTATTTTTGCCGCTCCTGCCTGTTTGCTGTATAATTCCTTAATGTATTCTTCCCATACCTGTGCTACATCCTTTGTTTCTGAGACTATCTTCCCATCTGTATTCATAATTCCTTTACCACAAATTCCATTAGACTTCTTATCTTCTAATTCCAGTGCCCTAGCGTACATCATATCGTACCGTCCTAACTTCTCCATTTGTTCAATTTCATCACATTTTCCTTTTATCCAATTTTCTCTAGCTTTATCTGTTACCCTTCTCAACTCATTGTTTATACGCCTATAGTTGGCTCTACCTTCTTCACTGTTAACGTTTTTCCATTTTCGTCTCTCATCCATTTTCTCCAGCATTTCCTTCGTGATCCATGGTTTTCTGATTTTCTTCTCTTGTTTTCCAATCTCTTTATCCAAGGTATCCTTGATACTGGTTTTAATTTCATCCCATGCTATATCAACGGTCTTCGGTTTGTTTTCCAACTTTCTTAGGTTATCTTCCAGCTTCATGCTGACTACATCCTGCCTTTCTTTCAGTTTTTCTAGGTCCCAGGTCTGTCTTTCTCTTCTCGTTTTTCTTATTTGTTTGAGCTTTGTACTCACGTCAACTATTAGAAGGCTGTGATCTGAATCAATGTCCGCTCCTTGAAATGCCTTGGCGTTCTTTATGCTGTTCCTGAATCTTTGTTTTACAAGGATGTAATCTATTTGGCATCTCATTCTATCTCCTGGGCTTTTCCATGTGTATAACCTTCGTTTATGGTTTTTGAACCATGTATTAGTCACTACAAGGTCATTATTGATGCAGAATTCTACGAGTTTCTCCCCTCCTCGATTTCTCTTCCCAAATCCGTATTGCCCGACAACATTTTCTTCCTGTCCTTCTCCAACTATGCTGTTCCAATCTCCCATTATTATGCAGTTTACCTTTCCTCTTCCGTCTTCTTCGTAAATTTCATTAATTTGCTCATAGATCTCATCTATTTCTTCATCGTCATGAGCTGACGTTGGCATATATACCTGGATTATCAGCATGTCCACTGGGACTGCTTTTAGCTTTATTGCCATCAGTCTATCGTTCGTTGCTATTATCTTTGTCACGCTTTTCATCATATCTTTCCTAAGTACCAGAGCTACTCCCCTTTCCCCACTATTTCCTCCAGAATAAACTACCGATTCGAACTGTCCTTCTCCCTCCCATCTAGTTTCGCTTAGCCCTATAATGTCAACTCTATTTCTTCTCATTTCTTCTTTCAAGTTCTCTAGCTTTCCTGCCTTTCTCATAGTTCTTACGTTCCAAGTCCCTATTCGTAATTTACTTTCGACAAATGTTTTCCTCAAGGCAGTCCCCGCCCGGAGATCCGATTGGGGGACTATTTTACCTCCGGATTGTTTTACCTCGAGAGAACTCATATTGTCCAACCATATAATCTTTACTAGGGATTGTAATGTGGTAGTTTCCCTCTTGCTTTCCACATCGCAGTACTGTAGCCGTTCAAATCGTCCCGATCACGCCTACAGCTGTATTGGATATAGACCCAACCAACATCATTTGTTTTCGGCTCTATACCATACTGACAGTACTGCTGCCTACTGCCAGGCACTGATGATAGGTTTTTTTTTTTTTTTTTTTATAAAACCTCCATTCGAGGGGTTTGAACCCCCGAACTTTGCAATAGAAAGCCGACACGCTAACCACTACACCACCAGTGCTATATATACATATACATATATATATATATATATATATATATATATATATATATATATATAATTATTTAAGACTAAACTAAATATAATGAGTAATTAAATATCTTATAAAATAAACTAACTAATTATAAAGTATGCAATTGCTGATATATATATAATATATATATATAATAAAATAATAAAAATAAAAATAAAAGAGAGTAGAGAGCAGAGATCTATATCGGGAGCGTCACAAAACATCCCTTTTCAGGAAATGCTTACAATGAGTATGGTACATATGATGGTGGTGAGGCTTAGTTTGCGTATATGCAGGTTTTAGAAGGTAGGGGGAAAATTTTGTAATGGTTTGGCGGCGATCATCTTCATATAGGTTTTTAATGGATTTAGGACCTTTTCAGGGCCATTAAAAAAAATTAAGTTGGGGTTAGGCACAGATAGGAGTAAGTTAAGGAATAAGAGGTATTTGGAGGTTAATAGTGGTACCAGGAATTTAAAGCTGAAGGATATCTTTTGTCATCCGGTATTTGTGGCGTTTGGCGGTGTGATAGGTCCATATGGTTTGGAAGAAAGGCTTATTGGTAAGTTTGAGCCGGCGGTTGAATTTGTGTGCTTGCAGTTTAGTAAAGTCTAAAAGTGGTGGGATATTGCGGGCAAGTTGTAGTTCTCTGATGGGTACTAGTTTGGATTGCTGGGCAATAAAGAGGAGGGTGGATGATTGAAAACTTTCTATTTTGGCTCTGTTTTTCTTTGCAGTGTTTAAATAAATTTCACTGCCGTAAGTAAGATGTGGGCGGATTAGAAGGAGGTAGAGGCGCATTTAATCGGTAAGGCTTATTTTGTTGTGAGGTTCTAGTAATGAGGAGAGGATTGATTTAGCTAATTTTGCTTTTTGAAGGGCGTGTTGGGAGTGGGCTGTAAACAGCAATTTTGAATCAAGGATTATACCGAAAAATTTGTGTTTCGGAACTGTTGGGAACTTTTGGCCTGCAATCTCTGGGTTTAAGGTAAGGGAGTATCGCTTAAAGCGGGTGAAATGCATGTGGGCACTTTTCTCGGGGTTAATTTTTAGTCTCCATGTCTGAGTCCAGTTGTAGATTTGTCGTAAGTGGGTCGTTAATCTTTTTGTCGCCAGGTCCGGGAAAAGGGATTGGCTAATTATCGCCGTGCCGTCTGCATAAACAAAAAGGTCGGTATTTACGTGTTTGGGGAGGTCGTTAATATACAGGTTGAAAAGAATTGGGCTCAATATTGCCCCTTGAGATACTCCTGTAAGAGCCTGGCGGCAGGTGGAGAGAGAGCAGTTAATGCTGGTTTGAAAAGTGCGATTTGATAGAAAATTTTTGATTAGTTTTTGAAGGTTGATGGGAAAGTCAAGTCTGGATAGTTTGAGTAAGAGGCCTTGGTGCCAAACAGTGTCAAAGGCTCTGCTGATGTCTAAAAAGACCGCTTCTGTTGATTTTTTCCCGTAATTAAAGCCTCGAGCAATGGTATCCGTGAGCCCTAATATTTGATGAATTGTCGATGTTTATTGTCTGAAGCCCATTTGTTCAGGGATTAAAATTTTGTTTTCATTAATGAAAAGTGTTAGGCGTTTTAAAATAATGCGTTCTAAAATTTTGGAGAGGGATGATAAAAGGGAGATGGGGCGATAGGTGGAAGGTGAGGAGGGATCTTTGCTTGGTTTGAGGAAGAGTAAAATTTTACCATTTTTCCATAAGGGAGAGAAGTAGCTAATTTGAAGGCAGTTGTTAAAAAGATCGGTTAGGATATTAATAAAAGGCTTAGAGGAAGTCAGAGTTTTTAGCATGAGGTTGGTAATGTTATCTAGGCCTGGAGCTTTTTTAGTTTTTAAGTTATGCAGAAGTGATTTAATTTCGGGATAAGAGGTTTGAATGGGAGCAGGTTGAGGAGTCTGGTCTAAGGTGGAGCAGTTAATTTTGGCGTCTAATTCAGTGGGGGTGAGGGCTGAGGTAGGGGGAGTCATTATTTTCTGAAGGTAATCAGCAAAAAGTTGTGCTTTGTGGAATGGGTCGTGAATGACGGAGTCAACAGTTTTGAGGGGAGGAGTGGGTGGAAAAGGTTTGGTGAGGGATTTGTTTGTACGCCAAATGCTGCAATCGTCAGTGCGGAGAGAGTTGATTTTATTAAACCACTGTTGTTGTTGAATTTTAAATTTGATTTGATTGGTCAGACGTGTCAGGTCTCTTCGGTCTGATGGCTGTCGGTATTTTTGCCAGCGTCTTCTAATGCGGTTTTTTCTTTGGATTAGTTCCCGCAAGGAGGTAGGGATGGGCGGAATGGGGGTGTGAGTTGGGGAAAAAGTTTGGGAGGCTGAGGTTTTGGAGGAGAGGAGGATATTTTGGATTTCAAGTATTCGGGTATCAATTGAGGTAGGAGAGGGAGTGGGTTGAGGTAGGAGAGAGGATATTTTTTCATTTGCTAAAGAGGCAAATTTGGTCCAGTCTGTTCGTTGGGGCATGGATGGGAGGAGTTGGGATGGGTCTACAGAAAGGTGAAAGAAAATTGGATAGTTGTCTGAGGAAAAGATTTTTAGCACTTTTGGGGTGAAAGTAATAGGAAAATTTTTGGTTATGACATAATCAAGTATATCTGAGGAGGTGTTGTTTGAAGAAAAATGCGTCGGTTCGTCTGGGGTAATTATGGCTATTGGATCAGTGGATGAATAATTAAAGATAAGTCTTCCGTCCGTATTGGTGGCATTACAGCCCCAGTGTCGATGTTTTGCGTTCCAGTCGCCTGTATATAGTCCGGGTCGGTTGTCCGCAAAAAGGTTCCGTAAGTCAGTAAGTTGAAGTTTTTGAGTCGAAGGTTTATAAATGGAGTTAATGGTCATTGGGCCAATTTTGGTGTGAAGTACAATTCCTACCGCTTCTATTGATTTCATAATGGGAAAATTCCTAACTGAATGTTTGATGTTTGACCTGATGGCGATGGCCACGCCGCCTCCGGAAGAAGTGCGATCTAGCCGGTAAATTTTAAAATTGGGACTGTAAAGTTTATTGGTGACCGTTAAATGGGTTTCGTGGAGGAGGATTAGATCAAAGTGGGAAGTTGAGAGGAAATCTCGGAGTTCAGTGATTTTATTTTTGATGCTATGGGCATTCCACGAGAGGATAGAAAGTTTATTTATTTTAGGGGCGTGGGAAGCCATCAAATTTGAGTAACTCACTCAGAAGATATATGCGCCGTTGCTCGCTTGTTTGGAGAAAAAGAAAATTGGTAAGTATATTGTGGAGCCATTGAATATCGGATATGATATTATTTTTATTACAAGGGGGTGGAAAAGTGGGCTGGATGAAAGGATTTTGAGGGTAAGGGGGTAATGGGTGGGAGAGGGTGGGATGGGGTGGGGATTAAGATTTGGGTAGGGAGGGTTGGAGGAGTAGGTAGGTGGGGAAAGTATGAAGGATGGGATGTAGGATTTGGTGCTGGTGGAGGCGGTGGAGCTGGTGCTGAGGTAGGGTTCAGGCGGTTATACACTGCTGTGCGAGCTCGGATGAGGGTGGGGCAATTTTTATAATTGGCAGTATGGGCATTTCCGCAGTTAGCACAAGTGGGGGGAGTATCGGGGGATTTCGAGCATTTGGCAGAAGGATGATCGCCGCCGCATTTCACACATACGGCCGGAAAATTGCAATGGTTTTCAGTATGCCCTAATTTTTGGCAATTGAAGCATTGAACTGGGCTAAGTGGTTTTTTGTAGGGAAGTATTTTACAATTATAAATAGAAATTCCGGATTTATTGGCAAATTTTTTAGAATCAGCTGTTTTGGCTAAGGTTACGATATATACATCAGTGGGATATTATTCCACTGTTTTGATCCCTTGCTTTTGCTGCGCATAGGTGGGGCGGGTAGAAAAAACTTGATAGACATCGTGAACTTCAAAGCCATCTAGTTCAATGGCGTCGACTATATCTACGGATTTAAGATCGTTTGAAAGTCCTTTCAGGGCAAATTTTCGTGGGGTAGTTGATAGGTATAAAAAGAAATATTATTTTCCTTAAGATAACTGCGGGCTGCTAGGTAATCTGTGACAGTTTTACACTGTAATAGAATTAGGTTGGAGGAAATAAATTTTGCTGATGGCCTTACAACTAATTTTCACATAGCTCCTTAGATAGTTGGAGCCAGTTTAGGGAAGTTTGAATTTTAATTGAGGGGATTGAGGGGATGGGAGCAGGTTGGGGGGGTGGGGGTTGGAGTTCGGTGGGCTTGGGGTTTGTGGTAGGGGGGATAGATGACTTGGAGGGGGGTGGGATTCCTCGATATCTGAGGAATTGGATTGATTTGGAGCAGAATTCGGATTTGAGTCCGAGTTAGATTCCTCTCTGCCTGAGGAATCGGGGTCGGGGTCTAGGAGTTGGAAGCGGTTGGAGGTGGTGACTTCAGTTGGGGAGGGGGAGGCGTTAGGGCTAGGGTAATTGGATGATGTTGGTTTGGATTTTTTGGAGCGGGTTTCTCTGGCTGGGCTAAAATTATTACCTTTAGTTATTACTGAATTTTTATCTAAAATATTTTCAAAAATTGCAACATTATTATTATTATTAACACTAGTGGAGGGGGTAGGATTTACTTTTTGCGAACGGGTTATTCTGGGCTGGCTGTGATTTGAAGCTATATTTACATCAGTATTTCGGTTATCACAAGAGACTAAGGTAGTGGAGGGTTGAGCACTTTCGACCGAATGAGGGTGGGTGTTACTCACGGCGTTCGTGCAGATGTGAGGGACGACGGTTAGTCCAGTTGGTGTCGTCGTGACTGCTAAGTTGTTGGTTCTAAGATGTCTGCGATCACAGGCGAAGAAATAGGCTATGCGGTCTGCTGATGGGGTTAAATTTAGTTGGTTGGGTGGATCCGCAGGTCGGGGCATTATTTTTATCAAAATCTGTTAATATATATATAAGGTTTAGGAAGATTTCACGCGTGAATCCGAGGAAACACCTTCAATTGTCGTTTTAGTTTCGTTAAACCGACCCCAGGAAAGTACGAGGTCCGGAAACAAGATGTCCTTACCCTAAATGGATTAGAGACGCTGCATTATCTTTAATCGTTTTCCAGAATCTCGCAATAATAAAAGGATTGAAAAGGGATAATTATTTGAGAAACTTCAACAAAGATATCTTTAAATGTACGATATAGCTCTTGACTCAAAGATCGAGCGCGGGCTAAATTATAATTTTTTGTACTCATTCAAAACCAGATACTTCAAATCTCTGTAGTTAAGAACTTCAACCCCTAAGATTTTCTCCCACCCGTTGAGGTTAATGTTAACTCGGTTCAATTTCCTTCATATCCATGCTCAGTCTTAGAAAAAAATTTCCTTTCTAACAAACTATGTATAATTTTTTGTCTGGTAGCGGAATAATAACATAAATGTAGAATGGCTTTAGCATTTTGTTAAGCAGAAATTTTTAATCCACCGATCCCTTTCCATTCCTCTAATCGTTCGCTTCCCTCTCCTCATTACATTCTCCCTCCCGCCGATCCTCGCTCTTTCTTCGCCTCTTCCTCCCTGCCTCTCCCCACTTCTACTTTCTCCCTCGCTCTCTCCATTTCTGCTTTCTCCGCCCCTCTCTCCGCTTTCATCTTCCTAGCACCGGATGCATTATCAATAAAATTCCTTTTGCAAACTGCTTTAGTGAACACGAGCCAGAAAGCGGCGCACGAGCCACCCAAGTCGCTCTTAACCCTTTTCACCTCTTTGCGTTTTATTGCATTCGAATGGCCTCCAACTTCCATAAGACTTCGGTTCTCGAGAAAACCACTTTTCCTTTTCGAGGAAACAAAGCAATTATTATTATTTCTGGCACACTCTCACCCCGACTTTCTTTCTCGCTGGTATCTTTGTCAAATATCGTTCGGTGATAACGTAAATAACGAAAGATCGAGTCATAAGTTGTGACATTTATTGGCTAGGAATTCGTTATTAGGAAGAAAATAAAAAACTATGGAATAAATAAGCAGTGTTACTGAAGCCTTGATGAAGGGAACCCTAACAAACAATTGGAAAGGTGAAAAAGCTATCATTTGTGGCATGGCATTGTCATTTTCGACACAATAACATCGATATTTATTACATCTCTTTTTTGGAATGATAATTAATTAATTAATTTTTTCTTCCTTTCAATGCTTGTATATTTCAGAAAGACACAGTTATAAATAGTTATTTTTAACAGTCGTGACATTCAATGTTGACCCGTAAAACATCCAATTAATTGCTCCTATTTTTCGTAATGTAAGTGTCCTTTGACGGGCATTGCACTCGATTTCCGCGCATCACATTTCGTATGTTTCATAACAATTTTTTGGTCTTGGTAGCAATTTATAAATAAGTAATGTTTTTCAGACCTAAACCGCTTTGCGAAATAAATAGAGAATGTACTTTGATAATGAAAAATTCTAATTCAATATTTTGACGAATATGCACGTTATAGGTGCTCGAGTCCAAGAAAGTGGTTTTTGCACTTTAGTCTGTCGCATGTGGGGAGCTCTAGCGGATAAAATGTTTGACAGATGATATTCCTCGTGCTATAATTCTTGTTGAAATGAACCATATTGCGCAAAACTGGAGGGTAGTTTGCTCTTGCCGATTTTCACAAAATGTCGATTTACTAAAATTAAAATTGATTAAAATTGGTCCAATTATAGAGCTGAATGTTATAAAAAATAAAACTTAAGTTATATGTCTCAAAGTAATGATATATATATATATATATATATATATATATATATATATATATATATATATATATATATATAGAGTATAGCGATATCGTATTTAGTTTTAACCTCAGCTATCGTCAAATTCTTCCCAATCTCACTGCAGCAGTTGCCACTACGAATAATTCATCAATATAACCAGTGATATCATTGCTCGGAGCAGAAGCGTACGGAAATGAGGAAGTTCATGCAACGTATGTCGCGCCGAGTTTTCTATAACATGCTCCTTGGTGACTGGTTGAAGAGATACTGAATCAAGTTCAGTTTCTCATATATGTGAGGTTCTTTGTCATCCGATTTTTTTCTATACATCATTATATGTTTGTGCTTATGCATGTGTCCCATTTATCAGATTTCGTCAACATATCTTCGAAAATACAGCGGCAGGTGAACATGATCCCACACATGGTCTGTCATGGAAAATGTAATCTTCGACGCTGCGCCTCTGTGACACGCGCAAAAAATGATTTGGAAAGAAACTGCTGGAATTGCTATCCCATTGGACACTCACCACAAACTGTTTTGGCAGTGACAGCCGCAATTAAAAACTTTTGGGGTTAAATATGACCCAGCCAATCAGTTTTGCCCATTTAGCTTTAGTATGAGTTAAATTTTTAATCGGGTTTATATAAACGCAAGCTTATTTATAATTTCCAATGCTACGAAGGAAAAGCGGGATAGTATCAGATAGAAGTTCAGATCACGAAACAATCAAGAGCAATACTTGATCTATCAGAGAAGCTGCTGACGCCGTCTAAGGTGATCTTGTCACTGCCAAATGTCGGGGTTCTAGACCACGCCATATGCGATCGACTGTAGTACTTTCCATCTGGCGGTAGGATGGAAAACTACCTGCGTAGAGAGATTATGACGTGTCGCGAAGGAATAGATTTTACCGCATAGGTGTTCACTCAAAATGAATAATTTGGAGAAATGCTGTAATAGTGATAATAATTTCCCACAAAAATTAATATTTTGTATCGATTATAGTTTGAATATAAGACTTCTCGGAAACGTATTAAATGCATTCAAATGAAAACTATATTTACGATTAAAAATACTTATAATACACGCATACCCAAACCATTAAATTTTCTTAAATAATATTTTTTTAATATTGCTATAGCAAGATAGAGATAGTTTCCTGAAGATGCTTTATTTCTGACATTAACCTCTTCTTAATGAAAACGTATACTTTAGAAAAATCAAAAACTTTTGCTTGTAGGTGCTATTTTACCGAGTTAAGTATTTTTAACTGTATCACAACAAGAAATACAATTTTAAATGTTTCCGATATTTTCTTAAGTGACTTTGCTTCATCAATTTAATCATCAGACTTGCTTATGAGTAGGCTTGCTAGTTTTCGACGGTTATTTTTTTTAAATCGACGTTTGTTTTACTAAAAATTGGCGACGAATATCGACGTCTTCTTTAAGATACTTAACTAGGCTTGGTAGTTTTCTTAAAAATCGACCACCGTCATTGTTTATTATTCCTAAAAATCAACAACGTACATCACCGTTTATCTTTATACAATCAATTAGGAATTTTAGTTTTCAACGCTTATATTACTTAAAAAGAAATATCTAATATCGACGTTTATTTCAATACATTTCATCAATTTTTATCTAAAAAGTGTTAAAAACTGAATTCTTTCTAATTAAATTTAACTAAAAGTGTATATTGTTGAAAAGGTGTTTTTCTGAGTGATTTTGCGTGTGTGTGTGCCTTTCATTTTTCTTTAGGCTAGTTTTTCGACTACAGGCCCCTGTAGGCCAACGTCCTGCAGACTTGTATAATTTTCTTTTTTTCTTTTTACTCTTATTGACGTGGAAGTGCTCATCTGGATTATTTTACGGTTCAGGAGTTTTTATTTTAATTCCTAAAAGTGTATAAATAAAAATAAGGTTTCTTTTATGCTGCTTTGTTTGTTGTTATTTGTACTTGGCAAATGTGTTGTTGGTAACTTCGACCACCAACCTAGAACAGTTAATTTTTTGCAATAAATCAGAAAGTATATTCTACTCGTAAATTCGCGCCCCTTATTCACAAAATCGTGATCATTACCGAGTAAATTGATGTGATGTGAATATAATGCACAACCTAATATATGAATAAATATTTTGATGCAAAATATTTATTCATATATGATATATATTTTGTTAAGAAATAAACGACTATGAATGCGGGAAAAGGCAAAGAGTGCGTATATGGGACGATGCGCCTTCGACAGTAATGCAAAAGAAACTAAGCACGGGGGGGGACACACTCTCTCTCAGACTGATTATATATATTTTATGACAGGGTGCTTTTGGAAATGCAATAAGGCCATCTGACGATCGGTACCCATTTTTCAGCCAGGGGAAATCATTCGTTTCGCCTCTTGGAAGATGTCGGCAGATATTGTCGCGCAGAGGACGCATTAGACGTCCCCCGACTTTTCGGTAAATGGACTCCAGATCTGGCCGAGGGTAAAGAAAGAGCGCAGTAAACCGATCATATTATTTTGTCATTTACCTTTGGATCCTACGGCTGCTCAGTATAGGCCCTTAGGGCAGTGACATAAGCGACACTAGAAAGCAAATTCCGAATGTGGTGTGGCCGTTTGGTATGACAAATACAGATTTTGGATGTTTAGTGGTAAAATATGTTATGCATGAGAGCGGAAAATAAAATTTGAAAATCATGATGCATAAATTTCGTAGAAAATGTATTTGTGAAAAACGATACTTATCGACGACAATTTATTTTCTTCAAATTTAAAATTTTTAAAATTCGATATTTATCGGCATTTATCGATTGAAATCGAAACATACCAAGCCCTCTTATGAGTATAATGGAGATTTAAGTATTTCCGCATATTTGTATGTCGACGCAAGCAATGGTTCGTGTCATGATACCCATCTAGTTATGCAGAGTTTTTTTAGACTAATTCTTTTCCTGGCTTATGAAAGATTCAAATAATTTCCATCTCTTGACTCTGTTCAAATAAACGTAAATTTTCTCGCCAAATGAAGACATTTGAGATAAAACAGGAGCCGAACCATCAAGAATCATATTTAAGTTGAGAGAAGCTCAATGTAAAAATTGTATATTTTCCACCATTTCCAGAAATCTGACGGGAACTGCAGAAAAAACTGACCGCATCTCCGAACTCCTCAACATTTCGATAGGGCTACCATATTTTCAAGGACCAAAACCGGAACAAAACAATTTATGAAGAAGAAAAACCGGGACAAATCCGGGACAATCTAACATGACCGAGACAAAATCCGGGCGTCCTAATCTTTGATATTTTATTGCTTAAATATACACTATTTCTATTCTTTTCCATTTAATATATTTTGAAAAAACCAAAACAGAATATTATGGGAATGAGAGAACAAGGAGAGGGTTGCCAAAAATATCAAAAAGAAAAAAAAATAAAATATTTTTAATATTTGAATATCAGATTTTCAATACAATGTCATTAGAATGCAAAATACAAAAATATTAATGTTCGTTAAACCAATTATACTTGTGGCTAGACATAACTTTTCCCAAATACTTTTTATCATTTTCTTATTTTCGTATAAAGTTTTAACAGGTGAAGTCAATACTGATTTTACAGAGTAATATAACTCGTATTGTACTTTCAGCCATGCAACTTTGGTCTATTTACCACACGTTATTCATAATAGAGAAACGTCGCTCTACCGGAGCTGTTGTTCCGGGTAAACAGCGTACGCATTCAATAACTTTCGTTAGATTGTTAATTGAAAAGATCTTTTCGAGAAAATGTCTTTAAAAATTGTTTTTAGGTATGTAATAATTAGATCTAAAAAGTATTCATAGGTTGTGGAAACTGATTTTCCTGTTGTTCCCGTTCCTCTTTTGATTCTTACCTAGTCCGGTTTTATAAATTATTCCAAAAATTTCTTATTTTATTAAAACAGAAAATATGTGCCAGGTCGTGCATGTCAAGTGTGCATTTAAAAAAAATATAGTTTGTGTTAAACAGCAGTTAGAGTAAATATAGATTTAGGCTTTCTCTATTTATAGCGAGCTCGTCAGTTATATTTCTCAGATTAAAGTAATCCACTCCACGCGTGGTATAAATATCTTTCTGTGTAACTGATGGATTTATCTGGTCTGAAACCTCTTGAGACCAATCGTGAATGCCAACGCTAACCTCCGTTACTGCACATAGCCGTAACTGATGTATTCGTTCTAAGAACGATTCCGCTATGCATTGGGGCGACTATGACCAGAAAATTTGTATTAAAAAGCAAACAAATGAACATCATGTAGCTCAAAGCCACCACAAAAAATGATCACCACCACCGACAGCAATGTTCACCACAACTACCAACAGCAACATGTTCACCACAAACGCTACCAATATTCTCACAACCACCAGCACCGCGACGCTCACCGCTACCACCATTCTCACCACCAACACAATGCTCACAATCAGCATCACAACGAAGATAACCACCAGCATCACGATTCTCAACATGGTCACCACCACCATGCTCACCACCACTACCACCATGCTCACCACCACCATGCTCACCACCACCACCATACTCACCACCATCACCATTCTCACCACCACCACCATGCTTACCACCACCACCATACTCACCACCACCACCATGATCACCACCACCAGCATGCTCACCGCCACCACCACCATGCTCATCACCACCATGCTCACCACACCATGCTCACCACCACCACCATCATCCCCAAGCTCAACACCAACACCAATGTTCTCCATCACCAAGTCGTTTTACATGAATTTGTTTAATTATTTAAAATATAAGTTTTATATTAGTAATAGGTATTTAATGTTACAAGTTGCGACGATGCATCAACTCCTAAATATATATTTATGGAAAAGCCGTCTAAAGACAACTTTAGAATTGATTGAATGTGAAATGCAATCCTTTACATAACATTGTGAAATAACTTCATCATAATTTCAGTATCGCATCGATATTTAATGCAACTCAATCAATCTTTCTTCAAATTTCGTCCCTTTCTCATAAGAACTTCTCTTTCTGTCATAATGAAATATAAATTGGTTTGCTAAACTTAATTCATCGAAAAGATTGTCGATATCAATTAAAAGTTTTCCATATCTTTGATTGATATTTTTCACTATTTTTCAACCTGGTACCTATTGAATGTAATATTTACCCAATTGAATGATTTGCTTCTTTCAAGCTTTTCCCACAACGATATGTATGATAAGCGTCTAACATAAAAAGCGTCAAATTCTTTTATTAACGTTTTAGAAATCGCATTTCCAGGTTAGTCGAATTTCCCTAGTAAAATTTTAGCCCTCTGTGGAATGAAACAATTATCCTTGCGTTCTTGCAAATTAATTTTTGAAATTCGTAGTTCACAAGCTACGTTTGTTACGCTGGTGTTAATTTTTTCTATATCCAGCGTTGTTTTATTAAATAAACTGAGTTGTTCGAGAATCAATCGCAAATACAATTCTCCACATGGGTCTTTAAAAAAAAATTATTATTGGTTAGCACTCTTCTTGTGGATCGAAATAGTATTTTAGACCTTCATACATATCAAGCAGTCTTTCCAAAGCCGGTAAAAGGGAATGAAATCTCGGGTTGCCATGTTTAAGACCTTTTTGTACACAATATTCGAGAATTCGGAAAATTCCTTCAGTTTAGTGACGCGAAATGTGAATATGTGGAAATATTTATAAATCTTTACTGCAAGGGCTTCTATATCAATCGCTAGAATATCAACCGCATTTTGGATGCAATTGTGTACTATGTGTGCTGCACAGCCAATTCCAATGATAGTTCTACCAATTTCGCTTTTCAATCAATAAAATTCGTTGTTTTTACCCTTTCTTTTCACACCTCCGAAATTCGTGTTGCAATTTTCACCACAAAAATCTTCAATTTTATCCAAAAGATGACGTTTTTAATGAAGGAACAATATAATCGGTCAATATTTCTGATGTTTCTCCGGGAATTTCATTAAAGTCAAGCACTTTTGCCTTTAAACCATCCTTAGGAAGAAAATAGCGCACCATCACAGATACGATTTTCGTGTCCTTTCTGTTTGAAGCGTCAATTGTAACACCTACGAAGTTGAATTTATGTAACTCTTCTATGCACATTGGTGTGATTACATTTAGGTTCGAAAAATTTCGTATGATCAGACAAAGAATAGAGCCTTGATGTTAAAACATTCAATACCATTATTTATTTTGAATGAGACAAGTACATAGGCGTATTCTAAAAATATACTGAAAAACTAAATTAAATAAAAGTCATAAAATGTTATTTTTTCAATTCTATTTGAAATTTGGTTTGAAATATTTGCTGTGTTATTAGTTTAAAAAAGCCATTGAAAATTACGTGACCTATATTTAGTTTTATGAATTCCCACCATTTGACAATGGCGCTTGATTTAATAGTATAACATTTTTTATAATAAAATATAATGTATTATTGTTATTTTTGTACTGCAGTGCCTTTTAATCCTACACAATTGCTACGTCCTCATCCTCTTTCTCAATTTCTGCTCATTCCCATTCTCTTTTTCTTCCTCCTTATAATTATTCAGTAAATACGTTATATCCACATATAAAAGTCTGACCCGTGTTTAAGCACTAAATTGGTGCATATATTATGAGGCCAAGAATAGAATAAAAAAAATTGGGACAACAGTGGCCCAATATAAATAATATGCGTGAAAACGTGAAAAAATCTCATTAAAACGTAATTTATTTGGAGATTGAAATTCATCTCTTAGCATAACTAAGCACCTCCAAATATTCTAAAATGTAAACGAAAAAGGTCTGCATGTCAAGGAATGGCTTTTGCGTGATTCATATTTGCCATTTAAATCCATAACTTTGGTAAATTACAAGATTCACTGCAACAATAACTATGAAAATAACTATAAAAATAGTTAATTATAAAAGTTTCAATGAGAAGTTAATTGAAAAGAAATTAATGAAAACAGGATTTTAATTATAAATAATTGGTTCAACAACTGTCGGCAAGGCAACATATCTTTAGAAAGCTTAAAATTTTCCAATAAATGTGATTTAAACGTATAACTTGAGCGATTTCAAACCGAAGGCAAATTTCAACGATAAGAATAAGAATTAATGTTTATTTTTCTTTAAAATGGCCCCGTCTAAAGATCGTAGGTCAATTACTTCTATTTTAATTTTGCAAAAGAAAAAAAGCCTGCAAGTGAAAACAAGTAAGGTTGTGCACGGATTTCCCGTCGTACCTAAGTGCTTTTCGTCAAATTCGCCGTTGTGTAATCATATATTAACGTATTTGCTTTGAAATCAGAAAATTATTTTTCCTTATATGGGTGGTAGTCCTCTATAGATACTCTTGAAACATGTTCATTTCGTTTTGCCATTATATACTCGCCCTATAAGAGAAATTTCTTTTGGAAATCGGTTCAGCTAGAGACTTCCAAACCCATATCTAAAGAAAAATTCTAACCTTGATATTGCGGTAGCCCTGTTTAGTCGACCCGGTTGAAATATGCTGTTTTGGTTATTTATTTATATGAAGACTATATGTACTATATTGGATAAAATGTCATGCTGCCAGTTCTCTATAAATACGTGTAAAAATAAAATTTTACTTTTTACTGTGGTAGCCCTGCTTTTTATCTCCGCTTTAAATATCTTGATTTCATTATATGTTGTATAAATCTCATATACAGAATTTAGTTGAAATCTCGGTAGGCAATTACTTCCAAATTCGTAATTACCGAAAGGATTTAATTTGTAAGTGTGGCACCCCTGTTTGATTGATCCTGTCCAAATATGCTATTATGGTTTTGTATATATTTGTTGTGTATATTAAATTTTTAAATTTGGTTAAAATTGTTATGAACAATTACACACAAATACTTGTAAACATTTTTTATTACTTTTGTTGTGGCAGCCCTGCTTTCTATATCTATACTAAACATCTTGATTTTGTTTTTATATGTTTCACGCCTCCTTCTTACAAAAGTTAATTGAAATCGGTAGCCTTCCAAATTCATAATTGCTGAAAAGTTTAACTTTGTAAATGTGGCACTCCTGCTTAGTCGATCCGGTATAAATATGCCACTTTGGTAATTAACTTATGTGGAGGGGTGCCGGTGGTGTAGTGGTTAGGACGCTGTCTGCTACTCGCCTGCTGCTTGAAAAGGCAGCGGGCACGAATCCTGCGCAAGTAGGATTTTTCCAAGGTCGCCCGGCCCCCTGTTTGTGTGGTTTGAGGAGACGGCGCAAATTCAGCTCTTCCGTCCATCGGAAGGGACGTTAAGCTGTTGGCCCCCCTGGTGTTCTTCGTAGGGCAGGCAAATGCCGGCACCGGGTTTCCCTCCTCCCTCCCCGGTTATTCATTGCACTACCTCTGAGATACCCATTTGTGCTGTAAGAGAGGCGAATTGACTGGGCATTCAAACAATTTCTGTGAATGTTATATGTACCAAATTTGGTTGAAATCGATTCAGCCAATTCTTCCCTAATATATGCGTACGGACGGACATTGCTTTTCAGCAATGACGAAAAGCACTAATAAGGTATTATTAAAATGTTCTCTTATGGGGATTTCCATAGAGCGTTCCGGCGGACCAACGGACGGACGGACCAAAGGATGATATAAGGATATCATTCTATATAGACGTTTCTTACAGAGGAGGAGGAGGAAGATATAGGAGGATACTAATGTTTAGGCACTTCCAGATGTGCTGGAGATTCGAAATTTTTTTCATAGGTAGGATGTTGTGCAAAACCGACCAGAAAAAACGAAAATCATGAAAAAGTGCAACAATGCAAACGCTAAAAATTCGCAATTGTTTAAACAAATTTTCAAGGTTTATGTATTTCCGAATGTGCTACGGAGTTGAAATTTTTTTATAAGTAGGATACTTAAAAAAACGAAATAGAGATTATACAAATTTTGATGTTATAATTTGTTTGGCAGTTAAAAATTCTTAAAGTTTAAACAAATAGATATCTAACAAAGGTAGATATCTGTTTAGGTACCACGGGATGAGCTAGGAAGCTGAAATTTTCATATTTACAGAGTGGAAAACTTGCACAAATAAACATTTCAATTTTACCATATACGAATTGCGGTGGCCATTAAAAATTACTTAAATTTAAACAATTAAAAAATATTATTTTACATCTAGAAGTGCTACAACTTTAAAATTTGGCCAAAATGTGTAGCATTAGTACGCCATAATGAAAAAAGTGTAAAACTTTTAAAATTTCAACATTTGGAGATTGTTTTAAACTATTATTTTTACACGTGGGAAAAGCGAAAATTGCTACAGAGGTGAAATCTTTAGAATTAAAAGAATATTTGTAATGATGAAATGTCTGTCTGAAAAATGAATGCTTTTTCAAGGTGAGATGAAATGCTTGCAGTATGCAAGCACCAACTACTAGTCATTATATATAGATAGACGTTCCTTACAGAGGAGGAGGAGGAGGATATACCAGGAGGATACGAATGTCCAGCCCAAACTACAAGAGCTAGAAAGCTGAAAGTGTCAGTTTTTGTAGATGTGATAGAAAAATCTTCAGATAAAATGAGACTTCTTACCTAAGTGACATGAGTTCGACTCCAGAAATTCCGAAATTTGCGTTTTTTCCCATAAGAAAAGCATTGCGCCATTTTTGTAAATTAATTATGGGCACTTGCCGGTAAGCTATAAAAATAAAATTTTCAGTGTTGCTAGATGGTCGCAATATCTATTAGTAATTGTTGGCCCCTTGCTTACAGTGTCTTGGGTTCGACTCCAGAGACCCCGGAATATCTCCCATAAGTTAGCATGGGAAAACGCAATCCAGTGTGTAGACCAATCTAATTAGTTTAGGAAGCTGAAATTTTGAAAGATTATAGAACTTTACCCATAACCAACTATAAAAATCGAAAATTTTAAAATTGTTCACTTTTAGGGGTTGTTTTAACTCCATTTGAACATTAAAGTTTAATAATTGTTTAGGTACTACGGGATGAGCTAGGAAGCTGCAATTTTCAAATTATTTACAGAATAGTGCATTTGTACAAATAAACATTTCAATATCTCCATATATATATATATATATATATATATATATATATATATATATATATATATATTGCGGCAACCGTTAAAAATGTTTAAATTTTAAACAATTTGAAAAATATTATTTACTTCTAGAAGTGCTACAACTTTAAAATTTGTGTAGCGTTATTACCCCATAATGGAGAAAGTGTAAAATGTTTAAAATTGCATCATTTGGGGATTGTTTTAAACTATTATTTTTACATGTGGGAAAAAACGAAAATCGCTGCGGAGGTGAAATCTTTAGAATTAATAGAATATTTGTAATGATGAAATATCTGTCTGAAAAATTAATGTTTTTTCAAGGTGAGATGAAATGCTTGCAGTATGCAAGCACCTTCTACTAGTTATGTATATAATACACTGAACAAAATTGTGCTCTTTATTTGCAATGCTTATTTACTTTTAAATTAAGTACATATAATATACATTTAAAAGAGTAAGCAAAGTCATCTATAGAAACCTTGTTTAAGTCATCGGTCACATTTGTTTTGATGTCTTCAACATCCTCAAATCTTCTCCCTTTGAGAGCAGTTTTCACTTTAGGAAAGAGAAAGAAGTCTGTGGGTGCCAAGTCAAGCAAATACGTTGGGTGGTCAATTTCCACAATGCCCTGTTTTGCCAGAAATCTCTTCACAACCAGGGCAGAATGAGCAGATGCGTTGTCATGCAACAGAATCCAACTTCCCATTTCTCGAAACTGCGGCCTCACCCTGGAAACACGTCTTACCAACCTCTGAAGTACTTGAACGTAGAATGCACTATTTATTGTCTGTCCTTGCGGAAGAAGTTCCTTGTGGATCACACTCTGCTTGTCGAAAATGGTGATCAGCGTGGTTTTGATCTAAGACTTCTTCAAACGAAACTTCTTGGGCCTTGGCGACGATTTTTATGGCATTCTTCGTCGTTTCGTTTCGGGGTCGTAATAGAATACCCATGACTCGTCGTCAGAGATAATGCAGTCGAGAAAAATGGGATTCACAACTTTCAACGAAGTCCTGACTCGATGCGACTCTTCTCTCTCCGTGAGGTTGCGTGGGACGAACTTCGCGCAGGCCTTCCTCTTTCGTAGATTTTCTTGAAGCGTTTGATGAATCGATTCTTTATTAATGTTTAGCTCCTTCGTCATCATTCTGAGCGTCATTCGTCGATCTCTTGCCACAATTTCACGGACCTTTGTGACGGAGTTTGCATTTTGAGAGGTTGATGGACGCCCGCTTCTTGGGTCATCTTCAACATCCTCACGCCCATCCTTAAATCGTTTAAACCACTCAAAAACACTGATACGGATTAAAGACTCATCACTTTACGCTGCTTTTAACATTTCGTAAGTTTCTGTTACTTCTCGTGTGATTTAATAACATTGCCTAAGAATAGTATTTCATAATAAGTTCAAAAATGATACTTAAATAACATCGAGACTAAAAATATGATTGAATTTAACACGGAATCAAATTTAAATTTAACATGGCCTTGATTATAAGAAATGCCAAAGTGCGGAATCTAAAGAATGTTCCTGAAAATGGAATAATGACTGAAAACAGACATTTGCCTCTCACGGAAGACGTAAGATCATTTGGCAGTCGTAGCAGTGAATGTATTAATTTTGTGCAACTAATATTCTGCACGTTTTCCACGATCAAGCTATTCTCTTCAACACTGCCACTTAACAGGATTAATGCATACTCAAGTTAATCACATTACGGCTATTGTTGCTCCGAAGGAGAGCGAAATGTATTTTTGTGAGTGAAAGAGGAAATGGCAATGTTGCCGGCAAAGGCTAACCCCATATTACGTAGAAGACTTATCTAATGCGAGTTGAGTAGTAGAAGCAAAGTGTGTTATAAAGAAATCCAGAGTTCTGAAGTTTACAAGGCGACGCAGTGATGGCTCGCTTCACCGCGCAGGAGTACCCAGATATACATTACGTGTATGGTGTGTGTGTGTGTGACGGAAATACTGCTCAAGCAGTAGAAGAATATCGGCGCCGCTCTCCGACTAGACGACATCCATCTCGATCAGTTTTCGTGAATGCACACTGCAACTCGAGGGAATTCGGTTCTTTCGTTTCCCGACACAGCGCCGGCCGTGGTCGAATCGACGGTCTCATTGAAGATGACATAGTAGACGCAGAGATGAATGAACCGCCCATAAGCACTAGGCGCACATCTGTAAGACTGGGCATTCCTCAAACCACAGTGTGGAGAGCCCTACGCAGACATTCGTTTCATCCGTATTACCTGCATGGTGTCCAGAATTTACACGAAGGTGACTATGCTAATCGTGAAAGTTTCTGTCGTTGGATACTGGAAACGGTATTTCTCTTGAACTAATTCACTTCGAAAGTTGGTTGAGCCTTTTGTGAAAGGTCATGCTGTGTAACTAACAGCTTTTTCGCGTATCTCGATAAATAAACAAGATACTCTGGAAAAATTAATTTTCACGTTAGATTAGTGGCGTTACCAAGGAGACAGCACCGAATATGGTTAATGTAACTATAGCCTAGCATGGGTACAAATCTAATGCACCTTCGTCCAAAGTTTCATCTCCCCTCATCGAAAGACGCTATGCCATGGTTTCCAGGATGCCACGTAGAGTGCCGAAAAAGTCTTTCCGTTGCCATAGCTCCGTAACCATGGAGATTCGGACATGTTTATAGGAATTTATTTGCTTGGAATGACGTTTCCCACACGTGGGTGAATTTATGCAGTAGTGTTTTGAAAAACCATGTGTATGCAGGGTGATATGGAAAACCTCCGAAAGCTTCGAGAGCTTGTTAAGCGGTTCGCGAGAAAGAGAAATTTTCATATGATTATATATATAAATACCGTTTACGAGATAAAACTCCATTTGCTCCATGCCACTGAGTGGGAGTTGGGGTCAGAGAAGGAATAAAAGGAGCAGCATTGTAGTGCGTAACTTTATTAATGTTCTCAACAATCCTATGAAGTACTTAAAAATCATAATAAATGTTCAAAAAGTCCTCCTTCCGAACGTATCCACGCTTTAGTCCTTCGCCTTAAAGACCTCCTGATACGCTCAAATAGGACAGGCTGTGCTGCAATGGTTTGACAAGCATTTTGAATCATCTGCCAGAGCTCCTTTCTTGTGTTGACGTATTCAGCGTAAACCATAGTCTTTGGGGTCCCCCAAATGCATAAATGTATGACCTCAACTCCCACTCAGCGGCATGGACCAAATAGAGCTGTATCTCGTAAACGGTGCGTTTATCGGTATATAATAATTTGAACTGTTATTTTGAACCGCTTAACAAGCTCCCGAAGTTTTTGGAGGTATTTCCATATCACTCTGTATATATATATATATATATATATATATATATATATATATATATATATACTAGTAGAAGGTGCTTGCATGCTGCAAGCATTTCATCTCACCTTGAAAAACATTCATTTTTCAGACAGATATTTCATCATTACAAATATTCTTTTAATTCTAAAGATTTCACCTCCGCAGCGATTTTCGTTTTCCCCAAATGTAAAAATAATAGTTTAAAACAATTCCCAAATGTTACAATTTTAAAAATTTTACACTTTCTCCATTATGGGGTACTAATGATACACAATTTAGCAAAATTTTAAAGTTGTAGCACTTCTAAAAGTCAAATAATATTTTCTAATTGTTTAAATTTAAATAATTTTTAACGGCCGCCGAAATTCATGTATGGTAAAATTGAAATATTTTTGTGTGTTAGTTTACTACTTTGTACATAACTTGAAAATTTCAGCTCCATAGCTCATCCCGTAATGTCTAAACAGTTATCTATTTGTTTAAACTTTAAGAATTTTTAACTGCCAAACAAAATAAAATATCAAAATTTGTGTAATCCCTATTTCGTGTTTTTATGAATTCTACTTATAAAAAAAATTTCAACTCCGTAGCATATGCGGAAATACATAAACCATGAAAATTTGTTTAAACAATTGCGAATTTTTAGAGGCCGCATTGTTGCACTTTTTCAAGATTTTCGTTTTTTCTAGTCGGTTTTGCACAAAATCCTACCTAAGAAAAAAATTTCGAATCTCCAACTCATCTGGAAATGCCTAAACATTAGTATCCTCCTATATGTTATATCCTCCTCTGTAAGAGTCGTCGATATATAATGATATATATATATATATATATATATATATGTATATATATATATATATATATATATATATATATATATATATATATATATATATATTAGCTGAAGTACTCGTTCTTTGCACGGGATATTTCATAAATGCATCTCCGAAAGGGTCAGAGCTAAAGAAGGGAAGCACCCAAGAGCCGTCTGTAATATGCCCTGTAAAGTTTATTAACATCCGATAATCGCGAGTAAATATTGCTTGGTTACTACGTTGCGAGTCTTTGCATCCGGGGCACAGATGAAAAGATCCTTGCTGCTACTCACCCTGGAGCAGGCTACGTAGAGTTGTCCGTGTGAGAAGCAGTAAATTCAACGCCTGCAATGCGTCTGGCCTTGTGACCTGTTAATTGTCATGGAGAAACAAACGGTGTAAGGGGAATTCGGGGGATGAAAACCGACTCGCCTTTACCGCACTCGGTTAGAATTACTGCTTCTATCACCTGCAGCCTTGTGCCATTACATAGCTTTGGATCTCTTAGGTTTTGCATGAGCATTATTGGACATCCAACTTTCAAAGTGATTTTATGCTCAGGGATCCCAAGAACTGTTACACTATTAAAAAATTCCGCAGGATAGTTCACTGCGTCGTCACCATTTTGTTTCAAGATGGCGGCCTGGAATTTTGAGTTTTTTTTACCCCTTTTATCTCTTGAAAAGTTTATCATAGAGAAATGCTGTAAACACCATTTTGTTTCTGCCAAATGGATGACCCCGAGATAACTATCTTAATATGCAGACGTATCGCAGGTTCTGCTCCAGGGTATGATTATATTTTCCCATAAGTTTACACGGGATTTTCCATTTCCCAAGGTGAAAGATTTAATTAGCATCCATTAAGGTTTCAAATAGACGAAAGAATTAAGTTATTCGCTTCTCGCTTTTTATGAAGCATCGAAATTACAGTTGTAGCCACGTCAAACTTATAGATTGCAACGTTAAAAATTGAAAATAACACTGAACAACAAATTTTGAACTTTTGTTTTTTTGCACGAAATAAGGTGTTTCTTATTAATTTTGATGAGCTAAATTCAAATCTGAAGTCGGATCTTACATAGCACTCATAATTTTTGAAGAAAACACGTCTTTCTATACAGAGAATTGTATTAATTTTTTAACAAATAACAAAACCTTGCCATTATAATCAATGTCAATCAATTTTTTTATTTGCTCTTCATTTTGTAATTATCGAGTGTCTCTCTGATTAGTGTCCAGCAATAATCTGCTAGCATATTAGAGTTCCACCTGCCTTGATAAGGTTTTTCCATGCTAGCAATGTCTTGATGAAATCGCTCAGCGTGTTTATCACTACCACATCTGAGGTTATTTAGGAAAAATTCCAGGTGCGAATGGAGGAAATGTATTTTAAGTGAAATACTGGAACCAAGATTTTTATAGGTCTGCAATAAATTTTGAATTGAATTTTCAGTCCTAAGACCGCCCAAAAATATTTCAGTAAACTTTCTTAAGCGACTTCTTAGCTTCCAGTTCCAAAGTACAGATGTTTTTCAAAATATTCGACTTTCATTTAATCTTTAATCTGAGGGCCAATGAATATACCTTCCTTAATCCTCGCATCACTGATCGGACGAAAATTCAATTTTAAATATTTGAAGCCGTCTTCATTCTTGTCCATGGTTTTCACCAAGTTCTTCATCAATCCCAGCTTTATGTGAAGTGGGGACAAATGTATGTTCTTTGGATCGTCTAATGGTTTATAGGTGACATTTTTCCAAAATTGCTGCGAGGAGGCCAAATTTTAGTTATGTAATGCAACTGCTTGGCTCTACTGTCGCATTTACATAAGAAGCAGCAGTATTTTATATATCCAAGTTGTAGACCTAAGAGAATCCCGGTAACTTTGAAATCACTGGAAATATGAAACTTGTATTTGTCATATTGGAATTTATTTAGAAGAAGCTCCATATTCTCGTAAGATTCTTTCGTGTGGACTGCATGACCAATTGGTATTGATGGATATCTGTTTCCAATTTGTAACAACACCGCTTTTAGACTTAACTTTGATGAGTCTATAGAGTCTCCATTCATCTGGTTTATGGTATTTTCCCATGGCCTCCAGCAATCCATCGACATCATTGCAATAACATAGTGAGTCATTCATCGAAAAATACGAGCGAAATTCTTTCCGTCGAGTACGAGATACAGAGATATTGCTTTCCACCCCTGAGTCTGGATCCTAAAATTTCTGCCTTTCTCTTTGACAGATTCAAATCACGAACAAGATCGTTTTATTAACTTTGGTTGATAAGGTGAGGCTTATTTGAATCCGGCAACTCGTATTCTGAATCAGAGCTTGTCAGAAATGTTTCCATTGACTCATCTTCTTTCTCCTCCTCCAATGTCCAAGTTTTAGGAGGTATAGGGACTGGTGTTCATCACTATGACTAACTGGCCTCATAGCAGACGGAATACTTGGGTGTACTATTTTTCTCTGTCTTTACCTTTTTGTCCCTCTACTTTAGTCATGCAAAAGTAGCAGTCGTTGACATGATTGTTCGGTTCTTTCCACACCATCGGGACAGCGAATGGCATTGAAATTTTATATTTATTCTTCAACCAGCCTCTGAGACACAAAGCACAATTGCCGCAACATATATGAGGAGCCCTCTTTTTGTCCTGATCTCATAACTTACAAACGAAATGAAGGTCATATGCCATTTTTATTAGAAGCGTTATAGACTGCCTACTGGATATAATTGTGTAATCACCAAACAAAAAGGATCTGATGAATGAATGCACTAACGTGACATTTTTCAACTAGTTAATTTTTAATGAAACCACAAAATTGTTAATTAAACCACTATATATAAATGAATCGAAGGATACATTTAGAAAAAGATGATTTTGCTTTTCAGAAAACAGCAAGTTCACTGCTCAACAGCCACGTGGTGTAGATGCTTTGATTTTGACGTTCTAAAAGCAAATGGCATCCAACCGACCGTTTCTCTGTTGCCAATTATCCAGTGGATATGCCTTCTTTAACATTAAATTGGTGACGTAGCATGACTGAGCTACCTTACACAACAATGTTGCGATTATTCGCCTTCTACATTTTTTGCTCTTATAAGACAATTAACAAATACATATAAACTTTTTTATGGAATATCTTGTGATCTGAGTGTGCTAGAAAAAGTAACAAATTACATATTCGGAATCAGCGTTACAAAATGCATATAGGCCACCCTATTTTGTTCAAAAATATTTTTTATTGTTGTTCAGTGTAATTATCGTATTATTCAGTTAACTGCGTGTGGACAGAGGGCGTACCGAAAGATCGACCAAAAATATTCTTTCTTTATTTCAATGCAAGAATATTACCTTTTTCCTAAGGAAGAAGCAAATAAAACGGCACATAAATTATAAAAATAAAAATCGCATTCAAAATGTCAGTTGCCTAACTTTATATGGAGAATATGGGCCATTATTAATAAATAAAAAATTACACCTGAAATACAAATTTTTTTGTTAAAAATAATGAGTAAAAAATGAAATGAACGATTGAATTAATTGTATATTTAATAACATTGCATATATTTCAATAAAAAGAAACATTTATAAAGCATTAATTACAAAATTTTGAAAATAATTGCTATGCATCACTATTTTCTTCTATAAGACTACTTCTTAACATGCAGATTTCCAACTTACTACGATATAGACTTTACGGGTACCGCTAGTATATATAATTTTAAAAGACCGTGGAAAAGAAAAGTTGGTACATGTGGCGTAATTGCCCGTCAAATATGATGGGTTGGCGTGGATTAAGTATTAAATTTAAGAAGCTTCCCATTCTTCCTCCTTTTCTCTCTTCCTCTCTCCTCCCTCCCAGCCATCCTGTGTATCTTTGTCATATATAGTATGTATGTATATATTGTATAACTAATGTATATTTATCTATATTTCATATATATATATATATATATATATATATATATATATATATATATATATATATATATATATATATTTCATGTGTAAATTTCTTGAATATCTTTATATGTATATTTGTGACGGTATACAGCGATGCTGTATTTACGATATTTCCTACTGCACATACTGTTTTCTATATTTTGTTGTAGTTTTCCATTGTAATATATACACTATGTAGGATTTTCGCAGGTTTTTCAAACTCCCCTTCTCTGAGGGTATTTTCCTGCGTGGGTTTTACTAGGAAGAACAAGACAGTTTTTACCTATGTTTTCCTCACAAACTTAAATCTGCAGCTTTTAATCCGAAACTGCCCATCAGTGATATCGTACTTATCACTATAAATCAATTTTAGTGCAATAGTTGTTGCTTTTTTATTTTTTAAATGTTTTGTGATGTCAAAAAATTAATATCATTATCCAAATCCTTTGTAGCGTAAAATGATAAAAAAATGTCGTGAAAGCAAATTTAGTGCTGTGGTTAGCGTAATTAAATCAATGGAGGAATATTTAGAACTATATATTAACTAGGGATGGGACGGTTCCACTTTTTCCCTGTTTCGGTTCTCGGTACCGGTTATATTAATCTGATCCCGGTTTTTTTAGATTAGAAGTGCTTTTTGATACACTACGGGAAATTCTAGCTTTACAATAGTTACATATACCGTATTCGTCGTTTGAACTGTCAATTCTGAAGCTGTTCCAAACGTCCAACATAGCTTTATTGTTAGGGTTCAAAATAAATCGGTTAAATTTAAAAATTATCCGCGGGGTATCTAGTCAAAATTACTATACAAACAAAATAAAACTTATTTCTGTTAATAAGTTATAGTAACACTTCAACCTGATGGATTTGACTCAAGATATTGCTTGAAATTTTACATTATAAAAACACGCAGCCGCGAACTAAATATTGAATGCCGTAAGTTCGGAACCCGACATTCAGTTTTTTTGATAGATATTTTTGCGAAACTATCGTTCGTTAAACTGATTCGTCGTCCTGATTTTTGCACGCGCTAAAAAGATCTTTTGTCTCATTAAATAAAGGAAATTCAGGCTTGCTTATTCAGCTTGAAACTGATAACAAATCCACCATAAGAACATATTTTACGTCGTAGTAAACGCACAACATCCGTCATCGATATATGCATCAAAAATCGAATGCCGCCGTGGAAGAATATGGCGGAATGAGGCGGTAGCTTTTCGGTTACCGTCTACTTCCGAGTCGCAATTATTTTTGTTATTAAAATGAGGATCGGAACCGAGAAACCGGATTATAAACAGTCGGTTCCGGTTATTTCGGTATTTGAGAGAACTGGCAAAACCGAGGAACCGAAGAACCGATCGTCCCATTCATAATATTAACACTGTTAATAATCGATTGATGCAACTCAAAATACAGCATGGGCTCACTATCTTAGAACCTCAGGAAGAATGACAATCGCTCCACTGGCCATAGCAATTGTCCAAGAAGCTTAAGGAAATATGGAAAATATTATAGAATATCGCTCGGTTGAAATAATAAAAATATTAATTCGGAGACATCGATGATTTTTTCGTCTTCCTTTTAAGCGAGATTGTTCTTAAGATTGTTTTATCAATCCAACAAAGGAGAGTGATGAAACCATTCGTGTTGATTGTTTGTATTTTTTTTTTCAAAACATCGACGTAGAGGATTATCAAATGTAGCTTTCCAGTTCAAGTTATGGCTGGGGAAAATTATAAAATCAAAACCAGTTGATTATAAAATAGGTAAAAACAAGACCATATTCGCTGGACAGGCCTTCTCCTGTTCCGACTCAACACCGTAGTAGTGCGGACCATCAGTTCGTAGATCTTCCTGGACCTCTTCGTCTTCTAGTATGATGTTGCCACGCAGCTCGTGGGAGTCGAATCTCTTCCATTCTTTCGGAAGGGGGTGCCGGTGGTGTAGTGGTTAGGACGCTGGCTGCTACTCGCACGATGCTTGAAAAAGTCATCGGGTACGAATCCTGCGCGAGTAGGATTTTCTCAAAGTCACCCGGCCCCCTGTTTGCGTATTTTGATGAGACCGAGCAAATTCAGCTGTTCCGTCCTTCGGAAGGGACGTTAAGCTGTTGGTCCCCCTGGTGTTCTTAATAAGAACAGGCAAATGCCGGCACCGGGTTTCCCTCCTCCCTCCACGGTTATTCATTGCATTACCTCTGAGATACCCATTTGTGCTGTAAGAGAGGCGAATTGACTGGGCATTCAAACAAACAAACATTCTTTCGGAGCGCTGCTATCTCTATATTCCTATAGTCAGTCCTTTAGAGTAAAAATTCATAAAGTGCATTATTTACCTCTACCTAAGATTTCATATCGGCTGGTTGTAATTATTCATCGTCATCATGCTGCTGTCCGAAGACAGGTTTTAGCTGAGTCGCTGCCTCCATCTCTCTCTCTCTCTCTGGATGCCTCTTTTACCTCTATAAGTACACTGATGGTGTAGTGGTTAGCGTGTCGGCTTTCTATTGCAAAGTTCGGGGGTTCAAACCCCTCGAATGGAGGATTTATTAAAAAAAACATCATCAGTGTCTGGCAGTGGTACTGTCAGTATGGTATAGAGCCGAAAACAAATGATGTTGGTTGGGTCTATATCCAATAGAGCTGTAGGTGTGATCAGGACGATTTGAACGGCTACAGTACTGCGATGTGGAAAGCAAGAGGGAAACTACCACATTACAATCCCTAGTAATGATTATATGGTTGGACAATATGAGTTCTCTCGAGGTAAAACAATCCGGAGGTAAAATAGTCTTCCAATCGGATCTCTGGGACGGGGACTGCATTGAGGAAAATATTTGTCGAAGGTAATTTACGAATAAGGACTTGGAACGTAAGAACTATGAGAAAGGCAGGAAAGCTAGAGAACTTGAAAGAAGAAATGAGAAGAAATAGAGTTGACATTATAGGACTAAGCGAAACTAGATGGGAGGGAGAAGGACAGTTCGACTCGAAAGAATTCACGGTAGTTTATTCTGTAGGAAATAGTGGGGAAAGGGGAGTAGCTCTGGTACTTAGGAAAGATATGATGAAAAGCGTGACAAAGATAATAGCAACGAACGATAGACTGATGGCAATGAAGCTAAATGCAGCCCCAGTGGACATGCTGATAATTCAGGTATATATGCCAACGTCAGCTCATGAAGATGAAGAAATCGATGAGAATTATGAGCAAAATAATAAAATTTACGAAGAAGACGGAAGACGAAAGGTAAACTGCATAATAATGGGAGATTGGAACAGCATAGTCGGAGAAGGACAGGAAGAAAATGTTGTCGGGCAATACGGACTTGGGAAGAGAAATCGAGGAGAGGAGAAACTCGTAGAATTCTGCATCAATAATGACCTTGTAGTGACTAATACATGGTTCAAAAACCATAAACGAAGATTATACACATGGAAAAGCCCAGGAGATAGAATGAGATGCCAAATTGATTACATCCTTGTAAAACAAAGATTCAGGAACAGCATAAAGAACGCCAAGGCATTTCAAGGACGGGCATTGATTCAGATCACAGCCTTCTAATATTTGACGTGAGTACAAAGCTCAAACAAATAAGAAAAAGAAGAAGAGAAAGACAGACCTGGGACCTAGAAAAACTGAAAGAAAGGCAGGATGCAGTCGGCATGAAGTTGGAAGATAACCTAAGAAAGTTGGAAAACAAACCGAAGACCGTTGATTTAGAATGGAATGAAATTAAAACCAGTATCAAGGATACCTTGGATAAAGAGACTGGAAAACCAGAGAAGAAAATCAGAAAATCATGGATCACGAAGGAAATGCTGGAGAAAATAAATGAGAGACGAAAATGGAAAAACGTTAACACTGAAGAAGGTAGAGCCAACTATAGGCGTATAGACAATGAGTTGAGATGGGTAACAGATAAAGCTAGAGAAAATTGGATAAAAGGAAAATTTGATGAAATAGAACAAATGGAGAAATTAGGACGGTACGATATGATGTACACTAGAGCACTCGAGTTAGAAGATAAGAAATCTAATGGAATTCATGGTATGGGAATTATGAATACGGATGGGAAGATCTCAGAAACAAAGGATGTAGCATAGGTATGAGTAGAATACATTAAGAAATTATACAGCAAACAGGCAGTAGTGGCAAAAATAGAACTGAAAGATGAGGAAAACATTGAAGAAGACAACTTAGGACCACGTATTATGGAGAGCGAAGTAGAAAAAGCGATAGTGGAACTAAAGAAGGGGAAAGCAACGGGCAGCGATGGAATACCGACTTAGATACTTAAAGTCATAGAATCAGAAGGACTAAAAGCGATCACGAAATTAATTAATAAGATTTACGACACGGGAGAGTGGCCTCAGGATTTCCTAGAAGTAACAATGATCCCTCTAAAGAAGAAGCCAAAGGCAATGAAGTGTAAAGATTACAGAACTATAAGCCTTCTGTCACACACATCGAAGATCATCACGAGGATTCTTAATAAAAGGCTGGAGAAAAAGGCAGAAGAAATAATAGGGGAAGATCAATTCGGTTTCAGAAAAGGACGAGGAACTAGAGATGCTATAGGAGTAGTTAGAATCATATCAGAAAGGGCAATAGAATACAGTCAAGATATCTGCGCATGTTTCGTAGACTGGCAGAAGGCCTTTGATAGAGTAAATTGGGTAAAGTTGATGAAGATATTAAAGGATATAGGTGTAGAATGGAAAAACAGGAGACTGATTAGGAATCTATATGTGAATCAAGTTGTAAAGGTCAGGTTTGAGAATGTGGACACCTGCGGAATAAATATCGGTAGAGGAGTAAGACAAGGCTGCTGCCTATCGCAAACCCTATTCAATATATATGGAGAAAGTCTAATGCAAGAAGCTATATAGGGCACAGGAGATTTCAAAATTGGAGGAAGGATTATTAGAACAGTAAAATTCGCAGATGATCAAGTACTTCTAGGAAGAAAGGAAGAGGAGCTACAAAAAATGATAAATAGACTAGTGATAACAGGTAGAAAATACTATATGGAAATAAATACAGAAAAATCCAAGGTCATTCGAATATCGGGTAAAGAAGAGAATCTGGACATAAATATTGGGGGAAAGTCTTTAGAACAAGTTTCAGAATATAACACGAGAAGCAAAATGTACGGATGAGATCAGAACTAGAATAGGAAAAGCAAAAGCGGCTTTCAGGAGAAAGAAACAACTACTTACAGGGAATATAAAGGAAGATATCCGCAAGAAGTTGATAAAATGCTACGTATGGAGTATAGCATTGTATGGGGCAGAAACATGGACGCTAAGGAAAAATGACATCAAATACTTGGAAAGCTTTGAAATGTGGACTTGGAGGAGAATGTTAAAGATAAAATGGACAGATAGGATGAAAAACGATGGTGCTACGAAGAATAGGAGAGAAGCGAATGATTATACAGACTATCTGAAAGAGGAAGGCTAACTGGGTTGGACATTACCTAAGGAGAGAGAGTATGATTAAAGATGTGTTAGAAGGAAAACTATATGGGAAAAGGGAAAGAGCTAGGAAAAGGTTTCCGCTGATAGACGATTTGAAAGTGAAAGAGAGTTATCAAGATATAAAGAGGACAGCGGAAAATAGGGGTATATGGAGAACCAGGTTTAACCAAGAATAATCACGGACCTGTCTACGGACAGACTACCTATGATGATGAAGTACTTTATTCCTGCTATATATTTTCTAATATTCCTATTATTTTTCTCCCGCATCCCCTTCTTCCGATAATGTTGCCATCTAAGATCGTCCTTTGTAAACACTGTCTTCCCAATATGTGCCCTATCCAATTTTCTTCTCTTTTCCTGATTGTTTTTATTAGGATCCTTTCTTCTCCCACCACTTCCAATACTTCTTCGTTTCTCTCCCTCTCTGTCCATTTCATATTTCATATTTTATTTTATGACGTTATTCTTAGTCGTAAAACCACGCTTGTGATACTGAAATCATGCACGAAAGATGAAGTAAGAATAATAATGGCAATCTTCAATACTTTCGCGTGTCTCTTGAAAACCCTGCAAGTGCCCTGTTTGAAAATCCTCGCTCTAGAGCAGGGGTCGGCAACCTTTTCTGCATTGCGGGAGGTATTCGTAGTTGCGAATGATTCGGAGGGCCGCATTTGAAGTCACGAGCGTTTCGGCAGGCCGCATGAGAGATTGCAACAAAAGGTACTCAAAGATACTTTGGTCTCGTATTAGTGAAAATCAAGTCTTAATAATTTACTATCGATAAAACTTCCCCAGAAAAGGTTTCGAGATCATAATTTTACTGAAAATATTAAATTGTTTATATAAAATTTGACCAACCACTTTTTCATCATAGCTCCGCTGGGCGGATAAATTGCTCTCGGGGCCGCATACGGCACGCGGGCCGTATGTTGCCGACCCCTGCTCTAGAGCAATGCACAGACGACAGACTGAATCGAAAAAACACATTTTTGGGTCTCTGGTATCTAAAACGTGTATATTCATTGAAAACTTTAAGCTGAATTTTTTCACGACCTCGAAACTTTCCCTACATACTTTGTACACGAGAAAGTAAAAATATTGCTAGCGGAAAATCTACCTTCTTAGATTAATCAAAATTTCTAAACCCGGCGATTGACTACATATGACTTAAAAGAATTTTGTGATTATTTTTTATAATTGATTCAAAGACGAAAGCTGAAGTTTTTTCTTGGCTTAATTATAGTCATCACCGTATCCAATAAAAAGAGCTATCTTCAGGAAGGTAACGAGATTCTCAATTTTTTTATATGTCGGAAATAGACTAATGATCACTTAACGTTTGGCTTACATTTGTCCGAACGAAGCTATGAAATGATACTTTTGCGAGGGATTAAAATAATTTTCGCATTGGGCGTTAAGATTAGAGATCAGAGTCATCTAATGGGTTTAAAAGGAGTGAGCGATGGAAAGAAAGAAGGAACATGAGTGAGAGATGTAGACAGAGAGAGAGAGAGCATAAGATGGAGTAATAATGAGAGAGAGAGGTCATTTCGACTTAAAAGCCCGAAGGGTGAATCGGAGGCAACAACCGCTCGTAAACGTAAATGACTTTAAGCTGCGGTTTCGAACTAAAGCGAGAATACTGTACAAGTTCTCTAAATGATTTGTCACCGAATAAGACGTGCCACCAGCTAAGCCGCACTCCGCTAGGCCAACCAGCTGCACGCGTTCGCGAAACTCCATTACCTTTTACCATTTCTCTTGAAATATTCGACTAAGAAAGTGGAAATAATTTCTTTAAAACTGTATTGAGAACTTGTTTCATGGGAGATTTTCATCGATGCCTTAGCATGAACCATAATTGCATGATCCGAGAGAGGCACTTAAGAATTGCGCCCGTAGAAACGATGGGCCTGCGTTCGGAAATACACAAAACCAGTGACTCAAGCGTTTAATCCTTAAATTGACAAAAGCTTGTGGAAATCTATTTAAAGTAGGAGCATATAATTATTTGCGGTATAATTCCCTTAAATAGCGCAAAACGAGATCGTGAGGAACCTGAAACTTAATGAAAAGACTGCTCAGTAGAAGAAATACTTGGAAGCTATTGGATGCTAACACGTACTAGTCTATACGTTTAAATATTCAGAAGGCAAACTCAAGAGCAAGTAATACTGACGTGTGACCGACAAAATGACCGGCCTTGAATGCTATGATGAAAGTAGAAAATCTTAAGTTGGAACAAACATTACAGATATCGATAAACTATGTTCATCCTGGAGCCATAATAAGATTGGAGGGACACGGTTTATAAGTTTTATTTTAACCATTAGCGGAGCCCGATAATTTCTTTTGGAATTATATATGGAGAGGTCTTCTATAAAGATATCATCGAAACAAAAGATTTCAGAAAATTAACAGACATAATTTTATCACATTATACAATATATAATATTATATCCGTCTTTGTAATATCAAGGGACAAGCATTAAAAACTTCACATAACCATTAAATTTTATATAGGCTGGTTTAAAATCAAAAAATGATATTTGAGATGTAGCGTCTTCATTTAAGGAAGTTATCCGATAAATCAACTAAAGATGCTCCAGAAATAAAGATGTTATTTTAAAATCACTTTTTATATGAAAACATCTTATAAAAATTCAGCCCGTACTAGATATACGTTTTAATTAGCGAAGTGGTAGTATATCATAAATAAAATGTGTGTGCTATATGGTCCCAAAATAACACAGCGCGTGACAATGGCATTTAAGACAATCATTTGTCATTTTCTTTAAATCCTCTAACTTATTTTACGGAACACTTTAATAGCTAGCAATTTCTCGCTCGAGCCTTCATCATTATTTTTATCGCTTTTCTCTCTCTCTCACTCACTTATCCATCACCTGTTCCTCTCACAATTTCACCAGTCGTGCAATTTCAGCCATATTGGTGAGTCACCGGGCGTAACAGATACCGTTAAAAATAACGCCATCTATGCGGCTCAACCTCAATCATACGCACTCTCGCACAATGCCCAGGATCACTCCCGAGAAGGATCAATCGTTACATGCGAAAGGACCCCTCAAATATAAAGACTCTCACTCCCTTTCCATCATCTTCCATTTTATCTTCCTATACATCTCTCCTTTATGTATTTACCAGTCTTGCTTCCGTTTCCCTTCTTTCTTGCATCGACTCTTTCTTCTTCATTACTCTCCCCATTCCTCTTCCGACAGCTCTTCTCCACTTGTTGACTCCTCCCTCTCTCATCCATTCTCTCCCTCTTACCCTATCCTTCTCTATTACCCTCTCTCCATCTTACCCCCTCTATCTCTCTCCCTCTTGTATTTTCTCTCTCCCTCTTTCTCTCTCACCCTTTCTGTCTCCCTCTTACCTTCTATCTCCATCTTACTCTCTCTCCATTCCTCTTACCTTAACCCTCTCTCTTACCCTCACCCTCCCTCTTACCCTCTCTCTCCCTCTCACCCTCTCCATCTTACTCTCTCCCTCTCTCTTGCCCTTTCTCCCTCCTACCCTCTCCTCTTACCCTCTCTCTCCCTCTTACCATCTATCTCCCTCTTACCTTCTTTCTCTCCCTCTCACCCTCTCTCTCTCTCTCTCCATCTTACACCCTCTTTCTCCCTCTTAACTTCTTTCTCTCTCTCTCTCCCTCTCACCCTCTCTCTCTCCATCTTACCCTCTCTCTCTCCCTCTTACCTTCTTTCTCTCTCTCTCTCCCTCTCACCCGCTCTCTCATCTTACCCCCTCTCTCTCCCTCTTACCTTCTTTCTCTCTCTCTCTCTCTCCCTCTCACTCTCTCTCTCCATCTTACCCCCTCTCTCTCCCTCTTACCTTCTTTCTCTCTCTCTCTCACCCGCTCTCTCATCTTACCCCTCTCCCTCTCTTACCCTCACCATTCCTCTTACCCTCTCTCTCAATCTTACTCTATCCCTCTTACCCTCTCTCTCTCACACTTTCTCTCTCTCATACCTTCAATCTCCATCTTACCCTCTCTCTCTCTCTCTCTCTTTCCCTCACCCTCCCTCTTGCCCCTCTCTCTCCCTCATACCATCTATCTCCCTCTTACCTTCTCTCTCTCCCTCTCACCCTCTCTCTCCATCTTACTTCCTCTCTCTCTCTCCCTCTTTCCCTTTCTCTCTCTCCCTCTTACTCTCTCTCTCCCTCTTGCCATTTTTCTCTCTCCCTCTTACTCTCTCTCTCCCTCTTACTCTCCCTCTCTCTCCCTCTTAATCGCTCCCTCTTACTCTTTCTCCCCTCATACCTTCTATTTCCATCATACTCTCTCTCTTTTCCTCACCCTCCCTTTTTCCCCTCTTTTTCCCTCTTATCATCTATCTCTCTCTCCCTCTTACTCTCTCTCGCCCTCTCTGCCCTCTCCCTCATCCTCTCTCCCTCGCTATTATTCATTATTTTCGCTTCCCATCAGCCACAAATATTTGGAAAAAAACCTAAATCACATTTTTTATCATCTCTGGTGTTGATGACTAGACTCCTGACGAACCACAGTTCTAAAGCAACTGACTGTCCTCGTTCAAAAAATTGTCGGCATTCTGAAACTAATTATCTACTCGAAGCGTTTTTCATCAATATAAAGAGAAACAGAACTCTTTCTCCCAATTTTTTACGCATGCACATTTTGTAACTGTTTTCAAACCTGTCAATCTTAGAGAAATGAGTCGTAAGATTTTGTTCTACCATATCTTGAAGTTGAAAGTCAAATCACCTTTTACGCCTAATATGCAGTGATTCTCAATTGATCGTCTTTCCCTTTACTGAAAAAAACAATATTTATGATTACAATAGGAAGTTTTTAATTGCACTGAAAACCTAAGGATGTAAGAATGTTCCAAATAGTAGCCATATTTCAAATAAAAAATTCAAGATCTGTTTTTTTACCAAATATTTAAATTCGATAATTTAATTGCCATCTTGGTTTTCTTACTTTCAACGCTTGCGCGAGTCGGGATTTCTGGAGCTGCGGCGTTGTTAATGTTGATTCACATCCAAGAAATGGCATTTCTGCTGAGAATAAGAAGTTGTACCAAAAATATATTTTACGATAAAATTATTAACTAAATTTTAAGATGTCAAATAGTAGGTTCGAAGAGATCCCTCCTCTCAGCATCAGGCGCACGTTTCTCACATTTGTAAATAAACGAGATATTCGCAGGAGAGAGGGATTAAGGCTCATTCCCGTCTAATAACAACGAAAGAGCCATTCTCTTCTCCCTTCAGCCCCCTCCCCCCCTCACCCCCTCGCATTCTTCGACCCATTTCCTTCGTCTGCGCCCTCTCCATGTTCTCTACAGTTCTCCCTTAATCTCTTTCTCTCCTCATCACTCTACATCTCTGTATTTCTCCCTCTGCTTCTCTCTCTCTCTAATCCCCTCCTACTTTCCCTACCCCGTTCTCTCCTGCTAACATGCCGCCTTAAGCCTCTTCTTCCATTTTTCTCTCTCTCTGTGCGTAACATGATGATGACGTCACCCGCCTTGTGCCAACCGTAGTCGCACATCACGCGCACCCGACGGCGCACCCTAGTTCATATTACGCTCGCAACTGAAAAACAAATCTTGCATAATGACTGTTACTTATCAACTTGCTATGTTTTGAAGCATTAACTAGAGTCAGAACGGCGCCATAATTATGCGTAGCTTTTGAAATATTCATATCGAACTACGTTCAATATTCATTTTGAACTGTAATCACAAATAAATTTATATAGTTTGTAGGAATACCATCTAATTGCAGTTATTGAATGATTCCTATGAAAGAGTCTGGCTCAACTTTAGGTAGAGAGAATAGGTTCATTTGCCGAGAAAAAATGTTTGACTCCAATCATTGGAATTTTTATCTTATCTAATTTGTTATCTTATAAATATTTTAGTGTGTGTATATGTATGCATGTATGTATATTCTTTATACGTTTTTACACCGTTGAAGCTATCGAATTCAAAAGTTTCCTGGGCTATCCTATAGACCAAAGGGAGAACTTGGGTCTAGGTTTGCAGACTGTGAGTGTCTTATACCCCATAGGGTCAACAAAATACTATTTCCATAAGAATGCATGAGAAATGGTGTGGATAAGCCCCAAAATGCCATGCAGCCCTTCACTAATGTGGATATAAATATACCTAACTATTAACTTACGATCACTGGAAATGGCTTATTTTATGCACGAATGACGAATATTTTAATTCTGTTCATGTTTTGTCTTATTGCATATTAAATCGCTCGAAATTATCCTTTGAGCGCAAAATTTATTTACAATTTTCAGGCGGCAAAAAAGCTTAATTTCTTAATTGTTGTCCTCTTCAAAGGGAGATAGCCGCGTAAAGATTAATGCAAAGCCGTAGAAAAAGTATAGCCAACGCCAAGATAAAGGGTACAAATGGATTAAATATAGTCTATGAATACTTTTAAAGTGAGTCAAACGATTTTTAAGGAATATTGTAGCATTGTTATCTTTTACCATTAACATTGAAAAATTTATCGCAACATAAATCGATACATCTTCTTACATTTGTTCGGTAGCCGAGATGTTGTTTATTGTTTTCGTTTTGGCTAATAGTATTGACACAATCCACATAATTTTATTGCTGCTTTAAAGGCTTCGGTGCATCTATCCATTTGAATATTAAGTAAGACGTTAATGCGTAATTATATTAATGATAAAACTTCACAATACAATACATAAAACAGTAAATATTAACGTAAACATTGCTTGCGTAATTAAGGAATGGGGAACGTTTGGTAAACTCGGGGTTCATTCATTAAAATATGTAAATTTGGACCGAATTTCTCCATTTTTTTATTTGACGGCTAAAACTATAAAATATCTTATTCTTGCAATATTTAGATGTTTCACGGAAGAATTTGTCAGAAACACGCATTTATTTTCGAAATCTTTTGGCTTTTTCGTACTCATTCCGGGTGTTGCCAAGGCGAACCTCATTTTGTTGCCTCCGATAAATTAGCGTCTATTAAGCCTTCAAATAGACGAAAGAATTGTGTTTTTCGCTTCACTCAATGTCACACTTAATAGATTGCAACGTTGATAATTGAAGAATTATATTATTCAGTAAACATACGAAGAGGAAGAATAACGGAGCCAAAGAGTGGCAAATCAAGCCGTATATTGATGCCAAAATGTAATACATTTCAAGCGCTTCATTTTATGGGAGAATTCAAATGATTGTCAGGCATTTTCTAATTAATCAAACAATTACATTTACTATATATATATATATGTTTTTACACACTCACACCTCAGAAGTTATATTTTAATCACACTACAAAGTCCCGTTGAAGTTCAACGGGTAATTCCGCTCTTACATTCAAATTACGACAATGAAACATTTGAGATTGAAATGTTAACCCCAATATGTACTTAATTTAGACTTGATTTTCACTGATATGATTCCTCAGAATATTTAGTTAACGTCCGATTCAAAATTTAACCCGGCCGGCCGAAGCATTGACAACTTGCAATGCGGCCCGCCAAGGAATTACCAACTATTAATGCGGCCCGCCATACAGAAAAGGTTGCTCACCTAACCGGAAGAAGAGACTGTTCAGTCTCAATCTCGCCCAAACAAAGACGCCTATCTATCTATTGTCAAGGAGAGAGGGAGAGATGGAGGGAGAGAATGAGAATGATAGGGAGGGAGAACGGGATGATGATGGGGAGAGGGAGGGAGGGGAAGAGGAAAATTTTGCAATAGGTGGATTTGTAAAATGCAGTCACACTCAGGATTTCCGACAGGTTATGCTACTGGACTTCATTAGAAGGCGAAGTTTCGGAAACAGGACCATGACTGTGCATAAATTGCAGTAAATTTTGAATGTCAAATTTCCTCGTCCTAACGTATTTAAAGCGCAGCGCTGTCAAGAAGCGAGAAATCCAAATCCCACTAGTTTTCATTACGATAGAAATGAACATCATTGAGTTATGTTAAAAAAAGCGTAATTAAGAGATTTTTATTAGTATTGATGAAAAGTTTTGAAGCTTTAAGACTCAGAAACCAGTGTTATTATTAATATTATTTATTTTTAACTAAAATCTTTAAAAAATAATGCAATTATGTATCTAAACAACACTTAATTGACGTCGCTTTTCCATTATTCCGCCCGGTGAGATGATTGGTTACCTATAGACTGTGCTTGTGGTCATGTCTAAAAGTGTCCGATGAGCAAGTCTACGCGGAGGAACGCGAGCAATTGGTTCGATGGTGCGAGCGTCGTATGAGCAGATCGTCGAAAAGCGAAGCGTCGGAAACCAAAGTATAACTGTATGGTTATTTGACCAAGTTATGTTTCACTTGAATGGAAAGTTACATTTTACGAAGAATTTTTGTCTTTCTATTTAGAAACCAAGCAAAAACTAGATACATTAAATTTGACGCCTCATCATTTTTTAAGGGGATTTACGCTGGTTTCAATAAAAATAGTGTCGATACAAAATCGAGGGAGTCATTTTTCGTGTCCAGGTAATTCCCCGTCTCAAAAACGCAAGTCCCTCTTCTCGGATGTAAGCGAAAAGCGGATGGTGGGGCACGCGCGACGGCGGCGTGGTGACGGCAGCTGGGAGACACTGTCACATCCCCGTTCGCGCACGCGTTAGGCTCCATCCGAGGATAATGAGATTAACAATGTGAGGACGTTTTGCCAACCAAATAATTGCATTTTGGAGTTGCGCGAGAGAACGCCCGCAAATGAGCAACCGATAAAAGAAATAGAAGGGAAATGGAATGACAGGAGCAGGGACGTCCCGAGGAATTTTGGCGCTCCCCTCCTCCGTTAAGATTTGTTGAGATATTTACAATGTTCATGTTAATTTATTCATCACTCTCCAAAAATTGTTGATAATGATAAATTAAAAGGAAGAATATCAAGATTCTAACCAGATTCTAGTTACAAATTGGTATCCAATATTTATTGACTTGCAAGTAATGCATAGATAAATGATCGGGATAGCGCCCCCAAAACTTTGACGCCCCGGGCAGCCGCCCGGGGCGCCCAATGCTCGGGCCGGCCATGGAAAGGAGAGATGACGCGAGGAAATATATGGAGAGAGAAAGAGAGAGAGAGAGAGATGTAGAGGATGGCGGAGAGAGGAGATAGAGAGAGATAGTAAGTTGATTGGAGAGAGGGAGGGAAGCAGTGAGGGATAAATTTGTGCGGCGGATAAAATAAAGACATCGAATGAGTTAAAAGCTCACTTGTCTCGATCGCTCTTTCTCTCTCTCCCTCCCTGTCGTTATTTTTCTCCACCTTAATTTCGAAACCCAGCGGCAAAGAGAGAGAGAGAGGAAGGAAAATGGGTATAGGGGAAGGAACAGAAGACGGAGATGAGTGAGCAAGGGAAAGAGGATTAAGAGGAGAAAGGGAGGGGTAGATGGCGAGAGAGAAATGAGGGAAAAAGGGAGAAGAATAAAAAAGCGGGGAGAGAGAGAATGGAAGAGAGAGAGAGATTGAGAGATGGGCAGGACAAGCCAACACGAGGCTTTCGTTGGAGAGAGCTTTTAAGCGTGGAGAAGTTGGCGACCCTCTATGGTCAGCCGAGAGATTGATGCGCCCGCATTCTTTCGCAGCTGCGGAACCCAGATGAATTTGTCAACCGAGAGCCCTCCACCTTCCCTCCCTCTTCACCACTGCTCCATTCTCTCTCTCTATCCCCCTCACTCCCTCTCCCTCCTATCTCTCTTCCGTGTCCGTGTCTCACGCTTCGAAGCACACGTGCGCCGAATACCGCCTCGGAAACATGCGAGAGAGAGAGAGACACCCTCCTCGCGGCTACTCCTGCCACTCGGCGCATCCATCACCCAGAGAGGCGGGATGGTAAGGAGGGGGGGAAGAGAGAATTGGAAGCGAAGGAGAGAGGGGGGAGAAGTGAGGGGGGAGGGAGAGGAGAGGTAAGGGGAAGATCCCCCCCCCCAGGCAAGACATGACGTTGACGAAATGGGAGTGCGGATCTCTGCAAACTTTGGTCGTGTTGCCAAAATCTTCTTAGGTATCTGTTTGGGGCGGGAGCTATCACTCCTTCTGTCTAAGGGATTAAAAAGGCCCCCGAGGGAAAAGAAGGACCCTCCTCCCGACGTGGTAAGCGTGTGAGTTTTTACATCCGTATTTTACACCTTACAATTGAGTGCAGTTTTATTTTTTTCGGCTCCTAATGTTACCAAATACTAGTTGACTGTATTTGTGGTCTCCTACAGAAATATTTTCAAAGAAACTACCAAGGGCAAATCTTGAGCAGTCGAACACAGCGAGGCTTTGAGATTGGGGAAAAACTAATAAAATCTGAGTATTCTTTATGTATTATTTTTAATTGGTCATGTAGGGAAATTCGCTCAGGTGTCAAAGATATTTCTGATAAAACAATTTTGATGCCGTAAACAAACGCGAAAACCTACCTCGAGTCGATAGTATTGTGTTACGCTGTAATCCTCTCACTAATGGATTATTCATTGGTTTGAAAGGTAAAAGAACGGGAGGATTTCGTTCATTTATTTTACAAATGATGGGAGCTTTGAAAATTAGGTTTTACTACATGTTATTAGATATCTAATCATTTAATGGACATATTTTGTATTTTAAATTAAGAGAAGAAAATTATAAAATCGCGTCCATATGTACACAGTAGCCTTCACCATTCCGGGGTATTGCTACTATAAAACAACGCAGACGTGTCCCGACTTTTCGTCACAGAAAATACGTACCCGCGACTTCTAATAACAGAAATTTGGCCACACAAACAAATTGGCAACTGCGACTCTTTGCCAAATAAAATCATTGATACCTGCGACATATAGTCACAAAAGATCATTAGTACGTGAAAGGGGAGAATATTCTCCTGTTATGGTCCTATATCTGGATTGATGAGCAAATTCAAAGGAATGTGCCTTTCAGTACCTACTCTTGATTAAGGAAAAGGCAAAGTCATTGCATCAATTAGCAAACTATGGCTAATTATATCAATACTAATCTAAAAGCCCGTCAACATGACGATGGGAAAGAATATATTATTTAACTTAATTATCTCGTACTTATCATTTTTAGAAATTATTTATTCATATCATTCAAATATCAAAATTTTATTCAAATATCTAACATAATGGATGTATAACGTAAACTTCAATGCTTTGCCATAGAAAACCTTTGTATGTACATCATCTCTACTATAAATATTTTAAAGAATTTGTTTGTGTATTTATAACGCAACAACTACAGAACGTATAAGCAAGATGAAGGTTCCATTTTAACCGCAATAAAAAGTTAAGCAACATGGGAAGGTTTTTAAAGCGATTTGAACTATATTTTTCATTATTTTAATGTTTTCTCTTTTAATTTTTCCCATTTAAATAACACTGGAATGAGCGTATTGTTGGATTAAAAATCTACTTGACAACCGTTATTAACAACACCTAATCTAATCTAATACATATATTAAAGAGAATTCGGTCCTTTCTGTGTGTTTGCACGTTTGCACAGTTGCAGCACATTTTTCAGTTGCATTTTAAAATCACTTATAATTGCGATATAAATACGAAACGTGCACCAAACGACGCATAAAAGAACGTATATTCATTTTCCAGCCATCGATTATCGAATTCGCGTCGAATCGTTCCGCAAATTCGTTATTGACACGAAAATTTGGCTAAATTTTAGACGAAAAAATTTCTCCGTCGAGGGCGACGGCATTGTTGCTGATCTAGCAAAATTACGTCTATATCTAAAAGCAATGATATGAACAATGATATTGTATTTTAAATTAATTGTGAGAACTCATCTTATATATTTTGAATGCATTTTAATCGAAAGGAAAGTAATGATGGCTTCATTTGAACGATAGGTTTGTTTACTGATGTGCCATTTCTAAGGTGTGGAAAAAATGTGAACGAACATACGACCGCTAATATTTTAATTAGCTTTTCGTTTTGTTTACCTTGACGACGAAAGAACTTAGTAAGTAGCTTTTTTAATTCACACATTTTTTTGGAATCACAATAAAAGCACCGGCAATGCGTCAAATCTTCTTCTTCATCTAAAGGCTAAGCCTTGTCGCTGCAACCATGAACTCCTGTCCTCTGCCATTCTCTTCAACATCTCGTATTTCTCAACTCCCATCACTGACTCCACGTCATCTAGGTATTTCTTTCTTGGTCTGCCTCTTCCTTTCTTCCCTAAAAGTTTCCCCTCCAAGATGTTCACAATTAATCCATTATGTCTAATCACATGGCCTAAAAATTTTGCCTTCCTTTCTTCCATTCCTCTGATCAGTTTCCTTTCTTCTTTTACTTCTTCCAAAACTTCAAGGTTTGTCTTTCTCTCTGTCCAACTTGTCTTTATCAATCTTCTCCATATCCACATTTCTGTCGCTTCCAGACGGGACCTCTCCCTCTTTCCTAACGTCCAACTTTCACTACCATAAAGTATGGTACTCCAGACAAAAGCTTTTGCAAAGGATTTCCTTACTTCCAAATTCATATGACTGCTTGTCAGTAGGCTCCTTTTGCATTGAAAAGCTTGCTTTGCAAGTGCTATTCTTCTTTTCACTTCCTGTACACATCTATTATCTTCAGTAATTGTACTACCTAGGTAGCAAAACTGCTTCACTTGCTCAATTTTCTGATTGTCTATTTTGATCTTTGATATTGTCCCTGCATTACTTTTGCCTATAACCATCAATTTGGTTTTCTTGATATTTATCTTTAATTCCCACTGTTTTAACGTGTCCGATAATACTTTCAGCATTTTATTCAAATATCTTGCTTAATTATCGAAAGAAATTAATCATAATCATTGTCAATATAGTAATTTGCTTTAAACTGCTCAATAAATTATGCAAAAGAAAGGTTATTTTCAATGTACGCGTCAAGTATCTTCCTATTTGTAATATTGAGTTCTCCATCATTACAATGCATTGGAGTAGTTTCTGAATTAAAGTTTTTACGCTAAGTATTTATTTGTTTTAAATTAACATGAAACTTTTCACATAAATTTTCAATCAGTTTTTGTCCTTCATGATTTTGTTTCATTGCAACCCCTTTATGAAATGTCAAAAAATCGGAAAAAATCGAATATAAACTTAAAATTTGAGGGAGGAGAATGGAAGAGAGAAAAGGAGGAGGAATGGGAAGTGCCTTAAATTTAATATTTAATCCACGCATATGTACTCGTCATATTGACGGGATTTTGTACTAGTATAAGATATTTCTGAATACTGAATATAAAATTTTAATTCACAGGTATGCATTAAAAATTCAACAATAGGATAAGAAAAAATAAACCAAAATTAAATATTATAAAATTTATTAACAAAAATTAGGGATTAAAAATTTCTTAATGCACTATATTCACGGTGAATTCAAGGCTGCCCGTTTTCAATTTTCCTTGTAATTGTTAATTTTTAACATAAACTCAAATTATTGCCATTTCTGGTTGGCGATAGTGCAGCGTATGAACAAAAACTGCCTCATTCAGAAAAAGGCCTATATGAGAAAAATTTTGCCATTGAACTTTATTTGTTAATACGTACGTATGTATATTACTGGTAATGTGAGAATTGGGACAATAATGGTATATTATATATATGGTATATTAATCATTATAACATCCCAAGATACGCTTTATTGAAATACGCTCAGTTACCTAGGAACGCATTCCCGGCCTATCACGACATCTCGATACCTGTAATATTTTCATTGCGGCTACAGAAGAAAATACCGGAGAGGGACTTTTTCCCAAGGCGAATCTGAAGCAAAAGATAATTGAATTCCGCAAGCAACGATAGAAAAATCACTCGGGCCTTAATTATACTTCATACCTATCCGTTGCTGGAAATACAAGAAAGACATTTTGTTATAAATGAACACATCACAAATTGCAACAGAAACAGCATTTTTGTTATGCTGTGGCTTGGAATAGTGCTGCGGCTCTCCTTTTATCTGGAGTACGTACGGCGCACGATCGATTTAAAACACCCATACAACTGATGAAACGTCAATTTCTGGCATAATTTATTTATTTATTCAATAATTCCACATACAGCTTTTGAAGCCATTTTACAGTGGAATATGTTAACAATAACAATAGACGAACGCATACATCCATGCCCTAGGTGGAGAAAAATCCACCTAGACGGGATACGAACCCGCAACCTTCGGATTGGCAGGCGAGGACGTTACCCCGCCGCCACTGAGACCGTCTAAGGAAGCATTTAGTCAATAGTCATTTGAATATTATAGTATGGGATGTAGCGACAGTGGCTTCGAAAGATGTATTCGATCGTACGGATGAATCGTTAAGACAGTGCAGTTACATCTTAAAAAGTAATTCCTTTTGGTGTTGGTGAACTCCGTCAGTGCGCTCTGGTTGTATCTCATTCATGAAGGACTGCAATAATCCAAAGTTCGTTTAAGGGAAATATTGTCTAGCCTGATTTTAGGACACTGACTCATGCAAAAGTATGCGATCAAATGGAGATGAAAATCTTTTGCTGATTGTTTTTTGAGAATTATGATGGCTCATAACCAACAGTTTAGGGATATCTTCTATCAAGATATCTCCCCAATGTTCTTTTCTGATGATCTGGTCGGTGAAATTATCAAGGGTTGTTTGAAGAAGCTCTCGATGCCAAGTCAAACAGCGTAACTGACACCAAAACACAAGCACTGCAACGTGATTTCACAGATATTTTGTTGGAAGCGGAAGACGATGTGTACTAGCCGGTCGATGAAGTTGTTTCGGAAGATGACGATGAAACACAGTGGCCTTGTGAATTTGTGAACAGTTTTACTCCAAGAGATTTTCCCCACCAGAAATTTTTTTCAAAAATGGGAATTAAGTATCGTTATTTTGCTTTGTAACGTCCAACCGAAACGTAGCCTGGCAAACGCCGCGACATCTATTGTGAAAGAACTGCGTGGGCGAGCCTTTTCTTTAAAAATTGTCACCTATGAAGCTACGAAAGAATTTATCTTATTATCAACAATTAATCTCTTCGGATAATATCATCCCATTCATTTTTAAAAGACTGACATTTCCGATTCGACTCGCTTTCGTCACCACAATTAAAAGGGCGTAAGGGCTGACGATGGTCAAGGTCGGCTTCCATTAGCCCGAGCCACGTTTCGGCCACGGACAGTTGCAGGTCGCGAATGAGATGCACTGACGAATGAAAATAATATAATATAGATCCAAACCAGCGGCAATTGGTTGTTAAAGCCCACATAAAAGAATCGTTATAGCTCGCGCGCTCTAAGGTGGCAGGCGGAGACGAGTGAGAGAGGAAGGGAAGGAGAAACTTTAAAGGGGAACCGACGTCAGAACCTATGCGCAGTAACACAATTTTTGTTCGCGAGAGTCCAAGTTCGCGCATAAAATTTCCGCACCTAAACACCCTCCCCCCCTCCCTATAGGCGGCTCCGTCTCGAGGATGGTCTCGTCCTACCGTAAATGTGTCTTCTGCGCACTGCCACGTTAGAGTGTTTTTACTATACAATATACACTGCACAAACTTTCTCATATACGTATGCGCCTAGTCTCAATATGCTCTTTCCTGACTGGAAGACACTACTACTGCTACAAAAACAAAACCGCAGAAAATGTCTTTTGCACGTATGTAAATGATAGTAATGATTTGATAACCTCATGCATGTGAAAATGAAACTTATTAAATAGTTATACAATACATAAATATCAAGTATTATGTGGATTTGCGAAGCCATATAAACGCTGAAAATACTATTGCTGGGCGAAGATTGTTGAGTGTGGTTGGAGAACGGTGGAGAGCTTGGCGCTAAACTCGTTATAGGGCAAGGCCCCGACTTAGCGCCCACCAATATAATGTCATCATCGCATGCCGTCCATGAATCGTTGTAAACAGAACTTCAATCTTATGATTACATAGAGCAAGCATATACCTCGATTTACCGCCATCCCCGCTTTAGTGCAAATTTCACTGATGGACAGGCGGTGACGGTAAATCGGGGTCTGACTGTTTTATAATATCTCTGGATGCTATATCATTATTTTTTATAAATATAACTTATGTAATATTGTTAATGACACTAATCTCTATTTCTGAATGAAATTTAACAAAAAAAATTAGAGACATTCTTGAATAAATAGACGTTCTGAAAATCGATAAGAATAAATTTCCCTTTATTGTTGTGCTACATCGTTCATTTCTTCAGAGATTCTATTTTAGATAATAGTATGCCTAGATACGAAATATCATTCGATTTAATTTTAGCGTTTAGGCTCTAGAGTCACTCACAGAGAGACAGACAGCATGGAGGAAATTACAATTTATGAACTCAGGAACACCTAAACCGTGCATTTCCTTAATAATCTCGAGGTCGAATTTTTTGCTATTACAATACTTTATATACTACGTACGTATATTAGCATGTAATATCGTGTGTTGACAAATATTAATTACGTTATACACGTTAGTTTTTGTTCAGTATGATATATTTTCAATGACTCCTACACTAAGACATCGTTTAGCGAGAACATTTTCTTAAGCAAAAATATAACTTATTCATTGAGGAGTTTTGGACTTGAAAGGACTAGTGAATATGTATATTTATTACAAATAACAGTAATAATACATAAAAATCTTAATCAATAAACTATCTATTATACATATTATTTGCTTGTAATATACGTGTGCCATGGACATTTAAATTAAATTTCTTCGTCTATAAAAACGCTTATGATCCAAGAGCGGTATTTCCAATTTAAATCATACTTTCAGGATTTACTTGGCCTTACCTCTTTAAAATTTTAGACATTTCAAAGCGTGCATTAGCGACATGAATTCGATTCCAGGTGCGTTTCTTCTATATATATATATATATATATATATATATATATATATATATATATATTGAATAACATAAGTAGACCTGAAACTTAGCGTAAAAGTTATTTTTCCTAACCTTTTTAAAATTATTTATAATCATTGTTCATACTCGAAACTTAAGCCAAACAACGCCTAAGGGAATGGCAGTTTATTTTTCTATAGCAGAATTTCGAATGCGCTTCCAATTGGTCTTAAAGTATGTTTTCAACGACGAACTTACCCGTTTTTTGAAGGAAAAATCGTTCGCCGTCATGACAACTCTCATTTTGGATTTTTTTACGAAATCAAGTAATCCTAATGGGACTGGAATTTATTATGGATTCTATTTCTTTTCTAAACGACTATATATGTGTAGAGAAAGTGGGAGGGATATAGGGACGTATTCCCGGCTTTAATTCCTTGCCATACATTATTTCCCGGTTTTGATTCTCCACTACAATAACATTTCGATGTCCCGAATAAGTATTTAGTACTCAAGATTTTCACTATTTTAAGGTTACCTGCTGTTTGATATGATTTCATAGCCAGACATTATTTTTTCTTTAATGCGGTTTTCATTCAAGTCATATAATGAATTAAGCTGTTGTTATTTTCCATCTTCAGCTTGTATAAATTCTCACTGATTCTATCAAACATTCATTTCGGTTGTAAATGTTTCAATATTCTAAGACCGGGTACTCTGACAAGGCCACCCTGTTCGTCGACCTACGACTTTTCCCTTGGACATAATTTCTCCAGCGAATATCAAGCCAATAGAACAGAATCATATCGCTCGATACTTGAAACAAATGCGATGTAGTATGCGTAACATGAACGTGATAGCACACAGACTGGATTTCAAAGAGCCCTTTACATGCAGGCGAAGGTTAGAAAAACATATAATAGATGTAACTTAAGATCGAAGTAGTGAAGTAGTGGCTAAATTTCTTTGTATTTAGGATGAAAATTGCGACGGATATTCGATTTTTATGAGACAGGGTCACTACGTGGCAATGCATCATCTGACAGCGATAATGAAGCGTTGTACCCATTTTAAACTTAGATTTTGCTTTGTTTCAGGAATGTGGATTGAGGCTGGTGATTTCCAAATTTCACCACGTAAAGCCTTTCCACAAAACCACCTCGCCATCCAACGCGAGATTGCCTCGCTGGTTTTTCAACGTGCCTGAGTACTGCGCGCTAAATTAGTCAACTCTTTCATGAAAGAATATGAAAATGGCGACACAAAATTTAGCCCAGATACACCAGATACAAGTTTTTGTCAATTTTAATTCACTTTAACTTTTTTATTTCGATAATTATGAAAATATTTCACTCCCCAATTATCGAATTTTTAACATTTACTATGATATCGATTCAGCATGATATTCACTTTGTATTTTACTGTGATAGGCGTTTTCCAAAAAGTACCTCCCTCTTCACCGAATGCCAAACTCACGATTTTAGCGTATTTTATTAGTTTTGTATAAAAACGAGAACATTTCGCATTTGCCTCAACTCTGTCGCCTTTCCAGCTACGACTATTAATAAGTTTCTCCTGGAGTTCCTTAAGGAACCGTCCGCAGTGGTCACGCATTTCGACGGAAGGTGTCGCGAACCTATCATTGCTTCAGTTTTTATTAATTTTCACGCGCGTATTTGGCAACTGTTTGTATTAAAATTGGATGAAATTTTGAAATCATATCGCGAAAGTAGCTATGGCGACTCATTGCACTAGTAACGATTTCCTTATTCAGACACTATCCTTGTTCCTAAAAGAAGTGACATGGAACGGGCTGAAGAGTGAATCTTGACAGGTAAGCGTCATTTGATAGTAACTGTTCTGGTTTTTACAGGTTTCGCTATTCTTTGGTTATATATTATATATTTGTAATTACCTAATCATCAAAGTATAAAATGATAAATTCTTAAGATGAATTATCTTTTCCGCTGCACATATCTTAGTGTGCAGATGATTCTCAGGAAGTTTATTTTTCTTCAAGATAAATGAAGCATCTTCACCTGGAGTGTGCCCTTTCTGCAGCTGTACTTAAGATGGCGGCTACTGACTACGTAGGTCGTACATATTAATATGTACTTATTACATGGCTTTATCACTCAAATCGCCGCGAAAGCTTATGGAGCGATGAAGAAACACTTTAAGACTCGATTTTTTTCCTTCTTTGAATCAATAAAATCCAATTTAACAAAATGAATCCAACTACTACCAATTTAACCTGATGAATGATGTTATACTTAATTATAAATTTAGCTAATTGAACGAATTCAATAGATGATAGAAGTAATCCCTGTAGCTTTAAAATGTTATAATTTGCTTATTTGTTTTTATAAAGCTAAAAAGAGTTTAATTTTCTTTGGATTTATACCCAAAGCATTAGGTGTGACCTTAGGCGTAGTTTAGAACACGATGTCCATAATTTCCGTATATCGCAGGGTAAAATGAAGATTCGGATGTATTTATTAGATTATAATCTCTAAAGCATGATTGTGTCACCAATTGCCATTAGGAGAAACATACAGGATGTTTCCAAAAAGTTTGGCCAAAATTCGGGAGCAAGTTCTTCTTGCCAAAAGAATGAAAAAAGTTCATATAAACATAGGTCCGCAAATGCTTCCCTTTCGAGTTACAGTCCTCAGTTTTCTGGAATGATGAGAGGAAAAACACCTGTCAGGTTGAAACAGTTCAAAAGAGAGTGGATATAACAGCAAACTTTATTTAAATTTAAATCTAACTAATTTACATTAGTTTCAAAGCAATGCGCAGCTCTTCAAAAAGCAACTAAGGAACATGGTAGGCTTTTTGCTGGATTCCTGATGCTTCCCCTTCACAGAAGGTGCTCAAAATGCTCTCCTTCAGCATTGATGCAGGTTTCCACACGTCTCCGCATTGACTGCCGAATATGCTAAAAAATATCGGGAGTATTGCGGATTATCTTACAGCTATCAACAATGCGCTCTTGGAGACTTAGGGTTGAATACACGAGAGCTTTTAAATGCCCCCTCAAAAAAAAATCAGCAGATTTAGGTCAGGGGAGCGCGGAGGCCACGCAGTAGGCCGCCCTCGACCTATCCAACGAGCAGGGTATGCAGCATCGAGAAACTCAAGGGTGACAATGCTAAAATGAGGAGCCCCATCATGAATAAACCACATACATGCTCACACCTGAAGTGGAAGGTCTTCCAGCAACGCAGGCAGATCGTTTTCCAAGAAATCTTTGTAATTTGGCTCCTTGGGCCTGCGTGGTAGTACATGAGGCCCGATCAAAGAGTCACCAATGATACCGGCTCAAATGCTGACGGAGAACTGTTGCTGGTGCCGGGATTCAACAGTACTTTGTGGTATCTCGTCTGTCTAAAGGTGTTGATTGCGGTTATTAAGGATACCGTATCTATTGAACAATGCCTCATCCGTAAATATCACTAAAGAAATGGTATTAGGATTAACACACTGCTGCAAATACCAGTGGCAAAACAAAACTCGTGCAAGAAAATGGGCCGGTGAATGGGCCTTCCCTCGCTTCAGATGATACTGATAGACCTGCTACTATTTTAGCACCTTCCAAACGGTCGTGTTTGAAACATGATTTAACTGTAATGCTAATTTCCTTGTGCTGCTTCCAGGATTCTCCTCAATCATATTCAGAATCCGTTGTTCGAATTCAGGGGTGCGAGTGTCTCTACCCCAGTCGGCATTATCAGGCAAGAAAGACTCATGTTCTCTGAGACGATCAATAGAAGTTTCCCGATCTGGACACAGTCGTCCTGGGAACTTCTCCTGTTATAAACGCCTGGCTTCATGGCCGTACCCTCTGCAAGGTCATACATTAAATGCATGTCCGCCATCTCAGCATTTGAATAAACAGTCATCTACACGGGAAACAGTTAATAATTCACTCAAATCACTTGAACCCTGGGGCGGATCTATATATGGGCTAATTGGGCTGTAACCGGTTGTCTAAGGTCCCCCAAATTCACTTTTTTGCTTTTGCGTCTTGCGTACGATATAAACAATTCTATTTTGAAATGAAAAAGTTCTCTATATTTTGGTATCGTTCATTAAATACTCAATTTTCTACTATGTTAAACCACAATTATCAAATTATTTTCCAAATAATTCCGTCTTATTCCATGCCAAACCAGTCAACTTTATCAACAACGACATGACGCATTTGACAGGAGCTGCTAGAAAAAAAACAATTAGGCGTGTGTGTAGCTGGGTCTCTTTGGCGATTTTCGGTTTTTTGTGTCATCCATCTGAACATTTTAAGAGTTTTAAATTGCAGTCATTAAGAAACTTGAGTTAAACAAGATGGGCCAGCCATTATGAATCTGTGAATGCCTTGAAATTTAGCTATAAATCGATATTATAAATTCTTAGAACCATAAAAGAAAATTTCGGAAGAAAACCAGACTGAAGAAGAGAAGCGAAAAATTGACATTCAAAAATGACTAATTGGGAAACCACGATTTTAATAGTATTTTGGAAGGAAATATTAGAAAGATTTAACAGTGTTAGCCAAGTTTTGCAGAAATCTGGCTTAGATTTAAACCAAGGTTTTGTGTTACTATCCTCATTAAAAATAATGATACAAAAGATTCGATCAAATTCAGCAGAGAACAATAAAATATGAAAAATTTGCTAAAAGTATGTCATAAAATAAATGACCAATATAGCAATACAAAAAAGAGAATTATAACAAAAGATTTTCAAGATGGAGGCACTAATAGCAGTAAATAACAGGAATGGGTACATTTCGCGTTGAAACATTAAATATCGTTCTTGACACATAAATTTCTGAATTGAACCGAAGAGTAATCGTACACGAAAATTTAGGAATAAAATATAAATCTCTTTTTGATATTCAAGTTGAAATCATCGAAGATACAGAAAGTACGTATAAATATAATGTTAGATCAATACTCTGGCGATTCGGATCAAAATTTAAAAAAATTAATGTACCTATTCATTTAAGGCATTTCTAATGGACAAAACTAAAAGAAAATGGAGGTGTTGGTATAGGATGCTCTTATATTTACAGAATAATATTTGATAATAACTGAATGGATGCTTTTCCTATTCTTTATACTGCCTTGAAAATATATTTAACACTACCTATAACGAATGGTGAGGCGGAAGGTAATGTTCAGAAATGGCTTATATTAAAAAGACATTTAGATCGACAATGTTAAACAAAAGATTAAATTACTTATGTTTTGTTATTAACGGAGAGTGATAAAACTAAGTCATGAACATACGAAGATACTATAAAAACTATTGTAATTTAAAGGCGAGAATGAAGATATAATATAAATAAATCGATAGTTATATAAACAAGTATTTTTTTGTGCTTTACAATTGTTCCTATTATATATTTTATATAATTCATAAATTATATTTTTATATGAGAAATGCGTGGATGTAATTGAATATTTTATTGTTTTATCACAATTTACAAAATAAATACATATATACAAAATACTCCTTTTGCGATTAGTGTTGTTATAATCCATTATTATTATTAGTGAAATAATATTCAAAATTAATAAAAACTTAAAAATGAGCTAAATTCAATATTAATGATATAGAAACGGTATGAAAATCGGAGGTATTTGTTGGACGTTTTAATAAAGAAACCGAGCACCAGTGGCGGCTCGTAGCTAAAATTAGTGGGGGTGCTGCTCCAGAAAATTTTTAGCCTTTGTTTTAAAATTGTGTAAAAGGAAAAAAACATGTATAAAAAGAAAATTTATTCAGGAACTTGGTAAAATCTTAAAAAAAACCAAACATTTTTCACTTACTTTAACTTAAATTGTTACAGTTCAAGCTTGATCTATTCATTTAAAAATGAAATCCATTCTTCTTGTTTTAATTTGCGCAAAAAGTTCAATAATTTTCTCCTTGATCTCTGGATGACAGTTGAGGAAATTTTTCTCCATTGAAAGTACTGCAAGCGCATTTAGTCTTTCCGAATTCATAGTGCTTCTTAAAAAAGTTTTTATTCTTTTCAATGTTGAAAAGCAGCGCTCTGCCTCTGATGTAGTCAAGGGAATTGTCAAGAGGATTTTTATCAGTTTCGTAATTTCACTAAAAACATCATCTAGATTATTTTCCAAGATAAATTTCAGCAGCTCAATTAATTTGCAATATTCATGAATATCAGTCCTACAATAGAATACTTTTAGTTCAGTTTCAAGCTTTTCTTTGTCAATCATGGGATAAGCTTCAGTGGTCAGTACTATCTCTTTTGTGGGATGTTCATTCTTAAATCTAGTGAAGCAGTTCTTGTTGAGCAATTTAGCAGCTACTAAGTGTTTAGTGGAAGAATATCTGTCCATTATATCAACACATATATAGTCACACACTTCCTTAGCTTCTGCCATGAGTGTCTTTGAAGGATTCTCACAGTACTTTGAGTTTCTCAATTCTAAAATAGCAGTTTTGAAATTTGTTATATATTCATTAACTTTAAACACACTAATTTCTCGAGATTGCATTTGGTTGTAAATTATTTCAACATGAGGCATAATCTGATGAAAAAGCTCTAACCAAAACTTGAAATTATCATCATTCAGGTATTTTAAAATTCCTGTTGCTTCTGCAATGGTTTGATCTGCATTTGATGTTGACTAAATTTCAGTAAGGCAGTTTTTTAAAGGTTGCAAATATTCGTGAACTCTGTTTATGGTTCGTATGTTGAAATTCCACCTTGTAGAGGATGGACGTGGAATGCTGACGTCCATATGTTTCTTGAGAATGGACACACGTTTTGGTGATCTTGAGAAGAATGTTGGAATAGCCAGAATTTTAGAGAAAAATATTCTTGCGTTTCGTGTAATACTTGCTGCATTTCTCATCATTATATTAAGTTGATGTGCATAACAGTAAATGAATTGTGCATTACTATAAACTGCTTTTATTTTTGCTTGAACTCCTGCTTTTTTGCCTTTCATGACATTTGCACCATCAAATGTCTGAGCTATAAGTTTTTGTCCATTTCCTTGAAGGATTATGTCCAATTGTTCTAAAATACGTTTTGATATGCCATCTGCAGTTTGATTTTCTGGAATAAAGAATCCCCAAAAACGCTCAAATATTTCTTCATTCAATACGTACCGTAGAACAAGGACCATTTGAGTGTGTTCCGAAACATCTGTTGTGTCATCAGCCATGACAGCTACAAAGGAAGCTTTTCTAATTTCCGTTCTTATCTCCTCATGGTATATTTGTAGCAGGCAGTCAAGTATCTCATTCTGAATGGTCTTAGAAACACCTTTTAAGACTGCACTGGTTTCTAAGTGATTCTTCAAATCTGAATCTAATTTAGATGCAAAATTTACTAATCCTCTAAATACCCCTGGATTTACTGAATCGTCTTTTTCATCATGTCCACGTAAGGGAGTTTCAAAGTTTCCACAAAAGTAAATGCAGTCTATTATTTTGGACAAAATTTCACGGTTCTTTTTAACTTTTATATTATGCTCATTGATTGAAAGTCTGTATGCCTCACTAAGTTTCTCCTTAATACTTACGGTTCCTAAAAGTGACAGTGAAACAACATTATCAACGTGCTTCTTTGACTTCTCATGCTTTTCAGTTTTTTCTTTCATTTTGTTTATATTTCTAAAACCATCTTTTGTCCACGGTACATCACCTCCAAACAGCAAACACGGGAAGCAAAACAGTGCATTTTTTACTTCACAGCCGCAAAGCAGAAAGTAAAGTCACGAACGAGAATAGCATCTAAGAATTTGTAACTCTAGCAAACGGACAACCAAATCCTGCAAATTAGAATAATTAAGAAATACATCTGATTAAAAACAGAGCTAAGAAGACGAGAGTAAATCTAAATCGCTCATTTCACAAATAAGGTGAAGCTAAGAAGAGGCCATGGAAAACGGTGCATAAGTGCGAAATAGGAGCAAATTTAGGAATAGGCATATTGGAGTTAAGAGGAAGATTGCGTGCAAAGACATAGAGCGCATAATACATCTAGAGCAGTGGTTCCCAAGCATTTTCATTCAGCGAACCCCTTTCATAAAAATCCAAATCCGCGAACCCCCTCTTATTAATAAATTTTTTTTAGGATCGTCTTCCTTGCCTGAATATCAGTGGCGTAGCAAAGGAAGGTATTTACGTGTTTAAACATTCCCCTTAAGGTATGAAATTTAAATGCTTCAATTTTGCGCGTAAATTACACCTAAACAAAAAGTGATTCAATGTTTTTATTAAAATTTTGTTCTAGAACGCGTCGTAGAATTCAATTTTGGCATTTAAAATTACCACTTTGCTTTATTAATATAATCATTAGCTCAACATCTTTTGTTACTATATAATCAAAGCAAAAAATCGCCCCAAACTAACGACAACCTCGGACACGTAAATGCGGTGATAATGCGATTGTCGTTATAGATAGCATTTCTCATCGTTAAAAAAATTCTGGGTCTGAGTCTAAAAGAAATTCACTCTACTTGGTCACGGGTTAGATTTCTCTCTTCGACGAAAATGAATTTTGTTTATTTCTCAATTTCGCTGTTAAATTTAAGAATTCTTAAAATGAAAATAAAATATATTCTACGCTCAATCCTATGTCAAACAAACGCATGAAAGGAATGCTCCTCGAATTAAACGAGTCCCGTTGCTGCAGACAACGGTTAATATAAAACGCGCAATGAGATGTGCTGGACTAACGCCAATGCGGGTGCTTTTCTGCGAACAAATCTTCTCGCGAACCACAGTTTGGGAACCTCTGATCTAGAGCTACGCAAAACCCGGCAAATATCTAAACAAGTGGGTTGGGAGAGGGGGTTAGAATGTCTGATAAATTTCAGAGTATTCCATGAAGGGCAGAATCGACGAAAACGAGGTGTACATTTAAAGACCGTAATGAGCAGCTAATAAGGAAAAGAAACAGTCATGTGCTCTTGAGAGGTTTGCTGCAAACGAACAGAAGTGAGGTAAAGGCTTGTTGTTAACGCATTAAATGAACTAGAGCATAGAAATTTACATTTAAATAGATAAAAACTCCAATTTTTTTATACCATGTATTAAAAGTATTGCTTGGGTAGAAAAAGGAAAAAGAACGCTAATTGAAAACTTATTCGATTAATAATTGCCTTCACTTATTTTCAATGGAATTGTAAAAGAGGCAAAAAAGTTTTTATTGCCGCATATATTATACAAACTTTATGTTCTATAAGTTTGACTGATTTAAAAAAAAATACGACTCGGCAGCACTATTTCTTATGCAAGGATTTATATTAACATATAATTCACAATTTAGGGGGTAAATTAAAAACACTAATGCTAAAGTTAACCGTGCACTTGACTAGGAATGTAATTTTCTAATCAGCATATCCGCATAGGCTGAAATCGCATGTTTCGTATATTTTAAGTAGGCCACTTCTTCATTTGCACCTTTATTATTGCCCCATTAGGAGCTCCGCCATTGTCATTCGACAAGGAGATCCTATGTGTGGCTCCACGGGAGTTGGTGGAGCTAGGGGAGGAGGGGGGGAGTTGGAGGAGGAGGGAGAGCAGGATGGTAGCGTGGAGGAAGGAGGAGACGAGGGAGGAGATTCCTATTCCACGGTCGAAGAGATAGGGTGAGGCGCAGCTAAGCAACATCACAGCAAGTGGAAAAATTTATTGAGCCGGAGTGAAAGTGTAATCTTAAAAGTGCCCCGAAAGAAATAGTAGTATGAGAGAGGGAGGAAGGAGTGGGGGGGAAGATGAGGCGGGGGTGGATAGAGGAAGCGGGAAAAGAGAGGAGTGGGAGGAGGGAAGAGGGGGAGGATACGGTGGCGGGAGAAATTGAGGCAGAGTAACACGCACGTGTGCAGCGAGGACCGTAATTTATTTATTTATTTATTTAAATAAAATGAAAAAACAGCCGCTATTAGGCCTATTACATTGAATTTATATACAAAAAATAAATTACTAGACAGAGAAATCAACATAAAACAACAAAAAACAGGAACAGGAATGAATGCGTATATTATTACCAATTAAAATAAAATGCTTATTATTGGAAGGAGAAAAGAACAGTGGTTAAGAGAGCAACTAGTTGCAGCCATGAGTGAGAAATAAAGAGGGAGAGAGAGTAAATATTAGGATTTGACAATTAAGGAGCGGAAGGGCATGGGGGATGAGAATATAACGAGGGAAGGATAAAGGACCCTTGTGAAGCTGTAGGTGTGCGGAATACTGTGGAACATTGAGCGCTTTGATACAGAAAGACGGAGTTTAGGTAGGTGCAATACATTGTGGCTGCGAGTAGGACGTTGAGAAACGTGGAGAGAGAAGCATGGCAGCAGGTCATTGGATTTGAATTTACCATTCATTGCTGAATGTAGGAAAATAAGGCCTTTCACGTTTCGCCGCCCCGCCCCCTCTCAGGCGCCCTCTGCCCCTTCCCCCTCTCCAATCCCTCCCCAAATCTCCTATACTCTAGAATTTTATGGAGAATTTATTTGCAACGTGATTTCTCCGGTCCAGCATGCCATGTTGGGCCATAGTGGGGTGCTATGATAATTGCTATGTCGACCATTATTTAATCCACACGAGCTAAGGGAGATAGGCGGGGAAATTTCGGTCTATTTAGACTCAACCGAGCAAACATTCACACTCAGAATAAAAGATGCACTAGAAACAAAAAGTTAAGAAACGAAATATCAGGTAAATGTACTTGTTTGGGGATAAAAGCAAACCCGGGAAAAGAAATGGGTTTTAATGAAGTAAATATCGAACCGAAAGAAGCATCCTTAAAACTTATTTGGCAGAAGCGTTATAATTAAGAAGTATGTGATTCGACGTGATGCTTTCGTTTATAAGGACTGTTCCAGTTGGACATGAACATCGACTACTCTTTCCAAATATTATCATTGAATAGTCACAAGAATATAATTAAATTTTTTCAGATCTCATTCTATTTCATTCTTTCCCGTGCCCGCAGCCAGTCCTCCAAATTTTTCAGCCATTTCAAAATTATTTACAGAAATTCTTTCAGCAAACACAGGTATTGTTAGTCTAAAAGCAGTTAACGAGTTAATACAGTGATATATACGTTTGTCTCACGTTGGTCTAATCGCAATACAAACGTTTTTTCTCCTACCATTTATCTTTTAGCCTCATTGTGCTGCAAGGCAGCCACTTTAAACGGCCAGGAAATGAAAATATGGTGAAATCCCGTTACTGCGAATTTCTCGGGGAGCGTGAATCCTTTCTTTGTACTGAAATTTCGTTCTAATGAATATAGGTAACAATTATTTCACAGGGTTCATTACTTGTTTAAACTAGGGGTCCTGCCCTGCCCTCCGCTCGCTTCGCTCGACTCAGGAACCTCGCGCCTCGCATAATACTGTGGAACTAGTGTATTGCACGTAATATGACGAGAAAACTTAGAAATGAATAATAACAGGAGTAATTATTGAGTAAGAGCCCGTATAAAATTTGCCAAAATAGAGATTCGGGAGAATTTCTTTCTTATTCTTGTTTCTCCAATGATGAGCCCCTTGTCAAAAATGAAGTAATAATAATAAATAAATAATAATATTCCCTACCTCCCTCTCGCCGTCTCTCTCCCTCCCTCAGTCTCCCTCCCTTTCTCTCTCTTTCTTTCCCTCTCACTCTCTCAATTTTGGGTCCCCTACTATTTTCTTTATACATAAATGGCTGCTCCTTGTCACTTAAATACTGCAATCATCATCTTTATGCAGATGACTTGCAAATATACTCAAGTTCTACCGCAAACGATCTCACGAAAACCCTAAAAAATATCAATAAGGACTTAGAAACGCTAGAGGCCTGGAGTAATAAAAACTTTCTTAGTATTAATCCAGAAAAATCACAGGCTAACTTAATTGTTTACCCTAAGATATTAGCCGCAATTAATCAATCCTAAAGAATACCAATCAATATAGCAAATTCAACGATACCCTATTGTAAAGTAGTAAAGAATCTTGGATTGCTCATAGATGAAACCCTCTCTTGGGCCCCACATGTTATAAATGTGTGTAGAACAGTAAACTCATCTCTTCACTCACTTAGGAAGTTAAGTAGTAGTACTCCAGTTTCTCTGAAAAAGCATCTGGTAACTTCACTCATTATTCCGCATTTTGACTATGTCGATATAGCGTACCAAGATTTATCTCAAGAGTTGTCGTTAAAGATTCAGAGAACTCATAACGCGTGCATTAGATATATTTTAAACCTGAAGAAATCAGACCATATTTCAGATTCACTCGCCAAATTAAACTGGCTAAATTTGGAGTCCAGAAGACGTCTCCACTTGCTTTCCTTACTATATCAATTACTTACTTCTAACAATCCACATTATCTTGCAACGAAATTCAGGAGTATAGACACTGTACATAACCGTAATACCAGAGGGTGCCATAAACTCCTTATTCCTTGACACACAGTGGTAATATTCAACAAGTCCTTCATTGTAAGTGCTTGCAGACAATGGAACGAACTACCCCAAACAATAAAAAACTTGCACTTGCTCTCATCATTCAAACGACAATACTATCTCTCTTATCATTTCAAAGGAACAGTTAAACACACTTAACGCTTCAATTGTTTTTCAATCTTGATTTTGACAAAGCAATACTCATTGTGCATGATTTATACTTTTCTATTTTTTTATTTATTTATTTATTTTTTCTCCTCTATTTTTTGTTAAGTCATAACAATGTTATTATCTGTTCATTTTGCCTTTTTCATATGCTCATTCCACCAATGATGTAGTCGTATTGTGCAAAATTTTTCCTGATGCATTGCTGTAAGTTTTTCATGTATTCATCTTTTGTTCTAAATATTCAGTTATTAATGTCTTAAGTGAATCTCAGTAGGTTTTGCTGGTTTTTTACAACCCCCTTCTTGTGTGGGTGTTTTTCTGATGTGGAGTTTTACATGGATTTCATTATTTCAGCAGTCCTTATTTTTCCCACAAAATTACATCTTTTCTTTTCAAATTCTTGTATTTTTATTGTTACTTGTATTTACATAAAGTGCTATGTATTATTATATATGTTTCATGACGAGGGGTTAGGTGGAAGATGGGATTTTTTAGTCTCAATCTCGTCCCAAATAAAGACCATATGAATCAATCAATCAATCTCCCTCCCTCTCTCTGAATCTCTTTTCTCTCACCTCCCCCCTCTCTCATTCCCTCCTTTCCCAATCCATAGCTCTCCCTCTTTTCTCCGTCTCCCTCTTTATCTCTTTCCTCCAGTCCTTTTCTAATTCTATACCTCCCTTATTCTCTATGTACCTTCCATTCTATATCCCTTCCTTCCTATCTCCCTCCACATATCCCCCTCTCTCTTACTCTACATCTATATAGCCATTTAGGTAAGCAAAAGAATCCAAACTAAATCCCAGTCCCATTTGGATTACAGAATTTTGCGAAAAATCTTACGATAATTTAAGGTAATCTATGCACTCGTATATATTACACGTATGCGGGTTGAGACAAGAATTGATTATCAAAGTTTAACAATGACGTGATCGGCAAGGCAACATCTCGTTTAAAAGCCAATATTTTCCCAAAATATGTGATTTAAATGTTTAATATGAGAGATTTCTAAAAGTGGGCGGGAAAATATCAATAGTATAAGAACCTTCATAAATTTTCTTAAAACAGTGTAAATTCGAAGATCGTGCGTCAATTTTTTCTAATAATAATTTTCAAAAGAACAAAAAATTTTAAAAAGTCGCTTTTATGTTATCTTACGGCAAATGAAAATCGCTCCCCTGGAGTTTAACCCGCGTCTTTTTTTGTTTTTTTGTTTTTTTTTTGTCATTTTATTTTTATATCTGAATTTCAACCATCCACCTACTCGGGAAGTTTGTTAAAAACGCGTCAAAAGTGCCATTGATGACGTCAGCGTTATACACAAACACATCTATGCTTTTATTATTAGAATTACTCTTATCAAGACGCATATTTTACGTTCGAAACGTTAATATATAGTTAACCTGACAAATAATTTATAAATGAAATACATGATAATAATTGTTTAAAATCATTGGATGTTATATTGCTTGAGACACAATAAATGCTAATTTATCTGGAATAGATATTATCTAAGGTGCTACAGTCTTTACTCCTTTTAAATAGAAGTTCCTTAGCGCCTGCCCTACCCTATTAACTTTTAAAAATGTTAAAAATTCGGAAAAAACTCGAATATAAATATAAAATGTGAAAAAATTGAATCAATTAGATAACAGAATCGACGATAAGAATAAGAATTTCCGTTCGTTTCATTGTGTTTGCGTCAAAGTCTAAATTATAAAATGTTAATTACTCAAATGGAAAAACGAAAATCCCGTGGAATCGAATGGTCAAAAACGTCATGTGGTGTCAATATAATCAAAACTGAAAGAATCTTTGAAATTGATGTAGCCGTTCACAAATTATTCGATTTTATTTTAAATATGAATAAATGTGACGTCATCATATGTGGACAACATTCAACATCGGGCACTTTTATATATTCTACTGTAGTAGTAACTTTGTTTTAACTCCTTAGTTAGTAATAAATAAATAAAACTCAAGATACATAGCTACAAAAATAAATGAATATGCTTTACATTATCATTTTGAACTAATATTTTCTTTATTTGGAACAAATTTTGAATAAACCGCAAATAATACCTTTGTAGCATGTTAGTCTTTATTCGTTAAAAGATGTATTTTGCCATCCGTGCCCGCTGGTTAGCACGATAATTGCAATGAAGAGAGAGATTATTTTTTATTCATCTTTTCAGGTTCTAATGAATTTTAACGAAAAAGTGCAGTTTTGAAAAATACTCAGAGTCGGATATTGGTCCATTAAATTTTCTTTTTATATCTTCGAAGATATAAAAGATGGAAAGCTGAAATTTTGAGAGTGTATTTCCACAATTCTGCCACTTACAGACGAAAGTCTAATGGTCGAATATGTGGCGGTGTAAGCGCATAAAAGATAAATTATTATAAGTTAAATTTACGCGTATAACAGGTGATCAAATTCCAAATTTTCCTCGATTCGTCAAATAGGTTAATGATAACAGCTTTCATAGTGAGATACAAAGCATTACCGAATTAAATAATAGAAGAAACAAGATGCTCCAAACGGAACTGAAGATGCCTACTTTCCGCATCATTATATTAAAGTAAATGAAGGAAAATTCATTACTTTTAATTTAAATAATAAATGAAAATTAATACAGATTTAAACAGTAAAATTGAATCCTAATCATATATATTGATTACTTATACTATTAGTGGATTTTCACAAAACCGAGTGGTGTAGCAATTGCTTGTATTGGCTTTAATAGCTTATAAATCATCGCGGATGAGTGGCTCTTTGTGTTCCCAAATTTCATAATTTTCCGTTATAAAGGTATTACAAATACACATTTGAACGGAAAACTAAATTGATGACGCGAATTTGTGTGGAAAAATACACTATATCGAATCCGAGTCCAACAATAGTCGTTATAATGGAAACACTGTCGTGATGAGTGATAAAAACGGCCAAAACACCAGTATGTACGCAAAATTCTAAGAAATACGATCAATAAACAACATTCTATAATAACATTTAGAATCAAAATTTCTTTCCTCAGAGAATAGTACAAAAACCGCTCCTATATTACAATTCTAAGATATTTTAATGTGTAAGAGAAAATTACCCTGCACGATGGTTTTCAGGTATCCCATGTAAATAAAAGGGGAAGGGACTTTCAATCTTCGCAACAAAAACTAATAAGAGATTCCCAGCAAGTGTCATGAAAATCGGTCTGTTGGTTCAAAAGTAAGGGAGGGGGAGGGGGGAATAAACAGACGGACACAGATAGAAACAATGAAGAAACTCTAAGCCTATTTCCATGCTGTAAAGTTGGCTAAAATGCGTTAATTTTACCCATGTTCATGAATAATATTGTACTTGTTAAATTTCTGTTTTAATTTTAACTGAGATTATTTTAATTAAAATATAATTGTTGCTTTAATTTTTGTGTTATAATATCATGATTCCTGTAAAGTTACGTTCTTTCCTTCTTAGTTCCTTGCATCACACATTAGTTATCGAGTAATAAAAGCGGCATTTTCCATAGGTAAATATTTTTCTAACGTATTTTAAAATAGAATGTGGGAAAAGCGGTTAGAAGGAACTTTTCTACCAATTGTACAAATATTCTATAAACTCAACATAAATTATTTAGTAAATGTAGAAATTTTCTGCTATGCCACATCTTAAAATTAAGTTTTAACATTTGAATAAACAACCAATTGAAATTCCAACCAGAGTAAGTAAGTCTATTCTCAGCCACTGAATTACTATTCTCCAAATATCTTCCCTCGAATAATTATGATTTAGTGGACACGAGCTTTCTAAATAATGTACGTTATAAGGTATGGATTTAATACTTCATTAACATAACTTCCGTAAGTTTACCGTGTGAGATATTAAACACGATCCAGCAGTTTTTCCAGCAAGAGGCGACTCTTGCCTTTGAACCCCATGATTTAGCCCGTCTTAAGGCGGCCGTTACGACACCCAGTCTCGTAGCCACCCACATCTTTCGTGGCATGTTCATGGTGAGAGACGGCTCTCGGGTCACGCTCCCTCCGCCATGCCAGAGAACCTTTTATTGGAGAAAAATAAAAAAATGGGACGTGAGACGAATATCGCGCCCTTCGCGGCGCCACGGGGCGGCGGAAGCGGTGCTAAGCGGCCGGCGGGTCACCATCGGCCTTCTCAAATTCCTACGGCTCCGGTTCACACCGAAGGGCACCCACACCTCCTTCCCCCCTCTCCCCCTCCTTCCCCTCCTTCCCCTCCCTCATCCCCCTCCCCCTTCCTCTCATCCCCCTCCCCTCATCCCCTCCCCTTCTCCCTTCTCCTCCTCCCCTCTCTTCATCCCCTCCCCTTCCCCTCCTCCCTTCTCCTCCTCCCTTCCCATCCTCCACTCCCCTCCCCTCATCCCCATCCACCACTCCTCTTCCCAATAAAAACCCTTTTAACCTGGTAAAAATGCGTAACGGCCCTCTTCCTCTCTCTTCCTCACACTCCTTCGCTCCCTCTATCTTCCCCACTCCCTTTCTGCTCGTCTCTCCCTTCATGGCTGCTTTAGGGTTTTGAAAGCATGAAAAACGCATGGAAATAAATAAATTTCCGGCCGTGTGATGGGGAAGGGAAGAAGGACCCCTCGAGATCATATCTAACCAAAAAACGCTGCCAGAGAGAATATAATGCTCCCGGTTAGGAGAGAGAGAGAGAGGAGGGTCCCCACTGCCCAGAGGGTGAGGGAGGACGGAAGGAGGAGGGAGCGGGGAGGGAGGGGAGTGGGAGAGAGGGGGAAGGGGGAGGGAGGGTGGTGGGTGGGGGAGGGATGATTGTGAGGGGGATGGTTGTGGGAGGGAGGGTGGTGGGAGGGGGGAGGGAAAGGGGAGGGAGGAAGGGCGCAGGGGGCGCGGTCCGATGGACGACACTAAATTTCTTCCGACGACATCGCCAACAGTTCCAGATGGATTTACACTGCACGAAATTTATCATCGCTCCTTCGCTTCTTCTTTCTCCATTGCAATTTGTATCCTATCGAACTGCTTTCCTAAATCAACTCAGAGTCTTCTTTTATCTAACTAGCATTATCGTTTCTCTGTTGAGTTGGATTCGAAAACTTAGGGTTTGGTTTATGCGAGCTCTCGAAGGAACTGTCCACTTTCATTGAAATCGTTCGTTTGCACCAAAGCAATGTGAAATGACTGACCATTTATCGGCGATGGAATTCTGTTTCCGCCCGTTCTATGCGGAGACACGGTACCTAAAATGTCCCCGTGGTGTATATAATATTAAACTTCTTAGAACACTTTAGTATAAATGCAAAGTTCTATGAACTTTAATATTATAAATAATAATAATGTTATATGATAAATAAATAAACAGTTATCATATTTGAATTACAAAAATGAAACAACATATTTAGAGACCCCTCTCAAATCTATTTTAATATTTATTTCACCTAAGTTAGAGATTTTTGTGACACAATATAGCGGCCTAAGAAAGATTGTTTAATAGCTACTGTTTCCATGAATGAAATCGTCTGACCTTTAGCAACTCTCAAAAATAGCTTAAATGATTTTTAGTAAACGTGGTTTCCGGGAAGGAAACCGATGTGGACCACTTAGATTAATTTTTGTGGAATATATCGCTATAAGATTTTTATTTCGTATTGGATTTGAAATCGTCTCCTAAGCTCGCTTATTATGATATTTTAAGTCTTACCGATAAAGAATATTAAATTTCCAACATACAGAGCGTCTAGGTTGATTTTCGTCTACTGCTATAAGATATCAAAATTATTCAGGTGTGAAAATGATATGCTATCGATCGCTAAGTGATTATTTTTCTAGCATTTAGTCGGTGTCGTAACGATCATATTGTAACTGAAAATCAGCTGAAAACTGGCAAATTTCTCGTGAAGTTAAAATAATATGACTTTCATTTTTATGCTATTATTTGTACTATTAATTTACTCAACAGGATAAAGATATAGATACTCGTAAATCACTTTTTACAGTAGTTCTTCCACATGTTCGTGGTTCATTTCACATCCATTGACAATTCCCTCCTTTCGGACATTTCTCTACGCAATCTTCTCAATGTATACGTGCCTTTATGTCGTATCCGACCTTTCAGCATCAGATATCTCACGCATCCTGTTCAACATACTTAAAACCTCCGAATATTTTTCATTTCCATTTAATTTATCACGACAAATTTTCAACTTTGATCGATATTTATTGTAAGGACGAGTGAAAATGGCATCTCATAGTTATAATTATTTGATGCATTCATCTGGACGAAGCTGCGCTTCTCTTTTGCCTCATATAGCGAAATTGGAAAGATGCTTTTGCGATACGAAAACCCCTCGCTCCGACATGCGACCGCCAAATATTCGAATTCGAGGCAGTAAGGTTACGCAATTCTGAAATAGAGGTCGGCGATGTCATTTTATTATTACTTGGTTCCATTCGAGCGACGCACGTCTCTTCCCCCTGTCCAGAGTGGTAAACAACCTTGGGAGTGATGTTGCACTCGCTCTTTCACTTGTTCAAGGCGAATCCTCATTTCCATAGGCGGATGAATATCCACCTCCGCGGGGTTGTTTCGCAGATTGGAATTGATTGGTGGGCAGAGAAGAAGGGACAGGGAGGCCGCGATTGAGGTTCTCGAATCAAGATGAGTTGGGGGGGTCGAGTGGGAGGGGCGTACGAGACTAGAGAGAGGGGGAAATGAATGGGCGGGGGAGGGGGGGGGAAGGCGGTGTGGAGGTGGGAAAGGGAGTGGGATTGGAGGGGGTGAGATGGAAAGAGGCGCCGTGGAATACGAACGGTTCTTTAGAACGCTCTTAACACATGTAGAAGGCCTTCAGTCATCCTTGTTTGCTTGCGGATGTTTCCTATCCTTTCGAAGGAATTCATAATTCGTCCGATTCTCCTCTTATTGTTATAAAACATAATAATTTTTTCGTATAACAGAAATAAAAATGTTTCCATTACATTACCTTAAAAAACTTATTATTCGTAAAATAGGTCAATAATCCTTAAATATAATCGACATCGTGATTTATATAACAATTAAAAAATACTTTTAAGTAGAAAAATTGTGAGTTTACATTTAAAATTTATGGGATATTTTCGGTACCAATGGTATATTTAGCAAGCTAGTTTTATCATAATTGCGAATAATTACCTATAATTATTATTGTGATTTCTCTAGGAAATTTTCATTTAAACAAGTAGGGATGTACAGGAGTTTTCCATGGTACAGAAGGGCTTTTCGTCAAATTCGCCGTAGTATAATCGTATACTAATAATGATTTGCTTTGAAATCAGAATATAATTTTTCCTTATATTGTGGTAACCCTGATTTTTTGATCCATTATAAACGTGTTTATATAGTTTTGCCATTCTATGCTCTTTCTAAAAACGATATATCTTTAAAATCCGTTTGGCCAATACCTTCCAAATTCTTAGTTACAGAAAATTCTAACCTTGATATTGTGGTAGCCTTGTTTAGTCGACCCGATTGATAATTAATATTTTGGTTATATATTTATATGATGATTATATATTCTATCTTTGGTTAAAATCTATTATGTCAGTTCTCTAGAAATACGATTTTAAAAAATTATTTCACTTTTTAGTGTGGTAGCTCTGCTCTTTAAATCCACTTTAAACATCTTGATTTCATTATGGTATGTTGTACAAACCTTATGCAAAATTTGGTTGAAATCCGTCAAGCCAATTCTCTCCAAATACATTTTTACTGAAAGAGTTTAATTTGTAATTGTGGCACCACTGTCCGGATGATGCGGTCCAAGTATGCTATTTTGATTTTATATATATATGTTCATTATAAATATTAAATGTCGTTAAAATTGAATAAGACTATTCAACACAAACAGGCGTAAAAAGAACTTTTTTATTACTTTTATTGTGGCAGCACTGATTTTCATATCTTCATTAAACATATTGATTTTTTTTTCTATGTTTCACACCTCTTCTTTATAAAATTTCGTTGAAATCGGTATCACAAATTCCTTCCAATTTCACAGTTACCGAAAAGAGAAACTTTTCAATTGTGGCAGCCCTGCTGAATGGATCTGATCGAAGTATGTCATCTTGGTCATTAATTCATGTGTGTATTACATGTTCCAAATTTGGTTGAAATCGGTTGAGCCAATTCTTCCCTTATATATGCGTACGGACGGACGGAAATCACCAAGATAATAATACTTTTCAGCAATGACGAAAAGCACTAAAAATAGAGTACCAGCTGAAATAATGCAAGTGTTCAAAGATAGCGATATTTTTATCGTGTGAAACTGTGGCTGAAACCGTTCAAAAAATAAATATAGCAACCAGCCAATTTATCTTCGATCGAGTCATTTCCAACTTGAAATTCTATTTATCAAAATCCACATAATTTACTGTGTGCATTTTAACAATTTTTTTGACAGAAGAAGAAGAATTTACGAATACATTTACATAAGTTGGATTAAGTACTGATAAATTATTACGAATTACAAAAATAATTCATTACAAACTTCAGGGAGGAAACTTGATCTGGTCCTACAGAGCCATAGGCTCGTCTGTAGGTGCTAATTTTACATTTGGTTCCAGTCTTTAGTTTCTTAATAATTGCACACTCTACACATACAAATAAATATTTTCCTTGTTTCAAAAACAATATTTCACAAAATAATATTTCCATATAATATTCCTCATAGTTAATAACTTGTTTAACATTATATATATATATATATATATATATATATATATATATATATATATATATATATATATACATCTATACACTTACACACATAAACATGACTGTTAACATAACATTAGAACAATGAATACTATATGCTAAGGAGCCAGTCTTTAATTTTACTTTGCTTTGGCTATTTAATGTTTGTAATTCATTAGGTAGTTTGTTAAACATATTAGGAATACTCACTTTCAATTGTATTCCACCACTGCTATTAAAGTACTTCGGAATTTCATATTTAATTTTATTTCTCATATCTTTTTGGTATGTTGTTACTATTTTTTTTTATATTTATTAGAAAAATAGTTATCTGTAATGCAAACATATTTGTACAGGAGAGTTTTTGCCAATACTCCAGCATTCTTATACATATTAATACAGTATAATATCTTATAGTTATTACAATAACACTTGGTTTCACATTGATAAGGAACTATAAGTTTTACAATTCTATTTTGAATTTTGATAATCAGATTTAAGTAAGTTTTGCCTGCATTACCCCATATGGTTATACCATATCTTAAAAGACTTTCTACCATGGAAAAGTATATCATACGTTTAACTTGTTGTGGCAAAATATTTTGCAGGAACTATAGTTAAAATGAGATCTATCTTAAGGTGCTATTTATTTTTTTAAATATGTACATTAAATTTAAAGTTTTCATCAATAATTATGCCTAACTGTAAACAAAAAAGTTCATGAAGGCAGATTTTTACCTTTTGTCTTTGTGGAACTCTATTAAAAAAGTGCATAGTTTTAGTTATTTTACTATTAATTATCATTTTATTATTATCTATTTACTGCATCAAAGTCCATTTGCAAGTTATTTTCTGCTGTACTGTAATCTTTATGACCACTAATCAACACTACATCATCAGCATAGGCAATAATCTTAGTGCGTTTAATTAAATGAATTATATCATTTATATATATTATAACTAAAATATTGGCCTATAATTATTTAGGTCAGTATGCAATCCCCCCTTATATATTGGTTTTACTATTGCTATCTTCAAATCATGTGGTACAACACCATACTTTAAGCAACTATTTATTAAATTTGTTATAAATTTTAATAATGCACCATTGTATTTAATATCCATAAACCTAATGTTATCATAGCCAGGTGCCTTGCTTGCCAAGTTATTTTTAATTTTCTTAATTGTAGCATCAGGGATAAAAATTCTGTTAGATAGTCTGACATTAGAGGTTTCTTTAAAAGATTTGAGAGTTTACCTGTAATTCCATAATTCCTCTAGTAAATTGCTTTACAAACTGATTTGCTAAATTTAGTTTTGAAAAATGATTACCAAAATACTTAATTATATTAGTTAACTTTAATTTCTTGCCAGGTCTTTTTGCAATCATTTTGAATATTCTTAAATTTGTTTGTTATATAGGCTTTTTTGCAAATTTAATTACAAGTTGTGATTTATTTCTAAAAGTTTTTTATTGGGATCTATAGTTTTCATTTGATGGACAGCTTTTCCATCTTTTCTTTAATTCCGCCTCATTTTACAAATCCTTTTTTGTATTTTGTATTAAAATTTAACTGGGCACTCAATCATATTTTTATTTTTTTCTACGTTGCTAGGTGGCGGTCCGGATTTTTCTCAAGTAATTTTAGGCACAATTGATTCAACAAAGTTTAAATTATTAAATCGCATATTTTTCATTGATCTCGGCAAACGCTACCTCATATATTTATGCTTATGAAATGGAAAGGATCCCTGAAATTATTTTTGCAAAGATTTCCTCCGAATACTTAAAATAGGCCCATTAGGTGGAGATATATCAGGCAAAGGAATGTTGAAAGTATAAAGGAAAATGAATGAGAAGTCCGTTAAAAGTACAATAATATAAATATTTAAAAGTATTTCTTTTATGAATCTGTGAGTGATTGCGTTGTCTGTGAGGCTTCATCGTTGTCTTTGGACACATAAATCTACTGGAAATTTGTGTGCGATCAGAGGATTTTGTTTGACTTTTATGGAGTCATTTTTCAACAAACACGGAAAAGTCGAAGAATATTTTTTTTGAGTCTACGATTCCAGTTCTCCCCATCATTGTTCCCGATGATGATTGGTGGTTGTAGATTATTAATGCTTTTAATCAATTAACCGAATTTCCGAGAGATTCATAAAAGAAACATTGTTAATAATTTATATTATTGTACTTTTTACGGACTTTTCACCAGTTCATTTTATTTTATACTTTCAACATTCCTTTGCCTGATATACCTCCGCCTAATGGGTCTATTTTAAGTATTCGGAGGAAGTCTTCGCAAAAATAATTTCAGGGATCCTTTCCATTTCATAAGTATAAATATAGGATGTAGCGTTTGCCGAGATCAATGAAGAATATGCGATTTAATAATTTAAACTTGGTTGAAACAATCGTGAGTAAAATGACCTGAGAAAAAAATCCGGACCACCATCAAACAACCTAGAAAAAAATGAAAAATATGAATGTGACTGCCCAGTTAAATAGGAAAAAGGATTTATAAAAGAAGGAGGAATTAAAGAAAAAAGGCTACCCAAGAGGGAATCGAACTCTCGCCCTCAGAGTTTTTGACGCAACCACTATACGTACACTGCCAACAATTAAGCGGGAATTAAGAAATTTATACCAGTTGACGTGAAATTGCAATATTTAATCGCGATTTTCGGAAAAAAAAATTATCGCCGTATACGCCCAAAAGGGGGGTTTGCAGTAATCCTGGCATGCAGATTTATACACCTACCAAACTACATACAAATCCGTGGTCCCACTAACGTGTCCTCTCCTTGTTAGATGTTACATTGTTAAGTACTTCTTCTCTAGTGAAATTGTTAATAACTTCTTAAAATCCATTGGAATACAGCATGTCTCTATAGAGTATGACATATGGACCTTTTTCATTTTTTATATCTATATTAAAGTCTCCTAGCATTATTGCATTTTTATAGTTAAACTTTTCAACCATATTCTGCAATTCATGCGGAAATTCATTTTTCTTAGTGTTTGGGGGTTTATATGAACAAACAATAAGCAAATAATTTCCATTAATTCTAGCTATGCCCAATAACAATTCAAAATTAATCGTTTTATCACAATCATGATTAAGGAATTTAATATAATCTCTTCCAAAAAGAATTATCCCCCCACCATTCCTTTTTCCTGCACATTACAAAACTTGTTGTAATCTTGCAAATTATATAGGTCAGTTTCCGATGGCATTAATTATATTTACTTCTGTTAATGCCATGAATAATACATTTGAATGTGCATTCATGTGTTGGTGTATAACTTGAAATTCATCCCAGTTCTCTATGCTTCCAGTTATATGAACCAATGTCTATCACAGAATCAAAAATTCTATTAATTGTTTTTGTTGTTTTATAAATGTTTAAATAATCCATATTGATGAACAAATTTATGTACATTAACATGTTTAGTTAAGTTTTTTTCAGATCTTCTATACTATTGAATTTCAAAATTTGCACATTTTCATCTTTCCTCACCATTACAACCGCATTTTTAATCCAAACATACTTAAAATTTCAAATTTTTGCTTCAATTTTCACCTGCCACAAAAGGTTTTTGTAATATGGAGTTAGTGCCTCATTTATATAAATTTGGCTGCCAGATTCACCGTTAGTTATTGATTTGCCTTTCAGGGCTTTTTTCATTCTGTGCCAACTTTAAGCATCCCTTTTGGTAGTAAATGTTACAACAATTTTACTGATTTGATTTTTGTATTTCTTTTTAATTAAATATACGTCCTCTATGTTTTTTGGATTAAAATTTACAATTTTGAATTCAGTAGCAATGTTATTTATAGTATCGCAAATAACTTCATTAGGGTCCATATTTTTTCAATCCCTGATATTTCTATCTTATTAGCTAAGTTGCGCTTTTTAAGTTTGTTTACCTTTGATTCAAGTTCCGTAATTATCTGGTCTTTTAACTGCAATTCTGTTTTTAGAGTCTTAACGGTATCCAGAAGCTCACAAATCACAACTCTATTCGACATGAATTCACCCAAAAGAGATTCATATTTGTCACTAAGAAAGTCCAGGCTTACTTTTATCTCGCCAATGTCTGCTTTTAGGGTAGTGTTTGTTGCCTTCGGTGTTTTGGTTGTGTCCATTTCTTCTACTTGGTTCTTCCGCAGCTTGCTTTTCTTCTGGTTTTCCTTCTTCTTTTCCTTTTTCCTGCATTCTGCACAGCGCCACGCGTCCTTGTTCTTTCCATATTTTCCTAACGCCAGCACACTCATAGTGGAAGTCACATTTACAACCCTTACAATGCGCACGGGCGCCATCTTTAAGGAGATCTAGTAGATATTTGTCACATCTCATGCTTCTTTCAAAACAAAACTCAGTCCATATACCAACAAACAATTTTTCACCAACAATCACGTGTATGCAGAAACACTTAAAGAATCAAGCTAAAAACTGTAAAGGCACATAAAACTCAATATATCACCAAAATAACGTGATTTCTACAGAACTGCACTGAACCAAACATACCTGCGTGACCGGAAGTCATATCAAGTTAATTAATATTTAAGCATTTTGCATTCAGCGAAGCGAACGATTTCCCATGACCGGCATAGGAACATATGTGGGATCGGAAAAGAAAGAGGAAGGAGATGGTTGCGGGAGAACTGGGATCAAGCTCCGCGCAGCCCTTTTGTCGAAGGAGACGTTCACGCGTGCGCCCTCCCATTAGAGCCACTTACAGGAGTCACGTGCGTGACACTGGTTACACGCTCCCTATTATGCGATATATCGTGGCAAGCGTGCAGCCATTCATCTCTCTCCTTCTGTCAAAATCTCCAAGGGAAATGGCGTCTCTCATCCGCCGGACCACAAAAGAGAAACAGGGAAACGAATTGCAGCGAATACGGACGGAATTCCAAAAAAGTAAACGATAGTTAATAAGTGAGTATGCGTAGGCACAAATAAATCAGCGGCGGAGAGGAAAAGAGAGAAAAAGATGGAGAGAGGAAAGAGTGTGATGGAAAGCGTTAGGAGTGAGGGAGTCCATCAATGGTGCCTTTCTCTGCCCCTCGGCTACCTTCAACCTGTTCGCCGCACCAGTTAGAGCCTACATAACTCTAAGGCGCTCTATAGGGCAGCTTCCAGTGGGCGAGACACATCGCGTTAGGGAAAATGAATAGCACCAAGGTGCCCTTCCTCCTTTCAAAAAATTGCTCTTTTTATTTAGATTTCGCTCGTATAAAGAATGTCCCAAAAGTCATTTTACCACAGTTGCTAAGATTGTGTAGCAAAAATTAAACACGCAGTCCTCCGCTTAAATCGAACTCTGGTCACTCATCTTCATCCAAAAAATGCGAGAGTTAAAAAAATTATACACTAAATCCTAATTTCTGCTCACGTCACGCAGGGGTGAAGGGAATTAATTGACACAGATTTTCTTGATTTTTATAAATAATTTTGATGACTAAATGATCCATAAATTTAAAAATAAATATAGAAGTTAAACATAACAATAAATTTGAAAGATAAATATAAAATATTTAGCAGGTTTCACTTTTGCTACTCAATATTCAATCCGGGGTAAACTGGTCTTTGATACATATTTCTTGAAGCAATTCCGCAGTAAATATAACATAGCTATTGGTAGGAAAAATTTCTGCGTTTTATACATTGCCATCGAGTGTTAAATTGGTTGTGATGGGCACTGGTCCAAAATTTCCACAATTATTGTTTGGTGTAATGACTAGAGATTCATGGTTATGAATAATATTGCGTGGAAAGATTTTGAAATCGCATCGAAAGAGAGGGAGGAAGGGTTGGGAAGAGGTGGGGGAGGCAATATATAATGGAGGCTAGAGAGGTGTAAGAGTTAACATGGAGAGATTTTCAATTACAAATTCGGGTTTTTCAAAGTAAAATTACTATTTTAAAACCATTTCTGACACTTGAACTCGCAGAAAAATAACGAAAGCTGCCACGATATATTCGACGATTTAGATAAAATTTACGAAATGACAGAAACTGTAAGACATAAACAGTCGCCCAATCGATTTTTCAATATTTTCTAGAGAAACATAAACAGCGAACGAAAGAATTAGAGCTATATTTAAAAAGTATAATCGCGCGTACTCTTGGAACGAGTTGCGTCGACTACGACGCTAGCCAGATCTCCAGCCATCCGAGCGTCAGTGGAAAGCATGATTAAGCGGATAATCTCTCATCTACATTAATCTCCGACAAGACATCGCTATGCAAATTAGACGGACTGCGAAAGCGATAGCGAGTGACAGAGAGAGAAAGGGGGAGGGAGGGAGGGTGGGTGGGAGGGAGGGAGGGTGGGTGGGAGCGAAGATCGGAATTTCAAATATAAAAATTAGGATAAATTAAATTTCAGAAGGTATTCAGAAGAATGTGACACAGAGTTAAGAGTGAGAAAACCGAAGGGGATGAGAGTAAAGAGCGCCGGTTGTGATTAATGGAGTATTTGAAGGAAAAAGACAAAACAATTGAATGTCTAACTGACATGAAGATGGAATATGCAGTCTATATATCCTCCGCCGAACTCTTTCGGTAAATAGCCTTACTAATTACTACTACATATATAGTTTTCCTTTTGTGTCCCTAGGTGGCAAATCTTAGCATTTCGTCGATAAAACTTATTTCTAACATCCGGTTCACCCCGCATTGGTGCCATTGCGTACGAAGGGAACAGTGATTTACATTTATTGAAATATCTCTGATTAAACAAACAGTAAGTTAGTAATATATATTTTATTATATATAAAATTAATTTTTGTATTCGATTCCATTAAAATTTCCATTCTATATATAGAGTGGAAACCTGTCACCACGAAATGTTGGGGACCAGCACAAACAGTTGGTATTAACCGAATTATATGTTAAATGTTTTGATGCTAAAATTTTCATTTATAAAATATCGGAGTGAGCACATGGACTAATCCATGATACGTATCAATTATGGGGCAATTTGCTCAATGATTAATGACTAATTTATTTCATTGAATTCATTTATTTGGCATATCATTCTTTGTAATAATTTTATTCTTAAATATTTAGAAAAATTTATTAAATTTATTTAAAAATTAACTTCATAATTAATTATAATAGTATTTGTCTCTATTTTTAGCAAATAAATCCATAATTTTCTTCTGTACTGCGTTAAAAATAATTTTCTGTCCACATACTGTTCCAACTCGTTCACATTTGTTAACATTTTTCCCTCATGTGGTTAAACTCTAAAAAGCGGCAAACAGTTGTAAGCACCGCTCAGGTAACCGCAACACTTGGTGTAGACATCACTTCGGCATTACTGGCACCAGCTTCATCATTTTCAATATAGACTACTGTAACTGGGGTAATACACACAATGCCTCACTGTTAAAATTGATGTGGTGAAAATATGAAATAGTAGTTGAGAGAAGAAGGGAGTTGGGGCTCTCTTAATTGCCATTTCATGTTATCAGAAGGAACTAACATAGAATCATATTTTTGGGACCCATAATAATTTTTGCTTTAAACGGTATTTCGTGTAAAGCATTTCGCGTTAAGCACTGAAAAATATAGGACCCGGAACGGACCGAGCATGCATTTCGTGTTAACCTAAATTTCGTGTTATCCGCTTTAGTGTTAAGTTGTTTCCGCTGTATATTCAATTTTAAGCTAAGAATATCCAAGTACCAATGAAAAGGTTGTTAAATAAAAAGATCATAAAATTATTTATTACAATAGTTACATGAGTTTTCATCCATTTGGAAATTTTTAATAATTAAAAAAATTATGATGAAAGGGTTAAGAAGCAAATTTTTTATCACAATTGAATGAATTTTGTAGCACTGGAATCTAAAAATATCTTACATGCAATGTTAACCCTCCGGCACACGCAATCGTTCTGAGAGATACATGACTCATGGTTTTGTTTACATCTCGTGACTCATTAGCTTACAGACACTGTGAGTCACAATGCCTTTTACCCACTTCTCCTTGCAAAGTTTTTGTCAGTTTAGCTCAAACTGTCTCACTGCTAGTGTCGCTTTTCCACTGCAGCGTCTGGATTTTGTATCTAGTGGATACATTGCGTGCTATTACGTTAGTATTGAAGTAGTGTCAAAATTTTCGATAAGCCCTTGGGAAAACGTGTTTTCAACTTGAAAAATGAACAAGATGTTGAGATGATTAGGAAAATTTGTTTTTCAATTGATAATGATGGACAAAATGAAGATTATTTTAGTGACAGAGACAAGATGAAGAAGAAGTTCCACAACAATGTACTAAAAGAAAGTGCTGCGTATCCTGTAAAATTACGAAAAGAACTAGGTTGACCAAGTATTGTTTTAAATTTTGTGATTCATATATTTGTTTAGAACATGCCAATATGATTCAAATTGTAGTGAAAATCAAACATCTCTCTCAGGTTCTGATTCTGACATGAATTTTATATCCCCCAGGTTTCATTAAACAAATATTTCTAGTTATAACTAAATTTGATACAGATATATCTTCTTTAATTGCTCAGATTGTTAAATTTTTGTCTAAATAATAAAAAATTAAACATTCTCTTATCTAAGATGTAATAATGAAAAATTTTTCGGAAACATTTACTATGTATATCCAATTTATATATATAAACAAAAATGAATTTTTTTGTTTTACTATTTTCCATATAGAGAGTAAAAAAATAAAATAAGATACCTTGACAAGTGTAATAACATTAATATCTGCCTAAGAAATATGATGTATCTCACAGATACATGCGTGTGATAACGTCCCTGTGGGCATTGCGTGTGCCGAAGGGTTAATTAAATATGTCTATAATTGTTTTAGTCTTAACTTAAGTGAAGAGTCATTATAATGAAAACTTTTCGTCAAAGATGCGTTATTGGTTTTGAGAAACATCGTTTAGCGCTGGTCTTCTACAGCAATAATGACTCAATAAATTATGGCTAAATAAAAAACTACAATACATTAAATTGCTGCTTTTTACAATTTAACATCAGCATGAAGTCGACAAAATCTCCTCTTTCTCTCTCTGCTCCGTCGCCACAAATGGCTCAAAAATATTACTCGCATTTTCTTTCTTAATTGAAAATGATTTATATCAAAGCTATACTGAAGGAGGACGAAAACTAATAAATAAAAGTTTAAGGACTACAGTTGAGAAATTTTGCTTAAAAATTGATGGCGCAGTAAACGGAATATAATATAACTATTGTACTGGAACTAGAATTACATACCTAGGAAAGCTTCAGCATACGTGATAGAGAAATTAGAGCTCAGAGAATATAGATGAACTCTAAATTTCAAACGACCATGAAACTGAATTTTCCTGAGTTAAGTGAAGTAAGCTATGGAGCAAGGGCAAGGCCGTTTCGTGGAAATTTAACGCCCGATGCGAAACGAAAATACTGCCCCAGCTCTCGACGCATAGGTGCAGATCGACGCTAACTCAGCCATGATCCCGCTATAGAAAAGTGCCTTTTGATGCGGCCTGTCAAACTCACCTCACGCCACGGCTCTTTACAAGGCAATATTAGTGTTTTACGCGTCGTTTAACTTGAATGACTTGGAAGTACCTCGTGGGTTTCGAGTTGGTACTTATGAATGCAGATTTTTAAAAATATATGCTGTCAATATCTGGAATAAATTCAGTATTTTTAAATTTATGTATGAATTAATTTTAGCCCATTTTATGAGTTGTTGAGATTGTGCCCCGCAGTCGAGCAGCACCATTAGACTCAATGAATCAAGAAACACAAGGTTAAGAGAGTTTCAGCATGAGCAAGTAGGAATGAAGCAAGCATAGCATGAGTTGGCGGAGTTTAGGGGTATTTTCTTGTTTTTATACGGAGAATTATCAATGTAAAAATTTAGAATGACGTAAAAATGCTACGATTCTGGTCAGCGCAAAACGTTTAGCATTGATGAAAATAAATATCGGAACTAAGCAAGGACAAATAGCGAAACTATATTCTAGCGAGCAAAATTGCTAGTCCATAGGCATAAGATGCAGCTGGACGGCACAAACACGGAAGTGAATGTTGCTTAATGAGAAGCTGTCAAAGATGGAAGAAGAAAAGACGGTTGAGAATGAAGGAACAAATATTCCACCGAAACATGGGAATCTCTGTGAGTCATCAGGGGTTAAATATATGCAATGCCGACGAGAGGGGGGGGGGGGAAGCTGGTACAAATTACCTGGGCCCGACTCACAATCAGTTGAACAGGGCTTGTTTTTTATAATATTCGAAAGTCGATTGGCGCTAGCGCGCGACAGTGCGTGCGTTGTTTCTGTATCTGTGAACGATATACAGACATAAAACTAGATGCTGCGGAAAGTCTATTCATACACAAACATAAGCAAACGTAAATGAACAACGAACTCGGAGTAGTACAAAGTACTCTCTTTCAACTGAGTTTCCCCTCCCACTCACCACTTCCGTTCCCCACGTTCGATCACATGCCGTGCTGGTCCGAATATAGGCTGCAATTTTTTCCCAAATCAGGCTTGTATAAAACCTGAGTGCGGCCTATAATCACGCTCTTAGTACCGAAGGTAAAAATATATTATTTTCCTTTAAAAAAAATCTCATATTCAGGGTGTGGTCTATATTCGGACCAATAAGGTACGTTGGCCCCCCTGGTGTTCTTCGCAAGAGCAGGCAAATGCCGGCACCGGGTTTCCCTCCTCCCTTCTGTGTGTGTGTGTCCGGTGTGGAAGGCAACGGGAAACCACCACACCGTGTATGTATATTCCCTAGTCAAAAACCAATTAATTAAATAATTGGTAGGACCTGTCGCAAGAAAGAACACGAATGAATGAATATATATATATATATATATATATATATATATATATATATATATACCATACCATAATCTCCACTTTCCCCATATCCTTTATCATCCTCAAACTCATCTCACACTCTATCCACTCTCCATACGGTCATAAAGGTTATTGCCAAGAACAATGGCAGACAAGATAGAGGTCCATCCGATTCTCCTCAGCTTCTTCACCCCCTCTCGCTCTCTCTCACTCCCTCCATCGCTAGCACGCATTCCGTGATATACATTCTACGTGGGACACACACGCAAGCACCAAAAAACTTATATCCAACGAGAAATCTCTCTCCATTCCATATCATCTTAAACTCTGCTTTGCGCCAATTCTTCCCCATTCTCCAATCCCTCCCATATTCCATTCCTTTTCATTCTCCATACCTTCCCATTCTCCATTCCCTCCCGTTCTCCATTCTCTACCTTTTCCACTCCATCCCATTCTCTATTCCCTCCATTTCTACATTTCCTCCAATTCTACATTTCATCCCATTATCTATTCCCTCCCATTCTCCACTCCCTTACTTTCTGCATTCCCTCACTTTCTCCTTTCCCTACCTCTCTCCAATCCCTCCCGTTCTGCGTTCCTCTTTCTCTATTCCCTCCATTTCTTCATTCGTCCATTTCTCCATTCCTAACTTTCTCCAATTCTACCCTTACTCCATTCCCTCTTATTCTCCATTCCCTCCCTTTCTGCGTTATCTCTCTTTCTCCATTCCCTCCCTTTCTCCATTCACTCCCATTCTCTATTCCCTTCCTTTCTCCATTCCCTCTCTTTCAGTTTTCCATCCCTTTCTCCATTCCATCTATCCCTCCATTCCTTCTATTTCTCCTTTCCCAATCTTTGTCCATTCCCTCTTTTTCTCCAATCCCTATCTTTCTCCATTCCCTCCCTTTCTCTATTCAATCCCAATTTCCATTAACTCCCTTTCTTCATTCCCTACCATTTTCCATTCCCTACCATTTTCCATTCCCTCCCTCTCTCCAATCCCTCCCTTCCTCCATTCCATCCCTTTCTCCATTCCATCCCATTCTCCAATCCCTCCCTTTCTCCATTCCCTCAATTTCTCCAATCCCTCCCTTTCTCCATTCCATCCCATTCTCCAATCCCTCCCTTTCACCATTCCCTCAATTTCTCCAATCCCTTCCTTTCTCCATTCCCTCCCATTCTCCATTCCCTACATTTCGTCATTCCTTTTTTTTTATCAATTCTCTCTTTTTCTGCATTCCATCCCATTCTCCATTCACTCCCACTCTCCATTCCATCCCATTCTCCATTCCCTTTCTTACTCCATTCCCTCCCTTTTTCCATTCCCTCCCTTTCCACATTCCTCCCTATTCTCCATTCCCTTCCATTCTCTATTCTCTCCCTTAATCCATTCACTCCTTTTCTCCATTCCCTCCTTTTCTCCATCCCTCCCTTTTCCATTCCCTCTCTTTCCCCATTCCCTCCCTTTCTCCATTCCTTATCTTTCTCCATTCTCCCCTTTCTCCATTCCCTCCATTTCTGCATTCCCCCTTTCTCCATTCCCTCCCTTTTTCCATTCCCTCTCTTTCACCATTCCCTCCCTTTCTTCTTTCCTTCTATTTCTTCTTTCCCAACATTTTTCCATTCCCTCCATTTCTGCATTCCCTCTCTTTCTCCATTCCCTCCATTTCTGCATTCTCTCTCTTTCTCCATTCCTTCCTTTTCTTCATTTCCTCCGTTTCCACATTCCGTCCTTTTCTCCGTTCCCTCCATTTTTCCATTCTCTCCCTTTCTCCATTCTCTCCCTTTCTCCATTTCCTCCATTTATCCATTCACTCTCTTAGCCAATATTCTCGTTCTCTCCATTCTCTCTCTTTCTCCATTCTCTCCATTCCTCCATTCCCTCTCTTTCAGTTTTCCATCCCTTTCTCCCTTCTCCATTCCTTCTGTTTCTTCTTTCCCAACCTTTGATCATTCTCTCCGTTTTCCATTCTCTCCCATTCTCCATTCCCTCCCATTCTCAATTCTCTCCCATTCTCCATTCCGTCCATTTCGCCATTCCTCCATCTCTCCTTTCCCTACCTCTCTCCAATCCCTCCCGTTCTGCGTTCCTCTTTCTCTATTCCCTCCATTTCTTCATTCGTCCATTTCTCCATTCCTAACTTTCTCCAATTCTACCCTTCCTCCATTCCCTCTTATTCTCCATTCCCTCCCTTTCTGCGTTATCTCTCTTTCTTCATTCCCTCCATATATCCATTCCCTCCCTTTCTCTTTCCTCTCCCTTTTTCCATTCCCTCCCTTTCTCCATTCTCTCCCTATTTCCATTCCCTCCTTTTCTCCATTCTTCTCATTCTCAGTTCCTTCTCTTTTTCCATTCCCTCCCATTCTGCATTTAATCTTTTCTATTTACCTTTCTTACAGTCGCATTTTTCTCCATTTTTTACTCGTACGTATTTTACCACTCTTTAACACAGTTTGACTGAATCTATACTTTTCCTATATTAGTACCAATACGAAATATTCCTCCTGCCTTCTCCATCCCCCTCCTGCCCCCTCCTGCCCCCTCCTGCCCCCCTCTGCCCCCGCCCATTCTGCTCCTCTACTAGCCAAGCTCACCGCTCTCCTCCGGAAGAAACGTACGTCGGGTGTTCCTTCATTCTCTCTCTCACATAGGGCGCTATATTCGCTTGACTACGGACCATCTCTTTCAAAGGGAAGAGGTACGAGAGGAAAAAGAGAAGAGGAACTAGGGGAAAAATGGAAGAGGATCTAGAGGAAAAAGGAAAAGTAACTAGAGGAAAATGGGGAGAGAAAAGGGAGAGAAAGCGAGTGAAAAGAGAGAGAAAGAGGGAAAGAAAGGTAGATAAAGAGGGAAAGAGGGAGAGAAATGGGGAGAGAAAGGGAGAGAGAATGATAGAGAGAAAGGTGGAGAGGAGGCAGACAAAGAAGGAGAAAGTGAGGAAAAGAGGGAAAGAGTGAGGGAGAAAGAGAGATAGAGATAAAGAGAATTAGAGAGAAAGAGAGGGAGAGTGAAAGAGAGTAAGAGGGATAAAGAGGAAGACAGGAACAGAGAGAGAAACAGAGGAAGAGATAAAGAGAGGAAGAGAGAAAGTGAGGGAGAGTAAAAGAGAGGGGGAGAGAATGAGAGGAAGAGATGGATAGAGTAAGTAAGGTATAGAGGGTGAGAGAAAGTGAGGAAGGGAGAGATGAAGATAGGGAGAGAGAAAGATAGGAAGAGAGAGAAAGAGAGGAAGAGAGAGAAAGAGAGGAAGGAAGAAAGGAAAAGAGAGGAAGAGAGAAAGAGAGGAAGAGTGGGAGAGAGAGAGAGGGGGAGAGGGAAAGAGAGAAAGAGAAGGAGAGGAAGATATATATAGAGGAAGAGGAGAGAAAGGGAGGAAGAGAGAGGGAGAAAAGGGGGAAAGAGAGGAGGGAGATAAAAAGAGGGAGGGAGGGAGAGGGAAGAGTGGAGATATTCCGGGAACATCGTCGAAGCGACGACGAAAGGAATTCCGAGTATTGAGAATAGGCAAAGGGAAGGAGATGAGGGGAGGGAAAAAGGAAGCGGGGATGTTGGAGTTGCGGGGGTGGGAAGGAGGCGGGGGCGGCGATGCGCAGGTTCGAGGAAACACGGCTTCCACTCTCGTGCAATCGCTCACGCGAGGGCCCGTCTTTAAGGACAACAACAACACGGGAGGAGGACGGCCGTTGCATGGGAGCGGAGAGGGGGAGAATGACTCCTTCGAATATCGCTCGTAATATACGGACTGGATTTTTAGCGCGTGACCAGCGATAGCCGGCAGTCGGAGTGATTTACCATCCGCCTCTCATCCTCCCCACCTCTCCCCCCTCCCATCGCCCTTCTCTTCCCCATTCTCCTCCCCGCCCCTCCTCCCTCCCCCCTCTATTCTTCCCTGGTAATCCTCGGCCGCCGCCGCAGTAGTAGAGATTATCCTCGTCCTCTTCCATCTCCTCCTCCCCCCCGCCTCCTCCGCCTCTTCCGCCGCTGCCTCCTCCTCTTCACTCCGCCCACAACTATCCCACGCCACCCCCGCAAAATCCCTTATCTGCTCCTCTCCTAGCAACTACGACTGGTTTCCACGTAGTCAAATATTATTGGCGGTGGACAGGAGACGTCGCGCTGCCTGGACATGGGATCGCAGGGTAGCAATGGGCTGGAGATTGACCTTCCAAGATGGCGATTGAAGGTGTGCCTCGATTGCGTTCTTCATTGTCATTTTTATTCGTGTGCAAGTGGAGAGGGAGCTATTTTGCTTCGTTTGCCTCTCGTTATATGATGTGAGACAGGAAGCAATATGACTCCGCATGCAAATTGCGTTTAACCGGTATTCGGAGATCGGTTTTATGCAGGCTTATATACATTTAAAAAAGGTTGAGCGTAAGTAAAACACTCGGAGAAATGTCGGTAGAATAATCTGCTTAAAATGAAATTGCCGTTGCAATCACGCAATATTAAAAAATCAATGATTTTTTTAATGACTAAGTGTAAATTGTCGTTATGAATTTACAATTTCAATATTACGAAATCTAATGTATCAATAATTTTTAGGTGATTTAATAAATTATTGAAGAATATTTATAAGTAAGTTTGAAGCTTTAATTCCATAAATAATATTATTGAAAATCGCAAAAACTATTAACCTTATTTGGGTAAAATATTTTTTTTAATTTGCCACCGTCTCCGTTTTATATACATGCACTAATGTAACTGACCGTCAAAAAAGGCGTGTGAGCAAGCATAAAGTATTAAAGTAAAATTAACATGAGTCCGGGATGTAGACCTTATTTAAGAGCTAGACGAAATAGTTACGTAAATAAACAAATCTACGCCTCATTGGCAACATTTAACGACTTTCACAACTTAAATGTTAATAATGTCGTTATTACTGTGTTTCTTAAATGATTTTATAAGTTTATGAAAGTTGTTTACATAATTTGCAAGACCGTGATCTATGCTATGCAGTTGGAAATAAAATCAACAACTAATTTGTTGCTATCTAAGCAAGACAAATACGAAATTGCGTGTAGCAATTGAAATACCGAATCACGGTGGATATTTTCCATATAAAAGCATTGAACTCGCAAGTGTTGCGAGAATGGGAATTACCATGATAGTTATTGAAAATGCAAAACATTGCCATTTTTCAGATTCCATAATAATATTATAATAATTTCTCTTTGAAACTTCCTTTTTTGTCCGTACGTACGTTTATTTCGAATCTAAACCATTCAAATTAAAAGTTTACTTCAATGATAATGAAGGGAGTGAAGGTAGCTGGAATCGAACCAGGGACTTTTCTGAGATTTTCAGTTTTTCTTCGCCGCACACTAGGATCACTTATGCGTGCACAAAATTACATTAATTAATTCCAACTTGAAGTGCTAAAGAACAAGACGGACGGACGGAATCTTGTGAATAATTGCATAAAGTTAATTTCTGCATTTCTATAAAGTCAAGCACTGAAATTAATCCCACGGAACTTTTATTCAACACAATCTCGTATTTCCACGCAATAATAAGAATGTTTAAGCCTCGAAGATTTCAGCGCTAGCCCCTCCGCTCATCGAGAACGCCTCATATTTCCAGGAACTCACTGCGACCCACAATGCAACGGGGACGAGATGCGCACCTGTGCCTCGGCGGCGTCCCGCCCTTCCGGGGACGGTCGCGTCGGAGGTGGCGTGGGGAGACATCTTCTGCCGGCGGCTCCCAAGGATTCGTTTATTAATCTCTTCCCTTCCCCCACTCCCCTTTCCACTCTTCCCCCTTCCACCTTCCTCCCCTCCTGCCCACCTGTCCCTCGCGCGACCGAGAGTGGATAGACCCTCACAGGTCGCAGCTCAGTCGCCCGTAACGACGATCCGAGAGGTCGTTAAGAAGCCGCACAGCCGCGACCCGTGATTCTCGGGTGCCTCCCCCACCCACGCGCCTTCCTCCCCACCCATTTTCTCGACACCTCGCTCCCCCGCTTTCCTCCGCGAGGCGTGCGGCAATTTTCGTTTCGTTTTCGGATGCGCATGCGTCGGGACGGCGAGGGCGCTTTTGCCCGTTCCCAGTTACTGCAGCGGGGAGAGAAGCTCTGCTCCCTTCCACTGATTCCATTCCCTTAAACTCTTCCGCGCACAGCGAGGACGCAGGATCGAAGGGGAATATCCCATGGATACCTACGGGATTCTCGGAAAGGAGCCTCTCTTGTCGCAGCGCCTCCGGCGGTAGAAGTACTTCGCCCCCTCGCCGGCCTCTTGGGAGTGGAAGGAGGGAGCCCTCCCGTCCTGCGCTCTGCTCTTAAAAATTCGTTCTTTCCATTTCTCCCCCTCCGCCTTCTTTTCTCTTCCCTTTCTCTCTCCCTTTCTCCTCTCTCCCTTTCTCTCTCCCTTTCTCTCTCCCTTTCTTCTCTCTCTCCCTTTCTTCTCTCTCTCCTCCCTTTCTTCTCTCTCCCTTTCTTCCCTCTCCTTTTCTTCTCTCTCTCCCCCCTTTCTTCTCTCTCTCCTTTCTTTCTTCTCTCTCTGCCTCTCTCCTCAAGATCGGTATCGCCGTTGAGTTGAATGGCGTAGAAGCTGCGGCTCTAAAGAGTCGGCGAAGATTATGAAACGAGATTGCTGCATAGTTTTCTAAGAAAAGGGTTCTTGTTTTAAATTAATAGCGGGAGTCTTGACAACGCGTAGGATGGATTCACGAGGGAGCGAAAGTGATTCGCAAATATTGTAACCGCGCTAGTGTCCTAAGATTAGCGGTCACTCGGACCGAGTGACGCGCTTTGCCTTGAGGCACTGCGCGATCGTGGACTTCTAGGCGATGGGTTTTTATTAGCTGCCTCGGCGAAAGTGAAGGTGGGACATATAAAACGTGAACTTAATTGAAATATACTTTCGTTCAACATAAATCGATTGAAAACGAATTAGGAGGCGTCTAAGATTCGAGGAAACTGGTTTTAAAACGACCATTACAATAAAAAATGGTCAATTCAGTCTTAACGAAGAGTAATGAAAAGTCTAGAAATGTCGTTACTAGTATAGGCATACTGTATCCACGTGATTATCGAAGTAATCCACCGAATTGACCGCATCAAAGCGCATCCAAACGGCTGACATTCTGACATCAACAGACACGATTTTCAGTTTCCAAATCTCTTCCTTCTAACATAATGAGAGCAATGCAGAACTTTATAAATGAATTTATTAAAGAATTCGAGAACATCGAAATACACTATGGATTCGGACGCAAATTTCGGCATTTAATCAATAAAGGAAATTAAATTATTATTCTTTATAAGAATATTAAGCACTTTGATGGTTAATTTATTTCGTGGAAATTATTTTCTTGCCATCAATATTAACTCCTAAAATGAATTCTCGAGCTCAGGTTTTGGCCGGTATCCAACTAATAAATAAGATAACTCGAATATTTTTCGTTTTATAATTTCTATTTTTCCATAAATAGTTTTCTCTGTTGCCAAATATGGCAAACAGCATTTTAGTGCATTTTACATTTATATTTTAGTAGATTCACTTTTCGACATCTTAATGATATGCAATGTTTAAAGACACCGCTTGGTTTAAAATATGGATGTGTGCGTGCTTAAATACTTCGTCCAGCCACTTGCTCTGCCCCTTTACCCGAATTACTATATAAACGTACTTTATATGTTTTATTTTTAGGCTGATGGCTTTCAGGTAACTGAAATGTACGACCAAGCACTGTATAAAAAAGTTGACGAGAAGGGAAGAAAGAAAGGGGTTTATTTATTAATTGTATAGAGCTATTGAACTGCAATAAACTCCACGAGCAAAGAAAAGAGAGAATAATCGAGGAATGAGCGATAGAAGCAAAGAGAGAACGTTTAGCAGCGACAGAAGTGGTTAAATATTCGATTAAGGAAAAAGAAGGCAGAGAGAAAGAGGAGAGAGAGACAGAGAATGGGTGAAAGGGAGGGGAAATACCAGTGCGAGAGAGAGAGAGTGTGGATCTTGGGTTTCAGTGGAGCGTGTATGTGTGTTGCTGGTTGATTTGCACCTGGGAAGGGATTAAGAGGACAAATCAGGAGGAGAGGTCTCGCCGGAGAAGAGGTCGCGAAATTAATGGAGGGAAGCGAGGGAAGGAATGGGATGAGAGGAGAGGGAAAGTGAGGAGGCGGGGGATTCAAAAAAGAGAGAGGGAGGGAGGGGAAGAGAGGTGGAGGGGGAGAGGGAGGGGGAGAGAGAGGGAGGGGAGGAGGGGGTGAGGGACAGGAGGGGGAGAGGAGGAGGGAAGAGGAGAGAGGGGGAGGAGGGAGGGAGGGGGGGAGGAGGGAGGGAGGGGGGAGGATAGAGGGAAAGGGAGAGTGAGGAAGATAGGGGGGAGAGGGGGAGAGAGGGTGGAGAGAGGGTGGAGAGAGGGTGAAGAGAGGGTGAAGAGAGGGTGAAGAGAGGGTGAAGAGAGGGGGATAGAGAGGGGGATAGAGAGGGGGATATAGAGGGGGATAGAGAGGGGGATAGAGAGGGGGATAGAGAGGGGGATAGAGAGGGGGATATAGGGAGGGGGATAGAAAGGGAGAGAGAGAGGGTGAGAGAGATGGGGAAGGGGAGAAGAAGGAGGGGGAGGAGAGCGAGGAGGGGGAGGGAGGGGGAAGGCTGAGAAGAGGAGGGAGGGGGATTTAATGGGGAGTCGGACACAGTGAAGAGTAATAGGTTTGTGGCAGGACTAAGAGTGCAGTTGCGGAGGGAGAGGGTGGAGTGGATGGAGAGGTAGAGAGGGTAGAAGGAGGAGGGGGTGTAATGGGAAGAGAGTGTAGGGGAGAGATCGAGTGCGAGGGGGGGACGGGTGTAGGGGGAGCTAATCTAGGGAGAAGCGAATGTAGGGGGGGGAGCGCGTATGTTGGGAGGGGGAGCGAGTGTAGGGGAAGGGCGGTTTCAGTGGGAGCTGCTTAAATCAAATGGTTTCCGTCGTGTGCCTTGCATGAGGAGAAGATGTGGGCGAATGGCGTGTTTGTATTCATAATTATTTCTTCGTTATTTTATTCTTATTATCTACGTGTGCGTGTATTTAAGACGTATTAAGATTACCGCATTCTTTAAAATTTAAAAAATCACAGAAACTGACGGGCAGTATGGACGAAGTCAGGAAACTTTCTTAGCATTTTCCGCGCAATATCTTAACTAACTTTTCGCCTTTCGGATATTCTCGTATTTTGAGAATTGCTCTTTAAAAGTGTTTTTTGAGCGCTTCTCTGTGTCTTTGTCACGTTCTCATTCCGCGTTAGTTTTAGAAATATGTAGCTCGTTATATGCATTTCATAAAAAAGACACCGAAGACTCATGCACTATATTCTGCGATGCATTAAGAGGACAGTGACTGCGATCTGATGCGTTCAGACATTAAAGCCTATAGGAAATTGCCAGCTAAACAATAAAGTGCCCCTTAAAAACCTGGATAATAGCATGTCTCAGGTCAGAAGTCTTCGCAGGCGTTGCCGTAGGATTTTAACGCGTTTCGCATGTTAGATCCACTGCAGGAAAAAGTGAAAGCGAATGCATCAAGTGCATAATATCCGCTGAGATATGATCGCAGGTTAACCTTTTCGTCGGATTACTGCAAGGCGCGCGCGGCACCCAATAAGATCTCGGTTCTCGATATGCAGCGCCGCCAGCGCAACGTGTGATTTCCCTGAACGTAAATCACTTTTATTGTTGACGATTTGGGTTGTTTAATAGAAGGAGAGGGATCGTCAATGTACACTGTGTTCGTTGCCATGGAGACCATATTAGTGTGGTCGCTCGTAAGCATTCGTAATGTTCTCGCCGCTAGAATTCCGTTGCAGGCTGTGTGCTGACCCGTGATCTCGGCCAACAGTGAGAAATGGTGAAGGTGGGATCCTTCGTGGCGAAAGAAAGTTCTCAGATAACAAGCTGAGATTCGGGTGTGTTTGTGTATACCTCCGAATTATGTTTCATTCCCTGATAAAATAACAGCACCTAGTATGTCTGCGATACATTTACGGAAAACTACCTTATGTGCTATCATAAACAACACAAAAATAAACAGGACGGACAACTTTTCTTCATATACTTGGAAACCAATGAAGTTTAATTTTATCTAAATGCTAGTGTATAGGTTGGTTGGTGGATTCGTGGAGAACTTATGTTTCAGCGTTGCTCGAAGTGTCAATTTAAATTAAAATTAGAACGGAAGTACGTAGTAGTATTCTGCTTCTTTTTTGGTCTGTGTTTCATTTTCAAGTTACATTTCAACGCGGCCAAAGAAATAATAATTTAACATTTCAAAACACTTCAAACAGAGGATTGAAATGTTTTAGAAAATCTCATTTTATAATTAAAAAATGATATCAAAAGTTTCGTGATTGTACTTTTTCCAGTTTTGGTCTTCTGAATCATAAGAGATGTTTCGGGCTTAGCTTTTTGTAATATAGACACCCGAAAGTAATAGAGCATTGAGTTCATTTGTTAGCGATAAAAAACATTACGGTCTTTACGAAATGTTCCTGAGTTTGACTGTCTAGATTTACACCCTTAGAATTCATTAAATTAGAATAACCGAAATTTCGATCTATGATCCTCCGAGGTACCACGACATTTCCGTCATCGGCGATCCGTCCGTTTTTCTGTCCGTCAAGATTGGTGGAATGAAGCTGGGGCAATAAAACTTACACTTTCTGTAATGCTTCAATTGTTAATATGGGGTGAGAAGTGAGAGAGAGAGAGTGAGAGAGTAAGACAGAAAGAGAGAGAGTGTAAGAGAGAGAGAGAGAGATTTAACGCAGCTGCTGTATCACAATAACCCAAACAAGATTTTCTTCCTCCTCGCCCGTATAGAGGGCGCCCCCACTCCCTCTAGCCACGCCACTTCCTCCCCCCACTCCCTCTAGCCCAACCACTTCCTCCCCACTCCCTCTAACAACTCCACTTCCTCCCCCCACTCCCTCTAGCCACGCCACTTCCTCCCCCACTCCATTTAGCCTCGCCACTTCCTCCCCCCACTCCCTCTAGACACTCCATTTCCTCCCCCCACTCTCTCTAGCCCAACCACTTCCTCCACCACTCCCTCTAGCCCAACCACTTCCTCCTCCCACTCCCTCTAGCCACGCCACTTCCTCCCCCCACTCCCTTTAGAAAGGCCACTTCCTCCCCCCACACCCTCTAGCCACGCCACTTCCTCCCCCAACTCCCTTTAGAAACGCCACTTCCTCCCCCCACTCCCTTTAGCGACGCCACTTCCTCCCCCCACTCCCTCTAGCCCAACCACTTCTTCCCCACTCCCTCTAGCCCAACCACTTCCTCCCCCCACTCCCTCTAGCCACGCCACTTCCTCCCCCAACTCCCTTTAACCAGGCCACTTCCTCCCCCCACTCCCTCTATTCCCGCCACTTCCTCCCCCCACTCCCTCTAGCAACGACACTTCCTCCCACCACTCCCTCTAGCATCGCCACTTCCTCCCCCCACTTCATCTTGCCACGCCACTTCCTCCCCCCACTCCCTCTAGCCACGCGACTTCCTCCCCCCACTCCCTCTAGCCACGCTACTTCCTCCCCCCACTCACTCTAGAACCCGCCACTTCCTCCCCCCATTCCCTCTAGCCACGCCACTTCCTCCCCCCACGGCCCCCACACCCTCCAGCAACGCCACTTCCTCCCCCCACTCCATCTAGCCCCGCCACTTGCTCCCCCCACTCCCTCTAGCCACGCCACTCACTCCCCCCACTTCCTCTAGCCACGTCACATCCTCCCCCCACTCCCACTAGCAACGCCACTTCCTCCCCCCACTCCATCTAGCCCCGCCACTTCCGCCCCCCACTGCCTCTAGTCCCGCCGCTTCCTCCCCCCACTCCCTCTAGCAACGCCACTTACTTTCCCCACTCCCTCTAGCAACGCTACTTCCTCCCCCCACATCCTCTAGCCCCGCCACTTCCTCCCCCCACACCCTCTATCCCCGCCACTTCCTCCCCCCACTCCCTCTAGCGACGCCACTTCCTCCCCCCACTTCTTCTAGCCACGCCACTTCCCCCCCCCACTACATCTAGCCATGCCACTTCCTCCCCCACTTCCTTTAGCCACGCCACTTCCTCCCCCCACTCCCTCTAATCCCGCCACTTCCTCCCCCACTCCCTCTAGCCACACTACTTCCTCCCTCCACTCCCTCTAGCCACGCCATTTCCTCGCCACACTCCCTCTAGTCCCGCCACTTCCTCCCCCCACTCCCCCTAGCCACGCCACTTCCTCCCCCCCACTCCCTCTAGCAACGCCACTTCCTCCCCCCACTCCCTATAGCCACGCCATTTCCTCGCCCCACTCCCTCTAGTCCCGCCACTTCCTCCCACCACTCCCTCTAGCATCGCCACTTCCTCCCCCCACTTCATCTTGCCACGCCACTTCCTCCCCCCACTCCCTCTAGCCACGCTACTTCCTCCCCCCACTCCATCTAGCCACGCGACTTCCTCCCCCCACTCCCTCTAGCCACGCTACTTCCTCCCCCCACTCACTCTAGAACCCGCCACTTCCTCCCCCCATTCCCTCTAGCCACGCCACTTCCTCCCCCCACGGCCCCCACACCCTCCAGCAACGCCACTTCCTCCCCCCACTCCCTCTAGCCAAACCACTTCTTCCCCACTCCCTCTAGCCCAACCACTTCCTCCCCCCACTGCCTCTAGCCACGCCACTTCCTCCCCCCACTCCCTCTAGCAATGCCATTTCCTCCCCCCACTCCATCTAGCCCCGCCACTTCCTCCCCCCACTCCCTCTAGCCACGCCACTTCCTCCCCCCACTCCCTATAGCAACGCCACTTCCTCCTCCACTCCATCTAGCCCCGCCACTTCCTCCCCCCACTCCCTCTAGCCATGCCACTTACTCCCCCCACTCCCTCTAGCAACGCCATTTCCTCCCCCCACTCCATCTAGCCCCGCCACTTTCTCCCCCCACTCCCTCTAGCCTCGCCACTTCCTCCCCCCACTCCCTCTAGCAATGACACTTCCTCCCCCCACTCCATCTAGCCCCGCCACTTCCTCCCCCACTCCCTCTAGCCACGCCACTTACTCCCCCCACTCCCTCTAGCCACGCCACTTACTCCCCCCACTCCCTCTTGCAACGCAACTTCCTCCCCCCACTCCATCTAGTTCCGCCACTTCCTCCCCCCACTCCCTTTAGCCACGCCACTTACTCCCCCCAGCTCCCCCTATTAACCTCCGAGAGAGGTGCACTGCGCCGCCCTCTCGCATCATGCGTACCGCGGCCGCTCATTCTCGGAGCGATAATGGGCGCCGTGCAGCAGTGAGCATGTGAGCGCGTACGAGTGGTCGAGTTATGGCGGAGGAGTGCGACCACCCGCCGCGCTCTCTTTTCCCTTATTATCACTCGGATCGCCGTGATGCAAAAGGAATAGACGGAAGGTCCTAAAAAATTGTTCCTCCAATCGGCGCCTCGTAAATTCGTGGGCAATGGACTGATGAATTGGGCCTCGCTTATCTCCGCGAAATTTTGCGTTTTATCATCCTCTAGAGCGCTCTTGAGAAGGAATTTGTCGGAGGGGAAGGAAAATAGGGGAGGGATGGGGAGTTTGTTGCTTTTAGAATGAAGAGTGAAAATACGAAACGTTTATTTTTAATCCGTTTCGCTGTATCGTACACATAAGCAAAGCGGAAAAGTTGTCCTTTATACACTGGTCATCATTATCTAGCTATTACAGCATCTACTAGTGATACAGGAAGGATGCATGTGCATAGTCGTGTTTCTATCACACGATTCAGATATCAAAAGTTCAACTTCTCCTTACAATAACCTATATATCCTGATGGACCGATGTGACTTAATGTTCGTATTGACGAACTTTATTTTAAGTTTTTCTAAATACCGAATATAATGAAGATCTATTCTAGGACAATGGAGTTTAAGCTTCAAAGTTTAGTCCAGGTAATGTGGCAGTCCTGATTGAGAAATATAACGCATGTATGCCATTTTTGTTTTGTATTACAATTATATCCTCAAAAAATCTACTTTCATATAAACTATTTTTATAAACAAATTCTTAGAAAAAAAAACTTCTACAGTATAGTTAAAAATAAATTTTAATTGAGGGACAAGGAATATTCATTAAAAAGTTGAATGATGGAAATTTATGTAATCACTAGTGTAATTGCCCGTCAAAATTGTCATAAAAATTAGGCGATAGTTCACAAGGGGTTGGGCCAAGTAAATCCTGAAAGCGTAATTCAAATTGGAATTTCCGTTATCGACCCATGAGCGTTTATTTGATTCCACACAGCGTTTCAGATTGGCCATTTTTACCATGCATTTTCAAATTACTTGTAACCATCGTAGAAACTCGGGACGAACCAAATAACGCATAAAAGAGTGAATTTTATGTCAATACCGTCGATTTTGTAAGAGGAATCAAATTGATACATAAATTTGTTTTGAACGCGCAAATTCGAGATTTTTTTACATAAAAATCTTTTGCGCTCACAGCGGCTATCGAATACGTTTTACGGAAAATTAGTTCTAACGAATAATGTTTAATTTTTTATAAAAAACCAGCCATTTATTTAAGTAAAGCTTTAAGATATTTCTCACCAAATAACTGTTATTTTCAATTTACTGGAAGATAGTAACTATTAACTAATAATATTACGAAATAATCTTCCTATTACATAAATACATTCCTTTAAAAATAAGGTTAATGAATTGCAATTGGATGTCTGTCTTGGGTGAGACATGTTTTCGTGTAGTAAAATTTTAATCAAAACCGTATTCGTATTTTAAAATTTTCACCGTATCAACATAATGGTGGGCTGCGACGATAATCTTTTATATGGAGAAACGTTTACGCATGATAGGAGATCCTTACATCACTGCTCCGCTACCTTAGTGCTACAACAAATTACTTAATGCGGCCCCTTAGAGTTGCAATTGTAGGTGAGAGATGAACCAGTTTTACCGTTACCAAGATATGACCAGAGAAAAGAAAGTTTCGAAACAAACGATCGTTGAATTTCTTACACTGTTTCATTTATCATCTCGAGCTGCATAGCCGTAAACTGCAAGTCATAGATGAAATGAAGATGATAGGTACCGGTTTCCATACCAGCGACGCCGAGCTGGAAATTACATAAAATTTTATAGGGCTCTTTAATCCAATACAACAAATGTAAAAAATCAATGAAATTTAAAATTTTACCTTATTTAATGAAGAAACCTAAAGCAGTCATGGTGAAGTGGTGCGATAGAATGTAAGCCCTTGGCAAGTAAGAATTCCATGATTCTTCAGATATTAATTTATTGGGCTTTATTAGTATTCCATCGCTATTTTCATTTTTTAATTTTATCCTGAATTGTTTGTCTACTTTTAGCTGTTCATTGCAAAGTTTGAGAATACGGTAAGAATCATAGGAAAGATGATTTCCTGAAGGTGTTCAGCCTTAGGATTCGCAGCTAGATGTTTAGTCGTTCCGCGACTGACGAATTATTCTCCGCCTATGCAAATTTGAGGGTTTGACTTTTATGCATTCATTCGCGGCATATAGCTCTTTTCATACATTTTGAATCACAAATAAGCAAAAACTCTAACGACGAGGATTTTGCATTGTATTTCCTTTATGGCCGTTCTCATTCTTACTCTTGGCTTCCAGTTGAGTTCTCGGGTGACATATTGCAGAGATGTTGACATTTACGAAGGCTTCATCGAACAAACAACGATCGCGGATATTTCAGATGATCACCATTTAAATAACTCCTTGGCTTAATCTAACGTACTGAAATATCTTCAAGTTTGTGCGCCATAATTTCATCAGCGCGTATGATTTCATAAATGCGCTGATGTTTTCGTTCTGGTTGTCCGTCGATGCAATCAGTTTCATTAAGACAGCAACCGGGAAGAGATTTGCCATGATGCAAATTAATACGCTGTCAAAGATATGTTTTGGAAATATCGGAGGCGTCATGTGGGAGGGACATTCAAAATATTAAAATTAAGCTTCTGAGAAAATGACTATATATGGAAAGGTAAACTATTTCACAATTTGTGTGAACTTTAATAGATTTTTTAAATCTAGGATCGTCAGGAGATCCTCTTTAGTAATATAGTACATTCATATATATGTTAATATCATAAGTCAATAGTTGTTAGATTAGAAGTTTAACGCGAGTGAGAATATGAATATACTTTTTCAATTAATTATTGAATATATTGCGTTGTGTGATATAGTTACATTTCAAAGTTTATAAAGAATTTTAAGTTTACAATTCTAAATTAGCCTCAATGAATAAACCACACTTTTACTTTATTCATATTGCGTCAGAAAATGAAGCTCCCATTTGTAGTAATCCGTTTCCTTGGATATTTCTTTTATCCATCCGAACCCTTTTGGAAATTTGATGTATGTTAATATTTTGCCACAATAATCCGATTTTCAACAGCACATATTACATTTTTATCTTGAATGTGATTATTGAATCACACATGCGGTTAGTTGATGCTGTAGCATCTCTTCTTGGCTACTTGAGACCATTTTAATCTTACAACGACTGACCTCAAACAAGTTAGGCTTTGAATATTGCATAATCTATGGAAATATATAAGAGATGTGTTTTAGTAATCAATAGAGTAAATTAATTTGTTTATTTAGTTGCTATTCAAAATTTAAACAAATTTATGAACTGAACTGTCAAATGAATTATAGCGTAGCGTATAGTTTACAGAAATCAATCAAGTAAACCAGATGTACTTTTCAACAAAAGTAAAATTGTCTTCTGTAGAAATTAACCGATCGTTGAATTTTAAGATTATATGCTAATTGAACCCCATTTATTAAGAAGAGCCTACATATGCAGCCGACGGATGGAGGCGGAAAGAAAAAAAAGGTTCAATTTTTAGGAGTAAGGTTTTTTACGATGAGCCGAGGCAAAATGCGGTACTTTTGAAACGGAAGCCACTAGCTATTAACCTCAGCGCCATAAGATAGAAATATCAACAATGTTGTGTAACACATACTAGACTGCGTTTGTGAAATCACACCACAAACCCCGTATACAGTCGACGGCAGATTTAACTCTCATTGCTTAGCCCGAACGAAAGTTTGTGGACATATCTTCCACATATACTGAAGCAATAGGAGCACATTTCGGTTTACCGTGTGTGTATGTGTCCATTCCATTTAAATGACGATTTTATGTTGATAATTTGAGTGAGTAGTTCGTAGAATTGTAGGGAAACAGAGCTATGTCGTAGATTTGCAAGAGAGAGCTGGGTGTAGAGAGAGAGAGTGAGTGATAGAGAAAGAAGGAGAGGGATACATGAGAGGCGCTCATGGGTCAACGAACTTGTCATTCTTCTTCTCCGGTACTCGATGGCGAAGATGTTCATCTCACTGTGAGATATGTCTCTCTCTCTCTCTCTCTCTCGCTCTTTCTCTCTCTTCCTCTTTCTCACGGGCGTTCTATATTAGGAGGCCGGGAAGAGGCGAAGATGGGAGACAGCCTCGCCATTGGTCCTCTCTCTGCTCACTCACCTCTCGTCTCCTTTTCGCCCTCCCCTCGCATCTCTCCCTCCCCTATCACCCCTCCCCTATCACCTCTCCCCTATCACCCCATTCCCTATCACCCCCTACCCTATCACCCCTACCCTATCAGCCCTTCCCCTCTCAACCCCTCCCCTATCACCCCCTCCCCTATCCCCCTTCCCTGTACCCTTCCCAAACTCCTATTTAATGACATCGGGTGAAAGTAGCAGCATTACCTTCTGATCATTATTCTTTGCCGCTAACACACTTGCCAATGGGGACATGGACTGATAGATCGGATGAGCGAACTTCCTGGTCGCGCCATATAACACAACGTTCGCTTCCTAAATGTTTAAGATACACAAATGGCATGGCCAATAACGCAATTATAATTTTACTCTTCTTATATATAGAAAAGTTAGTCAGTCCAAATCATTCCTATCCTTACAAATATTTTACAATACAAAACTTTTAACTTGATCTAAATCTAATTAAAATCATGCCTTTGACTGAAATATAATGTATGTCCAATACATTTGTTTACATAAAATGCGACCTGAATAATGCTGCACTTTTATGAAATTTCAAATGTCTATTGGTTAACTTACACTACAACCTACAAATATAAGATATTAACTTTACATAAAAGTATAAAAGACGCGAAGATCTTGAATGGAGCAACAGTCCGATAGTAGTGACAGAAACAACTTTTCTAATGTAAAATGTAGGCAAAGTTAAAAACTTTATTTAAAGGGATGCAATTCAAATTGCTTAATCCGTGTCTGTGCTTAAGCTATTTTAAATGCAGGGACGTGGTTTGCTACGTTTTAATTTAGTATTAAACCTTAGAATACGAATCTACGATTTTAAGTGTGAAATTCAATTGAATATGCCTTACTTTATACTAATCCTTATATTAGAGCTTCTATTATAAGGATAATAATATGTAACTATAGAGCCTGTTAAATGTTGAACATGTATAACAGTTTTCACTCTGTCACTTATAACAAAATCAAGTAACCTTGCTAAAATAAGAGGTGGAAGCTCGTTTTCTTAAACATTTCCAGGGTTCTGGTTTGCCTATCGCTTTGGGGAGGGGACCACCCGCCTCCCCATTTCGGGAGGGGACAACCCACCTCCCCATTTCGGGAGGGGGCTACCCGCTCCTTTGAAATGTAAGTCCTTACTAGACCTTCCCATGAGTGAAAACTTCACTCTTTTAGCTTCGTTAGTTTGGCTAACCATTTCAAATTTTCCGTATTTGAAGCCACCTAACGGAAAATCTACAAACTACTTAGGAAATCCTATCATCCAAAAATTCATAGAAGGATAAGAGCTATCTAATTCATAAATATTTTTGAAAATATCTCCGGTTGTTAGGCAAAAATTCCATTTCAAAATTTGGAGCTATCTGGCGTAAAATCTATAAACTATTTGGAAAATCCAATCAATGGGAAATCCATAGATCAATAGAAGTTATCTAACTGAAATATAAATTTTCAAATATCTCTTAAAAGAAAATAGTTGATTATCCATAGACGGACAGACTGAGTGATCACATAAGCACGTTTTTTCATTTAAGAATTCAAGAATTCAAAATGAAGAGGCTAAAATTAATTCACAAAGATAAGGGAATATAATATAAGGATAAATAATTAACTAAAATAAAAAATAACGCATTATATATCACATAATAACTTCAAGGTAGAACTGCTGAAATAAAATGTAATGCATTTTCACAACCATTGAAATCGTAAATCACGAAAAACTTTGCCGGTAAATCACATTATCTGCCATTATCTTATCATAATCTGTCTTAACTGTCGATAAGCACTTTCGATTTTAATTTTTAAAGATTTGAATTTAGCTTTAAACACGATATTTTGAAACTATATAATAATAATAAACTTAACCTAAAATTGGGTAATTAAAAATCAGTAAATTTATAATGTTTTTAATTGCTCTTTTGAGGAAAAATCTTTAAAAAACCACCTTAAAGGAATAAATATACATAGATTTTATGAAAAATAATAATTACTTACCATTTTATAAATTAAAGAGGAACTCGTCTAAACTTAGGCCATAATTTATCTTCAAGAAACGTTAAATTTTAGTTTTTAAAACGTATTTTTGAAGTAAATGAAGGAGCTGTATAACTGTTGTAAATTCAGACTTCGCATGTCTATTCTAATGAGCGTTAAAATGCAAATATGAAAAGTCACAAACCAATTCCCATCGGTGTTAATTTACTCTAAAGAGGTACTATTTATTTTACGAGCTCATAGTCTCATCGGGAAATGCCAGAAGAGATAAATTACCAACGAACGGGTATTACGAAAATGAAATAGAAAAGAAGATACAAAGAAAATTAAAAGAAAATACACACGTGGTATAGACATAATTAGGAATTCGAATTTAAATAAGTGTTCGAATTAATGCAAATGCATCCGATACATAGATATCCTAAGCAATTACGTATTTTTTATACTCGTTGTTACAATAAAAATTCTGGAAAGAAACACTATGTTAAAATAATACAGACGGAAGTTTTTTAAAGCAAAATTAAGTATAATATCATCAAAAGGGTAAATAATGCTAATTCAGTTTTTGTAAAAAATGATTAAAAGAATATCTCACCTACTTTTAATTATTTCTAGTAGACATTCACTATGCACTTCCAATTTTCAGAATAGTTCCAATATTTTATTCAAGGATGTGAACTGTGTATCTTTGTAGTTTTGGAGAATGAACGCTGGGTTAAAGCTTATGATGATATATAGGTCGGAATATCTAGCAAATGAGGATTTTGGAATAGTTGAAGCACTAGCGTGTATGCATAGGTAGAAACGGCCTTTACGATAAAGCACGTGATATAGATTGTAAGAGAGAGCGTTATCGAGGCTCTTTCTACCTAGGACAATACGACATCATTACAGGAGAGTAAAACCAGTGTGAAATAAATGTCAGATAAGATTAAGCTCATTTCACCCACCACTTGTGGTGAATTGCAGGGTAACATGCAGATGTAGAAGTATTACCTACAAGTAATTGCGGTGCAATATAAATCATGCAATATTTCTTTCTTCTCTAATCGTACTACACCCCATCTGCAATCCTGCGCATTTCCTACTTTCTTTCGTGAAATTAACATAGAAAAATGTGGTAAATTACTATTTTCATTTAAATATTCCGCAATCACCAGCCAAATAGAGTAAGGCAATTATTTCATTTTCGTTTCATGACATTCTCCGGCATGGCAATCCTCCTCACATCTTCATATTGCCTTCTTTCTCTATCCTTTATTCCTCACCTTCTTCCTTTTCTTTCTCCCCACTTTTCCCCTCCCTGCTTTCACTTTCCTTTATCCTTCCACTTTTTTTCTTTCTCCCTCTCTACTATTCCCCTCCCTGTTTACTCTTTCCTTTATTCTTCCCCTTCATTCATTTCTCCCTCTCCACTTTTTCTCTTCCTTATATCTCTTTCCTTTATTCTTCCCATTCTTCCCTCTCTCTCTCTCTCCACTTTTACCATCAGTGCTTTCTCATTCCTATATTATTCCACTTCTTTCCATTCTCCCTCTCCACTTTTCATCTTCCTTCTTTCTCTTTCCTTTATCCTTCCCTTTCTCTTTCCCACTTTTCCTCTTCCTTCTTTCTATTTCCTTTATTCCTCCCTTTCTTCCCTTTATCCCTCTCCACTTTTTCTCTTCCTTCTTTTACTGAACTTTATACTTCCTCTCTTTCCACAACTACATTACCCATTTTCCCCTCCCTGCTTTCTCTTTCTTTTAATCTTCCCTTTCTTCCCATTCTCCCTCCACACTTTACCTCTTCTTTCTTTCTCTTTCGTTTATTATATCCCTTTCAGCCTTTCTCCCTCTCCACTTCTCTTCCTTCTTTCTCTTTCCTTTATTCTTCCCCTTCTTCCCTTTCTCCCTCTCAATTTTTCCTCTACCTTCTTTCTCTGTTCTTTATTCTTCCCTTTCTTCCCATTCTCCCTCTCCAGTTTTTCTCTCCCTGCTTTCTCTTTCCATTATTCTTCCCCTTCTTCCCTTTCTCTCTCTACTTTTTTCTTCCTTCTTTCTCATTCATTTATTTTTCCCTTTCTTTCGTATTTCCCTCTCCACCTTTCCTCTCTCTGCTTTCTCTTTTCCTTATTCTTCCACTTCTTTCCTTCCTCCATCTCCACTTTTCCTTTCCTTATTTCTCTTTCCCTTATTTTCCCCTTCTTCCCTTTCTCCATCTGCACTTTTTTACTCCGTTTTCTCTTTCCTTTAATCTGCACTTTCTTCCCTTTCTCCCTCTACTTTTCCCATCCCTGTTTTCTTTCCTTTATTCTTCCCCTTCCTCCCGTTCTCCCTCTTCACTATTCATCTTCCTTCTTTCTCTTTCCTTTATTTTCCACCTTCTTCCCTTTCTCCCTATCCACTTTTCCCTTTCCTGCTTTCTCTTTCAATTATTCTTCCCCTTGTTTCCTTTCTCCCTCTTCACGTTTCTCCTCTCTGCTTTCTCTTTCTTTTATTCTTCCACTTTTTCCCTTTCTCTCTCTTCACTATTTCTCTCCCTTTCTTCTCCCCGCCCTCTCTACTACCAGTTCTTTCGCCTCCCGTCCCATTACTCGCCTCTTCCATCTGAAGAATTTCTCCTATCCCAAAATTCTCCTATCTTTTTCACGCTCTTTCATGTAACATCCGAACTCTCCTTCAAAATATGAAATGACATGGCCATAGGAACTTAAATTTCTCATTATTGAAAAGTGGCGTCTTTTCGTATTAGAATCGGATTTTTCCGACAAATTCGAAATGTAATTGAATTTCACACTATGCAAGGGGAACTTCTTCCTTTTTTCTATATAGCTTTCCTAATATTAATAGTGTATTTTGATTTAAACTAATTTTTAATTCTAAATTTTCAATACACCTAAGCGATTACAATGCTTTTCTTTTGTAGGACATTTGCGTCGGGAAAATCCTATAAAATAATGTATGTTATTTCTGGTTGAAACAATAATGATTGTTTTCGGCTTTTTTACAACCTACAGATTGCAAAAATAATCCAATCACCTGCCGAGAAATTGGCTGCACTTACCTTTTAAAAAAGTTCGGAAACGAAACACCACGGTCTTACCACCAATAATAATACTATGTGCATCATATTATTTAAAATTGTATATTGTTTCTATATTTCGCTAAATTTTGTCAACTAACTTTCATTTCATTTTAATGAGATCGTGACTATCTTCATCTTTTACGCGATTTTGGCAACAATGATGTCTACTTCATTTATGTGTCTTAACACCTAGGAATTAGGTTCTTATGCAACGTTCTGCAATAATTTCTATTAAAAGCGGTACCTAGGCAAGGACGTGACCGCAGCCTCTCGCCTCAAATGCGCTTTCTTTAATGAGCTGATTCGCTAGGCGTCTCGTCATTTAGGCTCAGTGGCTCGTCACTCTCTTTCCTTCGACTCTTTCCCTTCCCCTCCTCCTTGTCCGCCCTACTCCTCTCGTCATTTGCCCCGCCCACCAACAACGTTTCTCAACCACTCCTCTCCCACAGATTCATTCCCACCCCCTCCTCTCTCTCTCTCTCTCTCTCGCATTCACGTGCCACCCCCGCGCGCCCTCTTTCTCCTGCGCGTGCTCTTGCGACGCGAAAGGCACATCCTTTTTTGGTGCGTCTCCATAAAGACCGATTCTCAGGTTCATATCTCTCCTTCGGTGCATTCAACTCTCAATCTCTTTCTCTCTCTCACATTCTCTCTCCTTCTCCCTATGCCACCCTTCTCGATCTCTTGTCGCCTATCCTATATCGACGGAGGACCAAAGCTTCTAACACTTCAGTCCGTCCGATCTCAGCTACACTTCTTCTTACATGGTCTTCGTCAACCCAGCGTTTGTCTTTCTGTTTTCCTTTTCTCTCTAACGCTCGTTTTCTATAGAGCGTTAAGATCGCTATTCGCTCATTGAAGTCTCCATGGTAATATTTTAATCCGTGGTTCGTCCGAAATGTGTCTTGAGATTGTGATAAAATCAAATGCGAGTTAACTAATGTATGAATTGCCAAGATCGATTTAAATTTCATTTTTCGATGAAAATTGGCAATTTCCCCTCAAATAATAACGTATCCCTCCCTGCAATCGCATTCCTACAGTCGTAAAACTGGTAATTTATTTATCAGAAAAGGTAAATTCCATGAATTCCTTAATTTATCTTTGTTAAGCAATACATATATAGTGCACATGTGTATACTGTCTTCCTCAAAAATATTTTTATATTTAGGAAATCTATTATTGATGTCTTCAACTGCGGAATCCATACTATTCCTAACAAAATTTACGAAAAAAATGTGTAATAATTTTTTACAAATATTTTTAAAATACCTACATTAAATAAAAATACTTGGAGTAAAATTAAACTCATGTCCAATATGAACCTCGAAAACTCTCAACTCAGGAACCGAATAGTCCTTTGCGGTTAAAATTTGTTCCCATGTGTTATTTAAGATATTTACACAAATATTGCTTATAAATCCTTATTGTTGTATTGACCTTGCCATCTGGCCAACACCAAATTGCATTTTATATTTTAATAAAATAAAAAATTGTTATGTAGTATGCGTGGTAGTATGGAATTTTTTCCTTATTTGTAATTTTTCATTCTTTTAGCAAATAATTACTTTCCTTAATTTACTGTCAATTTGCTGAACCGCATTTCACTGGAACAAATTCATTTTCATTTATGGGCATGGATTTATTTTAGAAATATTTATATCCCTATCAATTACGCTGATCGCTGCTACCTCACGCACACGAGGATATAGCAACGAATATGTCCCTCGGTTCAGAAACGCTCGAAGGCGGACATTTTAAGGGTTGGGATACTTTAAAACTGTGTTCTCGCGTTATTTCGCGTCGTACGTTCCCCTTTGCTAAGCTTAACATCTCCGCAGCCGGCGGTTCCCAACGCGCAACACCGGAGCGAAACTCCCTCAGCCACCTGCCAATATAATAAACTCTCGCGAGATGGCTCTGCCTCTTCCCGCCTCCCACGCCGCTCGTGTTAACTCTGGGGTCGCGGGACATCACGGGAACGTAGCAAAACACACGCGTACGCCTCTTCCCGCCACGCCAATGAGGCTCCCGCGAGAGCCTCGACATAGCCGGTGCAATGAGATGTCGCTACGATCGAGGGTAGAGAAATAGCGTCTACGGAGCCGTCACGGAGACAGATATTGCCGCGTCGGATTATAAGCCCAGTGGAGAGAGGCTTATTTACAGGATGGCCGGGTGGTGCGGGTTGTCGGAGTGGCCGTGGAATGGGGAGCGAAAGAACTTGCTGGGGTAAAGTGTTTGCTAGGAGCGCGATGAGAAGAGAGCTCCGAGGGAGTGTAGTCATCAATTTCCGAGCGCCTATTAGTCTGTCGATTGTTCCAGCGTTGGGAAGTCAATTGCCTACGCAAAAACTTTAAGCGCTCCTGAAATGTTTCCTATTAGAAGCAAAGTAGGGATCCTAAATGTATAGGTTACCCCGCATGACGTCTCCATCTGAAAAGTTAAATCCTATATACCTAATTGATTTTTGTGACTCGCGCAATCTCCAATGCGTTGCGCCTCAGCTTCGAATTATATTCTCGTCGAAGAGACCATCGGTAGAATACGCGTCTAAAATAAAGTGGCTATATAATTAGACGCGTATCGAAATTATCAGCATTTTTCTGGTCATAATTTTTAGCACGATCGATAGAAACTACATTTGCAGCGCATTCGCCGCCTAACTGCATAGATTGATTTAAATGTAATTAATTCGTCGACACATTTCCACCATCAAAAGAAAAAGTGATTCGACGCGAGAAAAAGTAGCGGCGATGGTCCTCGACACAGATTCCGCGGCGCCCAACTCTCGCAACATTCCAATTCTGCTCCAACTTCTTTTTTAAGCTCTCCTTAATTCCTATTTAATTTAACCCGACTCTTATGTCTCTGCAACCCCGTCTAATAGGCGCTCCGCGCCATCCCCCCCCCCCCCTGCCAAACCACTCTCTAACTCCTTATATTCCTCCCGTATGAGGAGGTGCGTTTGTGATGCGTATCTGGAGCCCGAAGATCATTAATGTGCTTTTAAAGCCAAGGGGAGCATAAAAAGGGGCTATATGAGCCGGGTCAGAGTGGTTCTGCGTGTTGCGCAAGTTCTCTCGGCGGTGCGACTGTTCTCAGGATTTCCATCTTGAGGAGAAGAAAGATGCGAGAGGAAGGGGAGAGCGGAGGAGGGCGGGGGAGGAAAGGTCGCAGGGTGCGGGTGGAGTGGAGGAGGGAGTAAAGCGGCCAAGGGTGGGGGGTGAGAGTTGCCGAGGGTGAGGGCGAGGGGGAGATGCCGGGGGTGAGGGGGAGTTGCCGGGGATGAGGGTGAGGGGGAGAAGGTATAGCGGCCAAAAAGAATGAGTCGAGTTGGCGAGAATAAACCAACGGGGCTGTAACTCAACTCACATGTTTCTCAGTCGGTTTGCGTTAATGTTTTATAGGTTTTATTGAGGCTTAACGGCTAAAAATGCTAACTTTTCTGATATCCGCCCCGTGAGCAGCATTTCCTATGCTGTTGAAGCAATTATGTTTTCAAAACAACCGCCACAGCTTTTATAAAAGTACACGATTAATGGATATTGCATTCGCAATTTATTAGTTCATCCACTAATTCTGAGATTTCAACCGAAGGTAAGTGAAGAGTTTTTAAGGAGTACACTTTAGAATTTCCACATGATTTCGGAATCCATTATTGCTATAATACAACAGAAAATAAGTTTATAAAACGTATCAACACTATTTTAGTGACAAAGAGATGTAAGTAAACATAATCATTAAGAGTTTGCGTGATGTTTATTCATGCAATTTATATTGCATGGTCATCTTGGTCTAGTTGAAATGCGTGCTAAGCACGTTATGTTTTTTGTTTGCATTCATAGAAATGAGTCATGCATCTTGAGACTGGTTCATTTCATTATCACTTAAAAGTGTTATAGCAGACACTGTTATTTTTAAAACCCTCAAAAGTTTAGGATGGTAAAAATCTGTTGAAAGTCGTTTGTCTAATCTTTTAAAATAGAAAATTATTTCCTCTCTTAACAGTTTTTTTTTATTTTAACAAAAACATTTTTGATTTTAACATAAAAATTGAGCTTTATTTCCTTCGAGTAGTACTTGGTACGTTATTGCTGTTATTGTTTCATTTAATTCACCTGTCTCATTCGTCATATTGTCGAAAGGAAAAATTATTTGTAGTCATTTATTCCGTCTTAATAATTTCTTATCTTCGAAATCTTTTACCGCAGCAGACCAAGCAAAATCCTCTCGTGCGTAGGGCGCTTAGCCCATTGCTCCCGCTCACGCAGTAGCTAGCAGGAGAACGTCATTCGCCTACAATAGGAGTAGGAGAGAGAAAAGCAGCTGCTATGAGTCTAAGACCGACTGAGTCTGGGATTTGCGTGTGACTGTTAGGGTCGCGTACCTTTTGCTCTTCAACTTTGAGAGTATTGACAAAGATGGAAATATGCGACGGCTTTTCTTTCTAACTCGTGGACTCCGTGATGAGAGGAGACGCTATGGCCGCTTCAATATTCAGGCGCAAACGAATTTTTAATCAAAGAATACTCTCAATCCGGTAACATTTAAAAAATTTCAAAACTTTTTAGATGTATGTTCACCGATTGGTGAAAACGACACGAGCAGACGGAAATAAAATCTTGCTTAGCAATGTGAAAATAAAGGGAGCCACCTAGTCGCTGACGAATATTTTGGATGGTGGTGTATTTCTTAAGAACAGATTACTATGAATATAAATTACTCAGAGATTTGCCAGAAGAGAAATACTTGATTATTTAAAAATACATCTTCGTTAAGTTGGGGGACAAACTTTGAATGAACTTCAAAGTGAAACGAATGTGGCATATTTATAATTTTATTTAGTAAGAGATCAAAACAGGAGCGCCTGGAGAAGGAAGAATCGAAGGAAGAGAGTGGGAGATATAAGTAAGGTGACCATTTACTGAAAGACAAAATACAGGACATATTTAGTTATGTCCAGTATTTTGACTTGAAAATACAGGACATCAAATGGTATCTTTGTTGCAACGAGATTAGCTTTTTAAAACGACGGTTATTAAAATAAATAAATCAGATTGATTAAAATAATTAATTTATTATAAGTAGTATTTTAAAATTATATTCCTAAACTTTATATAAAAATCAAAATCACACAAGCAATATTACAAATTGAAGCATAAAAAGTCATAAGTAAAACCTGGTATTTTATTTGGTAAATGAGTAGTTTTGTTTACAAAATTCAGTTATTAAAATAAATGAATCGTATTTATTAAAAAATTAATTTATTCTAAGTAGTATTTTAAAACTAAAACAGAAATCCTCAACTCTTTATAACAGTCAAAAAAAGACAAAATTACAAATTGTTACAAAGGCATAAGTAAAACCTGATATTCTTTGTTACATGAACACAATTTTATTTGCAAAACTGAGCTCTTAATTAAATCCACTTGCCAATAAATAAATCATATTATTACTGTATTTATCTACTGAATGTATTCTTTTCAAAATATCTTCTTGTTCTTGTAAAAAATTATAAAATTCATTACAGCTAAGGCTATAATTGCATTTTGTAATCAATATTGATTTTATGGTGTCAATTTTAAATTGAGTTTTTTCACTTGTCCAAAGATCATTCATTATTGAAAAAACTCTTTCTGTTGCCGCATTTGATCCAGGTAAACATAAGGCAAAATCTAAAATTTTTTATGTTTTTATATGATATTTCAATAGAGTCAAAATGAACAAATATTTCAACCCATTTTTGTCAATGGTTGTTTCATTATCCCTCCAACCAGCAATCTTCCTTATTGTAGCATAATTTTTCAAACAAGTGATCTCATAAAATATTTCTGTATCATCAATATTTAAATGTTTTTTTAATTGAAATAAAATCAAACATTACTCAATCAAAAATGTTAATTTCTTCAAATTCTTTGGTTCGCTGGTCCAAGTACTTCACACATGTATGGTAAAAGGAGATCACTTGATTTTTAATTTTCCTGACATCAATAACACCTTCCTTTTCCAAATCAAAAAAACATTTTTCTGACATTAGGAGGTAAGAAAATTTCTTTTTGTCGTTCCATTAATTTCAATTTAAAGTTTATTAAAAGGCTTGCTACTTCTGGCATTGAGGCATTTTCCAATTCAATTTGGTGTATGCAGGTTTGAAATTTTGAGGCCTGACTTTTGACAAAATAAAACCAAACTTCAGCAGATGTATCCTCAAAAAAGGTTTTCAAAATCTTGGGACATCTTTCTTGGCATAGAAAAAAAGTTTACAATGGTTGAAGCAGTCTCAATTCTATATCTTCTGCTGGTGTCAATGCCAACCACCTGGTTTTACTAAAACCAAGTGGTTTTTGGTACTCAACATGTACATAATCACCTATTTCCTTTAACTGTTCCGCTCTCACTGTGTAAATATAAAAGAATGAGTAGATTTTCACAATACAATTCCAATTTCTATAGGGAGACAGTCTGCTGCAGTTTGTATACTGTTATTTAGGACATGGCCAGCACAATTTACACCAATTAACTTTGTACCTAGTGATTGCTGCTGCTAACAGTTTGTTTGCCACTTGTGAATTTACAAGTTTCCTGCATAAAAGTTGAGAGAATGTCTGAAGTTTCACCACCCAGCTGCTTCAATTCCATAATTTTCACTTTTACACCGCATTTTGGCAAGAAATACCTAACCAAAATTGGATAAGTTTTTATACTACCATGGTTAGAGCAATCCAAATACACAGAAATACAATTTGTGAGTGCCAGGTCCATTTTAAGCATCTCCGATGCTTTGGGGCACAAAATGTTGCAAACCTTTAGTTCTATCACACGAAAATTTTTCATCAAAACACTTTCTAATAAGTCTAGATGTGCAGGCAGTAGAACGAAACGAGTGATTATGTTCAACTGTATGATATGCCCAAGTTCCTTCAATCACAGATAAATTTCGTTCTTTGTCATCAAATGTTTCTTTTCGCATATAATACCATTATTTTAGTTGACGAAAACGCAATATTACTTTTCTTATGTCTAAGCGTTTTTAAGGGCTGAATAATATCTGGCCTTCCACCGTTAGCCACTGAAAATGTTGAAAAACACTTCTCACATTTAACATCACTGCTGGAAAAAGTTTCCTTAATGTAGGGATATTCCTTTCTAAATCGCTATTGAAAACACATTTTCTCTTCGGGGGCATTTTTTTAAAAACATATACACTTAAATAAATGTGCTTATATGCCAATCAACATTCAGATGTTTGGCAATCAAAATAACTTGTTTTGCAATCGATATTGATCGATATATTCCTATTGAAATTGGAACGAGAACTTTAATTTTGAATTAAATCGAGAATCATATGTAAAGTTGTTGTATTACAGCAATTAAACTGTTAAAATGTTTTTGTTAGAAACTTTTACGGGACAGTTAATGAAGTACAGGACATTTGGGCGTCCTGTATAATAATTTAAAATATATGGGACAAGGTCCTGAAATACAGGGCTGTCCCATAAAATACAGGACGGATGGTCACCTCAGATAAAAGGGAGAGGACCAGACGCGTCGTAAGTGTTCGTTAAGAAGAGCTCAGCTGATAGGTGAGGAGTGAGAACTTTGTTCTCGCTTGGATCTAAGGAATCGCATTCGACTGCGGCTTCGAGACCGCTGCAGAAGAAACGACGATTCTGACACGAATGGCGTCGGGGAATAAGCGCAGAAGCAGCGGGGGAGGAGGTGGCGGTGGGGGGGGGTGGGAGGAGTGGAGGGCGAGGAGGAGGAGGCCGAGGAGGAGGGAGAGGAGGAGGGGAGCAAGGAGGAGGAGGGCGAGAAAGGAAGCCCTGAGGAAAGAAGAGGTGTAGACGAGGGACGGGAGAGGGTATATTGCGCGGAATGGAGAAGGGGAAGAGAGGTGGGAATAATGAATGGGAGATGTACGCGAGGGACAGCGGGGAGAATATAAGTGGCGAGGGATTCGTCCGCGTAAGAGACTAGAATGCGGCAGTGACAGATAGAAGGTGGGGTAGAAGGGGACGATCGCCTCTCCTCTCCACGGATGTATCCCTGTATTGCCCTTCGATGGATGGTCTCTTAAACACAGAATTTCTTGATTATGCGCAGCACATTAGATCCACAGGGAAAATGAGAGAAAGATACTGACGGGGATGAGAATATCAAGAACAAAGTTGAATCGGCAGTGGCGGATTTATGAGGAGATCGCCCATACCCTTTGGGAAATTTTTGGATTTGCCCTTGAAAGGCGGTCATGATTGTATTTACAGATGTGCAATAGATTAAATAAAACTGAAGTTGATATTGAATGGAGAAGGGACATTTTGGAGGAGAATTAGTTCGGACTGGGATTCACAACCACTCAGGACTGAAGGGTGTTGTCTTTAGGGCAAAAAGGCATCTGTTGAGGAGATTATATTGAGGGTGCAAGAGAATTGGCCCAAAGAGTGAGTACGAGAGATTAAGAGAGCGTGGAGGGAGAGAGAGGGAGAGAGAAAGAGAGAGATAGAGAGAGAGAGAGTAAGAGGCAGTAGGAAGTAACACGGAGCGTATATATCGTGAGGTAAGAGCTTGTCACTCTGACGTACGACGCAATGTTCACGGCACCTTGCTCTTTACGGCACACAGGAACAAAAGGTCCGCGTTCTCACTCCTTCCCTCTTCCTAACTCTCCCTCATCTCCCTCTCACTCTCTTCTCCTCGTGTACTCCTCTCGTCTCCCACTCTCTCACCTTTACTCTGCTTCTCCTCCTTTTGGAATGTCTTAAAGCCCTTGATAGTTTCGATTTAAACCATTATATTTTATATAATTTCTCCTCTCCGTCTCTCTTGTCCTCGCTCCTATTTATATTTATGGCGTTTCTTTTCACCTTATAAATTACATTTACCGTGCGATAGAAGAATCAATCTCATGCTTTAGTCGCATGGTCGACAAAATATGATCAAGTGAGGCAAATTTCTTCCATCATTTTGATCATTCAACGTCTTCCCTTGCGTCGTATGAATTTAATTCCTACGAATTTCGATACAGCATCAGCTATTCGGTTCCTTGTCTGTATTTGCCAACAGATGTATACCCATCTCATTTTTCTATTTCATCCTGTAATCACTCTCAAGGGCGACTTCCTTTATTTAACGAAGCAATAACGATAGGTCATTTCGCTTCCTTACGTATGCAATTACATCAGATCACATAAATAAATAAATGGTTTAATGTTTAGATTTAATTATCCCAATATCAGATTACAACGGTACTTAAATTTTCTTATCAAATTAACCATGATAAATCTCTGGGAACATTCAAAGACAATGCCTCTCTCTTTTTTAACTGCCCCTTCATCTTTTCCCCTCTTTTCCTTTTATCACATCATTTCTTCTCGTCCTTCTGCCTCTCACCTCTAACCTCTTCTTCTCTGCTTCTCTCCCTCTCCTACATTCGTCTCCACTCCTCACTCCACTCTCTCCTCTCCCTCAATCCAACTCATCACTTTCAGTTAACACTTTGACATCTTCTCACTCTCCGCATTTTATTAATGTATATCCACATCATGACCTTTATTTCTTGTATTATGGCAAAATAAAATTAAAATTATCTAAAGTTTATGAAGCATCAGTAGAATTTGTGAATTTATTCTGAAGGCGAATAAGCTTCATCCATAATTTCCACGGGCGTATTTAAATAGTTTGAATCGGTCGGATTGCATACTTTGGATTGTAAACATATATTTCTTAGCTGAAATGTTATCTCAGAATACGGAGAAAGATAAAATGTCTAGAAAATTTCTCTGGGAATAGATGACATTGAAAATGTCCAGTTGGGCGACGCGTAATGGTCGCAAGAGATGAAAGGAATGGCCAATCACCATATTGCATTCGTGCATGGCCATTTTATATGAATAACACAGCGATTAGAAGATCATATAAGAAGGACAGGACTCAATGGCAGTAAAACGTTCGCCTTTAATACCAATACAAAGAGGTTTTCGTTTGATCGAGTGGCAAAAACGTGCTCTTCAAAATATTTAAAAATGTCTATAAATGTAAAGACATGATCGGATCAAGAGAGGGAAAGAAATGAGGGAATAAAGAAGGCGAAGAAGATAGGAAAGAAAGAAAGAACGGGCGGTGAAGAAAAGCGTTTCGTATTTATTTGTCATGGAGAGACACTATCTCCCTGCCTCCAACGCACTATCCGTCCATTTTCTCACTTTATCCCATCTTCCTCAACCACCTTTCTCTCTCATCTCTGTCCTCCTTCAAACACACGCTCTCTCTCTCTCTCTCGGGCTGGACGGTCGTGGGACGCAGTGGTGTGGGTGCAGAAAGGTCGAAGAGGTCAAAGGTAGTGGATACGAATGAAGTGAACCACGGTATAGTGCAGGCCCTTGTTTCTCGGCGCAGGAATTTATGTGCACATTCTGGGGAAGTCACTTTGCCGGAGAGGAGTTGTTAATTGGAGGTTTCTCGCGTGGAATAAGCGGCGGAGGGCAGAATGGGGAGTGTGGGTTAAGGTTCAGTGTTGGGACACGTTGGGAGAGAGAAGGTATGTTGCAGGTTGGGTAAAAGGAAGAAATGGGAGAGGAGGCAGGTAGTAAGTGAGAGAGAGGAGAGAGAGACAGGAGAGAGAGAGGAGAGAGAGAGGAGAGACAGGAGAGAGAGAGAGGAGAGAGGTTGTGGAGTAGTCGATAAAATAAGGAGTGGGAGAGAAGGGAGTGAGATAGGCGGCGCGGAAACGGAGTATATTTTAAAGAAATTCTTCCTGGAATAGCTTTTGAGATAATTAATTCGGTTTTGAAATAAGGACGACCCACATTATGCATATATTATTACTCTGTTGTATTGATAGTTCAGATTTTGGTAAATGAATCTAACGAAAATATTCGTATTTGAAAGACCAATTTGTGCTGTTTGAATGCCATTTTTATAGTTATTTTAAGTATTATTCAAAGCAAGTTGTAGTCATTCACGCTATAAGCGTAACATAAATCAGACGCGTCTCTCGCACGACATTCGGGAGTTGCGATTTCTAGTGAGATGGCGACTGTGAGAGAGCGATATGACCCAAAGACGCCTGGTTGTGTTTTATTATTTTTCGAAATACCGATTAGAATAGAGTTCAATCATCAAGTTTTATTTCTGGTTGTGTGGAAGTTCTGATCGAAAGAGGCGACCAGAATATATTATTACCGCTGTATACTTTTATAAATACAAATGGACAAATTTCAGTCAAATGTATACAATAGAAAACCGCCTGATAAATGGGCACAGACGAAAGAGAGACAAACTAAATAACATATGCGCTTTTTCTTTAAAGAAAACGTTTATAGCTTTACATACTCTGTTTAACGAATGTTTCACGTCTTAAAACCTTAAAAAATGGATGGGCAATACAGTGGGGCACTTATAACCAATGGTTTGGGAAGGAAGGAATTAAGAAAAAGATGTAGTTTGACCAATTTCTCGTTTATGCGACATGCTTTGTAATGCTTGCGGCTGGAACGACGGCGCTCCGAGTTTACGGCTGCTGGAATGACAGAGTGAAAGAAAAACGGAAGCAATGAAGATTGAATGAAGCGGAGGAGTGGTGAGAATAAGAGAGGGAATGGGAAGGAGAGAGAGGACGGGGGAGGATAACACGCAGATAGAAGGGATGAGGAAGAGGGAGGGAATGAAACAAGAACGAGAGTGGGAAGCAGAGGGGTTGGGATGGAGGGTGTACGAAGAGGGATCAGGGAGGAGAAAGCGAGTTGCTGGAAAGAGTTACGAAGAGCGAGAAAAATTAAAAAGGTGTCGTTTTTACGAATTCGAGAAAAAGTAGCGGAGTCGAGGAAGAAGACGGATGAATTAGAAGTTGGAGAGTGAGGGAGTTGGAGATTGGAATGGAGAGAGAGGGGACAATTGAACATCGTGCGTCGCACGTGAGAATCACGCGTTTCATTGGCTAAGGAAGCATTAAAACTTCAGGAGCGCTGCTATGCAGCTAGGGATTTTTGGTGACCAGAGGGTTATCCGTCTGCTTGAAATTACCAGAGAAAAGACTAACCTTTGGTAAATGTCTTCCTTTTACGAGTAATTTCTTTCAAAAATATTTAAAGTGAATGAAAATATAATAACGCAAATACTGGTCTTTGACAGGCTTTTGGCAATGTCTGAAGAGAAAGTGGAAATATGGTGCGATTTATGGCCGTCTTACAGCGAAACTCAGTTCTCTCTTGGAAGTGAACGGTCGTATTATTCCAACCACAGAGTGCAAGCAATGCGAGGGAGCCGCGGTAACATTCGATCTGGTTGGATGGTGTCGGAGGCGGGTGGATAGGGAGCGAAGAGGCGAAGAAAAAGTTTCAGAATCAATGGGGTAAGGGTGAAGAACATAATTCCAATTTATTTCCACTAATTCCCATTTGCTTCGAATAGTTTTCCATCAAAATTACTTCCCACTCTTCCCCCACCCTCCGACTACTTTCCTCTCCAAAGCGCCCCCCTTCCTCCAACTCCACCTCCCTGCAAACCGCTTCCACCTGTCCTCGCATCTCCACTGAACCTCCGTCGAATAAGAAAAGCAATTACACGGGGAAATCCCCACCGCCCTCCATACAAACCCCAACCTCCCCATCGATGCGAAAGCCCGTTCTCTCCCTCTCTCTCTCTCCCCCCCCCCTCTCTCTTTACCTCTCTCTCTCACTCTCTTGCTCTCTTGTGTGTGGGTGGGCGGGGAACTCTTTGTGGACCAAGATGTGTGTATGCAGAGATTCGAGGGAGTGCCGGCCAGCGTGTGTGGCTGTGCACGTGTTTTGTTTTTGTTCCCACGTCCTTCGCCGCTTTGAGAGGGCGACTTTGACGGTACAGGGGAAGGGAGAAAGAATAGGGGAAAGAGAGAGGGAGAGAGCGAGAGAGGAAAAGGGAGAGGGTGAAAGAAGAGGGAGATGAAAAGAGGAAGTTAAGGGGAGAGTGTGGAAAAGTGGGGCCATTGTCCTGCCCGTTGACGTCTCTCGTTCCTCTCCCTCCTCCTTCCTTCCTTCTCCTTCCCTTTCTCACTCCCATTTCCTTCCTCCTTCCCTCCCTTCCTTCCTTCCTCCCTCCCTTTCCTTCCTCTTCCTCCCTTCCTTCCTCTTCCTCCCTCCCTTCCCCTTCCTCCTTCCCTTCCTCCCTCACTTCTACTTCCTCCTCCCTTTCTCTACCTCTCTCCTTCCCCCTTCCTCTCTCCTTTGCCCTTCCTCTCTCTTTTCCCCTTCTTCTCTCCATTCCCCTTCCTCCCTCCGTTTCTCCATTCTACCGCTGAAATAGAGACCTATGTATGGGATAGGCAACACCTGCAGCGTCACAGATAGAGACTAATGAAGCAACATATTATGGAGGGGAATCATTAAGAGAAAAGAAGCCTATCATGCACTTGTATAGCATTCTCATTGTGGCATAGCGTTCCTCACTGAATTGGAGAAAAAAGTTGAAAATATATTGAAATAATATTTGTCAGGTTGTTTTCGGGAAGGTTTTCTCTTACTGACTTTTATAGGTTTTTCACTTATTATTTTCTGCTTTTTCGTTTAGGTGACTAACGATTATGTTTTATATGTTTATTATTTATTTAATCCATATCAAGTGCTGGCAGACTATTATCAAACGAACGCAAACAAATAACTTTTAGATCAGTAGTACCTTTAGCGTACCGAAAAATCTGGGGGCCCTCCGCAGCAAATATTACGGGGCCCCCTATGTATATCTTAAATATTTCCACGCTGAATTACTAACCTGTATAAAATGATGAATTCTTCCCTCCCTTACTCAAACGCTACTGATATCTTTAAAAGCCCGAAATTATAAATAATTATAATAATAAGTCTGTTTCTTTTATTAACTTTAATCCATTTAGAGAAGTGGGTTCAAAATATTATATTACGCATAACAATCCTTATAATGCTATATGGAAACAAGAAAAATAAGACGTATTCATTACTCTATGGCATTGAGTGTGCTAATTAACTTAGAGTTATCGGCCGACGCCGCGGCGCGCCGGTGGAGCAGTGGTTGAAATACTCGTCATTTGTTTAAAGTATTCCGGGAACGATTCTCGGCCGAGGTCAATGATATTTTACGGCTAAATAATATGACAAGTATTCCTTTGACGAGGAAGTGAAGCCGTCGATCCCGTGTATTGTACGATATCGGTGCACTTCAAAGAACCCCTTTTCTTATGAGATAGCTAAGCCCCTGGCACCTGTGAATAACACCCCATAGGAGGATGGGGACTATGACCAATGCTTACGTAAGATTTGTTATCTAAGAATTATTTTACTTTTTACGTGCGATTTACGTGTCGCGACAGCTCGTCCACAGCAAGCTTCCACCTAATCGTTACCCGCGTTTCGCCCGACATTAGGATTCTTTTCGCCGTATTTAACCGATTTTTCAGTAAACATAACTTTACCTTGTTTACTCTGATAAATTTTTCCTCATTGTGCTTTAAAGAGCATTAAAATGCATTGCAACGCTATAAGAAATTAGAAAGTATTGTCATGCATAATTATGGATTTTCTAATTTCATTAAAAAAGAGGGTACATCGAAATCTCACGTAAGACGAGAGGGTCGCCCAAATGCTGACGGTTGCTGGCATGGGGGGACGAGTGGATTAAAAATAATTACACATTTACTGTCGTTATACATGAACGGTCCCCTGGTGAATAAATACAATCTGTGAAATCTTATCTACCATGAGGGGCGGATCGTCGTTACGAAAAGGAGGGCTGGCTGCACGTCAACAAAATCTACCTATACTCGTATACCAATGGCGTATCCTGATCATTTGTGTTGGGCGTGCAGTTGAGATTTAAAAAAAGTTTATGCAACCAGCACCGTTTCAAGCAATATCTAATTGTAAGTGCTATTTCTAAGCTACTAGTAAAATGACAACGGCCATCTTGTAGATTTTTTGCGAATTACGTCGACGCAAATAATATTATTCATGCGAAGTGCCTTAGTATTACTTCCATAAATATAGCGCACCCCGCTAACTTTTTATAAAGGCCTTATTATCTAAAATCGGATACATGCAGTCTCTGCTACTACATCAGCTTACGTTCTTGGAAACCTTGACAAAAACTGATCGACGAAACAATAATAGTTTTCGGAGCAGTCGAAACGCCGACTGACTTGCCTAAAGCTCATGATTAATCATGTCAATGCAATGGTCCGATTAAGCAGATCACTAGGATGGATGTATAAAACCAATTTGGCAATTATAATCTGACGTATTAGCCGAACAACGAATAGCGGAACCATGGAAACTGGGGACGGTCCATATAATTCCAATTAGGTAACATAAAAATCCCATGTAAAAACATGTAAAATGGTAATTTATAAGTACTGTACAAATATTTATACTTACAGTTACCGGAATGTCGACAACCGAGCCAGTAGAGTGAATGCTTGGTAGGGTGAAGTACGGTGGGGACTTCGCGGGCTCCGGGACCGCTACGGTAGCCGTGAAGGCCCACCATGAACCTCGAAAAGTACAGGGTATTATATAGATAATTAATGTGTTGGATAATATGCTGTTTTTTATTATGCAATTTGATCTGTGACTACATTACCGAGTGTCTCAGTTGTGCATTTACTTACGCTGCCACCTGGTCAGCCGACCAACTTGCAACTTCTTTATTAAATTAAATTAAACCTGCTACGGAATTGTCTCAGCTGTGATTTCAACAATATGATTGAAATTTCCTGTTGTTCCTGGTTTATACACTGGTCGATCCATTTTTATGTAGTACATCGGCACACTTATAGTGAATAATAGATAAAGGCACAAACTAAAATGTGACTTTAAAATAAGGTCATATAGGTATATATATATATTCTTTTGCAGCTGTAGTACTCGGTATAGTTAGAATTAGTTTCGCTAGTTTATAAATCTCTTTAAACGCCACCTTGAGATTATTTTCTTTCATAAACTTCATTAACTCATGCACTGGTTTGTTTGAGAATTCAGAAGACAATAAAAGTACTTTGAGTTAATTTTTAAATCGTATGTAGTCAAAAACTGATCTGTAGAAATATTTTAATTTATTTATCCTGTCTGGAAATTTTTTGGCATTCTGCTCATATGTTTTGTGACAAAGTAGTTGAAAAATTCTAGTACTTATAGACATTGAAGCATATCTTTCGTCCATCTCTCTGCATATGCAATCAACTATTTTCCAAAATAATTGAAGGTATGCGTTTTTCTCTTCTTTTCCTGAAAGACCTCTTTTTAGTCTTCTAGGTCTCGTTTCATCATTTTTATTTATTTCATTTGCAGCAAAAACCCATATATTACCAAATCTATTTTTCTTATCGGTTAAAAGTAGATATACGGGAACCTCGCGGTAGTCAATCCCTTGGGCCCTCATTAATGCGCGAGATCCCTCAAGTCCTCGGCTGTGCGAACCCTTCCTTGACTCCCGAGCTCACCCTTTGCAGCGGAGTATCCTCTGACCGCAGGGATGATTAAGCACGAATTAATCAAAAAATTTTAACGCATTTATAATGGGAAGGCATCTCTTTTTTACACTGCACGTAGTTTCCCGATTATGCACATCTTATTGTTAGACGGCAAATATGAAGGAAGTTGATATTTTTCGCTCAGAAGTACCAACCCAGTGATTTGTTTCCCGCGGCTTCTGCCGCATTTAAACGCTCGTGATTGACATAACCAAGTACGATTCACAATCACCTAAAGGATTCACAGACATGAGTATTCAATCAATTACATTCATGTAAATAACTCCCTTAGGCGGCTCTGAAAAGAGCCTTGTCGAAGCACAATTAACACGGGCTATACATAAATAATATCTAGCGGCTTTTAAGGAGCCTTATCAAGTAAAAAGAATTCTACAAAATCGTTTTAACTATACTTCATTTCAGTAGAAACACTTTATAGCGTCAATGATATCAAGGAATAGAACTTCCTTCGTAGCATGCTTGCTTCTCCACATGTATTCTATGATATATGCCTCCAAACAATCTAGTAACATTCTCCTGCCCATCTTCTTATGTCCTCTTTATCACCGACTAGTAACACTGTATTTTGAGTATGAGTGCTGGTGTTTTCTGGTTTTACAAAATTCTTAGAGTGATTCACTTTATGGTGGTGATATTCCAAGTCTTTTAGCCCCAAGTATCCTCGCCACATATCGTTCTTGAGAACCGACCCTTTTGCTACGAATCGCCAAATTACATTTACCAGAATTAGTGAAATCCAGTTTTTTTACCACGCATAGGAATGTGTTGCGTATCGTCCTATCAATTCCACCGACAACCCATTTAGTCTAGTCAGCCGTTCACGGTTATATTTCCGACGACCGAAAGCCCTGCCAACAATCTCAACTATGTGTCTTGGATCTCCAATTTGAGATGAATTCTCTTACAAACACGCGGATAAAAGCTCCCTAACACAATATATCAGTCACCTAATTGTATCGTGGCGATATCTCGTTTCCCTAATAACAATACTTCAATACTTCAATTCACGCCAACGCTACAGATACATGTAGAAAAATATATATTTCAACTTTCCGCCCAGCTAATATGGTCCCGTTTTGAATGGATATCCTCTTCCTGCAGATTTTCCTCCCGCATCTGAACTGAGGGTCCCTCGTTTTTCCCTTTGAGACAATTGTCATCCAGTGGTCGCAATCGCAAATTTTCACTTCCGGAATCAGACCATTGAAAAATGTGAGCTTCAAAAGTACTGCTTTCCAAGTCCATTCTATAGTTCTCCTCGATGTCTCAAACTCAAATGACCAGAAATCTTGCAGAGAATCAGTTTTATTTTAACCTTCGCCAATCGCCCTGCACCAAGGCCACTCTATTGCCCAATATCGTGGGGGTGCCGGTGGTGTAGTGGTTAGGACGCTGGCTGCTACTCGCCCGATGCTTAAAAAAGTCATCGGGTACGAATCCTGCGCGAGTAGGATTTTTCTCAAGGTCACACGGCCCCCTGTTTGCGTAATTTGAGGAGACCGCGCAAATTCAGCTGTTCCGTCCTTCGGAAGGGACGTTAAGCTGTTGGCCCCCCTGGTGTTCTTCGTAAGAGCAGGCAAATGCCGGCACCTGGTTTCCCTCCTCCCTCCCCGGTTATTCATTGCACTACCTCTGAGATACCCATTTGTGCTGTAAGAGAGGCGAATTGACTGGGCATACATACATACATACATTCAGACCGTTATCCACAACGCATTAGACAAGTATCTCTCCACTCCGCAGCTGTTCTGCTCAAGGCTTCTCAGAGATAGGGGGTGTGCGTTAGCCCAGGTCGCACGCTTCAAGGCTCTTCCAGTGAAACGTTTTTCCATTAGAGGCGCTGATGAATCATCGAACGTTCTCCAGGCCGGTATCTACGTCGCATAACCGAAGTATCTCTATCCTGCACTGCTGCTCTACTCAAGCCTAGGAGGTATTTTAAGGATTTTTCCAGTGATAGTATTTTGGAGTGGGTGGGATTAAATTGAAAAATAAGATGTCACATACATCGTGATTCATTGGGTGTGCACCGCATACTTATGACACCCTGAATTTACGCCCCTGCTATATACCTATATATGAAAACGAAAACTTATTTTATGATGATATTGGTGGCCTAAAGTAGTGACTACTGAACCGACTGGTAATTGAAGTCAAGTCGTCATCCTATAGAGACTGAACAGTGGACGCAGAACTCATGCTTCACTTAACAAGTAAATACACACAATATACACAAATAATTACAATAATCATCCCTAGCTATATATAACACTTAAGAATTGTTGACACATGAGAAAATTCGAGTTCTTAAAGTGGGCGTCAAACGCTTTCGTCAGTACAGTTTGAATGATTGGGGTGGGGGGGCTAAATTTCGTCCCCCCGACTTGCGGGGTTCACCTTCCTCTACCAAGGGGTGTAACTCAGTTAAACCAACGACATTTTTCTATTTTTTAATGGTTATTTTTGGGATTTCTCTCATATCCCCTCATGTAATCGTTTTTTGCCATCTAAGAAAATTGCTCTTGGTTTTTGTGTAGATTTACATCATTTTTAGAGCCATTTTAAAATGAAAACATTGTCGAGGTAACTGATTTACCTCCTTGGTAGTTTGTCATTGTTTCATTTTATAGCAGTTCTGCTATATATGTGGCTACGTATATGTGTAATTTATTCAGTCTATTGGTGTACAATGCAAAATAATACATTTTTGTGATTAGAAGCTGTGTGCTGAACTACAAAAAATTCTCATTTGGTAGTGTATTACATTTAAAGGCTGTTGTAAATCCAAGTCGGTATTGCATTTTCGTACGGTTGTGTTCAAAATTCAAGGTAACTAAGAACTTTTTATTGCAACTGCGATGTAATTATAAAATATTAATTATTTTTACAAATACCTATTTATTTTCATATAACGCGTTTATGTCAGCTTATACACTTCATGTTTGAAATAGGTAAAGAGTTTTCAATGCATTTTGGCGATGGGCAGGAGCGTGTTGAACTACGTAAGTATGATCTTATGTGGCTGTATGTTATAGTGAAAGACTGTTGTAAATACAAGTCAGCTTCATGTTCACCTCTGGTTGTGCTCAACATTCAAGGTAGCAAAACTTTTATTGCAATTGTGAAGTAATTATAAAGTATTCATTATTTTCTTTACAAATATATATTCTATATTATTTATTTTATATAAATATCCTAATGTTAGCATATTTCTCCCAATAAACAACTATTTCTGACAAACAAATTGTGGGGTAACTGAGTTACCCCACTTGGGAGGAGTAAGTTGTAATATACTTTGGTAGAGCAAGGGTTAAGGAGGATTCCCACCTCATTTTTATGCTAACTATGAGGCTAATGCTCGTTTAAATTAGGCACAAATCGCGCTCACCTCTGTAACGGCACGGGAACAGCATCCGCCTTGCAAAGCTAATTACTTTCCCACCACGGTCATGGACGTCCGTGCGTCAATATTATTGTTATATGCTCTCCATGTATATAGATATCCTAATATTAACGTATTTCTCCCAATAAACAACTATTGTCGACAAACGAATTGTGGGGTAACTGAGTTACCCCACTTGGGAGGAGTAAGTTGTAAAATATCTTGGTAGAGCAAGGGTTAATGGGACATATCAGTACACCCCTGAATAATATCGTATTTTATTCATAAGGTTTGCTAGAAGACGGATAAATATGTTACATGTCTCTATTCTCCACACCACTGATGACATTTTTAAATGTAGAATAAAGATTATGCTTTAATATTTTTACGATGAACTTGTGGAAAAGCCAAAAGCATTTTCTCATCATCGTTTTTTACTTAAAAGGCGAATTCTTCGTCATATCAGCTCAGAGCATACCCGTTATAACTAGTTTTTTTAAATCAGCAGTTAAATATATAAAAATAGAAAAAATGCTTAACTCGGGTATTTTCAATGGCCACAACAAGGTTACGAAAAACCAAATGCGCATTTTGGCTACAATGCAGCCATCTTGAGCGGTAATTCATCGCAAGAATATTCTAAAGAAGCTTTTCTTTTCTTTTAGAGTCTACTTTTGATGAAGTGCGGCTATTGGAGAGACCTGAGAAAAATAATTTTTTCAATTTTTTTATATTTAAGGGCTTATTGTTGAAGTTTTTCAGCAATAAGACGAACTCAATAACTCTATAATAAATACACCTAATGAACCTGCATGTGGACATTCGCTTTCACATTTATGGACGATGAAGCAGTGAGTTTTGTATGACAGTCAGGTAGATGTCTATCTGGAAGAATACAAGAAAACATTGAAGATACTTTTGGTCTCCCGGATTGCTTATTTCTCTATAAATGACGGTGCCGTCCGCGAAAAGTATGATTTTACTTTTGACTACTTGGTTGATATCGTTTATATATAAATTAGAAATAATAACTACCCTGTGGAACGCCAGAGACAATCTCCACTAAGTTCGAGGACTTCCCATCTAAAATAACCTTGTTTCCTATGATTTAAAAATTCACGGATCCAACTAATAATTTTTAAATTAAAATCGAAGAAGATGGCATATACCTGCCTAGTATTTTCTCCGCTTCTCAGTATACTATTCACAAATAGACTGAGCTGGGTATCGTAAGATCTATCTTTCCTGAAGCCGTGTTGACAATCGTCTAACAATGAATTACTATCAAGAAATCGCATTATGTTGCTAACGAATATGTGCTCGAGAATCTTCCACGATATCTAAGTTAAGGAAATCGGCCTGTAATTATCTGGGTTCTCCTTGTCACCGCCCTTATGAATTTTGGTCACGTTCGCTAACTTCCAGTTCTTAAGGCCATCTCCGCGGGAAATAGATTTCTCGAATATTATCCGGAGAAAAGGTGCTATGTCTTTGGCTATTTCATTGAAAACACAAGCGGAAATGTCTTCAGAGCTATGGGCTTTGTTAGGTATAATCGCACTTAATTGCCCCCTTAGAAAGTACAGGTCGTTTCTCATAGCGGGTGCATAATGTACGCATTGATCGTTGACGGGTGTAAATGCATTTACAAAATTATCTTTTAACAGGTTGGCTTTCTTTACGCTATCATGAATAATGTCACCCGAATCATTACGCAGAGAAGGTATGGTAAGGACCCTCTTTCTCACATAGGACCAAAACGCTTTAGGGTCCTCCTTCATATAACTATTTAATACCTCATTCCTACCATTAGTAAAAGCCTTGCGCATAACATTCCTCGCTTTACCGCTGACTTCCATATACTTCTCAACTTTAGCTGCTCTATACTCGTCGGATGCTGTAAACGGCATATTATTTTAGCGTGGCTTATTCTCTGACGCCCAAGCGCACTCCTATCTTGCTTATTGGACTCATTGTTGTCGACATTCAATTTAATTGGAATTTCCTCTAACATTATATCCTTGATTAATATCTATGACGACTCAGTACATGATGGTTCGATCATATCCCGGAAATTAGGTAAAATTTCTCGTAGGCGCGACCTGAAGCTTGAAAAGTCTGCCTTAGCAAATATATAAAACTTTCTGTGAGGCTTAGGGTGCCTATCGATTTCCAACGTACTCTCTGCACATACGGCCAGATGATCACTTATTCCATCTTCAATGGTGACTTTGTTTATTATTTCTGGGACGTCGGTTGCTAATAAATCAAGTATGTTTCCCGATCGCGTCAGCTTTCTGACTAATTGAAAGAGAGAGTGCTCGCAGAATGTTTCGATTTATACCTCACAGGATTCGTGTTCTTTACCTCTAGATTTAAAACAGATTTTCCCATTCAATTGAGGTAAGTTAAAGTCTCCACCGACTATAATGATTCCGTCATGATTAATCACCCCAAGCTATTAAAGCTGCTTCTTGAAATGTAAAATATGATCTACACCTGCGTTAGGTGGCCTGTAAAACGAGCATAAAAACACCTTTTTGGAGCCTTCTTTACCTATGCAGCACCACACGCTCTCAATATTCTCGTCACTTATCGGAATCTCACTGCTATCGTACTTATCGGTAACCGCCATGAAAACCCCGCCGCCCGATTTATTAGCGCGATCTTTTCTATAGACACGATAGTCTTTAGGAAATATCTCCTGACTCGGAATCTCATCCATGAGTCAAACTTCTGTGCTTATCACGACATCGGCGTGCAGACTGCAAATAATATGCTCCAACTCGGCAATTTAGTATGGATGCTGCCGCAGTTCAGTACGACGACATTTAATTTTTCACTATCACTTCGCATATTAACCTCACCCTTTCCTCTCGTTTCCGTTTTAAGATTACACGCGTACTCATCACAAATATCGTACACCCATCGCATCGCATTTAATTTCATATCTCGTCTCATCTTACTTTTTGCAAAACATTTTATCAATCGGCAGTTATATTGCATGTTACTACACTGTCTGCAATTTTGGTTAGAATCTCTAAAATTGTCCCTACTAATATCGTGGATCTCAACGCTTTCTAAATTTTAAAAGTAGCATGTGACTAGAATAAAAAATGCCTCAGTCGTTTGTGTCCAAGCACACATACTACCAAAGCTTTTATGACCATAATCATTGTCCAAAGTTTTAGGTCCTTAGACTACGCGCTCCACATCCGGAAATATTCTACTATACGACATTTTGGGCTTGTAATTGTGCGGAAGTTGGAAACCAGAAGCACTTTTTGAAAATATATTTTGTCTATGGAACTATTACCATTAAAGATCAACTCAAATTAAATAAGCGCATATGCATTATAAACATGAATAAACAGCAAAAATTACCGCGTTTGTTACTAAGAAAGCAGTTTAGATTTTGAGCACTAAAACCTATCGCATATTTCAATCACTTCCATGCATTGAGGATTAAACGCTGTTTATTCATTAATCCGTCTACTGCGAACGATGTTACTCAGGGACGGTTTTTCGTGCATAAAATTGTATATATTTTTATTCATCCACTGCGTTTGTTCCTGCGAGTCTCCGGAGCACATTCGTATTAACCATTGCTCTTATGTTGTCTATGAATAAAGGATATTTCTGAAAGGAATATAAGGCGTATATTGCACCCGAAATTGATCGATGAAAAGTTTCCAAGTCTGAAGCTAAATGCTTTGCCTAAAGAAGAATATTGATAAATATAAAGGTAGTGGTTTATACAGGATAGAGCATGTTTGTCTAAGGAGATAATTACCCGAGTTACTGCAGGCCAGGTATTTGAATTTAAAGTTTTTGTCTGGGCCATAGCTTATGGGATATGGGAACCATATTTTAAGAAAACATGAGTCTTTCTTTTTGATAACTATATACCAAATTTTTCATTTTTATCTTAAAAATGCAACCAAGAAAAAATATTTCAATTTCTTCATTGCAACTCACCCCAAGATTTAATGAGAAAATATAGCACTGCTACCACAATTTACAACGAAAAATGTTCTTTTTTGTAATCAAATTTCAATTTCAATTCAAGTAAGTGCGTATCTATACAGGTGAATAGATCATAAGGTAGATAGACGAATTAGAATAACTAGTGGTACCCGCAAAATCTTTAGCGAAGTCAGTCAGAAATCTGCATGATTAAATCATCATTGCTAAAAATGCCCACAGGCCACACGCAGTTTACTGAATAATAATAATCTTCAATTATCAACGTTGCAACGTTAGTTTGACATTGATACAACTATAATTTCGATCCTTCATAAAAAGCTCGAAGCGAATAACGCAATTATTTTGTCTATTTGAAGGCTTAACAGACGCTAATTCAATCATCAATGTGGTTCGCCTTGGCAACACCTGGAAAGAGTACGAAAAAACCATAAAATTTCGAAAAGAAACGTGTGCTTCTGACAAATTCTTCCGTGTAACGTCTAAAAATTTCAAGAATGAGATATTTTATAGTTTTAGCCGTCGAATAAAAAAACGGAGTAATTCGGTCCATATTTACGTATTTTAATGAATAATAAACCTTGCACCTTAAAAAATCGAAACTCCTGTGTAAACATATGAAAAAATGTAATCGTCTCCCTAAGCCGAATCCGGGACAGTTATTTAAGCGAAAATAGCTTTCTCGGGACATCCTAGTTCGCAGAAAGCAAATGGCGTTTACAGCATTTTTTATGACAAACTGTTCAAGAGATATAAGAGGAGACGGACGGACAGACATTGAGTCTTTATATATATATATATATATATATATATATATATATATATATATATATATATATATATATATATATATAGATAAAGCTTATTTGAAACAAAAACTTTATAAAAAGTAATAATAAGGGAGTAATTAACAAAAACGAGGAGAAACGCTATAACTCCCGCGTCTAATAGGAGAGTGTCAGAAACCTTAATGGCAGTGGAAAGGTTAATGAGAAAGTGCAGCATAAGGAAGATAAATTCATTGATATGTTATCTCCTATATTGACGTATTGAGTTAACTTTTCACAAATTAAAGCCGTACGAACCAAAACCACGCATTCATTCATTATTGATTAATTGATTTAAATTTACTAATATTAATATAATCAAATAGTAGTAATTATCGTCGAGCAATTTCTATAAAAAACTTAATATTAAGTTTTACATATACCAGTTTTATCTAATAAGGGTCTTCTGAGAACACATTTTTGAGATGTAAATAGTTTTCTCATTTTTACTTGGGTATATATAACGTAGGCAGAGTAATGGAATCAATTGCGCCACTGTCACATTTTCAAAACATCCAGTATTTCACGCGGAGACTATAAACTTTAAAGCACAACCGATTTAGCCAGTCATGCAGACCCTTGGAAGTGGATTCCGTGGGAGAGAGGTAGAGAAAGAGAGAGTGAGAGAGGGGGGATGGAATATAAGAAGTTGATCTTTTGACTGGCTCGCGCGGAAAATTAATGTCACTCTGCGTCGCAGTAAATTGTAGCCATAGGTTGCAGCCGAAGACAAAAATGGTGATGCTTAACTGGTGCCAGTACGGATAGGGAAGATGGCGCCAAGTGAAGAGGATGAACAGGGAGGAGAGAGAAAGAGGGAGAAGAATGCCGTGAGGAAAGATTGGGTGGGGAGAGAGGAGAGAGAGAGAGGGGGAAAGGACACGGGACGGCGGGACTCTTTTGAAGTATTCGCCAAGCGCAACACTTAGCGATGAATAAGAGAGGGATGGAAAGATGTGAGATTAATGCATGAATAGGTGAGGAAAGGAAACGGCGGATAGGACACACGAAAAAATGGAACGAAGAATAAAGGAAGGTAAAGAGATTGGCGAGTGTCAAGAGGTCAAAGGAGAGAGAAGGCAAGATGTGCGAGCGGAGGGAGAGAAAGAAGAGATGAGGAGGCGTAAAGTGCTCAGGAAAGGAAGGAGGAGGGGAGGAATAGGAAGAGGGGAGGGACGGGAGGGGGAGGAGGTGCGAGTGCGTGCGGAGACGAGTGGGTTGGGAATAATGGGAGCGGACGGGATTGATGGAGGGCGGGGGGAGGTGGAAGGAGAGGATAGAGGGCTAGGTATGGAGGAATGGGTGGGGGAGGTGGGGAGTAGATGGAGGGGGTGGCAGGAGGGATATGGAAGGGAGGTAGCAGCCATCTGAAGTGGTAATTCACCGAAAATAGATTCTAAAGAATTAATGCACTTTAGTGTAAGTTCTCTATGTAGCACGATGCGTCAGTGATTTATCATTGAGCTCCAAAGCCAGCAAAATCCGTGCAATTCGAATAGTCCTGTTTGAGATGGGCTGAAATGCTTTACTATTCTGTTCAACATTCACCTCACCCGTGCCTGGTTTATCACCTTCCCCCATAATGAAGTAATTATTCCATCTGTTCATTCAGAAACTTATTAACAGATCATAACTGTTCGTCTTAATCTGTAGATCTTTTATTTGGTCATATAAAAGATGCACTTTTGATTTTCTGGATGCAATTAGTATATAATGAATTTCGAACAAAATAAATTTGAAAACCCTTAATTTTCCCATAGGTGTGGCAAACGTGAATGAGCGTCTACAGGCAAGCACCCTCAAACAAACTCCATCTCGTGACAGATAAATGAAGTTTACATATATTATGCATACATAATCATTCGAAAATTTTAAATCGTTGACGTCGTACATGTTATTTCGAGCAAATTATTAGTGACCATCATAGAGGTTCATTAAATTAAATTATGGAGAAAATCAGAACTCCTCTGTCAGGTTTGCACTATTGCGTAATGGTTTAAGGTGAATAATAAACGTTTTAGGGCGACTCATACAATAAAAAGTGTAGACTCTAAATTAATGGTAGCACTGGATATTTTAAATTTACAGCAAATATAGTGGCTGGAGGAATTCATGAAATTTGAAATGAAAATGTAACATTGCACACTATGTCATTTCGACGATTGATCGTCATCTTCATTTGTCGAGTTCTTTCGTTCGGTTGGGGGGGGGGGGGGGTGAGAGTTCAGGAATAAAAGGATTTACTAAAACTTAGAAGGAAATGTCATAAGGGTGGATGGTATACTCTAGGGTTGCCAAGTGGACGGTGGTGCTGTGCAAAATAAAGAAGGGCCGAAAGTAGCAGCGGAAAGTGGTAAGGAATGATATTTAATCGTTTAATAGGTTTCATCATTGAGGTAGGAGATGGAGAAAAAATTTAAAGTTGTTCGAAAATAAATACCCTGCACCCATCATTTTATTAAAATTTGAGGAAATAGTTTAAACTTTATAATATCGTGCGCAATTTATTGTATTCATATTTCAGTGAATTATAAAATACGGTAATATTTCGAGTTATTCCATACAGTACGAAGTCCCCAATCCAGCTGTCCAAAATTCGGAGTGATCCTCCGGACATTTTTACAAAACTTTCCATCAAACTTCGATTCAAATTTCCAGACAAATTCACTTGAATTCGGCACCGTATCTGTTTTGTGCCTAATCTCTAAAGCTGTGGTTTTCAACCGTTTGGTGCTCGCGGCACACTTTGGATATTCACTAATTTCGTGGCACACTGGAATTAGATTATAATAAAGAACTTGGATTTATCATAAAATTAGATATATTTTTTATATTATGCCGTATATGTAATCGACCATATTAAGTTATGATATCGTAAAACGGAACAAATGATGAAGTTTTGTTAAAAACTCTATTTGAAAGTCTTACGTAATGTGACACTTGAGCTTGTCGTATTCTAATGACTACATTGATATTAAGACGTAGCCGTGATATGCAGACTGTCATTTCATATTCAACACAGTTTAGCCATTCCCCTTTTCTGCATTTAATGTTTGCAAGTGCCGAGAACCCCAACTCACACAAATAGGATGTAGAAAACTGCATCAAAACTGCCAAAGCTTTTTCCGCAATTTCTGAATATTCTTATCTAACAGAAATCCAGAACATATCCAAAGACAATTCAGTGTTCTTGAGTTTCAGAGTGCGATCAGTTGAAAGAGAAGCTAACTCTTCTTCGGAGAAAATAAAAACACAAAAGTCAGTTGTCACTGGTGTGAATGGGTTCCTTACCTAACCGTATTTCTCTGTAGTCAAAGATGGAAAGTAACGCTCGATATTGTGCTCTATAGTTGCTAAATGCCCCACCACCAGAACAACAATTTCTTTCTTATGGGTTTTTGGTATCAGAGGAAACATTTCAAGATTACCTCTCTAGCTCTCTTTTTCCAGATGAATATTTTTCTCTGCAATGCCAGTAGCTTATCCGTAGAAGTCAGGATGTTTTCATTCCGCTCCTGCATGCTGGTGTTAACACTATTCAGATACCTATACATTTATGCCAAATACGCTAATTTGGCGCAAAAGAGTTCACAGCTAAGATATTCACAAAAATCACTGATCCCCGTTTCAAAAAATCGTAACATCTCTTCTTTAATTTCATATACACGAGCCAACAATCTTTTCCTTTACAGCCATCTTATTTCTGTGTTTAAAACTGAACATTCGTACTGCGAATCCACAGCATTACAAAGCTGTGTGAAGAGGCGGATCTTTAGAGGTCTTGATTTTACAAAATTAACTATGCCGACAACTTTGTCAAATACGGACTTCAAGTCAACTCCTAATGTCTTTTCCAGCAAGGGCTTCCCTGTGCAAAAAACAATGGGTAGTTATTGTAGTTGGATTCTGTTGTTTTACAAGTGAGACGAAGCCTTTGACAGATCACAACATGGATGGAGCACCGTCGGTATAAATTCCCGCAAATGACTTCCATGAAATTTCCGAACGTTCTAAGTAGGAAGTATAAGTATAGAATATATCTTGACTTCTTGTGTATTCTGGGAGTTCTTTGCAGCACAAAAATAGACTAATTATTTCATTTTCTTGAATGAAGCGAACAAATGCTAATAGTTGTGCTTTTCCGATAGTATAGGTTGACTCATCAACTTGCAAAGCAAAGTCTGATATTTTAAGCTTATTAGAAACATTTTCCTCTATGTCAGATGGCATATCTTCTAACCTTCTTCGAATTGTATCATTAGAAAGTAGAGTTTTGGCAAGTTATTGCTCCGCTTCATCACCGAGCATTGTCCTAACTATCGCACGGCACGCAGGTAAAATAAGTGACTCAAATATAGCGTGGAACTTCATTTTTTGAGATATGATTTCTGCTAACTGATAAAAAGCAACTTGATCTCTATCAGACCCTTTAACGTTTTTTTCGAAGTAACGCACTTGTTTAGAATGCAGTTCCATCAACCTTTTGAAATAGTTGAAATCTTTTCCTTCAAGGTGTGCATGTTTTGTGGTAAAATGTAGCTTCAATTAACTGAGAACCATGGCTTTGATTGATAATTTCTCACCGCACATAACACACACAGGAACAGGACAATATTTAACTCCACACCAAGGAAAACCCAGACTCAAATAACTGTCCATATACTTGCGAGAAACCTTAGAAATCTTACTTGGCTTGGTCCCGCTCGTACTGCGTTTTTCCTTAGTATGTTTTTCACATTTTTCGCTATTACGTTTTCATGTAATAAATCTGTCTATTTTTAGGTGCGCAACCTTTATAATTTTAAGCAAAGGTAATTGGACGAAACCACAAATATCACGGTTTCCTACCAACAGTATTACACAAAACACTTAATAAAAATTATTTTATACAGAATAAACTCACAAAACACATTCACAGACATCAAATTGTAATATAAGGCAGCCACGAAGCTAGGCTAGTACCGATTTGATAAAGGAATGCGCCAGTCGAGGACTACCGGGGAGGTCACCGCAAGCAGATCATGCTACGTCATCGTAGACACGTAGAGAGCAGCGAGAATTTGCACTCATTTCTGCAAAATTTTAAAGTAATAGCACTTCTAGAAGTTAAATAACATTTATCTAATTATTTACATTTTAATATTTTTTAACGGCTGCAATAACAAATTCATGGAGATATTCGAAAGTTTATTTCTGCATTTGCACTAACCTCTATATAACTTAAAAATTTCAACTCACTAGTACGCCCTGTAGTACCTAAATATTTGCCTATTTGTTTAAATTTTAGTAATTCTTTACAGCCAAACAACTTAAAATATAAAAATTTCCATAATCCCTATTTCGTTTTTTTACTAATTCTACCTTTTTAAAATTATAGATTAATATCTCGTTCGGAAATACATAAACCTTAAAATTTTGTTTAAACAATTGCGAGTTTTAAGCGGACACATTTCTGAACATTTTCAAAGTTTTTTTTTCTGTATAAAATTTGCTACAAAATGTTTGCAAAAACTCCTACCTATAATTTTTAGTTTCCAAGATAAAAATTATAAAATTTTAAGTTACAAATGGGGCTAAAACAACCTCTAAAAATTAATAATTTTCAAATTTTTTATTTTTATAGTTAATCGTAAGTAAAATCCTATAATTGTAAAAAATTCCAGCTCCATTAGCCTCTTAGATTGGTATACACACTGGAATAACTTTTCCTCATGGTAACCTATGGGAGAATTTCCGTAGCATCTGGAATCAAAACCAGGACACTTGAAGAAAAGCCAAAACCAATTCCCCATAGGTATTGCGACCTTTTAGAAGCACTCAAAAATTTAATTTCTCCAGCTTATAAGCGAGTGCCTGAAATGAATTGACAAAATGGCGCAACGCATTTCTTATTTCGGAATTTCTTGGGTCGAGCCCATGTAACTAATTAGGTGAAAAGTTTCAGCTCTATAGCTTTTGTAGATTGGGCTGGACATTAGTATCTTCACATATATATATCATATCCATCTTCTCGGCTCTTTCTCTCCGCCTGGCCTCAACCTCCGCTAACCCTATTAGCCCCCTTACAATGTCTCCTTGTTACATTGTAGTTATTCGCACTTTCCTTTACCACACTCCCTCTTTATTGGCTATCCACCTCTCCTACTCCCCACCTCCTCCAATCATCAACCTTCCCACCAGGGCTCGGGAGAAAAATCCTGGGCCCTGGTGCTTCTCCTGCTCCCGGGCCCCTTACCACACGTTCCCTCGCCATAATCATGTTTATGCCGGGCCCCATTCCTCAGCTTTAATCAAGTACAATTTTTAACTATATATGAGAGAATATTAAGTGCAGTATTTTTTCTCAGAAAATGAACAATTACAGCTGTAAATTTTATGTAATTAATTGCATTTATTTAATGTTTAACAATATAAATAGCCATGAAATTGACGAAGTGACCTTAACAACAATGAAATTATTAAACAGTAATATGGCTTCGTGAATACATTTAATGAGAATTGAAAGAACATAAATGAATATGAAATTGAGGAAATGACTTTAAAATTAATATAAGTATTAAAAATTGAAATGGTTTTATGGAGACATTTAATAAGAATTTATAGAATATAAATAAGCATTCTTAATTAACTTTAGTTTGCTAAAAGATCTCTCTGCTGACCCTATTGTAACTGGAAGTGCCAGAAATAAATGCAAAGCAATGCAAACATTAGGAAACAAATCTTCCAGCTTAAGTTTTATTATGGCATTGAGAAGAGAAAGAGGAGGCAGTGACTCATCACTCAAGTTAGCCTTGTGAATCGTCTTTAGATGCAAAAGTTCGTCTAACAACATTTCTCCAGAGACATCAACTTCATACTCTGCAGAAAATTGTTTGCAGTCATTAGCTATCATTTCGTCAGTTCTATCAAGATATGACCATAAAAATACAAACTTGTGGTATATATTAAATGTAGCCTTGTAGCGATGACTTATACCGTCTGTAATTTTGTCTAGAACCTTGTAAAATGCTTCTTCCCTGAAAATCTTTCCAGTTATAGCATCCTCACCTGCACAAACTAGGGGGTGTGACAAATGATGTGAGGGGTGCGACTATAGCCATTTTTTTTAATTTTAACTGTAAGAAAATTTAGTTTCTTCCTCATTTCATGTATATTATTTGTTTACAACGTTATATTTCTGTAACCTTTCGTATTTACGAGAGTAACATGCTGGGAATCCCCACACTATTCATCGTGACCATTATCTTCAACATAAGCAACGCATTTTTTTGTATCTACGCCGTACTCACAGAATGTTCTAACAATAAAATTGACAATGCTGTCGGAGGTTTCAGTTAGTTAAGGATTCAATTTTTAGTATCTTTATCTGAATTCCTTTTTGATTACAAAAATATTGAACAACTAAAGGAAAAACCTTATCAGTTTTGTGATTGCTAGCATCTGTGGATATTCCAAAAAACTGTGATTTACTACTTTGATTAAGTTAGTTCAAACTTTATATTAAAAAATATAATATTAAAAGTTGTTCGTTATTGGACAATGATAGCAAACATTAACTTTAACATGCAAAACATAACTGTATAAATTATACTATAGACTAGAATCCTTTCATCGTTTAACAAAACATAATGCTTGCTGATAGCTAAATTAAAGTATAAGCCAAAATTATGCCATAGATCTCCCACCCATAATAATATATCCTGGTGTATGTAGCATGAAATAAGAAGTACGAAACTTTAAAAGTTATTAGTAGGTATTCAATTTCATTCCCAATTTTTCAATAAATCTTGCAGTATAGTCTACATCAATAACTTTATGAGTTAAAAAGTATCATCTTACCTTTGAAATAAAAATTCAATTTGCAGATACTGGATGGGATGAAAATCTCTATACCCGTTACGGCCGGGGAAGAAACTTTCTTTCTCTATCTTCACTTCGTGAAATAAAGCACTACACCACTACACCGAGATGAGAGCTGGATGAAGGACCACAATGTAATGGTTATGTCATTCTAAAACGACAATGTAGAAAATTAAGAAACATTGCTGAAAATGCGAGGTCGTTAAAAATACTTTTGAAACTTTGTTAAGAAACGTTAAGCGATGATTCAAATTCTCAGAGGACTTTTCCTGGGCGCGGGCCCCCCTTTAGCCCGGGCCCGGTTATTTGGACCGGCTGGCCCCCCTCTCCCGGGCCCTGCTTCACACATCACCCTGTCATTCCCCGCCCAGTGTGTCACTTGCAGATACTCTTTCGCTGAAGAAGGGCATAGGCCCGATAAGCTTGCGTGTTTTTTTGTCTTTTTGTGTTCGTGTGTTTCACGTGTCTCTTCGACGCCCCCAGCAGCCTGCCAGCTTGGTCCTCAACTTGGTAAGTGTCCGCTGGGCTTCCCTCAACACCTTGTTGCCACCCTCATCACTACCTTTTCTTTTCCTTTAGTTAATATCATTATATATCGACGACTCTTACAGAGGAGGATATAACATATAACATATAGGAGGATACTAATGTCCAGCCCATACTACAATAGCTAGAGAGCTGAAAGTTTTAAGTTTTTTAGATATGATAAAGAAACCTTCAGATAAAATGAAACTTCTTACCTAAGTTACATGAGTTCGACTCCAGAAATTCCGAAAGTTACGTTTTTTCCCATAAGAAAAGCATTGCGCCATTTTTGTAAATTAATTATGGGTAAGCTAGAAAAATGAAATTTTCAGTGTTGCTAGATGGCCGCAATATCTATTTGGAATTATTGTAATTTTTGCTTACAGTGTCTTGGGTTCGACTCCAGAGACCCCGGAATATCTCCCATAAGTTAGCATGGGAAAACGCAATCCAGTCTGTAGACCAATCTAATAAGTTTAGGAAGCTGAAATTTTGCAAGATTATAGAACTTTTCTCATAACCAACTATAAAAATTGAATATTTTAGAATTGTAAATTTTAAGGGTTGTTTTAACCCCATTTGAACATTAAAGTTTAATAATTTTTTAGGTACTAAGGGATGAGCTAGGAAGCTGCAAGTTTGAAATTATTTACAGAACAGTGCATTTGCACAAATAAACATTTCAATCTCTCCATATATATATATTGCGACAACCGTTAGAAATGTTTAAATGTTAAGCAAACAACTTTAAAATTTGGCTGAAATGTGTAGCATTAGTACCCCATAATGGAGAAAGTGTAAAATGTTTAAAATTGCAACATTTGGGTATTGTTTTAAACTATTATTTTTCATGTGGGAAAAACGAAAATCGCTGCGGAGGTGAAACCTTTAGAATTAATAGAATATTTGTAATGATGAAATATCTGTCTGAAAAATTAATGTTTTTTGAAGGTGAGATGAAATGCTTGCAGTATGCAAGCACTTTCTACTAGTAAATATATATACTATTAGAAGATGCTTGCATACTGCAAGCATTTCATCTCACCTTAAAAAAAATTAATTTTTCAGAGAGATATTTAATTATTGGAAATATTTTTTTTATTCAAAAGATTTCTCCACTGCACCGAATTTTGTCTTCTCCTTATGGAACAATAATGAAGTAAAACAATCACTAATTTTTGCAATTTTAGGAATATTATACTTTTTACATAAGGTTAATGATGCCACACATTTCTGCTAAATTATAAATTTATAGCACAATTAGAAGTGAAATAACATTTATTTAATTTTTTAAATTAAATACTTTTTAACGGCCGCAATAACAATTTCATGGATACATTAAAATGTTTATTCGTTTCTATTGACTAAACTAAATAACATTAAAATTTCAGCTCACTAACTCGCCGCTAAGTGTCTAAACATTTACCAATTTTTAAAATTTTAAGAATTTTTAACTGCCAAACAAATTGAAATATCAAAACATGTATAATCCCTATTTCGTATTTTACTTTCTCCATATACGTAGTATAGGGGAAAGTATCGTATACATGAAAAAAATCGAATTCGAGATGTCAACGGAAATACACGTTTTGACCCTTTTCTCGATGATGTCTGTGCGTATGTGTGTTTGATAGCTTTTTGTGGGTGCTCTAACTCAAAAACTATTAATCAGGTCACGCGAAATTTTATATTTAACATTTTTATAAAAGTCACAAGAGCTGACTAGTTTTTTGTAAAAAGTGAGTATCACTCTTGTCACTTCAAGATATTTACAGAGTAGTGCATTTGAACAAATAAACATATGAATCTCTGTATAAAAAATTGCGATGGCCGTTAAAAATGTTGAAATTTTTAACTATTAGAAAAATATTATTTCACCTCTAGAAGTGCTACAACTTTAAAATTTGGCAGAAATGTGTAGCATTAGTACCCCATAATGGAGGAAGTATAAAATTCTTAAAATTGCAAAGTTTGGGGATTGTTTTAAACTATTATTTTCACATAAGGGTAAAACGAAAATCGCTGCGGAGGCGAGATTTTTTTAATGAAAAAATATTTCTAACATAGAGATATCTCACTGATAATGTTTTTCCAAGGTGATATGAAATGCTTGCAGCATGCAAGCACTTTTTACTAGTATATCATTATATAAAGACGATCCTTACAGAGGAGGATATAACATACTAGTAGAAGGTGCTTCTTGCATTCTGCAAGCATATCATCTCACCTTGAAAAAAATTCATTTTCATACAGATATTTCATCATTACAAATATTTTTTTAATTCTAAATATTTCACCTACGCAGCGATTTTCATTTTTCCCTTATGTGTAGACAATCCCAAATTCTGTATATTTAAGAACTTTATACATACTCCATTATGGGATACTAATGCTACACATTTTTGCCAAATTATAAAGTTGTAGCACTTCTAGAGTAAAATAATATTTTTCTAATTTTTAAATTTAATGCGTTTTTAACGGCCGCTGCAATATATCTATGCAGAGATTCAAATGATAATTGTGCACATGCACTACTCTGTAAATAACTGGAAAATTTCAGCTTCCTAGCTCATCTATTAATACAATAAGACATCTATTTGTTTAAAATTTAAGAATTTTTAACGGCAACACAAATTAAAATATCAAAATTTCTTTAACTCCAATTTCGTTTTTTTACAAATCCTACCTCGAAAAAATTTCAGCTCTCTAGTCCATTCAGAAATACATAAACCTTGAAAATTTGTTTAAAAAATTGCACATTTTTAGCGGCCGCATTGTTGCAATTTTTCAAGATTTTCGTTTTTCTAGTCGGTTTTGCACAAGTTCCTACCTAACAAAAATATTTCGAATCTCCAGCTCATCCTGAAGTGCCTAAACATTAGTATTCTCCTGTATATATGTTATATGTATGTTATATCCTCCTCTGTAAGGAACGTCTATACATAATGATAGACGCTTCTTACAGAGGAGGGTTATATAACATATATAATTTATATAAGATGATACTAATGTTTACACTCTTATAGAAGATTCAAAATTTTTTACATAGGTTGGATTTTATCCAAATTGGACTAGAAAAATTTAAAAACTTGAAATAGTTTAACAACGCGGCCGCTAAAAATTTGAAATTTTTAAAACACATTTTCAAGGTTTATGTATCTGCAAATGAGCAACGGAGCTGAATTTTTTATTATAGGTATACTTTGTAAAAAAACCATATAGGGATTATGGAAATTTTGATATTTAAATTGTTTCGCTGTAAGAAATTCTTAAATTTTAAACAAATAGATAAATGCTTAGATACTACGGGGCTGACTAGAAAGCTCAATTGTTAATGATATTTAGAGTGTAGTACATGTGAACATACAAACATGTGAAAATCTCCATAAATTTGTTATTGTGGCCGTTAAAGTTTTCAAAATTTTCAACAATGAGGTAAATATTATTCAACTAAATATGCTACAACTTTATAGCAGAAATGTGCGCCAATATAGAAAATGTATAATGTTCTTAAAATTGTAAATGTTAGTGTTTGTTGTACTCCATTATTGTTCCATAAGGAAAAAACGAAAATCGTTGCAGAGGAGAAATCCTTTGAATTAAAGTAATATTTCCAATGGTGAAATATCTCTCTGAAAAATGAATGCTTTTAAAAGGTTAGATAAAATGATTGCAGAATGCAAGTATCTTCTACTAGTATAACATACAACATATAGGAGGATACTAATGTTTAGGCACCCATAAAAGCTGCAATCTCGAAATTTTTTTGTCGGTAGGATTATATGCTAAACCGACTAGAAAAAACAAAGATATTGAAAAAGTTCATTAATGCGACAGTTAAAAATTCGTAATTGTTTAAACCAATTTTCAAATTTTATGTATTTCAGAATTTGCTAGGAAGGTGAATTTTTTTATGAGTAGAATTTGTAGAAAAACGAAATAGAGAATATAGAAATTTTGATATTTTAATTTGTTAGGCAGTTAAAAATTCATAACTTTTAAACAAATAGGTAAATATTTAGATACTACGGGGCGAGCTAAGGAGCTGGAATTTTTGTATTTTTCGAGTTTAGTGTAAATAAACGAATAAAAATTTCAATATCTCCATGAAATTGTTATTGCGGCCATTAAAATGTTTTTAAATTTAAACAATTCGATAAATATTATTTCACTTCTAGATGAGCTACAACGTTAAAATTTGGCTGTAGGTGTGGCCTTAGTGCACCACATGGAAAAAATGATAATGATAAAAGAACACTAATTTAGTGTTCTTTTACGTGTGTCGCTCCGACATCCCCGGTGCCTCGCCAACCTGAAGTCGTCTGATTGGTGAGTGTTCACTGGGTTTCCTCATCCCAACACCTTGTTGACATCCATATATATGTATATATATATATATATATATATATATATATATATATATATATATATATATATATATATATATATTAGTGTGGTCCTTATTTTTAAGTATTGGAAAACTGGAGGGGGCACGTTTTGAATCTGTTCCATTATGGAAAAAAATAATTTTGGTAAAATTAAGATTGTTTTGAATAATATTTAGGGGTCGCTACCAAAACTGAAAAATCGCAATATATCATAATGCTAAACATAGGTGCACTCATTTTTAAATTAGTTTAAATTTTAAACTTATTTGAATTGAATTGTGAATTGTAGACACTTAGTATTGAAAATTGTAATGCAGCACCCATTGGTCAATGTTACGCAATACTGCAATAGATATAACCTTTCAGATGTACCCCTCAGAAATCCCGCGTAAGTCCACTTGCAGGAGCGCTCATTGTGTTATGTAATAGTCCATATCAGGTCTTTTGGAACAATCTAGAACTGTTCAGAACGTTATAGAACCTTCATAAACAATCGTAAATCCTTCCTCAATTCGCGAAAGTCGCATTCAGCAAAGGGAAACAACAGCTAAACAAATCATCTCTCAATTTAATCCAACAGTTCCGCTAGTTGTGCATTGGGATGGCAAGCTGCTGCCAGATCTTACTGGAAAGGAAGTAGTTGATCGTCTTCCTATTTAAGTCACAGATGATGGAGTAGAACAACTGGTCGGTGTTCCAAAAATTGCCGCTGGAACTGGATTTGAAATGGGCAAGGCTGTTGTTGAAACTTTGGAACTGTGGAATATAGCAGAGAAAGTGAAAGGAATGTGTTTTGACACTAGCGTCAAATACTGGAAGAAAAAATGGAGCATGTCTTTGGATTGAACAGAAATATGACAAGAACCTTCTCTACATTCCCTGCAGGCACCACATATTGGAGCTGGTACTGGAAGTTGTCTTCTCTGTCATCGTAAGTCCATCAGCGAGCCCAGAAATACTAAACTTCAAGCGATTTCAAGCTCATTGGGTGTCACTGGATAAGTCCGAATACAGAACTGCACTTGATGATGAGTTCACTGCCAGTGCTGTTGCCGATATTAAAGACGAAATAATCACTTTTGCTACAGACCAACTGAACCAGCAGCAACCTCGCGATGATTACAGAGAACTCCTGGAAATCTCTATCACCTTTCTTGGAAGTGAACCTTCTCGTGGAATTAGATTTCTTGCTCCTGGTGCAATGCATAAGGCTCGTTGGATGGCCAAAGCCATTTATGCTATCAAACTGTTTATGTTCAAAGGTCAGTTTCCATTGAAGACAAAAGAGGAAGCTGGGATAAGGGAAATAGCAATTTTTGCTGAGATTGTATTTGAATGCGTGGTTTCAAGCTGCACTTCCAACTGCTGCGCCTTTAAATGACGTGATGCTGTTGAATAACCTCCAACAGTACTAGACTACAAACTCAATAGTTGCCAACGCTGCTCTGAAGAAGCTTGCTCGTCATCTGTGGTACCTCAGCGAAGAGCTGGTTGCCCTTGCTTTCTTTGATAAAAAAGTATCAATAGATACAAAAGCCAAATTGATTCAAGCTCTCCAAAATGATGGTAATGAGGACCACTCAAAGAGAGTGACTGTCGATTTGGATAGCATCTTGGAGAAAAATTTGGACTATTTTGTTTCAGCCAACACTGAGGTTTTTCGACATACTTGGTCTTGACTCGAAATTCACATAATTGGATCCCGAGCTCGGGGATTCTGATGGGAACTACATTGCCACAGAAAAGTGCATCAGGTCCATAAATTGCATTAACGATACGGCAGAACGCGGAGTTTCCATGATCGAGGAATACAATCGATTACACACCCAGGGTGAACAGCAAAAGCAATTTCTTCTGCAGGTTGTCAGCGATCATCGGAGGAGATATCCAGACTTTGCGAAGTGAACACTTGCCACAAACAATTAATACACCACTGTGTCAGTATTGTTATGTTCATCATGTGACAATGAAGCATGGAAATTACCAATTATAAAACTTAATGTTTCAAACTTTGGTAGCAACCTCTAAATTTCATCTAAAATGTACTAAATTTTGGGAATATTATTTTTTTAATATTGGAACAAGATATGCTGGTGCCCCTATTCAAAATAAAAGGTTTGTTTTTTCCCCATTATAAGTACCACCCTAATATATATATATATATATATATATATATATATATATATATATATATATATATATATATATATATATATGTATGTATATATATATATATATCTACCTTAAAAAACATTACTTTTCTATTGTAGGTTACTAATGCCACATATTTCTGCCAAATTTTAAAGGTATACCCCATCTAGAAGTGAAATTATATTTTTCTAATTGTTTAAATTTTTAATATTTATAACGGCCGCAATAACAACTTTATGGAGACTGTCAAATGTTTGTTTCTGCCTATGCACTAAGCTCTAATTAACTTTAAATCTTCAGGTTCCTAGATCGGCCTGTAGTACCTAAACATTTATCTATTTGTTTAAACTTTAAGACTTTTTAACAACAAAAAAATTCAAATATAAAAATTTCTATAATCCCTATTTCGTTATTTCACAAATTTATCTTTAAAAATAATTTCAGCTCGGTAGCACTTTTGAAAATACATAAACCTTGGGAATTTGTTTAAACATTTGCGAATTTTGGTGGCCGCATTGTTAAACTTTTTCAATATTTTCTTTTTTTCTAGTCTGTTTTGCACATAATCTTACCGACAAAAAATTTCGAGTCTTCTGCTTATCTGGAATTGCCTAAATATTAGTATCCTTCTATATCTTATATCCTCCTCTGTAAAAAGCGTCTATATATATTGATATGTATATATATACATATATATATATATATATATATATATATATATATATATATACACACACACATAAATATATGGGTGGAGGGTGTGCTCAAAGGGTTAGGAGAGGTAAAAGTTGAGAGAGAGATTGTATGTTGTTTTGTAGGGAGAGTGCGGAGGAAGGGTGTGGGGAGAGGGTGAAGAGAGAGTGGGTGGGTGATATCCTAAGGATCGCCACCTTTTTCGCCCTCTCCCCCCCTTAGGGAAGCGGGAGCTGAGCCGCCCTGCAGAGGACTCTCTGCCGTGACTGGTCAGAGAGGTTACACGCGTGAGTGGAAGGTGTTCTTAAGGGTCGCCGCTTCGAAGAAGGAAGGCAGGTCAAGGGTCAAAGGCGAGCGAAGGCGCCTTCTCTATCTCCTCTCCCTCTCATACTATCTCTCCCGCTCCTTTCTTCCTCTCTCCCTCTCCGCCCCATCTCTTCTGCGTTCTTTCCTATCCTTTCTCCATCTCCCTTCCCTTATCTTCTCCTCGATTCTTTTTCGTACTTATAATGTGATGATGCGAATAACATTTTTTGGTGTTTTCGAACGTTATTTTGCTGTTTGACATAAATGGAGAAACTGATTCTATCTTCGAAGCTTGGAAAGGAATATAATAACTTAAGTTATATTATGCATTTATTCTAGGTAATTTAATTTTCCCACTTTATTTTTTATTTAATTTTAACCTGGCGTTTTTTATATGGTCACGTTCTTAGCGCATTATTTTTCTAGTTTACAACACTAATAAACGCTTTAGTCTCTTAGCTTTCTATTATTTTTCTAGTTTAGACTAACAATCCGAGAGAATTAATTCCAATTCTTGGTTTTGGAAGATACCTGTATGTTTATCATATTAGGATGCGGCTTAGAATATCAAATATAGATGAAATGGCACGCAACGGGATTTATATGAATAATTTATTTATCATTGCTCCCTCATATTATCACTCAAGTACCGGGAAGTATAAATTTCATAAACAATTCAAAATATATCTTGCCCCAATAGCTTTTCATACAACAAGTCTAAGACGCAAAATTGCATAATCGAGTCAATAAAAACTCAAAATGATGGGAAATCTTCGGAGCGGAGAAAATGCCATTATTCGGCCTCCTTCCTTTCCCCCTCCCCTACTGAGATCAGCCTATCAAAGGCGGCGCCGCAAATGGATCGATGTGCATCCCGCCCGCCCACGCAGCCCACCCTGACGTTTGCACGCGGGGGCGGAGGGGATCAAGCCGCGTCGATAAAAGGAAGAGGAGGACCTATATGGCGAGAGGCTGAATGGGGCGGGATCCTGTCATAGGTTGAGAGAGAAAGAAATAGACGCTTATGTTCAAATGTTTAAAAATTTGGGGCCCGTTACCTGGATATTGAGATTCATTAGTATTGAGAGAGGGCCTAAAATGCTCTATCTGTATCGATGTCTTCCGTTTGATGAACATTTTAAGTTGATACATTGAAAAATAGTTTTTCCCGAGATTTCAAATATAAGTTAGGTGCGCTTCCTGGAAAAAGTACCCTGTGAAGGGAAGGACATTGGAAAACTTTTGTATCTTTAGTCGCTGTGATGGGTTGGGCAAAGTTCAAGAAAAGACAAAATGAGCCCAAGGTCTCGGCAGAGAAATTTAATTGCAAATAGGAAGAAGTCAGGAAAGTTAGGAAAATGTTAATGGAGATTATGAAAACTTTAAAAAACATCACGGGTTTTATCAGAGCTGCGCGTTTAAAAAAACTGACGTGAGCCCACGGACAAGGCGGAGCAACGAAATCACAGGAATAATTATATCAGGAAAGATGAGAAATCTTAGAATTGGGCAAGAATCACTGTACAAATGTCGCACTTTCGATTGCTGCGGTGCGATGGAAAGGGTTAGGAAAGATGGTCAAAATGAGAGAGCCGGGCGGTGAAAATTAAGAGATGGAAAATTGTAAAAACGGACAAACATTATTACGAAAACATCAGACCATCAATCTCTGTGGCGCCTCAAAAAAGTGAATCACGTGAGCCCATATTCAGGACATGGTAGGGAAGCCGTAAGGATGAAAGATGGAAGATCGTAAACAAGGACACAAACGTAACGGCTATCTATGCTGCTCGTTAGATATAAATCGAAATTCTTCATAAAATGAACCCAAGAGCAGGTAAGGGCGATGAAACCGCGAAGAGAAAATGTCAGAATCTAATATAAAAGAACAAGCAAACAAAATTCCTACCGCGTTAGCGATTTCATTACGTACATTGCCGAGATAAATTTTCGCTGAGTGAGGATTTTCTAGCAATAGACCATGAAGAAAATCATTTATCTTTGAAAATCGATTAAATAACGTTACAAAGTACGATAAACCTGTTATACATCGTTAGTTACGCCACAGGTCAAATACGTCTCAAATATATAGGATCCATGTACTTGAGTTAGAAAGAGTATAACGCAGAGCAGGTTGATTTAAAATAAATGTATTATTATTATTATTATTATTACTATTAAAGAATGTGAACTGGATATCTCTGGAGGATCGCAGACTGAACGCCAGGTTAATGTTTATGATGAAATATTGGTCGGAATGTGTAGCAGAGGAGGATTTTGGAATAGTTGAAGCACTAACGTGTATACATAGGTAGAGACGATCGTTACGACGAAATGCGTGGTATCGATTGTAAGAGAGAGCGTTGTCGAGGCTCGTTTGACCAAGGACAATGCGAGATCATTACAGGAGAGTGAAACCTGCTTGAGATAATTGTTAGGTAAGATTAAGCGCATTACATCCGCTACTTGAGGTGAATTGCAGGGTAACGTGTAGACGTAGAAATATTACCTTCAAGCAATTACGGTGCAGTATCAACCATGCAACTTTTCTATCTTCTCGAATCGTACTACATCCCATCTGCAATCTTGCGCATTTCCTGCCTGGCTTCTCTTTTGTGAAATAAATATAGCAAAGTGTGGTAAATTAACCTTTTCATTTAAATATTAAGCTACAAAATTCCACTATCACCAACCAGACTGAGTAAAGCAATTATTTAAATGTCGTTTCATGACGTTCTCCGAAATGGCAATCCTCACATCTCCATTCTCACTTCCTTCTCTTTACTTTATTCTTACACTTCTTCCCTTTCTCCCTGTCCACTTTTTCCCTCCCTGCTTTCTCTTTCTTTTATTCATCCCTTTCTTTCTCCCTCTCCACTTTTCCTCTTCCTTCTTTCTCATTCCTATATTCTTCCCTTTCTCCCTCTTCACTTTTCCCCTCCCTGCTTTATCTTTCCTTTATTCATCCCTTTTTTCCCTCTCTCCCTCTCCACTTTTCCTCTTCCTTCTTTCTCATTCCTATATTCTTCCCTTTCTCCCCCTTCACTTTTCCCCTCCCTGCTTTCTCTTTCCTTTATTCCTCCCTTTTTTCCCTCTCTCCCTCTCCACTTTTCCTCTTCCATCTTTCTCATTCCTATATTCTTCCCTTTCTCCCTCTTCACTTTTCCCCTCCCTGCTTTCTCTTTCCTTTATTCCTCCCTTTTTCCCTCTCTCCCTCTCCACTTTTCCTCTTCCTTCTTTCTCATTCCTATATTCTTCCCTTTCTCCCTCTTCACTTTCCCCTCCCTGCTTTCTCTTTCCTTTACTCTTCCTTTTTTCCTTCTCTCCCTCTCCACTTTTCCTCTCTTGGCTTTCTCTTTCTTTTATTCTTCCCCTCCTCCTCCTCACTTTTCCTCTCACTCTACAGAAATTTCCGTTATGATCCAAACTCCATTTTCACCATAAATAATAAGACTATGAGGATTCAATGGGATTATATTTTATAAACTATTTTCATTTCTCATTTTATGGAAGAAAACGCGTTCAAGGTAATAATACATGTAAATACAATAACTGCAGAGCCCTGTAGTTAACCGTATAAGCATTTAAATTGACTGCAGGTATGTAAAACCCTGTTATGGGTTTGAATATAACCGATATTAACGGTTTTGTGTGAACTATCAGTTTTGGAGATGTACTGGGGGGATATGTATTTCATCATTCATTTAAAAATCATACAAGTTAATAATATTATTTAATGAATATTTTTCGGAAATCTATATAAAATCTAATTACGGTTGTTCCTTACGTTTTCGAAATGTTTGAAACGATGTTTTTAAACGAAGCGTTCTCCTGTCGGACATATTGGGTCGATTAAGATCGGGTTAGAGCGACCTGAGATAAACACGGAGCACGCCGTTACCACATATGTGTGACACGCGGAAGCTTTCTAATGAAATCGTCCTCCATCATTCTATCAAATCTATGATCGGTCATGGACTCATAAAAAAAATAGGAATCAAGAAATAGATCACAATAAACCTCTCACCCGCTATATATAAATGTATAACATCAATATCACAGGAATGCAAGCGAGAATTAAAAGTGTCTTCAATAGAAAGTTTCATTTGCTCATACCAATGCACGGCTTATTTAGTCACAAAAATATTCAATTTTCTTCGCCCAATTGATTTCACATAAACATCATCGGATGGCCTCCTTCTTAATTAAGGAAAGAGGTTTGGCACATTATTTTAAAACCGTGCAAAATCAAATTTTTAGCAAAAGATTCCTGTTTTCAACATATTTTGATAAACGTAAAGTAATCTTACCACCTTTAAATATGGCTAAAATTCATATTTGTTCAAAATCATTTAAATAGTTGTAAGAAGATAGATAAAACCACAGTAAGATATCTAGTTTGCAATGGATTTATCGGGATTAATGTTCATTAATAAAGGATTATTCCGTTAGTCCAGAAGGAACTAGTGGTGGGGGAAAGGGGATAAGGGAAGAAGAGGAGGGAGAGAGTAGAAGGAATAAGCAGTTCTCCCTTGTGGAGTGGTTGAAGGGATCCCCAGAGAGAGAGGGGAAGAGAGAGAGGGAGAGAGAGAAGGAGAGAGAGCGAGAGAGAGAGGGAGAAAGAGGGAGAGAGAGTGAGGGAGAGAGAGTGAGAGGGAGAGGGGAAGAGGCAGAGAGAGAGGGTGAGAGAGAGAGGGAGAGAGAGCGGGAGAGAGAAAGAGAGAGGGTGAGAGAGAGGGAGAGAGAGAGGGAGAGAGAGTTAGAGACAGAGGGAGAGAGAGGAGAGGGTGGGGAGGAGGAGGAATGAGGAAATGAAGATGGACTGCGTTTTCTCACGACCTTCCGTCGAAAGATCAAGTGTGCGTGTGTATGTGTGTTGTGTGCGCGCGCGAGCGGTGAAAGTCGTTCTTGGGTCCCTCCCTTCTCCTTAATCCCTCTCTCTCTCACTCTCTTCCCCACTCCTTTCTCCATCTCACCCGGACCCTCTTTTCAATCCCTCCCCTCTTCCCCCTCCTTTCCCCTTCCTCTCCTTTCTTCCTCGTTCCTCTTCTCACTCGTTCTTTTATCTCCCATTTTCTCCCTACCCACACTCTTCCCTCCTCCATTTTAATTCCGTATACCTCTCTCCTTACTCTTCTATCCTATACTTGTCTCTCTCTGCACACCCTCAACTTTCTTCCCCCACTTATGCACCTTTCCCACCCTCTCCTCTCCCCCTCCCTACGCCCATCCTTCCCTCCCTTTCCACATCTTACGGCGTTAAATAAGCAGCTCCTTTTCTTTGCGGGTCCCGCTTTCTACCCGAACTGTCTTGTAACCGTGAATTGAAATGGAAAAAAGGCGTTTTTCCTCCCGAGTGGAAAGGGATTGAGCGGAGAAAAGGTCGGAGAGAGAGAGAGAGAGAGAGCGGGATGTAGGGAGAGATTAGAGAGAAGGAGAGATCGGGCTGATACCTGGAAGCAAATTTGATACGCATGCGATTGTTTGGGCCTTTTCCCTTATCTGCGTCATCTGTGCCGCCACCGTTGCCACGGAGTTTGCTGGTTAACCGCGGGAGAGCGAGGGAATGGGAAGGCCCTCTCGCGGGAAGTCTGGAAATGAGGAACCGCGTGATCCTTTCATTGCGATCGGAGAGACGAGAGGGGGAGAAGGGTTTAAGAGCCTCCCTCCGCTCCCCCGGAGAAGGGTTTAAGAGCCACCCTCCGCTCCCCAATTCGGAACATCGAATTTCCCACTGAAGAAAATAATCTCTAATTTGCAAGAGAAGTGGGGATTCTTGCATTTTTTAACGTAAGCGTGATTAATAAGTGCTCTCTTTAATCGATAGAGGATAATAAAATTTGACATATTTTGGAAAACATGTTGAAACTGTATACTTGATAAAGATGTAAGCGTTTCATATGTAATTGTAACGAGTTCGCCATTATTCGATTGAAAAATCTCCAAAAATTGTAACTGATTTCTTAACTCGTTTATCAACGATTTTCCATCTTTCTTCTCGTTTCTTCATTTTATAGCGTATAATAATATTTTATATTCTCTCTCTATCTCTCTCTCTCTCACTGACTATTTAAATCATTATGCTATTTACACGGGATCAGAATTTATCATTGTTAAAATTTTGAAAAATTCTTTTTTTTCTAGCATCAAATGAATTTTCAATCTCTTCGTTCCTTCAACTGTACGACTTTCTTAGTCTCAAGTTCGTATCTTAATTTTCACTAAATTTACAACGCAATACTATGGATATAAAAGGTGACACAATGTATATCTTATTGGAAAATTTCTATTTTAAAATTGAATTACTCTATAACTCTTTCACATTATCAACGTGAAACGTTTTCTAATTTTATCTGATGCTTTCACGCAGGATAATAATACTCCCGTCCGATTACGGGACATTTAGTCACCTTAAGAGGGTCATACATCCGCCGGATGATACGAACAATCACACACATAAATACGTTACTATATATACATCACTTTCCTAATATTCTTATATAATGTCATTCCTCGAATCCAACTTGGCTCGATATGAATTCTTTGCCAGCAATAACAAAAATGTGTCACTCACTTTCTCTCGCCGTATTCATTAAAACCGCTTTAATGGGCATCCATCTCCCTTTCCCTCCTTCAATAACGCTTCTCATACCTCTTCTTCCTTCCATTCTCTCCAAACTCACGTATTCAAGCCCACCCTTTCCTTGGTCCATCCATCCGCTCGCTTGAGAATTAATAAGATTTTTTTCATTTGCCTATTTTCTATTTTTTAATTTTTGGACTTAACCAGCTTAAAGCTTTTCGCTGGAATCATAATTAGTTTCATTTAATATATTTTGATGTGAAAAGGAAACAAATTGCTTTGTAACAAATTTCACTTTTAAAAGAATACACTTGAATATAGGTCTGAGGATGTTGCAGTGAAATGAAACCTAGGTCATATTAATGTGTATTCTTTTAAAAGTGAAAATTTTCACGAAGTAATTTGTGTCCTTTGCATATCTAATATGAAGAAATTTCACAAAACTGAGCCTAAAGTGGTTAGCTTCATTGTCTATTTTGGCACTGGAGATACATGAACTTGGAGAAACTTTCAATTTTATTGATTTATATTTTTTATGGTGGTGGTGGCTATTGCTCACAGTACCTTTCCGCAATCTCTCATTACTATTTTTTAAGATTTACTTATCAACTATAAAAATCTCGGATAATTTTAAAATCCTCACGAAGAAAAAAACAAGAATAATTTAATAAAGGATTAAATTCAAAATAAGGCAATCGAAATGCTCTATACGGAGACGTTTAAAATATAGAAATCTAAAATAATTAGGAGTGATATTTTAGACAGTATACCATTAAGTGAATAAGCATACTAATTATATTTACCGCACGAATGAAAATTTCTCTTTCTATTTATCTTCTATATACATAAAGGAGTATTTCACCTTTATTAATCTTAGCCAAAGTTATTGAGCTACTATCAATTAATTTTCTATATACATATTTAAACGCCGACATGCGATCGTTGTCCGCAGAACTCCTCCTAGGGTTCTCAACGGATCGGGTCGGTTCAGGTGGCGTGGATTGCACAACTCAGTAAAATCTGTGAAAAAATGTACACGAGGTCTGAAAGCCGTGTCCAGGAGGCTCTTATGCCCGCCCGATTAGATCACGCGAACAGCGCTGCCGCGTTCCCGTCATTTTGACAGATAGTTCCACTAGTTATATTTATTTTTACGAACCTTACTTCTCGCCGATTTTTCTTGGCACGTGCACCTCGGGTCGCGCTTGTCTTATGATTATATGATAGGAATCGTTCTTGGAAGAAAGAGAAAAAGTGACCGAGGAAACAAAGCACCGAAATTTTATTGGCCATATTACTGGAAGGATTCATCATATGGTTTCTACGTTTCGGTAATTTTCAGCTCATCCAATCTGTACCATTCGGAGCCTTCCTCTTCATTTTCTCACATCCATCCCCTTCAATTATTATGACATCTAATATTACCTCTCTCTTCCTGACTCTTTGACTCATTCCCGGTATCCTTTCTTCTGTGACTTCTTTCAATAGACCTCTGAAAATTTGACCCCCATTTTTGCTCTCTTTCCGTTATTTCTCAAATTTAGCTCTTATCTTTCTCGACTATGTTTAGAATTCCCTTTCTACTTTCTACGTCTATGCCATACCCATTTCTCAGATACGTTTTCCATTCTTATAGTCTAGGTCTCACACATACAAATAAGGCTACACTCCATATCAAAGTATTCATGAACCTCTTTTTACACCTTTATTCAAACTTCCAACAAATCCCTTCATCTCATAAATGCCTCCTTTGCTAATGATATTCCTTTCCTAATCTCCTCTGCACTCTTCCATCCTGAGCCAGAATACTACATAAATAAGTGAAATATTACACCTGTTCAAGCCTTTTCTCATCCGCTGTAACGTTGACTAATTCCTTGCTCTTGGTAAATCTAATGATTTAAACTTTCATCCTGTTAATTAACATTACGAGTGCTTTTGCCTTTTCGCCTAACTAGCATCTGCAAGTCCTTTTCCTAATTACTCACTAACTCTAATTTCTGTCATCTGAAAGTGTAACTGATTTAACTGCGCTATGTCCTACTTTTGCCTATGTACACCTTCTCATGTCTTTCTTATCACATCTTCGGCATAAATATGAAACAACAGTGTAGAGAGTGAGGAAGCCTTGTCTTAACGTTTCCGAATATGTTTCTTCCTCTGCTACCCTTATCTGTGCAGCCTGATTCATATAGAGATTTACGACCGAACGCCTATCTCGCCGATGTACTCCTATTTCCCTCAACACTTCCGTTAGCCGAGCAGACTACCAGATAAACTGGTTGTCGATAGGCGAGCGATGTATTCTCGCGCAGGAAGGGATGACGCAAAAACGTCTATTCGGAAGAGAGAACGGGAATAATGACAGTGGTATATGGAGAAAAGAACCATGGATGGATGTGAGCGGAAATTCATGTGCCGGGTCATGATGATATATGCGTGTCCCGGTGCCCGGGCACGCACGTCATCCCTTCTGAAGGCTTTCTCCGCATTCCTACATTTGCCCTCGCGACGCGTCACTCTCATCCACTCCGATCCTCTCAATTTCAATCCTTCCTCGTTCCAAGGGCCTCGAGGTCTCCTCTGTCCCATGCGTCGTCGCCTCATATATGCAGGGCTTAAGACCTTGAAAACGGACCAAGTGCGCTTATCGAGAGCACTATTGACCAAAGTCATTCAAGGGATACGAGTAAACACGGAGCCGTCGAGTGAGCCCCGTTTTCAGTATTCCAGTATTCAGTATTCTACTTGGTGGGCCGCATTGTTGAAAGTGATGCCTTTGGTGGGCCGCATTGGAAATTCTCGACGCCCCTGCCGACTGGATTAAAGTTAAACTGGAATGTTACTTTGAGATTGTTACGCACCACATGAATGAAAATCAGGTTAAAATTAGGTTTTTAGGATTGACAGTACAATATAAAGGATCATTATGAAATTCAGTGTTATAAATACATTTGAGGAAAGCTCAAAAGCACAATTAAAAAGAACTTATTTGATCGAAAAACATTTATTAAAGGTATTATTATTATTTAATGGTAGACATTTTAACTGGTTTTCCTAGATATAAAATAACATTTGGTGGGTAAATCAAAATGAAAATGAAAAAGGTTTTGTAAACTACGAAACACTGGTTTTTAGATAATTGATACTTTCAAAATAACACTTAAAATTGGAACGCAATCAATTTTGTATTTAAATTTTGGACTTTTCTCTGTTTGTCTCTATGAAGTTTTCAAAACTTAAAATTGTCAAGAATAAGTGGCATCAATGTAGAAATTTAATCTCAAATTTAAACTTTCCATCTTTTATATCTTCGGAGATATAAGTAAAATAATCGAAGATTATTCAAAACATACCTTACATGAGTAAATGTAACGTAATTTTTACGTTCAAGTCCATCCCTTCTTAGTAAACTATCCATTGTTTTTCGCTTACAAAGCGCTTTGTGCGCACAAAAGGAAAATTTACGTATTTACGTTCATTTCTTCCTCGTAGATAATACTATTCCTTTTATTTACTAAAGTATGTTCTGTGTGCACACGAAAGGAAATTATACGTATTTACGTATCTGTAGTAGATCTTGTTTGCTTCATTTGCAACGAAGATTGCTTTAGTTGACAACAATTAATAACATCGCACAAGAAATGTTCTAAGTTCAAAGTAGATTACGATTTTCAAGTAGGGTTTTTCTGAATAAGTGGCATTAATGCGGATATGTACGCTCAGATTTTTAACTTTAAATGTTTCACACCTTCGGAGATATTCAAAAACAAATTTATAAATGGGCCCCAATCTGAATTTCATTATTTTTCGAAACTCAAATCTAAAGAAAAACAAATGGCCGCAGTAGAGAATCCACCCTTCAAGTTTCAGCGCTGTCGTTTACGGATTCGTCGCAGACTGACGCCAAAGTGAATCTATGAACACATTTTTTAAAAACGCGGCAAAAAATAGTCCAAATAACTATTTATTTTTACACTATTCGTTGTGCAGCAAGTTACGATGATGATAACATTTTTATAAATCGGTATACCGGTATACTCAGTCCTGCACCGGCTGAGCAATGTTCGCAGATTATTTTTCGGCTGTCTGCCGCAGAAATAGCGCTGAAAACAAGCATAAAAGACGGTCGCCTTGTTTACCTTATTGTACTTTTATTTTTTGACCGGGAGATGGCTGCACATGAAGCACCAAGAAAAGGGTACTTTTTATTTTGCCGTATATTTAAAATAATACATTAGAAAATACATGGTCGTAAAGTAGCATTAATAAGTGACATTAATAATGTAGCGTTGTCAAAATTAGAAACAAAGCAAAAAATAAAGCAACATATTTTTAATCGAGGCGTGATTAAAACTGTGTTATTTTAGTTTTTTCTTTGTTTCTATTTTTAACACCACTACCATTTTGTGGAATTCCACGTAGTCTTGGCCTCGTCTTTTAATTTTAAGTGACATTAAAATATATAAAGCATTCTATTCGCAGCCTTAGTGCAAGCCATTATTTGTTCCTCAATAACTTACAGATGCAATTAGTCGCAACCTTCAAAATTATTCAGGAAAGGTTGATTATTTCATATATTTATAATTATTAATACCTTCCCTTCCTTTACTGTAGCTTCGAGTTATTTTTCACTTTTTCAGCTTAACTGAAATTACTTCTTCATTAAATTAGAATAGTTCATTCATTTTCCAGCAGATTTCTCGGATTATGTCTACGTAAGATTTTTCTATGTATGTTCAATTCATTTACAAATAATGAGATGCAGCTAAGCCAAGGACCTCTCAGACAACAACGTTTATATCGAGTATGCATTATATTAAAATAATATTTCTTTTGATACACATGAGCATGCTCGAATTGATATGCGTATCGTATGATTACTTCATCATTATAAGGACAATACATAATATGTCTTTATAAACCTATTGGATATTTCATTTCCTAACTAGAATGTTGAAGAGGATACGATCCATACATCCGAAAGACATTTTTTTCTGATTTCTTTGTCTCTTAAGATTCTTCTCATTTATCATGTTATTGATATATTGATCATCTCTCCAGGATAATATATGGAAGCTTTTCATTCCGTTGGTTTTCCTTCGCCATTTTCTCCCTCTTCGAAGAATAAAATTCGGTTTATAATGAGTGGCGGATCCTGAGGGAGGATCAGAGGCGATCACACCTAATGCCATCTTCAACACACTTTGGAACCATAGGCGCCTCCACGGATCCTAATGAACCTTCGTTCTGAATGCCCTCCACGCGCTCAAGTGTCTTTCACAGCTATCCGAAGGTCCTAATCTGCGGCGCCCAATCGAGGAATGGGTTTTAGATGGCGACCAAGGGGAATATAGGGAATCCCTCCTTACACCCATCCCTTTTGAATTGTCCTTCATACTTCATTTTGCATTTTCTCCGGGAAATGTAAAATGGTAAATACATTTGGCAAGGCATGGCAATAACTTGTATGGATTCTCCTAGGTTTTGTTTCTGTCTTGTGAAACGAGGTGAAATTTTGCTCGGAAGATAATTTTAATTGAAAACTCGAAAATTTTGGTCCCCATTGCCGTGGCCAGGGACCCGTATGCGACTCGCGAGCCGCAGTTTTTCTGTCAAAGCGAAAATCGAGCACACCTCCTCAGGTGGTCCGCAGCGAGTTCTATTTGTGCCGCTCCACCTTAAGCACCCACTTGCCACCTCCCACGCTTCTCTCCTCCTCTGCCTACTGCCTCCCTCTCCTCTTCTCCTCTCACTAAACTCTCCCCTCTCCTCAAAACGGGAATTAATTATAACTAAAAAGGAATATGGAAGAGCTCGTCTACCCTGGGAAACCCCATCCTGCGAGAGCCACCTCTAAACCCGCTCTTTCATCTTCATCTCCCCCTCCTCACCATTTCTCTCCCTTCTCTCTCTCCCCCGTCACTCTCTCCTTCTCTCTCTCCCCTTCTTAGGTGGAAGATGGGACTTCTTAGTCTCAATCTCGCCCCAAATAAAGACCAAATCAATCAATCAATCAATCTCCCTTTCTCTGTCTATCACTCATCCCCTTTTCTCCCTCACACCTCTTTCTTTCATCACGACTCTTGAGACTCGACGGTCGCGTCCTCTTCTCGTCCACTCCTTTCTCCGAAGAAGCACGTGCCGAGCCGCTAGGTGACCTCCACTAGGCTACCCGGTCGCTGGCAGGCCAGCGCGGACGCCTCTAGGGGCGTGGACTGGACGGAGAGAATGAGGAGAAAGGAGAGAGAGCGCGAGGGAGAGAGGTGGAGGGGGCGTGGGTGCTTGGCGGAGAGGAGGGGAGCTAATTTTCATTTAATTAGTATCGGGCTCCAGCCGGGACGCTAAGCCCTCAATCATGCAGGCCGCGAAACCCTTTATTACTTTGGGTCACGAGATGAGGTGATAGGGAGGGGTGCGGGCCCCTTTTCCCCTCTCGCCCCCCCTTTTCCCTTCCCCTCAATACGCCCGCACTTGGCTTTCCTCGACTCCCACGGTTACCTTTCTCCCCCGTTCTCTCTTCCCAGTTCACTTCCCCCGCAGCAAACACCCCATACCCCTCACGCTGTCCCGATCTCGTTCCTTGAATTCGTCTTCCCCAATCGAGACCGTATCGAATCTCGCTGCTTGGATTGCAATTGATGCCGCGATCGCACTGCCATTTCACTCAGAACTTTTCCTTTCTTTATTTATCCACGCTTTCGATCCATGATCAACAACTATCTGAGTTAGTTATATACCAACTGTAAACACAGATCCATCTTTATCTTTAGGCGATTTACTTTCAATATTTATTAAATGTAGAATTATATAAAATGGTTCAAGTTTCGAGTCTATAAATTTTAATATCTGAATACTGAAAGTTGAGAATAGGTGTTGAAAATCTTTCTTTCCCCAATGGACATGAAAGAATTAAGGAAACCAGATACACTAAAAAAAAACCTTTATAATCTACTATCAGCAACCATCATCATTGATGGTGGTCGAAATTTTTTTTGTTTCCCTACCTTTTTCAATTTGATTTCACCCAAAAAGTGAGCACGATAATTCTTTCTTGAAGAATGGTTGGTAACTGACGTTTTCCAAGTTCTATTATTATACTTCTATAGGACATCCATGAGAAAAGCGGCACATGACTGAAATCGCGTTCATTTCTTGGCAAATATAAATTCACCCAATCTGTTTATTCGACGATTGCGATGTTCTTGTTGCCCTGTTCTCCGGAAAAGAAAATACCACTAATATCTATAAAGTCGCAACAAATTAATCAAATCTTGATTTAATCTAGATTTTCATGGAGTTGAACACCCTAAACATTTGAAACTGTATTTAAATAATGAGGAATTTAAAAATTGAAAATATATAATGGCCTCTTTCATTTAAATGTGTTGAATGTTTAAATATAATGAAATATGCTGAATATAAGAAAGAAATTGAAAATGAGACCTAAATGTTTAAAAGCTTAAAAGACCATTAATGCCACTAATTCAAGATTTTAATCCGTAGAGTTTTCTTGTTCCTATTTTAAGACTTCATTTTTGATATTTAGGCTCGCTTACACAACGCGTCCAATAAACAAATGAAAGTCATGCAAATATTTTAACACCGATTCCCTGTCTATGAACACGCGCATCTAACATATGGATTAATCTATGATTCCTGATTTTGTGCCAAGGCATACTAAATACACTTGGAAATGAAATATCAATATATCAATGATATTTCAAGTCATTGGTGCGAATTTATATTTTTTCTAATTGATTGAAGTAAAATATGCCCTCATTGGCATTTTTCTTATCTGACTTTATGATCATAACTTTAATAAATCTGGCAATAACGCTCCTTTCGAACGTTTCCCAAAAAAATATTTCTAGGTTATTTGTCAATAACCTTGGCAACATGAAGTATCAAAAATTATTCAATTTTACCGGTTAATGACGCAAAAATACTTTACTAAATTTACAGTTAATTCGCTATTTTCTACCGGCAAATCGGTAAAAGAAGAACCTATTTAATGTATGTTTTAATAATTTTACCTGCTGATTATCTTTGTAAAATATATATTTAAATAGATCTAAACATCTAATTAATAATTTATTATGTTCAATAAAGAGATAGAATAAATATTAAAACTGATTAGGCACACTTTAACATACCTAAATAAAATATTTAAAAAATCATTACACGTCATACGTTTATTAATATGAACAAAAAATTTTTTACACACCTTATTTATTTAGAACAATTTATTTTTACCCTGATGTATTTTAACAGATAGTAATTAAATAGCAGAATAAAAATAATATTCCCATTTTTGAACAAACCTCGCAGCACATTGGTTCAAGCGCGCTACAGTACATTTATGATCCCACAAAATCGAATGATTAAGATTCCGGAATTTTTAATAATACCAGCAGATCCACAATAACGAAGATAATCGTGGAGCTAGTTGAACGCGTTTCTAATAAAAAGGAAACATAATTAAGTCAACTGAAGTCATTGATTGCGATTCCGAGAAAGTTACAACTTCAGTTCCTTCAACATCGGCTGCCTTGTCGATGAAGGAAAAACTTCAAATGGCGATAAAGAAAAAAACTGATGTAGCCTATGAAGATCTAACTCAAAAACAAAAGACACGAAAGACCTAACACATGTCGTAAGAAAGAAAATGACGTATTTTCAAGAAGAATAATTAAGAGAAAAAATTTTAAAATGGCTTTCGATTTCCTAATGACCGTTCGAACAACGAGTGTCGAATCAGAAAGAGCGTTTTCTATAGCAGGGTTGATATGCACAAAAATCAGGTCGCAGTTAGGTGACCAAAGTCTGGATAAATTGTTTTCTTCGAGCCTATTTTAACAACCAAAGAGATAACAAATAAAAAACAATCAGCTGCAATAACTTTTGTTTAAAAATAACATTTCATGTTTATAATTAAAAGTTTATTTACGATTTTTTTGAAAGTTTATGTAATGTTTTCCTTAAAGTACTTATCTTTAAAGTTAATAATCGAAGGTTTAATTACGAATTTTGCTTAAAGTTTATGTTGCGTTTCCCTCAAGTACTTTAGTCTTTAGAGTTTTTTCATGTTTATTTAATCAAAGGTTTATTTAAGATTTTTGTTTAAAGTTTATATAGTTTTTTCCTTCAGAGTTTATTTTTTCATGTTTATTTAATCAAAGGTTTATTTAAGATTTTGTTTAAAATTTACATTGTTTTTTCCTTCAGAGTTTATTTTTTCATGTTTATTTAATCAAAGGTTTATTTACGATTTTGTTTCAAGTTTATGTTGTTTTTTTTCTTAAAGTACTTATCTTGAAATAAATTTATTATTTATTTATATTTATCGTTCAATTTTAAAATTTATCATTTTTTGAAAACGTCGAAAAGTTACCGATAAATTACCAGTAAACCGGTATTTATTAAAATTTGTACCGAATTACCGGTGATTGAAAAAGTCGGTAAATTTGCAATCCCTAATTATATCTCTTCTATGTTTGATGATGCAGTAGTTACTACGAAACCGATCCATATTTACCTATAAAACTGTGAAAATATACAAAGTTACGTAGTTCCTTTTTTTAAGGCTACGCGCGCACTGGCAACTAAACTGTTGTGGCGATAAAAAAGTTGCTGATGGTTGTGCAGTGGTCTTGAGCGCACGGAAATGTAGATGTAGATGAAACTGAAAAGTTCTTGTATTTGTGATTTTTTCCTTCAGTACATAATGGGCTTCAGAGAGGCAGCATGTGTATGTGCTCTTCTTCTTAGGACACGGAAAGTCCGACGTAAAAAGTGTTATCGGGTACATCCCATAGTTAGTCAAAGATTTTTAAATGGGCAGTTTTAGAAATTACACCAGAAACTATAGAGGATTTTTTAAAACTGTTTCAGAATGAGTACCTATCGAATGGTTTGTTACAAATTTTTGTTTGAGAGGACACGTCGTATGGTGTATGGGAAGGGGTAACTCCCTACTCGATCACTGAATTCTTTTAATTGGTTTTTATATAACGTTGGTCTTTTCTCCACCTCACAGATGAACTTTTCTGTCACCAACTTCCGAAACAGACATGGCGGCGACAGAATAGCTGAGAGATGGGCACACCACTATAGGCAGTAAGCAACTAATTAATCACTAGTGCGCGCGTTTGGCCTCAAACATGAACGTTCCATTTATACAGGCAACAGTTCCTTTGCCTCGAAAATGTATCTCGTTGTAACTTTATAGTTGCCGCAACAAAAAGTTGCCTGTGTGCGTACTCTCATCAAAAGCAATATGTCTCATCCATGCAACTAAATAATTGCTCAACTGAAGTTGCCAGTGCGCGCGTAGCCTAAATGTAATGCAGTTCAACAAGGTTACGCCTTCTTTGGTGAATTATATCATTTATTCCATATTTTCATTGGTGAATAAGCAATATTTTGCGCATATGTTGAACTTTCAGCGTATATTCGGTAAAAAACTTCTAGCTTTGCCTGTTTTTGCCTTCCTTCTCAAAAGATACGTTTCAATATTGTTTTATTTGTTGCATATTAAACAAGCTTCTATAGGTCGGCTGGTATGAGGCTCACATTCAGAGAGCTTCGGTTGAACATGAAAACGTAACCATCACTTTGACTAGGAAACTTCCTTCTCTTAAGGAGCTACACGGAGACTGGGCGACATGGAATGAAAGGCGTCAGATGTTTACGGCTTTTTGAAGAATGGCATTCTCAATTTCGACTCAGTGGCACAGTGTTAAAAAAAATACTGGGCATTTTACGAACCTCTAAAAGCATGAGTCCAACCCATCGGAGATGGGACCAAATAGCTATCACACACACTGGCATATTCTTCCAGAAAAGGGAGAGGTTCCTTCCAGCAAAATACGCCACCCGCACCATCCAAAACCACTTGCGCGACGCAATAGATCTCTCATCCGCGCGCATGCGCTCTGCAAGAGAGTGCGTAGCTTGCCGGAGGGCAGGACCATAATCTTCCGGCGCCGCTGCTCCCTCTATCGCCACTTCCCTCCTCATTAACCAAGTAATAAACTTCTATCCCTCTCCGCCTACCTCCTCACTCCATTCTCCTCTACAAAGAACTAAATACATCTGCATTCCTCCATCAACCGCAAACTCCTTGTGCCTCTCCCTCCCCCTCTTTGCGTCTCTTTGCCCCCCCCCCTCCATCCCCCTTCTTCTACCCTCCCTTCTTCCCTCCCTTCTTCCCTCCCTTCTTCTATCCTCCATTCTTCTATCCTCCCTTCTTCTACACTCCCTTCTTCCTTTCCTTCTTCTATCCTCCATTCTTCTATCCTCCCTTCTTCTACACTCCCTTCTTCTACTCCGACTATCCCCTCACTATCTTGCAACTAATCGCCCCCTCTCTCTACCTTCCCTCCCATTGACTCTTCCCCTGGAGTAACCTCTCACCTCTCGCTTTGCCCTCACCCTCACGGACCTGGCTGCGCGCACGGATGGTCGACGAACAATGAGACTCCGCCACTGACTCTTGGGTTTGCGAATTCGCGCATGAGCGGCGAATTCGCAGATGGGCTCTTTGTTAATCGAAAAGGTAGTTTAGATTGCTTTGGCATAAATACCGAGAGATAATGAGTGGTAGAGAGAGAGAGAGGGTAGGTGCAGGGAGCAGGAAGTGTAACCATGGGGAATAGGAATGCCAAGTTTGTTGCAGAAAGGGACAAAAATGTCTTTATTGGTGCGGTTGAGGCTAAAGGCCTCCTCTTCCACCAATGCATTTTACAATTTATTTAATTCATAATATGATTTTTCTGTATAAATATCACAAGAAAAATAATGAGTTCGTTAACTAATTTTATTTCAAAATAGCCAACCAGTCTAAAAATCCAGGCTAAGTGGCAAAAGATGGACCAGATGAGATTATGGGTCTGGTAGGCTTTAATTTAAGATTACAGGTTAGCTTGGAAAGAGCTATTGGAAAAAGTTATTTTTATAAGTCAATAAATTGTAAAAATTTGAATGCCAGTTTGAAGGAGCATTTAGATAATTTTCACTTAATTACGCTCCGATAAATGAGATAATCATACTACAGTGTGTTAGATTACACGTAAATAATTCTTCAATAAACTTTAGCAACAATGGTGTTGATTAGACACGTATTATACGAGCACAAGAAGAAAAAATATACTCCATAAATGGGATACACAGATATTCCAAAGACGTTCTTTATGTGAAATGCACATAAAAATAGCTATCAAAAGATTGAGCTGATATTGAATTTTTATCTCCGAAACTATATGGCATAACTAAATGCTCTCGCGGGATTTTTGTGAAAAATATTGCTCGAATAATTTTTATATGTATACCTCACAGATCAAATAAGAGCTTGGAATAGAAAATATGGTTTTTTATTGCAGATAGAGTCGTCGTACCGACCGAAGGGGACAAAAATATGATTTAAGATTTAATATTCGCTCGAACAGTTATCTGCAAGACTAGAAGTCGTAATCACACGGTCCCGCGGTCTTTTTTGTGGTAGATATCCTCCACCAGAATACATTTTTTAATCTGTACCTCACGGATCATATAAGAGCACGGAGGTGGGTTGTTAATTGTTGTTTGCCGATGAAATCGTCGTAGCGATCGATGTAAACAAAATATGTGTTGTTTTGCTAGGGATATTCTCAATTTTTCATCTCCAAATTTACAAGTCGTAATTATGAGGCAATTGGCGTACCGGACACCCCCTTAACCCCGGCGCGGCGGGGGAGCCCATGGCCGAGGCGGGTCCATATTTTTTTTGTGAGGCCCTTAAATTTTTTCCCGGAACTTGGGTTTTGTTCACCCCTTCCCTGACCACACATTTTCCACTACGCCACTCGGTCTCGCGAACTTTTTTGTGATAAAGGTTCTCTCTATTCGAATAAATTATTTTATCGACACTTTACAGGTCATATAAGAGCTAGGATGAGAAAAACATGGATTTTTAGTTGTTGTTTCACGGATACCTTTTAACGAGATACGAGTAAATGTTTATTTAATTGCTTATATAAAGTAGAAGTTCTAATTGACAGAAGAAGTTGAAAATCACAATTTAGCGATAAATTTTAATAAGGATCAGTCATAGTTAATTTAATTTAAATTCCTTCAGTAATCTTGGAGAGAATCTCCAGCTCATCTGAAAGTGCCTAAACATTATTATCCTCCTGTTATATGTTATCATTATATATAGACGTTGCTTACAGAGGAGGAGAAGGAGGATATAACAGGAGGACACTAATGTCCAGCCCAAACTACAACAGCTAGAGAGCTGAAAGTTTTAGCTTTTGTAGATATGATGGAGAAACCTACAGATAAAATGAGACTTCTTGCCTAAGTGACATGAGTTCGACTCCAGAAATTTTGAAAGTTGCGTTTTTTCCCATAAGCATTGCGCCAATTTTTAAATTAATTATGGGCACTTGCCGGTAAGGTAGAAAAATGAAATTTTCAGTGTTGCTAGATGGTTGCAATATCTATTAGGAATTATTGTCACTTTTGCTTACAGTGTCTTGGGTTCGACTCCAGAAACCCCGGAATATCTCCCATAAGTTAGCATGGGAAAACGCAATCCAGTGTGTAGACCAATCTAATAAGTTTAGGAAGCTGAAATTATGCAAGATTATAGAACTTTTCTCATAACCAACTATAAAAATCGAAAATTTGAAAATTGTAAATTTTAGGGGTTTTTTTCACGCCATTTGGACATTAAAGTTTAATAATTATTTAGGTACTACGGGATGAGCTAGGAAGCTACAATTTTCAAATTATATACAGAACCGTGCATTTGCACAAATAAACATTTCAATCTCTCCATATATATTTTGCGGCGGCCGTTAAAAATGTTTAAATTTTAAACAATTAGAAAAATATTATTTTACTTCTAGAAGTGCTACAACTTTAAAAATTGGCTGAAATGTGTAGCATTAGTACCCCATAATGGTGAAAGTGTAAAATGTTTAAAATTGCAACATTTGGGGATTGTTTTAAACTATTATTTTTACATGTGGGAAAAACGAAAATCGCTGCGGAGGTGAAACCTTTAGAATTAATAGAATATTTGTAATGATGAAATATCTGTCTCAAAAATTAATGTTTTTTCAAGGTGAGATGAAATGCTTGCTGTATGGAATCACCTTCTACTTAGTATAACATATAACATATAGGAGGATACTAATGTTTAGGCACTTCCAGATGTGCTGGAGATTCGAAATTTTTTTTAGGTAGGATTTTGTGCAAAACCGACTAGAAAAGACGAAAATCTTGAAAAAGTGCAACAATGCGGCCGCTGAAAATTCGCAATTGTTTTAACATATTTTTGAGGTTTATGTATTACCGAATGTGCTACGGAGTTGAAATATTTTTTAGTGGTAGTGTTTGTAAAAAAACGAAATAGGGATAATACATATTTTGATATTTTACGTTGTTTGGCAGTTAAAAATTCTTAAAATTTAAAAGAAGAGGTATATGTTTAGACACTACACGGCGAGTTAGGGAGCTGAAAATTTTAAATTACTTAGAGATTAGTCTATACAAACGAATAAACATTACATTATGTCCATGAAAACGTTATAGCAGCCGTTAAAAATTATTTAAATTTAAACAATTAGATAAATGTTATTTCACTTTTAATTGTGCTATAAATTTTAAATTTGGCAAAAATATGTGGCATTTTTAATCCAATGTAGGAAAAGTAAAATATTCGTTAAATTGCAAAAATTAGTGATTGTTTTACGCCATTATTTTCCATAATGATAAAACGAAAGTCCAGAGGAGAAATTTTTAGAATTAAAGAAATATTTCTCATGATGAAATATCTCTCTGAAAAATTAATGTTTTTTTAAGGTGAGATGAAATGCTTGCAGAATGCAAGCACCTTTTACTAGTATGTTATATCCTCCTCCTCTGTAAGGAACGTCTATATATAATGATAGCTGAAGATAAAATAGACAGGATGGAAAACGATGAAGTGCTACGAAGAGTAGGAGAGAAGCGAATGATTATACAGACTATTAGAAAGAGGAAGGCAAACTGGGTTGGACATTACCTGAGGAGAGAGAGTATGATTAAAGACGTGTTAGAAGGAAAACTAGATGGTAAAAGGGAAAGAGTTAGGAAAAGGTTTCAGCTGATAGACGATTTGAAAGGGAAAGAGAGTTATCAAGATATGAAGAGGACAGCAGGAGTATATGGAGAACCAGGTTTAACCATGAATAATTACGGCTCTGTCTACGGACAGACTACCTACGATTATATTCATATACATACAGACGCGAGCGCGCGCGCACACACACACACACATATATATCAGTGGCTAAATATTTAGCCACTAAAACTTCAGTATTCAATAAATGTTCAATATTCTTCGTATTATAAAGTGGCTAAATATTTAGCTACCATTCGTCTACGAAAAAGTATCATCTGGAAATGTGAGCGTTAAGCGCTGCAGACGAGATCGCTCAGGTCGTTGTGGTCGGACTACACTTTCGGCTTCGCCTCGACGAGATTTAGAGCATCCTTCACTTGGCTGAAATTCCCCTCTCCCCTCCCCGCAATCAACTCCCCGGCCTTCCAAAGGGCCCGACTGCGCCTCGCAACGCTGTAACACGCAAAATGCTCCGATTTTCTCACGATCGCTGAAATTCCCGGCGACCGCAAGATTCCCTCCAGATTCGCACCTCTTGCGTTCCTTTGGCGTCGCTAAGTGGGATTGGTGTGCGTGGGGGAGATGAGGGAGGGGAGATGGAGGGAGATTAGGACGAGCGTGCAGCCGCAAATGGAAGAAGAGAGCCAAAGCCGAGGAAGCGAGGAAGATGGGATAAGGCAGTCGCCTATATTTTTAACTGATGCGCTTGCTAGAAAGGAATTACAATCTTGTAATTGTGTCGAATGAGTGCGGCTCAAGGAAGCGAAACATTTTTACTGAAAGGCTTTATCTGTAACTGTGTGAGAGGCAACTGTCTCATTTTACATTAATCTCTCGTAAAGCGCAAAGTATTTGGAATAGAAAAACGATACGATACCTTTTTGGTGACACTGCTGCTGCCAACAGGAAATCAAACATAATACAATGCCAAAATGACAAGGAAATGCTTACAACTATATTGGAACGACGTTATACAAAGCAGAAATATACAAAGATAATTAATAGAATTGCCCACTTGGAGGGATAACAAACGATGCGAAAAGTAATGGACTCAGAGAGTAATCTTCCGCAGGTCCGGTTTAAGGCTGCACTCTCTCCGTGTACCCTTCCTCGTTCTCTTCCTCTCTCCGTCTCTCACTCAGGTTCGACACCCGTGACTCCGCCGGCTGCCTGTCCACGACGTTGTCAGATCGGAAGTCCGCTAGTTCGCTCTGTTCTCCGGGAATAAGACGCACCACTCGTGGAAGTCTATTGGTTAAATCGCACGATGGCAGCGTTCTCTTCTGGGCTAATGTCTGTTGCTTATAAAAGAAGAGACTCTGTACGTACTCGCAAAGCCAAAGTACTCGCGTTTGGAGAAGTACGAGCGTTAGCACAAATGCGTGCGTTTGCAGGGGTGCGTCGTTTGCTGGAGGTCGGAACTCGATAAACTGCCGGAGGGTAAAATGCTACATGTGCGAGCCATATTCTTCATCTCAGTCCACATCTCTACGAAAGAGTGTGATGACATCATGTTATGGAACCCGCTGTTTGTATCCAGCTTCCTCGGTCCAGTTGTTTTGAGCCATATAGTCCATGGCCTGTCGGATTTTTTGTTTGGTCCACCCATCGTGTTGGTGCTCGTCCTCATGGGCGGTTGTTGTCCACTTTCCCTTCAACCACTAACCTTTCCATTCCGTCCATCCTTAGAAACCTTAGAAACCGTTGACCAATTACCGTTGTCAGTCTCATACGAACCTCTAATTCGTTTGGCATCAAGTCATTGGTGCGATGTGCAGTCCAGGGTATGCGTAACTTTCGTCTATAGGACCACATTTCAAACGCTTCGATTCTGCGTCGATCCGCTTGTTTAATGGTCCACGTTTCGGCTGCGTATTTGGCTACCGGGAAAATCAAGATATGTACTAGTTTTAGTTTCGTAGCTTTTTGCTATCGCTCAATTTCTCCATACGACCTTGCAAAAGACTGATATATATGGACGTGTGTACATTTCTAAGAGCTAGTTCTGAGAATGTTTGATTGCGCAATTTTTCATGCACCTACATGAACAGTATATTGTATTCACGAACTCGAAAAATATCTTATAGATTTAATAAATGATGTATAGTGACACCTCCTGGTGGTAAACATACCAATATGCTTTGTTGAAGAAGATGAGGAAATTCGGGCGGGCGGATGAAATCGCTGCGTGGGCCCTAGTTACGGGACTTCTTAGAGAACAAAAGAATGTCCGAGGAGTTGAGTGTGATCACGTGGTCCTCACCCTGGACCTCTCTTTACGCCTGACTGCGGATCATCCGCCTGCCCATCTATTTCTAGGCACGCGCACGTCAAACTCTCTTATATTGTTTCCGAAGAGGAAATAGACCGGAATTTCTCCTAAGGTCGAAGGGAATGATGATCACTTGACACTCGTGCATCGTTGCCCTTTTGTTTCCGCTGCCATCTCTCGAAGCTGTTGTTAAGAACAACTCACGATCGCACCTCGCATTTTTCGCGGTCGAAGTAGGCGGTGATCGGAGAAAAACGGCCGTGAGTAATGGTGGAAGGAATCGAGAGAATTGAAGATCAGAGGCGAGAAAAGGGATCATTTGGTGATGGAGCCAAGTTATGGGACTGGTTGTGAGGAGTGGAATTGGGTCGGAGTTGGAGAAACGAACTAGAGGCAGAATGGTAAAGGGGAGAGAGGGAAAGAGCAGGATGGGAGGGAAATCGGGGAGGAGAGGAGGAAATAGAAAGGTATAGGAAGGGTGAGAGAGAGAGGAGGAGGGGAGGGAAAGGGGGGAGAGAGGAGGGAATAGAGAAGGGCTGGCAAGGGAGAGAGAGGAGGTAAGGAAATGGGGGAGGGCACAGAATGGAAATTAGTAGCCTAGGGGGAAGACAGGATTAGGTCTTATTTTTATAACAAAATCGTATTGCTAAATGAAAATATTCCTTGATCCGCTATTTTTAGTTGTCCAACTCAAAATTCAATAAATAAACTCAGAATTTTGCTAACGCTTTTGATAAAACATCAAATTGAATAATTTGAAAGGAAGATTTATACAAGTAGTCCAAACCAGGACTAATGCAGGCTGGTTTCCCAAAGTTGACGTCCCGAGTTTATTACTTATATTGACAGGAAATGTTTCGGTATGTGTTAGTCATTCCAATGAATTCTCATACCATTGTGGTATTCACTTGCAGTTCACAGTTCATCAACGATAGAGAAAAATTGGAAAACAAATTAATACAGCATTATAAGGTTTAAAATATTAAAGGCAATGCCAAAATCTCTTTCTGGCATTATATTTTGCATGTATTAAAAAAAACGAATTTAATAAATGTTACTTTTCATACACTAATATGACTGGAACAACTGTCCATTGGTGAAGAGTAGTCGAGAAAAAAAGAAAATAACCCATTTGTTCACTCGTCCGAATTCGGTAATAATCGTCTCCATGGCAACAATCCGATAAAATGCGATTTAAAAAGCAAAAACGCAGTTTTAGTAGAAATTCAAAAACATAGAATCAATTATCAAAATTCTGTGATAAGAATTAGAATCTACATTCTTTTCCCCTTAGAACAGTACAAACCTCGCTCCTATATCACAATTTTAAGATACGAATTTTAAAGCATTAAAAAAAACATCTCTGCACGGATTTGAGACTTCCCATGCAAAAAAAATAGAGAAAAAACGTTTCTAGAATCGAATCCGGGACTTCAATCTTCACCAAATAAAATTCAGCCCGAAGGTGGGCCCTGGGAGCACGAGCCTCATACCAAGTTTCATGAAAATAGGTCCATTGGTGCAAAAGTTGTCAGTAGGGGACACACATACACACAGACAGGACCATTTCATAAGGCTATGCTGCCTTTGGAAACAAGCCTAAAAATCGAAAGGGTGTAAATTTACCTCGAAGTTTATTAAGACTGCGAAGAAAGAATTTTGTGAATTAATTTTTATTTCATGTTTCTAGAATGTTCCTGAGTGTGATTATGATGTAAATTTCGAATACAAACATTTGGCGGTCATTTTGTCAGCCCTGGAAATGTTTTAATTATTCATCAGAGGTTTATGTATACCGCCAGCGTAATTGCCCATTAAATATGATCGGTAAGTGTGGATTAACCCTCTAACTACCGGAGAATTTATTTAACGTTTTATACTTACCATTGGGGTCCGCTTGGACCCTAGTTCTTATTTAAATACGTTATAACAATACCTGAAAATTTTCGAATTAACTGTTAGTTATATTGTAGTGTGTTAGTAAAAGAAACTAATTAACGTTTTGTATTGTTTATTATTTTTCAAATTCGTTTTAGTCTTTATCAATACACAAAAACGAATAATATAAAAGTTCCTTTTTTATACATTTGCATGTCATTTTTGTACTTATGAAATACATTGTTTATTCATTGCATTTATGGCGCAAAAGTTTCGAATGCTCTGGACAAACATAAGTTTCTCATGCCACACACCCCGAAATTTTCTCTCATGTCCTCTTGCACACGGGTAACGGCGACGACGTTTCCTTCGACTCGATCCTGTCACTGGATCTAATCTTCTTGAAGGAATAATGACTGTTGATTCGTTACACTGATTAAGTCGTTTTCCAATTCTTGAAGAAAAATGTGCCTTTTGTGGGTTTCGCATCGCATCCAATCAGGATTTAAGTGAAGCCAAGTAACGTACACATTCATAGCGCTAACACCAAGAATATTATAAAAATTACCATTGGCTTCTTGTTTTTCTTTTGGTAGTGTACTCTCGCAACATTTGATCTTTAATATCCACGCCCACTTAATTCTTATTATAAACCAATACTATTAGTGGCTTTTTATCTTCACGATTGTTATCAATGTCTGGTTGATCATGCGTGCTGCTAAGCATGACGACAATTCTTCTTTAGCGAGGACAGTAAGATGCCAAAGTGGCTTCATGATTGAATACAAAAATTGTTGAGTATTCCTTGCGTCCTCAAGCTGTTTTTATTTTTTTGGAAATCACTAAGCAAGGTTAATGTTTAGGATTGCAATTTTTGAGCTAATCTTAGATTCGTAAAAAGTTATCACAAGTGACATTCCTACCACTTTTCTCAAATCCATTTACCACATTCAAAGTAACTTTCTCCCTGATTTTGTTCTCTTGGTTGATCCGCTTGTCTTCCAGTATAAATTTGTATGTCACATACATATGATGTAGCACTATCAAAATAAACCCAAAATTTTATACCATATTTCCCAAATTTATTAGGAATATACATCATTGTTGAAAAAGTGCCCAAATTATTCAAGATTTGGATAACGAGAAATTATATAGGCACAAACAAACAAACAAAATATTTATGGTAGAGATATTAAATAAATAAACAATAAATAAATCAAAATCTATGCCATACCATAGACATAAAAAACGAGTGTCAGGAAAAGTTTTAAACTCTTAGTTTATTTTAACAATCTTTCCGAATATATTGAAGACTTGAATTTGGTAGGAATGCTTGATTCAGAGATACAAATGGAATGACGAAAACAAAATCACGAATAAAGACCTGGGTAATAATATAATAATATTAAAGTAGTTGTCCGTCGGGCAGTCGGAAAACCCTTAATTGGCAGAGAAATGAATGCCATATGAAACGAGTCGTCTACTAAGAGGAAGCTCAGAAATGGTGCTTGTTATAACTTTCTACCTTAAATATATGCCGAAAGGAGGGAGGTTTAGGAATGCACCCTAGTATATAAATAAAATTAATGAATTAATTAATTAAAAATTATGTGAATAATGAGAGGGGGAGATGGAGAGAGAGAGAGAGTTGTGGAGAGAGAGACACACACACAAAGGGTAAGAGAGATGGAGAGAGAGAGAGAAGGGAGGAAAGGAATCTTGGAAGAGGCCTTAGATCTTGTGTTGCGTCGGTTTTGAGGGATAGAAGTTAACTTTTTCGAAGAATTGTTTGTCATAGAATTTTTTTTCTAAGAACTGTTTTTCGAAGAATGTTTTCAAAGAATTTTCCATACATTTACCTTTTAGACCTCTTTCACATCGTGGAAGAAAGCGGCGCGTAGCAGGATAGGAGTCGACTGCTTCGCTTGATGCTGTAAACGGTTTTAGAAATTGAGTTCGAATGTTCGCCTGATTTGAGTGGTGTTTTAACGACGGAGCCGCTTTTAGCGAGTTTCCGGATTAGCGGTCCTTGAATGCTTGAAGGTCCAGTGCGAGGCTTCACCGTCGCGACAGCGAATAGAGTCGCACTGTGGTGGCACTAACAGGAGTTATGCAAAGGGAGGGGAGAGATGACACCTTCCGCGTTTCTAGGAACATCACGCACTATGATGAGAGCCGACAATCGCACCTAAATGATAACTATCACACTTTTGCGAATCATATAAAAGCCCAAGCATAAGTATAACAAGTTTTCTATTAGTTAGAAAGTTTTGTTATGAGGGTTGTCTTTCATGTTTGCACAAACCTTCACTTTAGCAAGGAGGAACTTAGAAAGAAAGATTCTCGCACTTTAGATTATTTTCATACTAAAAATATGGCATAATGCTCTGCTAAATTATACATTTTAATGCTGCGCTTGAAATTGAGATCTAGCGTAAGGCACTGGCAAATGATTCCCCTGTAAATAAAACTACCAGTACTTTTTGTTAGGTCGCAAGTGTCTCCAGTACTTTGGAAATTAATCGGTCTTGGGAATACAGTAATCCCATGTCAACACAAACTACAAGAGGAAATAAATTCATGAGTTCATGATAACCGAATTATGTAACAAAAAACTTTCAGTTTTAAAAATATCAACACGTGTATAACACGTAATTGAGGTAATCTGTTTGTGTTACATAGGTTATAATTATTATTGAAAACATCACAAATGCACGATGTGGACTGATATTCACATGAACGTAACATTAAAGTTGAAATAATTGATAGATCTTAATTATCTGCAAGTTTCAAATGTCCACATTAAAGTAGAATTATGTAAATATGTATGTATTATATAATTTCTTGAGTGCAAAACTCAAGGATGTGAAATAAAGCGAAACAAATTCGTGTAAGAGATCATTGCACAATTGCAAAAAGAAAAATTGCTTATTTAAAGCAAATAGTCTATCTACTTAACATTAAAGTTATCTTCATAAAAATTATAAACAATCTATGAATGTAGCATTTTTGGTGGTGGATAGAAATTAAACTTTTTTTAGTCTTTAGAAGCTGTTTTGAAAAAAATTACTGATTATTTGATGCCTCATTTTTGAGCGAGTGCATTTCATGTAATCGTGTATTATTTTCTCGAACGACTGGAATTCTGTTCGATAGGTCAGGAGCCAGGCAAAATGGATTAAACTAGATTTATTCATTAGAAGATGGACACCGAGAATGTCTCCTCCAAGAAACTAGCACTTCATCAGCGCCTCTTAGAACTTCGGTTGACTACTATATATTTTATTTTAACCCGCTAAAGATCCGACAGTCTGACACGTCAGTTGCTGTAAGAAACGACCTGAATACACGTCTCGTGAGCGAGAAACTAATCGTGGAGGGGTACGTCCAGGAGTTGATGAGAATCTCCGACTAACCGACGGCTCATGCACGCACCTCAAGATGCGGCGAAGACAGTGGATATCCTCGAAAAGATCGAAGAATATCTTACGGTCCCTATGCGGCCACCAGCAGAAAATACGCTTGACACCTTATTTGATGGCGACTTTAACGCTATTCTGTCATCAGCCATGGATTGTTCAAGCAGAGCCGAGCGCCACTTATTCATTGAAGAAAATGGTACCTACCAGGAGTTAGACGATGCGTAGATCGGGCTCCAGAAGTCAGATATAGGATACCATTCGTGATTGCAGGCCGTATTTATCAAGAGTCAGACCAGAGAAAATAATTTTCCCATCGGCAACTATCATACTCTCTTGAGTCCGTGATGCTGGTTTTATTGTTTTTAGATCAAATGGCGGCCCGGGTCGTGTCATCCAGCTCAGAAAAGCCGACAGGGATCAGGCAGTACTGAAGATTCGACAACGGACTCCTAGAGAACCAATTTTATGCGGATATAATGATGAACATATTTTCCTTATTATCGGACGAGAGCAGTAAAACACGTGACATCCTTCACTCATGGGATCTTCTGATGCTAGAGAGGTCAGATTACAGATCCGGCAAAGAAGTGAGAGGAAAAAGACCAGGAATGAAGACTTTAACTATGGAACTAAGCACAACAAGCGGGGAGAATCAAGCTGCCAAAATGCAGGAGATTCAGGAGTGGTACGGGAAGGAGAGGGAAACCCCTCGTGAGGGTAGGATGGGAGGGGATGTTTTCATGCTCCCACCTAACAATATATGTCACCAGCTTAAGGCCGAGACCACATACTGTGCTAGGATGTGATGGAGAAACAACGACCTTCCCTCAAAGGTTGTGCAGTTTTATCCGTGAATACTTTTCGAAGATATTAAATCCAGGTGAGAGTGCTGCCGAAGCATCTATGAGAATTTCAGGCGTCTAGACGAGACAGGAAAGTATTTGACGCCTCAACCGGTAGGCGGGATCTGACATAGAGCCTGAAGGAATTGAAGAAGAGAAAAGCTCACGGGATCCCATAAAATGACGGATTACTAGCTAATGACCAAAACACTTTCCAGCAGACTGCGGCAGTGACGTCATACTTTCCCTTCCTTGGGAATCAGGGACAGCCAAAGTTGGGGTGCGGCAGATGCGAGGCATCTGGGACCCCGAATATTGGGAGCGGCCGAAGATCATAGATCTCAACTATCAAAGTATCGGGTGTAAATTTTGCATAAAATTTTGCTAAAAACGCTTGCTAAACTGATTTCCAATAAAAAAAATTTCTAATTTCAAAAGCGGAGACCCAATAAATCAGAGAATTATCTTGTTTACTGTAATGTTCTTGTATACATAGCTTTAAAATTTATATTTATCAACCAATGCTTTGTAAAAAAGGCTGCAGTAAAAATTCATTATTCAGATGTCTCATATATCAAAGAGCCCCAATGAATATTTGCTTCCAGGCCCCCTTCAGCGCTAGGCTTGTCCTTTTTGGAAGGATTGTTATCCGTCATCTCTCCGGAGCTGGGCTATAGCGCTCCGGGTAGGAAGATTATGGACAATATCGCTCTCGCTGGGGATCTTATGTGGGAGAAGAGCGATATAGGACGAATCATGGCAATATTCTCATTGGACCAGTAGGGGCCCTTGAATAGGGCCAGGAACCGGCGCCTTTTCTCAACCCTCCACAGAATTGACTTTGAGACGGGGTCCGTCGGCAGACTAAAGACCATGAAAACGGAGCTGTGTTATCAGAGTGGCATTATTCCTTGACGGCGCCAATATAGTCTAAGGAAAAGAATCCGACTAGGTCGCTCGCTCTTCTGTCAATTGAACGGTATCTTCATAGGCCCTTCCTCAACCTCATTAGAAGAAAGTGAACCGGAATATCATTGCAAGGGTATGTGGAGAGGAGGCTGGCGGTATCCGTCTACGCGGATGGACGCCTGCATCTTCGTAGAAAAGGTGGAAGATTTAACAGGGATATAGTCGTTGTTGGAGACCTACTCATCGTGTTCCGGCGCGTTGTTAACCCTTAACTGGTGACCGTGGGTCTGACAGACCCTGTGAGTTTTTTATTGCCTTCACCCGCTTAAACATTAACATCTACCTTTTTGAAAATCCACATACCCTCAAATTAGTGTATTTACAGTCAGCGCTAGAAAGTTGTGATTCTTCATTTTTCTCGGAATTTTAATTTTTAATTTCAAACATTTTTTGGGCCTGTGGGACCCATGGCCACCATTAACGTTATACAGCAAAACGTTGGAGAGGTCAACATTCCAGGTTTGAATATGAGAAATACAATAAACATCACCACCACTATTACAACTGAACCCTGCTTTGTGAAGGTAATTTTGAAAAAACCTGTTCTTTATCCGGATAAAGTGCCTAAGGACACAATAAAAGAGAAAAATATGTGCTTTTTGTACTTGTAAAAAAGACAAAAAAACCAATCTACAATGTGTATCATGCGAAAAACCCGTCTGAGTTATATTGAAACGATTTGTAAAGACTGCTAACGAGGGTTAAGAAAAGTTAATTTTTTCAAATTTTGTATTTTTTTTTAAATATCGATTTATGTTCATTCAAAGTTACTATCTATATGTAATTTTCTTTTTAAAAATTTGGTTGAGTTTTAAAAATAAATAATGAATGATATTAAAAGAAGTGAATTTTATATCGATTTGTACGTTTCCTCCTATATAAAATCCATTATGACTAAAATAATAATTAAATGATAAATTATTGCTCAGAAGAGAAGAGAAATTGTAGATTAATCTGCCAATAATCCAGAACAAAGTTAGAAACCCTTAAATCGACAAGTTGGGGCAATTGTTGTTTTTATGTATGAAGAAAAACTTTATCCAGGGGTCACCGAGTTTCACTGAGGGAGCATCAATTAGTGCAATGACCAAATCTTTGAAAGCTTGGCCGTTGAACATAGACGAACTGTTTTTTGAATGGAAAGACATTATTGGGGGTATAAAACCCCCTCAAAGATTAAACAGACTAGGATTTTTCAATGCCCCTGAGCTACAGTTTATTGGATGATTACAAAGTTCGATTACCAATATGACAAATGTTACGAACCAATTATGTGGTATTTTTCGTACTTTTGCCTACATTCAGAAATATTTTGCGTTTTTGTGCCCAAAATTGAAAATTTTCACTCCATGTAAGCATTTCATATTTTTATGATCGTAATAGAGAAAATGTGATGGTTCTACTCTGCTGTACCATGTCAATCAATATGGAGCAAAGGTGCCCGCCCGTTTGGGCTACTTTGACCCACTTAAAAAAAATTATAAATATACCTATTATGAAATTATGATAAAAAGCTAAAATCGCTTAAATATGTTCTTAGAATGTACAGTTTATAATGAATCACTGCATTATTATCAAGAATTAGAGCACAGTCACATCAATTTGGCGAGTGTCAGGCTTGTATGGGGATGGAAGTGTTGATAGAAATATAATCTACAATAGCAGAACAATAGCTTTCAGATTCTATTATTCTACGTTAGGTACTAGGAAAATTTTTATTTTCTGGAAAGTAATTATTTGGACACAAGCTTAAATAAAGGGAAATTCAGAGCATGAGAGCTAAGATTGGGTATAATTATCAAACGAATGAAATGAGACAAAAAATCTATTTGGTCTCAATAGTTATATTTTAAATCGTAAATCAAACCCGCAATCCAAGAAAAAATTCTACTCAGAATAAATAAGCTTTTAAAAATAACGCATTATCTAAATTAATTTTCATATAAAATGTCGAAATTTTCTGAATATGATCATCCGTTTGCGTTATCACAGATTTTTCCGAGGACGCATTTAGCCAAAAACTTATGATTTTACGTAAAATCATTCCTCATTCGTTAAACAGTTCGATGGAAAGCGTCTTCGGGTGTCATGGGACTCTCCACTTGAGCGCAGGGCGTCGTTTGAAAGCTCCACGGCAGTGAACAAGTGAGCAAACCTCAAAAGTAGGTGGCACGATTAAGCAAAGCAGAGGAAAAGAGCGTTGCGAAGAGGAAGGGGAGATGGATGGGGGGGGAGGGGGCGTTCGCGCGCCGCTTGGTGTTTTTAAGGAGGACGGGGGCGGCTAGAAAATGGCCTTTCGCTCCAGCAGCAGGGAGCAGGTGTAGCCGAGGAGTCCTTGGTGAGACGCCGCTTCGACCCCAGAGGTCGGCGCGCTGGTGTAGACTTCGCGGCCGTGACGACGATTTGAAGGCGAGGGCAGACGGCTCTCTCCGTCCGCTAATTAAAATGCTCCGCTACCGAAGCCACGGGTGACCACTCCGATGAAAGTGATCCCATCGCGCGCACTTCGCGACAGCCCTTAATCTCCGTAATTGATTATTGGAAAGCCAAAGGATATAAATTCAAATTAGTCGGAGCGATGCAGTGCCGCGACTTCCATTTGATATGTCCAATTAGGTTCTGCTTTTTCGTATTTATAATTAGCAGATATTGCATGCAAATGTTTGAATGGCTTTCCCGCATTACTGATAACTTTTTCCTGATTAAAGCCGAAACTGCACTAAATGCATTTATTTGTAGAACCAACATTTAAAGGGCAGTTTGACTGCATATCCATTGAAATAATTCCTTTTCCTTACACGTTTAACTTTCATTGCGCAGTTTTGATTTTCTCGGACTCGTCTGTAGTATGCTTCATTTTAAGTGAAAATAAATTAGGTATAAGGATAATGCTACATTGACATTTCATAAGATACTATTACTGTGCTAATATCTGAAATTGTTGATGTGATGTATTAGAAGATGGAATAAACTCATCCCTTTCCTTAACGTTATTTATTCAGAGTCTATTTCCATCCGGTTAGGTTACCAGAGAGTAAACCAAGTTTCCAGTATTCATTGTCCTCTTCCTAATGATGACTTTCGTGTTTTCCTTAAAAAATTAAATAGAAACCCACATTCCTTCAATACGTGTCACTAAGCTTCTAATCTCTAAGATTTTTCCGGAAGCAATTAATGAAATATGAATATAAATTCTTTGTTAATAAGTAAAAAATTACCACACCCTGAGATAGTTGGCGTCCCTTGGTTCGTGCCTAATGGAAAATCCAGACGTCTAGATAAATGCCATTTTTGAGAGAGGGAGAGTATGATTTTTCTCACGTCTCCTTCCCAATCCATTACATTTCACTCTCCCGTAAACAGTTATGGAATTTGGCTTAGTCACAAGTTTTGAATTGAGACAGCCGAAATAAAGGTTACACGACAAAAAGCTAGAACGTTTTAATGCTCGCCGAAATCTATGTAGTGACAAATTATTATAGACTATATTGGCATTGTGGATTATATAGGATACACTTTAAGCGAGTTACAATATTTATGCTATCATTTAAGGAATAATATTTGTTCGTACGTTAGCAAAATGAAAAATTATGTACAGAATTGATTTTCACGAACCTTTCTAGAATTTAAGTGTCACCAAAAAATTAATTTTTCTCCCATTTGAGAAGACAAATATTTAAGAAAAACGATTTTGTTGCGTATGAAGAGCTATCAGAAATGCTCCTCATCTCAATCTAGTATTAACATTTCTTCCGCCTTTGAATTGCCGCTGCCATCCGATGCCGCAAACAGATCGAAGAAAGAGAGGCGAGTGAAACTATAGCATCGTTAGAGGCCTCTAAACGAAGATTAAAGGGAGGGAAAGGACGGGAGGGTGAGGAGGAGGAAAAAAGAGGAGAGACTGGGAAACCTGTGGGATGCGAAGGAGACAACGGAGCCTCTGGTAGCAGTAGAGGAAATTATAGTGTAGGAGGAGGAAGAGAGAGGGGAATGAGAGGGAGGAAAGGGGATTGAGGAGCGATGAGACTGTTCAGAGGAGCGGCGGAGGGGGGGGAAGGGGGGGGGGCGAGCAATGCAGATGAGGTGAGCGCGGAAGAATGGCTATGGAGCTAAACAGGATGGGAAGGGAAGTGGAGAGAGAAAGGAGATACGGGAAGGGAGAGAGAGAGAGAGTGTGTAAAAGGGGTGGGTGGTGTAACTAGTGGGAGAAAGGATTGGAAATATATAATTATATCTTAATTGGGGCGGCGATGGACAATAAATTGGCTTCTCTCGTCGTAGATGAAAGAGTATTCTAAACATTCCGTGAAACGGAGTGAAGAAGGAAAGCGAGAGTGAGAGAAAAGAGAAAGCAGATATACTATATGAGAAGAGGTGCAAATGAGCAGAGGTGGAAGTGAACCAGGAATTAAAAGGAGCTTGTTTTGAAGCCTATCTGTGTACATAACCAATTGCTTGAACCATAAATTGCACCTCTGCAAGATATGAGGCGAGATTTCTTGCCCTCCCTATTTCTATTAAATAACATGTCGAATACTTTTCGTTCCCTTTAGTGATTTTAATCTGGACAAATGTTTAAATTGATCCACTGAGAGGACTATAAAAGGCGTGGACATTCAAGATTTTCATTCTCAAACATTGAAGGTTTAAAACATTGTTCTAGAACAGCGGTTCCCAATCTTTTTCACTTCTCGAACCCATTGAGCTAACCTAGTATTTCTCGTAGCGAACCCCTTGGATTAATCTTTTATCTTCACGAACCTCTTGAGTTGTAACAGTTTTGGCGGTGAACCCTTTATATTGGAGAGTAAATTTCGTAAAACAAATCTTTTTAAACGCGTTTAATTAATGAATGATAAAATGTTTATATAGCACATAGTATGTAAAAGTTTACAAACCACCCAGTAAAATTCAATTATATTTATTGAAGCATAAGAAAAAATGGAAAATAAAACTTTGCAAATAATTTGAAAGAAATTAATATATTGGTAAGAATTGTAGAAGTGAAAAAGACTCCATTACCAAATTATTCTCGCGAACCCCTCAGATTTATTTCGCGAACCCCTAGGGTACGCGAACCACCGGTTGGGAAACGCTTTTCTAGAGCGATGACACGTGAATTCAAGGGAAGATGAACTTTAAATATTTGCAGTTTCTCCAGATACTTCTTAATTTTGTGGAAATCTCATCGTTAATGACGTACTTTCTTTGGCCGAATATCCCTTGCGATCTTGTCGGAAGTGATTCGAGGGAGTAGGAAGGATTAGGGAGTAGGGAGAGAGAACGAGAGGGGAGAGAAATTGGAGTAAGAAAGGCGGGAGATGGAAGAGAGATTTGAGAAGAGGATATTATGTCGATATCCTTTCACTCGTTGATGCCATATTGGGCCGTTATTTGAATTTAGTAGTTCTATTATGAGTCTAAAAATATCTAATGAAGCTACGGAAATAAGGTTCCCCTTAAAATCGCACGGAGTACATTGTCAGTAGTGTAAGAAAACACTTCAGGGCAGAGCTATAGCTCTTGTGCTAGGAAATTCAACGCCTTTCCAATTAAAATTTATGAAGCTAAATGCAAGACGTTCTTACAGGTAATCGAGAAGTCATATCTCCAAAGAGTGGACGTGGATACCCGATTGTAAAACTTTGTAAAATGTGCTGAACTCGTCTGCGTAAGCAAACATACTTATAAAATTGCATTCAATATTTTTGGTGACTTTTGTCTCATGGGATATATATTTGAGAGTTATACGAAAACGTTTAAGAATACGATTGTGTACATTATCAACTTCTGATATCTGCTAAAGGAAAATTATCATTTCCTCTGAAACGGTTAATTATATTATAAGAATTTGTGTTACTGCCCGCTAAAAACAAACAGGGTAAACATTAATTTTGTTAAGTTCCACATCTTTTTCTCCCTTCTGATAAAAAAACGATGCAAAGTTGTCTATCAAAGTAATAGATGGTATTCAAGGATTAATTTCAAGTAGTAACGCAAGTAAACAAAATCTAATTGCATGGTAATATAAAAGAAAATATTCCAACTGCATAGATTGAAGATCTTTCTACAATTTCCATTATAATATAATAGCTTTAATTTTTATTTACACAACTCACCCTAACCTAGCAGTTGCTTGGATAAATAAATAAAAATTGCTATCGTGTATGTCAATCTAATTTTGTCTTACTAATTTGGTCAAGTGGGTCGCAATGTAGTTGGCGAAGAGCTACTATTTGGATATTTAAATTAGTTCGACGAATAATTGAATTTGGTGATAATAAAATAAAATTTCACTCTTTTAACAGTTCATGGCTTCAAGTCACTTACTCGTACCAATATTATATGTAATTTTAAAATGAAAACCGAAGTTATGCTACACCTATCCTCATTGACGGAATTAAATGATCATAAGATCCTAAGCAGACGGGCATTAGCTGTAAAGTTGGGAATAATTTTGAAACGAGAAAAAATTCTGCCATGACTGGCAATCGAAACCGGGTATTCATTCCACATGCCGATCGAATATTCTGCCATTGAACTATCGCTTTGAAATCCCGTAAAAAAATTCATTTTCAGGAAAGACTTTCTGAACCTATTTTTTACCCATGAAAAACAGCTCGGCATAAAACAGTTCCAAAGCTGAAAGAGCGCAGTTTAATTAATTAGTGTATGTGTGTGTATTTTCTGGCGAATAAGTCTCTTGGGCTATTATCACCGTAACTAAATAGCCCAAAAGGGCAAAATTAAAATCCATATCGAATTACCGTAAAATTTTATTTCAATAAAAAATGAGTATTTCACGATTTTAAATGAAATTTTAATTAATTGATTTTACAAGTTAAACAAAGTTAATCATAATTAATATTCAGTGAGGTGGGTGCCCAGATAGATCGGTATGATCTTCTTATTTGTATTGCATGTTTATGCAAGTCACGAGGCAAAAAAATTGCAAAATATGTGGTGTTGAGGCACTTAAAATATGCTAACACACACAAACAGATCTTTTCCTTTATGCGAAACTCATTTTAAAAACTAATACAAACGTCGTATAGGTAGTAATTATTGAAAAATCAGGTAATCCAATTTTCGTTATACGGGTATATTCTTATAGAGACGGCTTCTCCTTAATTTCGACCTTATTTTCTTTTTTGCACTCATAAAGGTGTTCGCGTCGATACCTTAATAGGGGGCGCGTGTATGCAGGGACGGACATAATTTCAAGCCCCACGCAAGGGCAGACACACCAAAACTCTAAAAAACGAAGAAAATCGGCGACTGAAACATCCTTTAAATGATAAATTTTATTCAAGTACCAGCATATCACTGTTTGTAAATTTTGTGTAATTTTAATCAACAAATATTTTAACACTTACACATCAAAAATAATAAATAACCTTAGTGAAATTCATTTTATTTTATTAACAAATGAGCTTTTGTATGGGGATAAAATATCAATAAATATATCATAAAAGTCGAGCTCTCGTCGCCTAGTCCGAGCAGTGAAGTTTTATTTTGTTTCCCAGTCTTGCGACTTCCCATTCGGGAACTATTAGAGCGAAATTGCATTGACGTCACTCACACATCTTGTAGCACAGGATGACATTTCATTCTATTCTCAAAATACAGTCTTACACCATATTATACTATTCAACGAGTTGTCTGTATAATATTTTTCTTTCCATTCGTAAGCTCACTGCTAAAAAAATAGTTTTACCACGGCAACTTTAAAATTGGTCTTTACTGGCCCAGTAAGTCCCATCGTTGCGAAAGAACGACCGCTTCTGTTGCGACAACGGCGAACACTCTTGGCGTATGAAATAACCCATAACAACTCACCCTCTTTCTCACTAACATACACGTACACTGTCACTCCCACACAATACATGTATACGTGATATTTGAATAAATAGGATAAAACAAACTGGAACACGGAAATCATTCTTCCGGTCCAAATTATGCACAAGAGTTTGGACGAATTTATAGGGCCGTCTATAAAAATAATTTGGGGAGCAAAGAATGCGACAGGACGAATATACTTAAATGTTGCGCTATTAGTATATGACAAGGGCGAATAGGAAATATTTGTTAATTATTGTTAAGTTCTCAATCAGAGAGTCGGCCAAAAATAATATCACGTTAATCATTTTCTCCTCGCCTCCGTTTTTGAAAACGCATTTGTCTTGTAGTACTTAATTAGGACGGAATTTTAGCATGGAAAATGTTCACCTACGGAAAATTTGAGCTTCTAATGTGAAAACATTTACGTGCTATTCGGGAGAGGGAGGGAGGTTGGGTAAGAGGCAAATGAGAAGAGATGGAAGAGATTATGGCCGGAGAATGAGCAGTCTCTCTTTGGATTCCGCGTTGACTTCTTCCAATTTCGTGGCAGATACCGCTGACGCTAAACGCTTCATCGGACAAACCGATCATCTCGCCTGCGCCCAGATATCTTGCGGCAACGAATCCCAAAGAGAGAAAGAGAGAGGTATAATGAGAGAGATACGATAATGTAGCGCGAGACAATCAAAGGGGAAGGCTAGGAGATAGGGGGAGGCGATGCGGCTGGAGGATAGGAGAATGTGGATGAATTTGCGATGATTGTAGGCAGCATATTATACTCCTAGCGGAGGCAAGGGTGCGGGTCCTTTTGGAGCGAAGACAAATTCGAGAGCAACAGCATACAAACAAAACCATAGGTAACGACCTGATTCTCTCGATGACTCACCAACATTCGACAACATTTTTTCTATTTTTGTTATTAAATAAGACAGCGCATTCTGATGTGCTGGCCGAGTCTTAATATCAGGAACAGTCTGCAACTTTACATAGTGGCGTAGAAAGCGAGGCCGCAGAGCCTCGCAGGGGTCCACTAATAAAAAGATAAAGATCGGTTGAAAACGTCAAAAAGGGCTAAGAGAGAAGAGAGGGCAAACGGGGCGAGGGGAGGGTGAAGAGGGTGGTCGAGAGACAGGGAAAGAGGCTCAGGGTGTGCGTCAGAAGTATGGGTCGATCTCCAGCGGGCGTGTGGGAGCAGAAGTGAAGAAGGGAAAAAGTATCGGAGAGTGAGGGGAGAAGGGGAGACGGAGGACAACAGAAGAAGAGAAATGGAGTGAAAGATGGTTCCTTCTTGAAAGATTCTTCACCTTTGAGAGCCTTTTTCGACGCGAAAGGTGGCATGGGCACATATCCAACGGTGGGTCCGCGGGGGCATTTATATGCGTGCGTTAGCGTTTAGGTGTAACTGTTGACAAGGAATGCAGCTTCAATATATAGCTGATCATTATACTCCGTTAAATATTAAATAAGTTTGAGAACTCTCCAATTCTTTCAGGGCTTTAACGTATTATTTTCAGAACTGGTTGTACACGAAAGTTCATCGAAGAATAATTTTCCTATTCAGCGAAAAATGAAAGGTTCAGAAATAAATAGATATTTAAGTTTGTCATGTTTCTGATGCTTTGTCTTTGAAAAGACTTCGCTTGAGCGGACGTTTTCTCCAATCGTTTCATTTGGATGATTCCTGATCGTACAAGGAGCAAAAATTTTCGTTCAGTGTTAAAATCACTCAAAATGCGATCTATTTTGTTTTCATACCACACAGAATTCTCCGAGAAATCTCTTAGGCACCGCAAATTTTTCAATAATTCTATAGACTCAGAGAAAAATATTAATATTATTATACTATAAAAATACTGTTGATATCCGCTCGTGTTAAAATATCCAACGAAGGAGAATTTAAAGTTAGAACGGCTGTCGTATTTTACCGACTAAAAAAGCCGCGCCCTAACTATCTGAGGGCAGAGGGGACCATTGTGCAACAGAGGGTCTCGCATCCTCAAACGATTCGAAGAGCGTAAAAAAGTCATCAGAGAATCCGATTCACACGAATGGAGCAAAAAGCTGTCTTTCACTTTTTGAAGCACCATCCGTCGAAATGGGTGGAGGGCCATGCGGGGGCCCTCGTGCCCTTCGCCGCGCAGGGATCCGCACCAATCAGACTCGAGAGCGTCCCATTCCGACCAGCGGAAGAGTGCAAAGGAGGTTGCGATGGGAGAAGATGCGAGAGAGGGTGTGGGGAGAGGTGGCTTCGCAGGCGACCGAGGGCCACGGAAGGGCAAGAGAGCGTCGGAAGAAGCAAGAGAGAGAGAGAGAGAGAAGGGATTCGCGTTTCCTTCGTTTCTCACGTCTTCGTGGTGAGGTCCAAAGGTTTGGACAGCTTTCCATCCGCTCCCTTTCCCTCGCGGCTGCGCCCATCTGCCGCCTTCCCCTCTGCCGCCTCCGGCTCCTCCCCCGTCCCCTTCGCCGTCTGGCCCCCCTCTCCGCCCTCTTCCTCTCCCCCCGTCGCCCCTTTCAACGATAAGTCCATAGGGCTCTCCTGGGCTGGGCCGAAGCTACGGCCGTCGCCGCTCACCGACGCCGGAAGAGAACTCGACGAATCATCGCTGGAAGGCGGCGACGGCGCGCTCGCCTCCTCGCCATCCCGCGACCGCTCCGATTTTCCGCTGGCGGCGGCGGCTGCGGCTGCAGCGGCTGCCGCGGCCGCGGCCGCAGCGGCCATGTACGGCAGGAGGAGGAAGTCCTTGCCTCCCGGGTGGCCGCCAGAGAGGAAGGGAGGCAGAGGCACCGGAGGCGGAGGTGCCGGAGGCGGTAGGTGCGGGAATCCCCCTCCGACCACGAAGGGGACGTGGAAGGCCTCCGCAGCAGACGGAGGGGGCGGTTCCTTGGCGAAGGGCCAGCGAACGGCCTGGTCGAAGCGAGGCACCCGGTCGAGGAAGTGGGGAGGGTGAGGGCGCGGCCGGAGGTGGGCGGGGAGGGGCGCCCCGTGATCGCCCGCCTCCGGGTTTTCCGGAATGTGATCGGTGGCCGACAGAGCATCCGTTCTCTGTCTGGCGAAATGATGTGGGTGCCGGGGATCGTGGTAGAATGCCGCCGGGAGCGGGGGCGGAATGGATTCGAGGTTTCTCGTGGTTCCCTCCCCTCCTGCCCTCGCGCCGCCTTCGCCCGTCCATCCCCCTGCCCCTCCAGGACCCTTCTCCGCCACCTCGAGGACGGAGTCTTCCGCTTCCACCCTAGTAGAGGTAAAGGGCAGCCCGCGTTGGTGGTGATGGTGGTGCATGTGGTGGTGATGCTGTTGCTGCTGTTCCTGCAGCAGGCAGTGGATCTTGAACCAGTTGGACCTCCGGCCGTACCGGGATCCGCTCTTGGACATGCCCACCATGAGGCACTTGCGGAGGCGGCACGCCTTGCACGAGGTGCGGTTCTTCTTGTTGATGACGCAGCCGCCGCCATTTTTGCATTCGGATATGGAGCCCAAGTTGTTGTAGGTTCGGCCGAAGAAGGACTGCGGGAAATGGAGAACGAATTACTTCTGTTTTTCATTACGAATGTAACTTTTACGATATAATCCTCGATATTATCGATAATGATGCATGTTATTTCTCCATCAGTCAAAAATATTACTTTTGCAGGTGAAGCTTAAAAAGGCAAAGAAAGAAATGCTTTTCCGGCAATAGTGTGTTGACCAGTAGAGTATCCACTAGTACTTTTATTCATGCAATTAGGAAAGAATAACGAGTATCGAACCGCTCATACCTTGCATCCTTCGCAAGTAAACGCTCCGAAATGGAATCCCGCCGCCGGCTCTCCACAAACTCTGCACAGTTGATTCATCTGCAAATGTCAAAAAAGGTTGCTACATAAATCAGAGCTACATCAAAATATTTATTTTGATATATTGGATCATATTTGGTAATGAAATTATTTCGCAATTTTCATCGTCAATCCTTTTCTGCAGGATTTTGTCTTGAAAACAGCTGACTGTGGCCTTTCTGCGCAAAATCTATAAGTATATTTTAAACCGGAGAAATGTTCAGCGTTTCTGATAAATTTAGTAAAATTCAATCTTGATGCGGAATAAGTCTTGTATCTAGTACTGGTTTAATGTGAAGCGGATGCTGAAAAGCCCCTTTTGGTTTGGCTAATTTAGAACCGCTTGTGTGATCGCATTGACATTTTAGTTTACAAAATTTTAATACATATATGATAGTTATTTGGAAGTATTTTAAACTATCTTGTTATCGGTTAACTCCGAGAAATTGATAAATAGAAACTATTCCTGTCAGCGTTTTTATATTATAATATATTTTGTTGTCTTAATGTGCAACATAATTCGGATGATGTCTGATCTTTTATCTTTTCTATACCTCTTCTGTAATAGGTATAATTTCATTGTCAGATATCTACTTATTCGCTGGAAAATGGCTTCAACTAATTATTACGACGGTGTTTATAAGAAAAGAGAGCTTTAACGAAACTTAATTTTTAATTTAGATTGATATTTTATATCTGTAAATATTTGCTTGAATAAAAAATTACAGTCATAAGAATGAATTTGAATTCGTCAATGTCTATTAAATACGGAGTTACTTAAATCAATCCTGAGCTATGCGAAATAAATTAAAAGATGAAAATGCGTATCGTATTTATTTCAGAAAATATATAATGGAAAGGCTTAAATAACGCCTACCGGGTAAATAAAATAAATTTAGAGAGGCAATATTGAATTTTGGATATTAAAAACTATTACACATTTAAATATGAATATTATCATTTAAATATCCTAAAAAACAAAACACGTGAGATTTTGAAATTTTGGTATCATATAAATCTACCTATGTAAAGGAGAATGAATATACGTGTGTAGAGTATAACTTGAGGATGGCTGGTCCATTTCCGACCAAAGTTTTACATGTCTATAAATGGCGATTTAACTGTTATATTGAATGCAAAAACACTTCATGTTGTTTAGATTATAAAGAATTACCATATACCTTTAAACTTATCATATGGTAGATTGAATCTAGAGTCCATAGGTTCGATTTCAGGTGCATTCCAGTTCTCCATTTGGAATAAACGTAAGTTTCATCAGAATATATTTTTGGCCATTTTAAAAGATGTTATAATTAAGATGCGATTGGATATTTTTACGCCTGGTAGAACATTATTTGAAGAGAATAATCAAATACATGGGGAATTACAGCAAAAATATGATAATAATCCGAAAAAAGGATTTTAGCAAGAAAATACTGCATTGTAACTTTGACTTTCCCTATAATTCTGCTTGATGTTGTTTGAATTTTGATCCAAAAAATTAGAGAGCGTAAATTTGTATTTATTTATAGTATGCTTTTGATGATGATTATTCTTCCTTATTGGCGTTGTTATTTTAATGTTGACTGTTATTCCAGATTTGTGGGAAGTAATATCGTCTAAATTCCAATATTCCACCCAGTGGCAAATTTGGAAATTTCTAAGTCAAATTATTTTTCCGTTCCCTTTTTGCCGCGCATTCCTAAAAGAATCGCTCATGTATATGGTTTCTCTGTCCATCCGTCCGTCTTTGGCTCGTAATAGTTTAATTTATCAAAAGTCTGCGTAGTTTTATTTTTTTTATTCCCACACTGAAATCTCACCGCCGCTATCCATTACCTACTTTGGCCTTATTTCAAGTCCGTTACTTATCCCAAGTAGATTAAGACAAGTAAAGATATAAAAATGAATTTTTATAAACAACTTTTATATAGTTAATACTTAAATATGAATAAACTCTATAATATAATTATGATAACATTCCTGCTTGTATGGGCATAAAAAGTTGCAATAGTGTCTACCAGCTGTTGAGTGATGTGGGGGTATCTTTATTTAACCTTTAATCTTTTAAAAGTAGATAGTATGACAGTCAGAAGTAGAGAACTCAGTGGCAAACGTAAGAATGTTTGGTATATAACTAAAAAGAAGTTTGATAGTTTCTTTTGTTTCATTAATGAAAATACTGATTTATCTATTAATATTGCTTAAAATCAACGAAAATATACTGATAGTTCAGAATAATTCAGCTATAGATACTAGGAATGAAACTGTTAATCACCAACGAGGTTTTCAATAGCCTTACAGTTTTCAGAATAATCTTAAATGAATAAAGATAAAAAGTTTTTAAGATGAATAAAAACTTACTATCAATAATAATTTAGATAAATAAAAACTTAAAATTATTAGCAGAAATATCTTCAAAAAACCTAGGAATGCTCTTATCAATACAAATTCACATTAAAATAAAGACATTTCTTTACACCATGTATAATAACAATAGTTTGTTTAATCTCGTTGCTATGATGGACGCTTGTCTATCTTCCCACACGAGTTCGACTACACATTTATCGCAACACTAACGCAAGGATCTGGTGGCCGAGGTGACTAAATCACTCCTTTTACGCGATGGTGAGGTGAAGTGAGGTGGCTCGAACCTCGCAAGCAGCTATGGGTTTTTTTTCAGATTAGAAGGGGTCCAAAATAAGTATCTGTAATAATACAGATAATTGTGCCTCGCTCACTCACTGACACAAAACAAAGGTACTTATGGCATTTGGTATGTCGGTAGGTCGAGTGACATACGGTCCTGAAGAAGCCGACTGGAATCGAAAATCACAAAAAATTTTATATTTAAGGGGTCTTTTTAACCCCAATGTTTCATTTCGATACCCCATCAGAAAAGCATGGGATTCAGTGCAAGGCTTTCTAAAATGCATTTTTAAATTACTTTAAACACACCCTTGCGGTGGCTTGCAGGGTAAACTGTAGATGTAGATGTAAATTGAGATACGAATTCACGCAGAGAACAGCTGACTATCTAAAAGAACGGTGCTCTTAATTTTTGAAAGCAGAATTCAAATACCTACCGAATTAGCGTAAATATCTGCTTTTTATCAGAAAAAAGTGTGAATTTTATCCTCTTTTCAACAATGAAAATCTTTAAATGATATAACGACCTCAATACTTTTAAAGGGATCTGATATTATACATTACGATTGCAGTGATTTAACACTTTTAATGGAAATTAATGCCGTCATAACGAATTACAGTTGAACTTCCATAACTCGAATAGAAAATTCAAGTTATGGAAATATATTGTTAAATATTTGTATATATATAGTGGAACTTCCATAACTCGAATCTCAAAGGAAAGCAAACATTATTCGAGTTATAGAAAATTCGAGTTACGGAAATATATTTTTTCATTTATCTTTAATCGAATTAACATCGAGTTTATTCCCATAAGCATATAACTCTAATTTTCAATATCATGCATATTATGATAACATCATCCCCAATGTTTTCTTCCGATAATATGAAAGATATTACTCTATCCATCTCTATCTATCACGCACTGTGATTGAGAGTATCATAGATAATTGCAATTCTCACGTACTACTGAATGCACGAACATGACTATTAAATTTGGGGTATCGACTGTAGGAAGGAGCGAATAGATTTGTTTTTCTCCAAGGCTATAAGGGATCACAATAGGAGAAGCAACCCTGATAACAGTGACGGTAAAAAAGGAAAAGTATTTAAATGTTGTGTTCGGTAGTTTTTTCAATTGTTAAATATAATGGCGTCATACCTATTTCGAGATTGTTTATATCAAAATATCCTAATTTTTCCATAATTTTTAATGTACAGGATATTGTCTTAATGGTGATTATTTCTATTGCTCATGCAGTGCGATCTGAGTCACTAAACTTGAAATACGAAAAGTTGGACACTAGCCGATTGCCAGAGAATTTGGAAATTACGGATAGTTAGTTGCCTAAATTTCACGGAAAATTATAAATATACTGCTATTACTCATGGAATTTATTATTTAATCCTCGCAGGATGACTGGAGAATAGTTACATCTTGGATGACTGGGGTCTTTTTTGACCCCAGTTATATAATTGTTGTTTTATCGCCAAATTATTTTTTATATGCATATTAATGGGAATATTCTCTAAACAATCATTATTCAAAATAAAAAAAACTGTCAAAACATTTAATTTTCCTCAATGCAGTACATAAATAATAGAATTTTCTTTGTAGTACAGATAGTATTATATACCTAATAATTGACAGGAAAAATACTTTTCTAATAGGTACACTAATTATAATACGATATATGCTTATTCCTAAATATTAATGCCCTCAATTTGCATAATTTTTTTTATCTCATAAACAATTGATTGAGTAAAAGTCTTAGGTTTAAAAATTAACATTTTGTCATGGACTTGAAAAGGTGTAGACATTTTGAGTACGAAATTTTTATGGCAATGAATATTATTTAGTAATAGGTGCTTTGTCAAATAAAATAACTATACACTGAGGAGACAACTTTTACTTAGTTGCACTTTATACTCACATAGAACAATGGTCTAAATGTATACACTATTCGATTCGTTTCGATTTTTCCGGTGTGTAACGCATGTAGGTATATTTAGTACAGTCCAAATATTTATATAAAATTCTTGAATGTACGCACGAAGACCATTTATAAAGAATATATTGACTAAATAAGTTGTAGTTACAACTAGGAGACGGTTAAAAACGAAATATTATTTACAAATATTTTGTCACTTCTTGGCTTACTGTGGTCAAATGTGATCCCATAAGATATATTTATTAATTTTCATGCATTTTTCTAGAGTTTAAGTATGAAATTCATCCCAAAGGTGTTGGAGAGATTGATGAAGGAATTCCTGAAATTTCAAACAAATATTACAACAAAAATATAACGTATTTACCAATTTACGAAGGTTGGTTTATTTACGAGTTTAGATCATGGTGTATGATGACTTTTTGAAACGCTTGCAGTTTGCAGGCACCGACTACTCGTGTGTTTGTATATACACTACTCCACCGTTAACCGCGATCTAAGTATTCGCGAATTCACGTATCCGCGAGTTGGTTTTATCTCCCATTACCCAGTATTCGAGAGCAAGATCTCGCATATCCGCGAATCTCTCCAACACGTTATTTTACGTAACCTCTTTAAGGACTGAGTTTTTATAAACATTATGTTTAGTAGCGATAAATAAGTAAAAATTGATCATTTAAGATTATTTATTGTACACATAAGAAATGATAAAATAAAAATTGTAAAAATAATTTTGAATTTTCCAATTAAAATAATTATTATTAAGTTTAGTTTTCCATTTTCTTTTGGTTGGCTGTTCGCTTTCACTATCGTTATTTCAGACATTAGAAGGAGTAGAATCGCTTTTAGTAGTAAGAAATTACTACAAAATTCTTCGAAATCATATTCACTTCGACTGTAAGAGCTTAATTTTTGTAAATTCAAGAATTTCATAATCTTGTCATGTCCGACTTTTATTCAAATGTCCCATGCAATTTACTACATATGCCGCGACTTGGCAATAAATATGTATTAGGAAACCTTTTTACTTTTAATAGCAGTATCTCGCAGATAAGCGGTAATCAGTATATACTTATAGTATCTGAGTCATATTCTTTTACAGTATATAATATAGTGTTTAATATTTTAGTTTTCCTTACAGAACTACAACCATAGGTAACAGTTCATAGTTCTCAAAGGAAAGGTAAAAATAACGCAGATACGCAAGGCTATTATTTCTTTTATCCCTAGTAAAATACGATGCTAATAGTAATTTACTCAATGTAATACAATTTCTTTCATAAAAAATTGACAAATTCAATTATTCTTCTTTAATTACTGTATGAGGATTCCCAACCTTACTTGAGACTAACCGGAGCAAATGTAACTGATGAAATATTCTTCAAATTCATATAGGTGATATTATCTAGCACTATTACCAGTAAAAATAAACCTAAATAGCACATAAAATTTGTTGAAATTACTTCTTTTGTATGGTGACTCTATCCTAAGATATAATGTAAACATAAGGTCCAGTATCCGCGAATTCGGTATCAGCAACGTTTTTGCAGAACGCATCTCTCGTGGATATCGGGGGAGTAGTGTGTGTGTATTATATATATATATATATATATATATATATATATATACATATATATATATATATAAAAGCGAAGTTAATATAAAAGTTGGTAATAAAATATGAGGCTTAAATAATAAGAGCACGTTTTTGCTATATAATAAATCGTATGTAAACATAGCTAGCCCTTACTACGGCTTCTAAAATTTGATCAACGGCTAATAAAGCTTTAGAGGAATTTAATCGTTGTAATTGAGCCTATTATTATGCGTTCTTTGCACGAAGTGAACGCATATAATGCGGTCGATTCCGTCCTTCTGTCCGCATGTTAAAGCTCGGAAACCGCTTGACGTATTATAATGAAATTCGGTATTAAGGAGTTTTGCTAAAATTAGTCGACTGATTCAAATTTTAGTTCAAATCGAACAACAATTACGACCACTTTACATGACCTACAAATAGTTGACAATGTTACATTGTTTCAACTCGGACATCGCTTGACGTATTCTGATGAAATTTGGTATTGGAGAGTTTTGCAAAAATTGGTCGACTGATTCCAATTTTTGTTAAAATCGGACAACAACGAAGACCACTTTACATGAAGAACTACATGTAGTTTACAATGTTCCTTTGTTTCAACTCGGGAACCGCTTGACATATTGTGATGAAATTTGGTATTGGGGAGTTTTGCTAAAATCGGTCGGCCGTTTCCAATTTTGGTTAAAATCGGAGAATAATTACGACTACTTTGCATGAAGACCTACATGTATCTTACAACATACCTCGCTTGCTTCTCGTTAAATTCACATCTGTGCGAAAAATATTAAGAACACTGTGAAATCTCAAAGAACGCATTTGGAAACTCTGTGTACTCCGACATGGAGTACATCTTTCCAATCTTGTTTGTCTTACTAAAATATTTCTTCAAAATTAATCTGGAACAAGCAATGGCTACTTAGTTCACCAATTGCATGACCCTATTTACACTCATAAGGTTGGGTGTCAATACGGAAATTTGCCATCTTTCTCCCATATCTGATTCACACATTGGATTTAAAATTTCTGTCGCGACACATTTCGTCTACTACATACTCTGCTTCATTTTCTGAGGGAACATTACCCACAAATGAATTCTTCTATCCCTGTGAACCCACATAACCCTCCCTGTGTCAATTCTTGGCATTCCATCGACACAGCACCCATTCACCTAACTTTACTGAATTAAGTTCGCTGTCTATATTTGGTATGGCAGAATCCACAGAAGGTTGAACTTCGGTGACGGAAGTGTAACGGAGGACTCTTCCTCCTCTGAAGATGTAAATGATTAGAATTACTGCATTTCTTTCCTGATCAGTCGCTATCTTAAGCCCGTTGCCCCATTGTGGATCTGGCGATTCTGCATTCCTCTTCGGTAGCATATGTTTATTTGCTATATCATCAGAGGAAATGAGAACCATTGCTCTCTGCTTTTTGCTGGCTGCTTGTTTTTCTTTTTCCGGAGATAGCAACAACTCTTGAAAGGATAGGGTGATGGCGATAAGATCGTTTCTTCTGGCGTCCTTAGGTGAATATTTGGAAATCAGTCTAGGTGTTGCCTTTTTGATGTAGAAGGCAGATTGACAGAGGTTAGATGAATTAAATTTGGAGATACCTGAGCAGATTAATGAACATAAACAACGAGCTATAGATACGGATGAATTAATTTTACTCTATTCGCATTTTTATTCATGAGTTGGCGTCACTTTAGCCTCAGTAAAGACGACAGAAACTTGTGTTAGGTCAAAGAACTGATTTGTGCTATCATGAAGGAAGACTCGTCCAAAATTAACTCCTACAGTTTTTTTAATCATACCGAAGAAAATTATCATTATTTTAAAGACTGTATTTTTCATCAACTTGAATTTAAATTAACATATGTTTTTGTTATATGCAGCTCCAAAACAATATGTAATATCTTGGTCTCCACAATAACTAATGCTGTAAGTTCCAGTGATTGACACTGGGTGGTAAAGCCTGCTTCACGTTGCCAAGAGCGTCGTAGGGATGGCTATCTCTAAAACTGACCAGATGCACCCTAACGTATCTTATATATTTGAAATAACAATAAAAAAGCATAAGCTTGTAACTTTTCCAGATGGACATTTTTTCAAATTTTCTATTTCAATCTCAAGAACTGTGAAACCGACTACAACATTATTATGATCCTAAAACCGATGTCATGTTCTACAAAGTTTTTTACGAAATTTTAATGAATAATCATCCTCCCAGAAACAACTTCGCAATGTTGAATGATGTCCAGATATGATGACGTCGCTTTTATTCATATTTCATAAAACATCGAATAAATTTATAACGAGTAGATCAATTTTAATGATTCTTTCAGTATTGATTAGGTTGACACAACATGACGTTTTTTACCATTAGCCGTCAAAAATAAAGGCTCGAGTTCGATTCAACGAGCTTTTCATGTTCCATTAGATTAATATGTAATCAGCAATAATCTCAGGTGCAGAACTATGTTTTAACATTTATAAATATCTTATAATTGAGACTATGACGTAAAATCTGTACTATTTCACAGGGGAAAAAATGAAAATTCTTATTCTTATCGTTGATTCTGTTATCAAATTCGTATTTTTTCGCATTTTATGTTTATATTCGAGTTTTTCAAATTTTTAACCGTTCAAAAAGTTACTGGGGTTACTAGAATTGTTGACATCGGATTTTCAGTACATTTGCACTTAATATACAATCAAACAGACGCATGGAAATAAATAAATACTCCTGAACCGTAAAATAATCCAAATGGGCAATCACACGTCAATAAGAGAAAAATAGTGGAGGAAACAATTATACTTACAAGTTTGCAGGACGATGGCCTACAGGGACCTGTTGTCGGAAACTAGACTAAATAGAAAAGAAAAACACACATAAACTCACAATCACTCTGGAAAAGCTCACTATATTATACGTATTTCGAGAGCTAAGCTCTCATCTTCAGTAGCTGGAGTCGTTTCGCTTTTCTTTTCTATTTAGTCTAGTTTCCGACAACAGGTCCCTGTAGGCCATCGTCCTGCAAACTTGTAAGTATAATGGTTTCCCCCTCTATTTTTCTCTTATTGACGTGTGATTGCTCAGTTGGATTATTCTACGGTTCAGGAGTATTTATTTATTTCCATTCTGTACACCGTAGTCTCCAAATTTTATTTTCAAATAGACGTATGGATAATAAAAATCTATTGAACATTTTCGTGAAAACTTTCCTCTAAATATAAAACAAATGAACGACCGTGCTAAGAAACTTCTAATCGAAGTAAGTAAAGAATGCAGCAACCTAGGTAATATCAATTTAATGGTTAAATATGCATTTATTGTGAATAAACAATAACGTTAGAATTTTTAGAAAAAATGGATAGTAGAATCGATCGTAAGTAAGAATCGAAATTATTATCAACGCCATTGTGCTGCTATTAACGAAAGAAGAAAACAAAACTATTCAGCAAATATTCCTTCTGTTAGGAGACTAAAAGAAATATATGATGTAACATGAAGAAATAAAAATAGACCGTAAAGTTTCTTTCGCGCAACAATCACAAGATTTCAGAATTCATATCATCCAGAGAATGGATGTCGACACTGTTTATTTTCGCAATGTAATTCACGAATGATTAGTTAATTTGTTTGAAAATAAAAGGCAAGCAAAAGGAGCCCCTATCAAAAATAATAATGGGAATTTGCATTTTTTTATGTTGACTATATGATCGTGTAACCATATTTGATTGTGCCAAAGGTAAAATTGAACATTCCATCAAGTACAGCTCCCGAAACGATAAAGCTGCGTATTACTTAACTTGGTTTTGTAGTTATATCGAAAAATAGTCATTATAATTATGCTATGATGCGATTACTTCCAACGAAGGGTATCAGACAAGCCCAAAAATACCATTTCTGCAGGACTGTGTTCAAAATAAAGATATTTCATTAAAACCAATTTTCTATCCAGAAGTTTCGCATCGTCATATTGGAAAGTTGCATTTTTAATCGTGAAAAGAGAAGAGAAATTGTGGGCGGTAAGAATTAAATGAGATGAAGAGAGGGAATGCAGATAGAAAGAGAGGGCAATAATGGTGGAGAGAGTGAGGAAGGATCGAGGTCCTGCTGCGGGAAGAGCGTTCTCTTTCTCCCCTCTGTTATTTCTGCGGTTCTCGGGGCGACGTTAGGCATAAGCCCTTTACGACCGGAGCACATCAAATGCGGGAGCATTACTTATGAGTGGGCTTCTCCGTCCCCGCTACCCAGGCTAGTTATTCCGCATGGCTGCACGCGGGATTGCCTCTTCCGTGGCCAGACACACGTCTTTAATCGTACACTTATTCTCGCAGTTGATAAGTCTTAGTACGTTCTCCCGAAGAAGCGGAATGGTTTCCGTGACGACGAGCCGTATTGGGAGATAGCGTTTTCGGTAGGATCTCTTGGTTACGTTTTAGAAGCGCGCAATGAGGTCCGTAAGTAAGTGAACTGGTAGAAGAGCGTGATGGTGGAATGCAGTCGGGAGGTGAGTGAGGTGAAATGGACCATTTGCACAGGATAGGAGCTGATGGGGTTCACATGCCATCTCCCTCTTTCTCCCTCTCTCTTACCCACTTTATTCATTACTCTCTCTTTTACTCCCTCTTCTCATCTCTCTCTCTCTCATTCTCCAGACACTGGTTCGAATCGAATATCCCATCGAAGAGGACGGCGCCGGACGTTCCATAATCCTTCGAATATCCATCAGGGTTGAGGAAAATTTTTCCATCGGAAATATTGTAATTTATTTACACTTTAAAAAATATATATTATATATACTACTGACACTTACTAAAAAACTTCTTTTGTATCGATAGTCCGCAAAATAAATAAGGGATGGGAAAATTGTGGCCGGCGGATCACAAAGTTTCGATTGAAATGTGATCCGCGAATAACTAGAAATCAAGAGAAAATTTCAATCGTTAGTGGAATTCGAACCCGTGTCTTTTACATGACGGACGACTATAGTGTCAGATTAATTCTCCTGTTTCAGATTAAGATATTTCTTATTTCATCCTACATTCAAGCATGTGTATTTTTGGGAGTCCGTGATTTTCACTTTTTATCGTATAAAATCTGATCCGTTATATTTACGTATTTCAAAGCATTTCCATAAAGTTACTGTTTACTCTATGAGAATTTCACTTTTATTCCTCACAATTCTGCCAATTGAATATTTAATAGACTTTGACGCTAAAAATTTCTCATACCCACCCTGAAACTTGTAATGTGACCAATTATGTTTTCTGATGTTTCCGAAAATTTTTGTAACATTTATCGCCGATCTCTCAGGGATTTCAAATCTCCACACCTGAGCTCCGTTCTTGGAATTCATATACAATTTCTTTCAGTAATAAGATAAGCTACGATTTGCAAACGAATTTCTCGGACACCATCAAGAACTAAGGTAGTCAACCATAAAATAGAATTGTATTAGTCGATAATATATTTAAAAGAAAGAGCGATATCAAACACAAACTCTTTAATTCTACGATTATCCTGCTTTGAAATATTTTTTCATTATATTTGTATCGGTAAATGAATTTTACATCACCGAAGCACAATTACAGCACGTTTGGAAATAAGATCGTATAAAAGTATAAAATTTAATAAATATTTAATACATCGACTGTATCCTATCGTTGGCATTTTAATTTAAGTGGAGGCTACAATGCATCCTTTTTCAAGGAGTGGGCCGCTGTTGTTCCATATTAGAGGTCCCTCTGCTGACGGCCGCGAGTATGTTGGTCGCACGTGATCGGTGAGCCGCTCACTCCGCGATCTCCTAATGAAAGTATCGTTGACGATTCATTTACAAAATTTGTGGTTGGTGTCAGTTGAGAGGAGCATTTTTAACATATAAGAGGATTTTTCCTTAAATAAGTTCATTAAATACGGGAATTACACATTTTGATTTTGATGTAACGCGTGATTCTCGGAAAGAATAACAATAAAATATCTAGCCCGCCTTATAGCTAGAATCTAACTGATGATAAATGTAATTCCGATAGCTATAAAACGTTTGGAAATAACAGATACACATTTCGTCCACAAAGCAGCAGTCCTCAGCGGTGCTCCATCGATCGTGCGGAAGGCTGCTTCGTGGACGGAATGCGCATTTGATTTTTCCAAAGGATTATTTCGCTAACGGAAGGAACATCATCAATCCGAATCGACAGGGACTCGAATCCGAATCTTTTATTTGGTCGTCTAACCACAGATTCATTTTAGGAGAGATTCACGGGAGCCGAATTTCGGCTCCCGTTGACCAAACAAGAATTTTGAAAGGGGGAGGAGGAAGGGGAAGAGTTGAGAGTGGGTGAGGGGGGAAAGGGAAGGGTGGAGAAGAAGAAGGGATGGAGGAAGAGGAGGAGGGAGGTAGAGAAAGGGAGAAAGAGGGGAGGAGGGAAGGATAGCGATAACAAATCCCAGTCATCCAGAGTGAGACATCTCCAAATTAGAGACTTTAATTAAATTTCTGGTTTCGACGGAATGGAGCTTCGTCTGAGATTATTTATTTCGAGGAAAAACAAAATATAATGAAGAAAATAATGCGAGAAATGATTGATTGTCAATTATTAAGGAGTGTTTTACTGTAAAACAAACCAAGCGACATCATAATCACACGACGAAACTTTCGCGCGGATGTCTTTTCGAAAAGATTTTAATTACTCCAAAACATAACAGAATTTCAACGCTGTCATATTCCATGATATTTTTCACACAAACTCGTGAAATTTCATTATGTGTCATTATCTCTGAATTTCGTTCGCTACCAAATGCGCGGCACGCATCCCTCACTCGGCTAGCTCCACGATGCTCTCCGACGCTGGCAAAGCACGAGCAGTGATGCGTATTTTTTAAACAACGACATTTATTACTATCAGCGAATCCTCTTAAATATTTTCAGAACGACTAAATTGCTTTTGCGCAAACTATACGATAATGTAAAATCATCAGATAAAAAATAACGTTTGCTTTGATAAAGGCTTCTTTTAAAAAATATATTTTATAGATATACTACAAAGCTGCTGGATGATAGATGAAAATTATCTCTCTCTCTCTGATCACGAGAAATTCTAGTCTATTTCGTTCCGGGTAAATTGACACGAGTAACCGGCACCATTAGTGCTGCCCCGTTCGTTCTATATGGCGATCGGCAGAATAAGCAGTCGGAAATGCACTCGAGTCTGTCCCTTAAGGGTTAGTTACACAGAAATATTATCCACAGTGCAGGGAATGTAATGGTACATATTTCGCCATTCGAACGAAATCCTTATGAAATGATAGTATTTGCCTAAAACTTTACTTCAAAATCCTCCGCAGTGACAATAAAAATTTATTTTCATTCAGAATTAAGTTTCATCATACAGCAAAACAGAAACATTGAAAGCGAAGGAGATTTCGTTCCCATTATTCTAGCTAGGAGTTTCCTTGGAAGTCAAATCTACGACATTACTTTGCATAAAAACACATTGTAAGATGTATTAAAAGAATCTGACGGAGTTGTAATCTGGTAGACATAACAAATAAAAGGGGCAGAATACATATCAATCAAAAACCAAATATTTGCGATTTCAAATACTTTGATTTTTTATACAATTAGAGTAAACGTCCATACTGATCATCGTCTGTCGCCTAGTCCATTTAGTGCTCCAGATGAGCATATTGGCCACCATATCGCAACGCCGTCGCTCGTTCAACGAGCTAAGCCCGCACCGTGGCACGCTTGCTCCGTCGGGCTAACTGGAGAGCATTCGGAACTAAGTGTGAATGTCGCACATGGAGAGGATCTCAACGCGTTCGAGAGACGCGAAGTACGCCAGAAATGGAGGAATATGGTCGTGGCGCCGAATACGGTTCGATCGGGGACGCGTTTTGTACAGGGCCCGCTAGAGAAATTTTAGGCCCTGTTCCCAAGTCCCTTACCACACCTTTCCCCCACATTAACCATGTCTGTGATTTTCCGCTGTCGAGATTCACTAATCAATTTGTTCAACTTTTCCATTGTCTATCGTAGCATAATCTTTATAAGTGGGTGTTGCAAGACAGTGGTTCTCAACATTTTACACCTTGCGTACCACCAGCCATTTTGTCAAAAAAACCCTGGTCTCACTATGATAAAAAAAAACCTCATATATTCGAAGAAATGAATATGTGCGTCAGATTCATTTTGGTATTGTATTAATCACTAATGGAATTTTTAAGGGCCTTAAACATCGCCGTATTTGGTTGAAAGCAGTTTTATAATAATTATTTTTGAAATCACCGCGCACCTAGACAACTTTCGCGTCTCACCAGTGGGACGCATCCCACTGGTTGAGAAACACTGTTGTAAGACACGTAGGACCATTTACATATCACTGCTTTTGCTTTGGTTCCCACTAGGACAGGGGTCGGCAACCTACGGCCCGCGGGCCGCGTGCGGCCCTCAAGAACGCTTTATGCGGCCCGAAAAGCTGTAATGAAAAGGGACCAGGAAAATTTCTCATGGGCAATTTTATATTTTTTAAGTAAAATGATGGTCTCAAAGCCTTTTCGGTGAAGTTTTAACGCTAGTAAATTATGTAGACTTGATTTAATTCATATGAAATAACAGAATCTCTAGAAGACTTCAGATTTATTCGCTCATCCGGCCCGCCGAGGCTTTCTCGACTCCCAATGCGGCCCTCCGAAGCATTCACAACTGCAAATGTGGCCCGCCGTGCAGAAAAGGTTGCCGACCCCTGCCCTAGGACATACGGCCCGGTTAGCTGCACCGGATGCATCTCTCTCTATACTACCATTAACTATGTTATTTCCTTATGATATTTATATATAAATATGTATATTTATATATTCTTTCCCCTCTTTTATTTATTGCATGCATTTTGTTATCCTCTGTATCTTTATCATATCTATATTTCATGTATGTTTATCTATATGCCATGTGTATATTACTCGAATGTATTTATTTGTATATTTGTGACGGTATACAGCGATGCTGTATTTACGATGTTTCCTACTGTACTTACTGTTTCCTATACTTTCTTGTAGTTTTCCATGTATTTTTCATGCATATTTTATGTATAATTAATGTATTTTTATCTATGTTATATGTCTATTTATCTATACTTCATGCGTATATTACTTGAATGTCTTTATATGTATATTTGTGACGGTCTACAGCGATGCTGTATTTACGATTTACTTACTGTTTTATATATTCTGTTGTAGTTTACCATTGTAACATATACACTATGTAGGAATTTCGCAAGTTTTTCACACCTCCCTTCTCTGTGGGTGTTTTCCTGCGTGAGTTATACTAGAAAGAACAAATCTGTTTTTACCTAGGTTTTCCCCAGAAACTTAAATGTCTTCACTTATATATTTTAGTTTTGTATATTTTATATACTCTTTATTGTAATACTTTAATTTTTAATATTCATGATATTGACGAAGGGTTAAATGTATGAATGGACCTTATGGTCCAAATTTCGCCCTAATAAAGACGATTATCTATCTCCCTCGGACCGTGGCTTTATACCGCGTGACGCGCGAGGGAAGAGTGGAGGAAAGACGAATATAAACTCGAACACAAACAAGGAAAGATCTTGATTGAAAATTCGCCGCCGGTGGAAAACCTATTCATTATAATAGTAACGGTTCACATTTCAAAAAATAGTTGAATAAATATAGCTATAATTTTTACGTTGTTATCAAGTCGTAATTTGTGTGATTCGCTCTGAATTTCATAGAATATTTTGGCGTAAATGACAACAATAGAAAGATTTTCTCTAGCCGTACATCGAATTGAATTCTGATTCTAACATTAAATGCTATCGTCAATGGGTTGTCCGACTTGTGTATTCTAGTCCTAATCCACCGAGAGAGTTAAGCTGTACTCATTCTCGAGACCAAACTCATTAGGCGTTTGCACGTTGAAAATTCGTGACTGCTAATTGTGTTGGTCGTATATTAATGTTACGTATTTATTTCATAATAAAAGGCAAGTTAAATTAGTGCTCATAAATCCCGCAATCATTACTTGATTTACTGAATTTTCTAGGTATACTTGTCACATAAATTTTTATTAGAAGCACTGTTATTCTACGAGTTCTCCCATGAATGATGGATTTTTATACCATTTATCAGTTACAAAACTTTTGTGAACAATCTATCAACATACTATTTTTTCATAAGCCATTTATTCGCTTAACTGCAATTCAGCTTTTGTAAACCAGCAAAGCAGTCAGCGTTCGTCATAGCTCACGATGTTATTAAAATAAACGACAAAACAGGACTACTATAGTTCCTAAAAAGCAAAAAATAAGTTATTTTCATAACACCAGATCTCCCATGCTTTCTAAAAAGCAAATTTCGTCGTTTATTTTCATAACATCGTGTAAGTATATGGGTTACCAAAATGATGCAGCTCATTCGATTAACTATGTAAGTTAGAGCTCCCTCCATTTGGGTGGGGGAGAGAGCGGAAGAGGCTAAAATTCCTCTCTCCTGCACACCCGCGATTTTACGCTTTGCCCACTAACTCCCCTACGCGATCTCATTTGCGCTTTCAGCGAAGCAGTCTCGAACCTCGCCCCCTACACTCCATGGACGCTTGGTATTGCGCCACACGCGTCGGAAAAGTGTCGGACACGGGACGCGAATGTCCGCGGGAAGCGACCGCGCGGACCGCCAATTAAGTGATGCCTGCGGCTAATGGCAGAATTCGTACAGTGATTGTATAGTGATCGCGGCATCGGCCAAATTTAACCGTCTGAAGCCTAGGAAGACTAATAATTTTGGTAACAAACAATGCAACAATCGAAGATTTTTAGGCAAATTACTTTTATTTCACAACCAATGGCACTTAAAATTATATACAAATATGCCGAACGAATCGTGTAGATTAATGACCGCAAATAAGCAATCAGTTGCTAACCAGCGAGAATTCAGCAAATCTCAGGAAAAGAATACCGTCTTGGATTTACGATTGACATTTATTAAGTGAGGAATGTTTTATTTAACTTAAGTGCGTACTGCTTTAGATGGTCCTTAGATTAAAATGCAAATAAATCATCAGAACATATTCCCAATCGTTATTGTCAACAGTTTATATTGTTGGAATTGTTCTTAGAAATTTATAAAACATTTTATTATTTTCTTTGTTTGAATCAATCATTGCGACCATTTTTGGCCATTAATTTTCTTTCGGTTCAAATTTTCTTCATGAACTTTTGAATAAATTCCTATTTTTTGTCACCTAAGCTTCTATTTCTTGGGTTTTGCGATCGTGATCCATCTCTGTCACGCCAAAGAGGATCACAGGTAATTTTTCAACAGTAACTGGCAGTAACTTAACAAAATGTAGAAAATTGTACCAATTTATAGAAGCGAATATTTAGTATTGAAAGAGCAAGACTTATGTCAATACCAGAAATTCAACGTAATGACTACGTTCTATACTTCCTTAAGAAGACATCACGTAAAAATCCCTGTAAAATTTACCGATTATTGCCATAAGAACGAGCTGAAGCAAGACTAAAGCACTGTAATTACGTAAAAGTGGCAAATGCGCAAAGGAAATACAATTAATAATAAGTAATTCAAGATTAATTTAATATGAGGCAAAGTGATGCGCAGCACAATGAGGTTAATGTTGGTATTATGACCCACTATGATTAAAAAAAAACTGAGTCTCAAGCAAGCATCTATAAAACATTGAGATAAATATGAAAAATATTTATTAAAATAAGGTATGCACCTCTTATAGTATAAAGTAATAAAGTAAGATTGGGTTGATTACTTTTCATCGAACTCTGTCAAGAAAATATACATGCTATAATTATTTCTTAATACTAAAGCTTCATAAAAATACGAAGAACCACCCATTTTAAGACATGTATTTTAAGAGAGTAACAGTGGTGAATTTAGGTTCGTAATCATTCAGATTCAAAAATCTTCATTGCACATTCAACTGATCAGAATACAATTGATTATAACTAAGTTTATATTCATGAAAACGAAATCAATCTTGAAATGAGATTCCCAATTCCAATAGATTAATTTAATGCCACGATGATGTTAAGGATAAAATATATACGGCAATTTTATCACCAAAGTGACAGCTCAACGGAGGACATAAATATTTAAGGAAGGACCAAAAGACCGAACTTAATTTGTCTAGTAATATACCATTCTGTTATTATGCCTCGTTATGTGAAGTGTATCGAGGATTTTCTATAAACCTTGCGAGGGGAGAATCCCTTCCATAGCTAAAGGGAAGGTCGTACCGCGAGGCCCGCATCTGCGATCCGAAACCCCTCCTCCGTCCCCTCTGTTAAAGTACCCAGTGTCCAAACCCCCCATTCGACGTCCCCAACGGACACCCTCCCCTCCCCACTCCACCCCCACCCGCCTCTCGCACGTCTCCTGGCTTCTTATTAAACCACCTTTAGCACAATGCCCCGCCTTCTCTTTCTCGCCACTTTCGGTATTGAAAGTCCTAAGTTGCCGCCAATAAAATTGGAGATCTCTGTGGGCTTCAGAGACCGCAAACCCAGCTTCCATTGCAATGTGTCCCCTCGTATTCCGGACCGCTTTTAGCTGGTGTGAAAAAAATCAACCAGCGGTTGCAGATTGTTCTGGAAGCGTTGGGTAAAGAGTGTAAGGAGGGGGGTAATAGAAGGGAGAAGGGAAAAAGAAAGCAAATGAGGGAGAAAGAAAGAGATTTATCTCGCGTGCGTCAGTTGCAAGGATTATCGTTCAGAATATGGAATGGAATTCGCTCTCAAAATCGACGGGCGATTCCGTTGTGTCTCCAAATACATTTCGGCATTCTCTCGTGTCTCTTGACTGTCGCCAATGGAGATGCGAATTTCAAGTAGTATGCAATTTGAACCTCGATATAAAACACTTATAAAGTGGATATGTGTAAATGAAAAGTGAACGCATTCACCCAATGAAATTTTTCTTATTTAATTGTCGCATAGAGTTCTTGATGGAATAAAGCGATCTGAAGATCCTATGCAGAGAGGCATAAGCTGTAATGCTGGGAATATTTATGAAATGAGAGAAAAGTCTGCTGTGATCGGGAATCGAACCCGGGTGTTTCCGCATTCAGAAACGAGAATATCGGTCTGATTCGATAGTTCAGTGGCAGTGTACCTGCCAGGTTCGATTCCCGATCTTAGAAGTCTTTTTTTGCCTATAGATCTATTAAAAATTAATCGAATCACATATGTGTGTGTGTGTGTGTGTGTGTTCATAGTTCATTGGCTGTATAGCGAAAAACTTCGTATATTCATGTACTGAAGAAAATGGAAACTTTTTATTTTATTAATTTTATGCATTTTATTTAAACTAATATAATGCATAAAATTGAATATATTGATAGCTATTAACAACAAAAGGTAAAAGAAAATGAAAACTCATACGCCACCATTACAATTTTGAAAGATTAAATTAGAAGTAGACATTATTATGGTTGACGCTTTTAACAGTAATTATTTCTAGTTCGTGGATACGCCTTAAAAGATCTTTAACGATCATTTTACCACTCTGAAGATAGAATCACGTTAACTTTATTGAATCAGTGCATAGCTTTGCTGAGAGTTGATAGCAAAGAACTACTTTTCATTCTGCACATTTTAGAATGTGAATCATTATGTATGTTAAATTGAAATCATTCAAGAAAACTTCCAAATAAAATTTTTAAGCGTATCCTTATTATTTATGTTATTTAGCTGTTTTTCAGCATTCCAAATTAAAAATAAATTTATTTCTCAATATATATTAATATTTTTCAAATTAGTCGGTTCTTTATGACACACATTTAAATTGAGAAGTCAGTCAGAAATCCGCACGTTTGAAAGTAATAATAACCCATTTCTCCTTATAAAATTAGACAACTGACATTTTGAGTATGATGTTTGTTTTTATAATTTATATGTGCAATTTTAATTGCTTCTCCCTTACGATAAAGGTAACATTCCAATACTGAAATAAAGAAAGATTTTTTCTTTTGGTCACTCGCTAAAAATGCCCACATTCCATACAAGTTTACTGAATAATAATTATCTTCAATTATTAAAGTTGCAATCTATTAAGATTGACGTTGCTACAGCTATAATTTCGATGCTTCATAAAAAGCTCAACGCGAATAATGCAATTATTTCGTCTATTTGAAGGCTGAATGGACGATAATTCCATCGGAGGCAAATGTGCGATTCGCCTTGGCAACGCCCGGAAAGAATACGAAAAAGCCATAAATTTCGAAAAGAAACGCGTATTTCTGACAAATTCTTCCATGTAACATCTAAACATTGCAATAACAAGACATTTCGTAGTTTTAGCCGTCGAATAAAGCAGAGACGGAGAAATTCGATCTATATTTACATATATTAATTTATTGAGGAACAAACCTTGCACCTTAAAAAATCGAAACTCCTGTGTAAACTCGAGTTTTGGGTTCCCGGCGATATCCTTTTCCCGAAAAACGGGAATTAGATTTTCAAATATCCCGGGAATAAGAACGATTTTGCATTTTTTACATTACATTTAATACATCATTTTTCATTTAAACATGACACTTATTATTGATACAAAGTAAGTACATAGATCTTTAATAAATCCCAGTGGTATGTGATACATTATTTGCAACAAATTGTTAGTAGATTCAATGTATCGACGCACTTTCACTTGCGCAACCGATCTTTCCTCGATGTTGACGAGGTGGAGATAACAAGTGACCAACTACTAATGCATCCTATATTGCATTTCCCTCAAAGTTAAAATTGAGGGTGGAAAATGTATGAAAGAGGTTTAAAAACATTGTAAAATCTTTAAAAGCCTTCTTCTGTCTCTATGTGGCTCCCTCTGTCACGCTATAAAAATGCGAATAACTCGATAAAGGATTGAAATTTGACAGGAATGCTCAATTTGCATATTTTAAGGTGATGACGAAAAAAAACTCGAAAACGTCCTGGGTTCGTCTCTAAGGAAGACATTTTTAGTTCCCATAAAATAAAACGTAAACATCGAATTTTCGAAGTGTAGGCTTTTATTCTTTGGAGATCTAAATTAGAAAGAATTAACCTACGATCTTCGAACTAAACCATTTTAAAGAAAAAGATTCAATAAATTTTATTCTGTTCATATTTTTCCGCCTATAGTTCGAAATTGCTCATGTTAAACGTTCAATTCAAATATTTTGGGGAAATATTGCCATTTTAACGGGATGCTGTCTTGTTAGCACATTACATTTTTAACCCTCGACATCCTATAGTCATTTCATTCCTTATAGGTGAAAGCATACTTTGAATGCTTTTAATACGAGAGTGAGAGAGGATTTTCATAGCAACCAATGTAAACAACATTCATTGCGTTTTATGCAAGAAGGATTACATTATAATGTAGAACATTAATAAGTCGAATATTAAAATCACTTAGAATAATCGTAGGAGTTCGAGACTTGAAACAACGAACGCTTAAATGAGCGAAAGATTGTTTTCCTGCAATCGATTTTTAAATACACGTCGAATCGATTAACAGATCAGTTTTTAACGCGAGAATTTGACGTATTCTTAGTGAATTGCATTGTTGCCGGTATCGATTAATTGCGTACCATTGTCTTGGATAATAGCATTGCGTCGCATCTATTGATGAAATTTCATAAAAAAACTTTCTCTTCAAATTTTAACGGGCATCTCACTAGTTTATATATAATTCAATTGGTCAGAGTAGCTAATTTGGTAGATTAGGGCAGTGTCTCTAAACCATTTTTATTCCGCGTCACACTTACACAAATAAAACAAATAATGGCTGCTCACCTCCCCCATTTTCCAGTGTATCTCTCTCGCTTCTCCCAAAATTCCACGGCACACCAGTTCACAACTGTGCCGCGGCACACCGGTTGAGAACCACTGGATTAAGGGTTGAGGGAGGTGGGCAGGAAGAAGAATAGTAGGGGAAGGTAGTTCACTTCTGCGCCTAGTTTTAGATTCATGCAACCATTACTTTTGGACCTGGTTTTTACTAACGAAATTCACGAGCGCGAGAAGAAGCCATTTTGAAATTGTATTAGCGTTCCATTAAAATTTAATTAATAGCAAGAAACACAACCTGATCCTTAATCTAAAACTCCTAATAACTCAGTTACTTAATAGCGTTCACTGAATAAATATTTTGTATTCCTCAGATATTCTATTGCTACCACTTGCATAAAAAAAATCAAAACTAATTTTGATAGCTTATCATATAGGGCTGAAATTTGGAGAAAACTAAAAAACAGCTATGAAGGCAACTCTGGAAAAGCTTGTCTGGGCACACAATTCAAGCTAACAATTCCCGGGAATCATTAAAAATTTTCCCGGGTATCGAGAATAAGAAATATCGAGTAAATTCCCGGGAACCGGGAACGTGAATTCCCGGTTCCAAAACTCTAGTGTAAGCATATGGGAAAATATAATTGCCTCCTGAAGTCGAACCTGGGACACTTCCATAAACGACAATAGTTTTTCCGAGGTCTCCTAGTTGGCATAAATAGAATGGCGTTTACAGCATTTCTCTATTACAAATTGTTCAAGAGATAAAAGGGGGGACGGACGGACGGACAGACGGTCAGATAGACATTGAGTAACTACATATATATAAAAGATATTACGTGTTCAAAAATATATAAAAATGAATGCAAGAACTTTTTTATGTTTTCCAATTACAATTAATTGTCTGTATTTCATTTTGGCATAGCAAAATTTCAAAGAGTTTTATCGGAATTTGACTTCCAAAGAAGTAGATCCTTAGGCCAATTAGCTCATCAATATTCACGATGTACGTTTGAGGCATTCGAAACACCTGCCGAAAGAATACTAAGAGCTGAATCATTAATCAAAAACATTTTTGATGAAATATAATATATTCATCCAATTCGCCAAATTTTATATTAAACTAAAGCACCGAGAATGACTTCACTTGAATCGACACACACTGCTTAGCGTCGATAATGAATGCTCTTTTAGAAGCAATAACATAGACCTTACTAATTCTCAATCTGCATTGTTCTTTGCTGAAATCTTTAACTTTTGCATAGGGAATCTCCATTGATAATATTGTATATTGGTCTAGATGCAAGTTTTCAGGATGAATTTCGGCAGTTCTTGATTATCAACACCAATCTAATTTTATGTCTACTGTGATTCAATGAACGTATAAAGACTCAATAGGCATGAATTGAATATAGAATTTGTCTTTTCCTTTTTTCGAAATTAATGGGTTTCATTAGGGATTAACTAATCCATTTACCAAGGAATCCAATTTTTAAAGATTGTTGTCAATTGTGAAATCATGTAAAATAATAATGACACTAATTTCTTTATTTGATTTACTAACAAAGCTTAATTTTTTAATTCTTATGGACACCATTTATTCCATTGGGAATAACTCAATCCAAAAGGGATGTTGTTGCTATCCTTGTTCAAAGGTCTCTGTGCCTCTTTCATTTTGTTTTCCATTCATGATTACTGATTACTGTTTGATTGAACTTTATCTTACATACGTTACATATGTAAACGCATTGTTTGTCCCCATCTCGGTAAAAACCTTTACGTAAACATGCATTGTTACTATATCAATGATCAACATAACTTCAGAGAAATTGGAATGCAGTTTTTTCACATTTCTCATATTTTTATCAAAATTTCCTTTCCCACTTAGAAAAATTTCTCTGTATGGAATGTTTAAATGCTCTCGAAAAAATTCTTTTTTTAGTTAGTAGTATAGTTTGTTGGGCTAATAAAATGGATGATGCGTGGAAGCCCCTGTTGATGTTGCGTTGAAGCCTTTCCTTGAACTTTGGAAACTTACATCCTTCACGCTAAACTAGTTTTCGTGCTTGTATAGGCATATGTCACCACCAGGTATGGAAAATCATCTTTGATCTCTTCAGAGCAGTAACAACAAATAAAATAATAATTGAATAACAATAAAAAAGTTTGAAATTGACTCAGACAAACTATTCTTAAATCAGCTGCTATCCTTCGGCTAGACCATTTTCTAACTAACAGTTAGTAATAACCATTTCTCAGTTTTACGAATATCTCTATCAATTTCACATCGCTCTTAGCAATAATTATTTGTCAATGAAATTCATTTAGCATCGGTTTCAATTTTAATACAAGTACCTTTCCGGTAAAAAAGTCAATTTTCAATCCAGCATGTCAAGATAGTTGAAGTTCTTCTTTATATGCCGTATGTGAGAATTGAAACCAAGAAAGTTGCCTTATCCAACTCGTCAAAGTTTAGAAGTAATATAAGCATGTAACTCCTAATCCGGTTCATAAAGATAACGCACCTAATTTAGTCACATAACAGAGTCGGTCGTTGAAGTCTCCGTGATCGCAATACTATGATTTTCCTCAGAAATGGGAAGCTTTAGTGATATAAACAAATACGTATGAAATAAATATAAGTTCTCCATATTTTCTGATAAAAGCAAACGCTGATACATCAAGTGTTAAAATGGTTTTATTCGTTTAAAAATTTTTAATATTTCTCACATTTTGATTATAATATAATTTATTTAACCGTACAGTCTATATTATTCTGGGGAATTTTATGCATCCATGTAAATAGCGCAATATAGTATTACATAACTTGTTAAACAAATAAAAATTTAGGCTAATTCTTAAAAATATACCGGGCATCATAACAACTAAACTTTCGTCTTAAGCAGCAGTAAAATATCAAAATTAAATATCGTACACTAGATGTAAATAAATTAATAAATCTGACAGCGCGCCTCCAAATGAAAGTCAAAACATTATCTTGCCCGCAGCGTCTGTCCAAACTTTGGAATATATTCTCTAAGTACGAAGCAAAAAGCGTGCGTTTTCCGGAGCACGACCCCGATGGCTGTTCTCACCACGTCCGAAGATGGCTGTGGCGCCGGCCTCCAACCTCCGCTCCCCTCAATTCCCCCGCTTCCGCCCCATGCGATCCACGCGCGGCCGCAGGCGCCGCTCACTTCCTCCGCCCCCAGCATCCTCCTCTCGGTCGCCGAGCCGCGGCACCATTCCGGCCCCGGTTCCTCCTCGGGGGGCGGTCGGGCAACCCAGGGGAGGCGGCCCAGCGGCCGAGGGACGTGCGAGACCGGAGAGGAAGAGGAGGGAAGGGGGGGGAGGGCGGGGGGCGGCGATGGGGAAGACGCCGAAGACGAAGAGGGAGAGGAGCGGCAAGGAGCAGCCGCGCCGCCGCAGTCCGAGCCGATCGGCACCCTGGCACCGACGACAGCCGCACCGCTCAGTTCTCCGGCATCTCCTCCGACGCACCCTCCGCCGCAGTCCATCGGCACCGCCAAAGCGACGCCTATCACATGTCACCGGCACGGTGGTCGCGCGGCGTCGCAGAAGCGAATCGGCACCGCGGATCGGGCGGCGCGGCCGCGACCCATCCGCGACGCCGTTCCTCTACGTGCAGCACGGGTACGGCGGGGTGCGGAGGGACGTCACTGAACCATGACTGCGCTCGTGGAGCGGGCGGAATATCGGTGGGAGGGGCTGCCGTCGAGAACGGCCGGAGAGCGTTGGATGCGAGAGAACGGCACTCCGATCGTCCAAGCCGGATGGATAAGCTCTCTCGCGCTCTCTTGCCGCCAGCCGCGCTGTGTACCTCCCCTCTCCCCATCCATCTAGCGCTCACACTCCTCTCCTTGCCCCCTCCGCCCCTCTCCACTAGGCCCCTCTCCGCTCGCCCCCTCTCCAGTCGCTCACAACCCGCCCAGGCGACGGTTCCTCCGACGACCCACAGAGGTCGCACCTTACAAGATCGCCTCGATCTCCCGCCAACAGGCGGTCGAAGCGCGCCCTCTTTGAAATGCACTCGGTGAGAGGCCATGAAACCTTGGATATTGGGAAAGGTTTTATTTTGTTTCTAATGAATGACCACTCAATTTCGCGTTAAACAGTGAAATCTGAAATATACGTACGATATATCGTGGTAGGTAGCAAGGAAAGAAAGAAAGAAACTATGGTCAAATAGCAGTGTAAAATTTCCTACTCTACATAACGCAATGGATTTGATCACAGGCATTAACCAAAGCATGTCAAAATAGCTGCTTGTGGGCCACCTCCGGCCCTTTAATGCTTTTCGGCGGCAAGAGTTCAAATTTTAATTAATTAATTTTAATGTTTCGAAATTGATGGAAAATAGCGATTGAAGATCCTATGCAGACAGGCATAAGCTGTAATGTTGGGAAATTTTTGAAACGAGAAAAAAGTCTGCTAAGACTGGGAATCGAATGAACTATCGTAGAAGATCAATTTAATTTTCTCGTGTCTGAACGGGGATGTTCCCAACATTACAGATTATGTGTGTCTGCATAGGATCTTCAAATCGCTATTTTCCATCAATTTCTAGCTTGGCAATCTCACCATTTGAGAGGGAGGTGTTATTCTTCGAAGTATCTCTTCGAGGACATCCGTTGGGGCTTCGTTGATACTAGCTTGGCTAGTTCGGCCCCAACCAAGATAACAATTTGCAGCTAAGCCGCAGGACGGTTGTTCGCAGAGTGCTGGAATGATCGAAAAACATAGAAGAGCAACTGCTCGAACAATTGAAAAACTGTTTGTGTTTTTCTCTGGCGCTGGACGAGTCAACCAATCTTGCTGACACGGCGCAGTTAATCTTTTAGGTTCGGTTTGTGCTCCCCGATCTTAAAATTCGTGAAGAAATCCTCGTACTTTGTGGACTGCGAGGTTGAACGTGTGGAACTGATATACTCGAAAAATTATTAGAAGCTTCAGAAAAATGACCTGGATCTGAAAAAACTAGCTTCTGCTACAACGGATGGTGCACCCGCGATGATTGGAGGTAAATCGGGATTTATCTCTCCTTTGAAGCAGCATTTGAATGGGAATGGCGTGAAAACCACGTTGTCCTCCTTCCATTGCATTCTGCACCAGGAGAATTTGTGTGCTCAAATGCCCGGAACCGACACGTTGAAAAATGTGATGGATATGGTTGTGAAAATCGTGAATTACATCGACAGTTTGTTGAGGCTTTGAAAGAATGCGATGACTGTGATTTCGAAGATGTTACTTACTTCGCGAATGTGAGATGGCTGAGCAGAGGAAACGTACTTCCTCAAATTTTCTTGTTTATAAACGTCAGATCGAAAATTTTTCTGACATTGAGAGCCCTTCACGGCAGTGTGATTTACATTTTTTGTGCGATATGCGTCCTGAATGAATTGAACGTGAAATTCCACGGAAAGGGAAAAGTAATATGTGAACAGACGCAGCATATTCAAGAATTCAAGTCAAAACTGAACCTTCTTCTTGCAAAAACTCAGATGGACGATTTGACCCATTTTGCAAACCTGGCTAGATTTCTAGAAAAAATGAGGACTGTGGTCTACTCGACGGGAAGCTCTATGTAAACTGGATGAAAAATCTGTCTTAGAAATTTGAATCACGCTTTTCTGATTTCAACGACATTAAATTGTCATTTCTGTTCTTGCGTGATCTATTTCACTTTGATATTGCAAATTCAAACAAAGAAATTTCCACCCTTCTGTCTTTGGACAAATGCGGGTTTGAAGAGGATTTGCTTGCTCTTCACAGTCTGGAACACTTGAAAGTTTGGCAGAATTCTTCAGTCACAGAAATGTGGGAATCAATTCTGATTGACAAGAATTTCCCAAGTTTAAAATCGGGCATTTCGAAATTATTGTCTATGTTTGGATCAACGTGGGTGTGTGAATCGACGTTCTCTACGATGGGATTCATTAAGTCAAAATACAGATCTGGAAATGTAGATGTCAATTTAGAGCTGAGATGTGCATTGAGTTCAGATATTCAGCAAAAATTTCTGCAACTTGTCAGACAAAATAATTGTTAAATTTCGCGTTAAATTTTCTCATTTTTTCAATTTGAACAATTTGTTTCATCATTTACGTCTGATGTAGATGTAACTGAGTAGTAAAAATGTACATGTTTTGAAGAAACTTGTTCAAACAGTGTGATATTTTTGAAATTTTCGATTGAACAACCTAATTTATCAATTTTTGCAAGGTATAGCGAATTTCATTTCTCATTCGCCACTAGGGATTTCAATACCGGTAAACCGGTTTACCGATAAATTACGCAAAAATACTTTACTAAATTTACCGGTAATTCGGTAACAGAAGAACCTATTTAATGTATGTTTTAATAATTTTACCTGCTGATTATCTTTGTAAAATATATATTTAAATAGATCTAAACTTCTAAATAATAATTTATTATGTTCAATAAAGAGATAGAATAGACATTAAAATTGATTAGGCTCACTTTAACATACGCAAATAACATATTTAAAAAATCATTACACGTCATACTTTTATTAATATGGACAAAATTTTATTCACACACCTTATTCATTTAGAACTATTTTATTTTTACCCTGATATATTTAAACAGATAGTAATTAAATAGCAGAATAAAAATAATATTCCCATTTTTTAACAAACCACTAGCACATTGGTTCAAGCGCGCTACAGTACATTTATGATCCCACAAAATCGAATGATTAAAATTCCGGAATTTTTAATAATACCAGCAAATCCACAATAACGAAGATAATCGTGGAGCTAGTTGAACGCGTTTCTAATAAAAAGGAAACATAATTAAGTCAACTGAAGTCATAGATTCCGATTCCGAGAAAGTTACAACTTCAGTTCCTTCAACATCGGCTGCCTTGTCGATGAAGGAAAAACTTCAAATGGCGATAAAGAAAAAAACTGATGTAGCCTATGAAGATCTAACTCAAAAACAAAAAACAGGAAAGACCTAACACATGTCGTGAGAAAGGAAATGACGTATTTTCAAGAAGAATAAAGAGAAAAATATTTAAAAATGGCTTTCGATTTCCTAATGACCGTTCGAACAACGAGTGTCGAATCAGAAAGAGCGTTTTCTATAGCAGGGTTGATATGCACAAAAATCAGGTCGCAGTTAGGTGACCAAAGTCTGGATAAATTGTTTTCTTCGAGCCTATTTTAACAACCAAAGAGATAACAAATAAAAAAGAATCAGCTGCAATAACTTTTGTTTAAAAATAACATTTCATGTTTATAATTAAAAGTTTATTTACGATTTTTTTGAAAGTTTATGTAATGTTTTCCTTAAAGTACTTATCTTTAAAGTTAATAATCGAAGTTTTAATTACGAATTTTGCTTAAAGTTTATGTTGCGTTTTCCTCAAGTCTTTAGAGTTTTTTCATGTTTATTTAATCAAAGGTTTATTTAAGATTTTTGTTTAAAGTTTATATTGTTTTTCCTTCCGAGTTTATTTTTTCATGTTTATTTAATCAAAGTTTATTTACGATTTTGTTTCAAGTTTATGTTGTTTTTTTTCTTAAAGTACTTATCTTGATTGTATATTAGCTCAATAACTTTTGGCTTTAAAGAATTAAAAATACCTATGCATTTCACCCACGATGTGGGCATCTTCAGGGGTGGCCTGATTTTGACAGCGACAGATGGTCAACTGTTTTTTGCTATTAAGGCGTTTTACTTTATTTACTACTTATCTTGAAGTAAATTTATTGTTTATTTATATTTATCGTTCAATTTTAAAATTGATAATTTTTTGAAAATGTCGAAAGTTACCGATAAATTATCGGTAAACCGCTATTTATTAAAACATTTACCGAATTACCGGTGATTTCAAAAGTCGTTAAATTTGCAATCCCTATTCGCCACACCTGAGGCTACATTGAAAAATAGGTTGCCAACCCTGGGCCAAGACGGTTATATTAAATCGAATGATATATAATATTTGTCGATAATATCTGTCATAATAGAAACTCTGAAGAGAAGAACGATATCGCGCAACAATGAAGAGTACTTTATTCTAAGATATTTCGAAACAAAATTTTACTCAAAAATGGCTGTAAGGATTTTTATTTAAATCCATCTAATCGTACAACCTGATGTCACAAATAATACTAACTAAGCCATAAGTCCCAAAATAATTACCAGTGTCATTAAATATAGGTACGCTAAACTACGGATAGCTTTGATTTATAAGCTTTTTTTTACGATATAAACATACACAGTCAACCAAACGTATATACGTATATGAGAAAGTTTGTGCAATGTATATTGCGCCGTTAATTTATATGATGTTTCGCCGTGAGAGCATGACGTTTCTAATACTACAGTTTTTTCCGAACTATAATAAAAAAATCTGATTTGGCCGCCACCTGACCTTCTCCATACTTGTAATATTTATAAAAATTCCAAATGGGTTAAATGCAGGTCGTCGCACAGTGGGCTATGTGACAATCATAGTGGGAATTTAATCGGAAATTAACATGTCATATGGAATTAAAATAAATGAGAATTTATTGTTGTATTACTGAAGAACCCTTAACAATAAAATATTGCTATGATAAAATTTACTGCACGCTTTGGCAACAACGCAAAGTCACGACTGGCGTGAGTGATTATTGGCACGTCTGGTTCCTACCTGTATTTCTTTCAGTCGTTACAACTGTAAAAACCAAAGTGAACTAGTGTTTATTAAGGAAAACATTGCCAAATCTCTGTATTTTTGATTGTCAGATTAATATTTGTACATGCAAAATTATGTTTACGTCTTTTTTGCAATATCAATAAAACATTACATTCTAAGAATCGTGTATATAATTTCTTCAATTTAACTAGAATTATAAAAATACTTACCGAGTGTTATGCCGTGAAATGTTTTTTATTAGCAAATTGTATTCTTATATTTTAAATTTTTGTCAGTTTTATTTGCAGCAGTTTAATATATTAATATCTTCATAAGGAATGCGCTTCGTAACTCATAGAGAGTTATTCAACATTTTACGGCAAGGTGGAGAAATGAAACCAACACAAGCTCGGTCTCGACAAATTTTGTATGGTTACGTTGAATCCAAGTTTTCTTTACAAGAATGTACAGAAAATATGAAGAATATGACTTCTAATACGGTTTTAAATTTCACCGCTTCTATGCCTACGAGATGGACTCAGTGCTATAGAAGCTTCAAGAGGTTCATGATTAAACATGGGAATTGGCTTGATGCTATTCCCATTTTGGAAAAGAAAATTAATGAGTTTATGATTAGAAGTAAGCCCTCCGGGCGTCCACGCAAGTCTTTCGATAAAAGCTGTGTTAGAAGTAAGAGATTAAAAGTCTCAAATTTAGTTTGGATCGCGAAGCACTCGTGAGTTGTCTTTTATGGCTCAAATAAGTCTGAGCACTGCGGGACAACGAAATGTTGTTGAGGAGGCTACTGATTGCGAGACAACACCGACTAGGGCATCTAAGTTGAAAGAGGCGTATCGGTTTTCAGTAAAAGGTCGAGTTGAACGGTTTACGTCTGAAGAAGCTTTGGCAATGATCATTCACAAAACACACGAATATTGAATTTAGGAAGCTAATAAAGGAAAAAGGAATCATAAAGTGCACTTAATAGGGCTAAAGAAGCTTGTTATCCGGTAAAGGAAGTAATTAAAATTACAGACACTTCTGCAGAGATAAAATTACAAGATCTTCATACAACTGTAAGTTGCCTTGTCGCTGTTCAGGAAACAGTTTAGTGTTCAACTCTCGGATAAAACTAGAGACACGGACATTTTTTACGTCTATTGTGCCAGTGCAATTAGTCAGTTTTCACAAGAAGAACATGGATTAAAATCTTATACTTTGGCAAAATCCACGTCTATCGTCGTCAAGGTATTGTCGGCCAATTCATTTTCTATTTAAGAAAAAGACCGCCGAATTAATTAAGTGCAAAATTCATAACATACAGTCCCAAATTGTCGCACTTCAACCATCAGGAGTAACAGCAGGAGGTGTGTCTATTTTGGTCAGTAAGATATCACACAAAACTGTAGTTGATAATAAAACTTCTTCGCAAATGTGTTATGTATGCGGTGTATCCCAAAAGAAAATTAACCATATGGACAAAATTAAAATGAGAAAATCTGATATCTGTATATTCATTCGGACTATCTGCACTTCACGCACGGATACGTTTCTTTGAATGATGAAAATTAAAAAATGGCAAGTTAGAGGCGCACGGGAAAAAGAAGAGGAAAGGATTTAAAATAAAGGGCCTTCGTAATGAAATTGGTCTCTAAGTTGATCAAACCAAACAAGGAAGCGAATCATCTAATGATTGCGATACAGCTTGCAGATTTTTTTTTAAATTTCAGCCAATCAGCCGAAATAACAGGTGTAGACAAAACTTTGATTCGTAGATTTTTGGTCATCTTACATGCGTTATCCATTAGGTATAAAGCAAATGTGAATGAATTTACAATGTATACAAAGAAAACTGAGGAGCTATAGGTACGATTGCATGTACAATTGGTACCCCATGCCATCTAGCGTACGCAATGTATTAATTCATGGTGCCTAGGTTGTAAAATCATTCTTATTACCAATTGGTCAGCTTTCCTAAAAAGCGCAAGAGGCCCGGAACAAGGACTTCAAGATTTACCGCGAACATCATACGAGGAATCATCAAGAATGAAGACAAATAAAGACTTCATTCATAGATTTTATTATCTACTGATTCTCGCATCTCTAGCATTAGGCCACTTCCAAATAAAAAAAGCTTTATAATTTCTGGTGATGTTTGATCCTTGTTGACATGTTCGTAGATAGAACAAGATACTGATTACTCGGAAACTGAAAATTTCGATTCTGATGTTGGACATTTTGATAGATCAGTATTTACTTCTGGCAGCGATAGTGATTTATTGCATGTTTATTTTGTTCTCATTTTAAACTCATTTTGAGAAGGTTTACATGTTTTTTTTACTTTTATTGTTTTCTTTTCTTTTATTTTATTCTTTTTTGTAATTGAAATGCCTTAATTTATAATTTTAATTGAACGACAGATGAAATATGAATGTTTTTTATGTTGAGATAATATGCTTGCATAATGCAAGCACCAACTACTAGTATGTTATATCCTCCTCCTCCTCTGTAAGAAACGTCTCTATATAATGATATATAGGAGGATACTAAAGTTTAGGCACTTCCAGATGAGCTGGAGATTCGAAATTTTTTTCTTAGATAGGATTTAGTGCACAACCGACTAGAAAAAACGAAAATCTTGAAAAAGTGCAACAATGCGGCCGCTAAAAATTCGCAATTGCTTAAACAAATTTTCAAGGTTTATGTATTTCCGAATGTGTTACTGAGCTGAATTTTTTTTGAGGTAGTATTTGTAAAAAAAAACGAAATAAAGATTATACAAATTTTGATATTTTCATTTGTGTTGCTGTTAATCTAATAAGTTTAGGAAGCTGAAATTTTGCAAGATTATAGAACTTTTCTCATAACCAACTTTAAAAATCGAAAAAATTAAAATTGTAAATTTTAGGGGTTGTTTTAACCCCATTTGAACATTAAAGTTTAATAATTTCTTAGGTACTACGTAATAAGCTAGGAAGCTGAAATTTTCAAATTATTTACAAAGTAGTGAATTTGCACAAATAAATATTTCAATTTCACCATATATGAATTGCGGCGGCCGTTAAAAATTATTTAAATTTAAACAATTAGAAAAATATTATTTTACTTCTAAAAGTGCTACAACTTTAAAATTTGTCTAAAATGTGTAGCTTTAGTACCCCATAATGGAGAAAGTGTAAAATTTTTAAAATTACAACATATGGGGATTGTTTGAAACTATTAATAATACATGTGGGAAAAAGGAAAATCGCTGCGGAGGTGAAATCTTTAGAATTAAAAGAATATTTGCAATGATGAAATGTCTTTCTTAAAACGAATGTTTGTTCAAGGTGAGATGAAATGCTTGCAGTATGCAAGCACCAACTACTAGTCATTATATATCGACGACTCTTACATAGGAGGAGGAGGAGGATATAACATACTAGTAGAAGGTGCTTGCATACTGCAAGCATTTCATCTCACCTTCAAAAAACATTCATTTTTCAGACAGATATTTCATCATCACAAATATTCTATTAATTCTAAAGATTTCACCTCCGCAGCGATTTTCGTTTTTCCCACATGTAAAAATAATAGTTTAAAACAATCCCCAAATGTTGCAATTTTAAACATTTTACACTTTCTCCATTATGAGGCACTAATGCTACACATTTAAATCAAATTTTAAAGTTGTAGCACTTCTAGAAGTAAAATAATATTTTTCTATTTGTTTGAAATTTAAACATTTTCAACGGTTGCCGCAATATCTGGAGTCGAACTCATGTCACTTAGGTGAGAAGTCTCATTATATCTGAAGATTTCTGCATCATATCTACAAAAATTAAAACTTTCAGCTCTCTAGCTTGTGTAGTTTGGGCTGGACATTAGTATCCTCCTATTATCATTATATATAGACGTTCCTTACAGAGGAGGAGAATAAAACATACTAGTAGAAGGTGCTTGCATACTGCAAGCATTTCATCTCACCTTGAAAAAACAATAATTTTTCAGATAGATATTTCATCATTACAAATATTCTATTAATTCTAAAGATTTCACATCTGCAGCGATTTTCGTTTTTCCCACATGTAAAAATAATAGTTTAAAGCAAATCCCAAATGTTGCAATTTTAAACATTTTACACTTTCTTCATGATGGGGTACTAATTCTACACATATGAGCCAGATTTTAAAGTAGTAGCACTTCTAGAAGTAAAATAATATTTTTCTAATTGTTTAAAATTTATACATTTTTAACGGCCGCCGCAATATATATACGAAAAGATTGAAATGTTTATTTGTGCAAATGCACTGTTCTGTAAATAATTTGAAAATTGCAGCTTCCTAGCTCATCCTGTAGTATCTAAAAAATTACTTAACTTTAATGTACAAATGGGGTTCAAACAACCCCTAAAAATTAACGATTTTAAAATTTTCGATATTTATAGTTAATTATGAGAAAGGTTCTATAATATTGCAAAATTTGAGCTTCCTAAACTTATTAGATTGGTCTAAACACTAGATTGCGTTTTCCCATGCTAACTTATGTGAGATATTCCGGGGTCTCTGGAGTCGAACCCAAGACACTGAAAGCAAAAGTGACAACAATTACTAATAGATATTGCGGCCATCTAGCAACACTGAAAATTTCATTTTTCTACCTTACCGGCAAGTGCCTATAATAATTTACAAATATGGCGCAATGCTTTTCTTATGGGAAAAAACGCAAATTTCGGAATTTCTGGAGTCGAACTCATATCACTTAGGTGAGAATTCTCATTTTATCTGAAGGTTTCTCCATCATATTTACAAAACCTAAAACTTTCAGCTCTCTAGCTCTTGTAGTTTGGGCTGAACATTAGTATCCTCCTATATGTTATCATTCTATATAGACGTTCCTTACAGCGGATAAGGAGGAGGATATAACATACTAGTAGTTGGTGCTTGCATTCTGCAAGCATATCATCTCAACATAAAAAAACATTCATATTTCATCATTACAAATATTTTTTTAATTCTAAATATTTCACCTTCGGAGCAATTTTCGTTTTTCCCTTATGTAAAAATAATAGATTAAAACAATCCCAAAACTTTGCAATTTTAAGAATTTTATACTTTCTCCATTATGGGGCACTAATGCTACACATTTCTGCCACATTTTAAAGTTGTAGTACTTCTAGAAGTAAAAAAATATTTTTCCAATTGTTAAAATTTTAAACATTTTTAACGGCCGCCGCAATATATTTATGGAGAGATTCAAATGTTTATTTGTGTAAATGCACTACTCTGTACATAACTTGAAAAATTCAGCTTCCTAGCTCATACCGTAATGTGTAAACAGTTATCTATTTGTTTAAATTTAAAGAATTTTTAACTCCCAAATAAATTAAAATATCAAAATTTGTATATTCCCTATTTCGTTTTTTTAGGAGTTCTACTCATAAAATAATTCAACTCCGTAGCACATTTGGAAATACATAAACCTTGAAAATTTGTTTAAACAATAGCGAATTTTTAGCGGCCGAATTGTTGCACTTTTTCTAGATTTTCGTTTTTTCTAGTCGGTTTTGCACAAAATCCTACCTAAGAAAAAAATTTCGAATCTCCAGCTCATCTGGAAGTGCCTTAACATTAGTATCTTCCTATATGTTAGGGATGGGCAAAAGTGTTATTTTGCGATACCTGTTCTACCTATTACTATTAAAAAATAATGCCTGTTAAAATTACCTGTTCCAAAATAACAGGCCACCTTGTATTTTCATTCCACTTACTCGTATCGTCGTCATACTACAAACAAGACTTACGGATACGCAGTTCACAAAAATGCCACTAGATGGTAACTGAACTCATGAGGGGCGAATAATCTTGGTAACACATACTTCAATTTTTTTTACATTTTCAGGTCATAAAGTTCAGCTACATCCATTACTTATAATTACAGGAAGATATCTAAGAATAAGAAAAACATTGCAAAAAGTATACATGATCATTCTGCTTCTCGTATCATTTATAAACTAACATGGGACAAGAAGTTAACTCGGTCCCATAAAGTATTCAGAACTGTATTTATTGTAATGAATGAATTTCATAATAAATATGAATTCAAGTTTAAAAACAGTTTTTCTACATGGCGTGCACTAAGCCAGCTGCGCCGTTCACTTAGAACAATACTGGCCTTGGAAAAGAGTCTTTCGCATGGAACTGAGGTTGCCAGCATGTTGAACTTTTGTACCACTAATTTTGCCAGTGAAGGGTATAAGTATCCATTTCCTTTCCACCACATGAGGGGATCTTGGTCTCTATGAAGATAACTACAATCTAAGTACCGCTGAACCTCTTCGATCGCTGCAGACGTTGTCGTGCCGACTAAAATACACAAGAAATAATTAATGTTTTATGAAATTTGTAATAGGAAATAAATAACTTGTTACTGCTACTTACCTTGAGGTTGAGTTATTGCCATCTTCTTATCAAAAGCATCCCACAGACAAAATCTTGCGTTAGTGTTATGCTGGGGAATGTGTTGTTCTGGCATCTCTTGGTTCTGCCGACCAACTTCATTAGTTTCGTCACCAAATTTATGGCCATTCTTTTCGTTGTTTCAGCTGCATTTGGGTTTGAAAATACAAAAACTTTAAACCTTGGATCCAGAAATGTGCAGAGTGAAATTGTTTTGCTAAACTCTAAATCACAAAATCTAGTATACAATCCATCACGTATTGCATTAATGGTATTTTTCACAGTTGGGTCATAGTTTTCTTTCAAGAATGAATCATATACTGAAAATAATCCCATTGTAATAGCAATAATTTCGCTCCCTGTAATGTATTTTTCTCCGCTGAATTTTGTGGTGGCTTCTTCCAGTGGCTGAAGAATTTCGCATAAATCAGCACATATCTGCCACTCTTTTTCGGAAAGCACTAGTAAGTCTTTATTTATAAGCGCAAGTGCGATTTTCATAGCATCTCTCAGTTCTAAGAATTGCTTAATGATGAAAAATGTGGAATTCCACTGTATAGGAACTTCCTGGAGAAGCTTTTTTGGGTAGAAATACCAGAGTTCCGTTGGTACAAAATCAATTTTTCATTTGCCAAAGTACTTCTTCTGAAGTGTGACACGATACCCTTTATTTCATCAAGAATTATCCTTCGTCCTTTCAATGCATCCTGTACAATCAAATTTAATGTATGTGCAAAGCACCTAAAGTGTTTCCACCCTAAGTCTTCCCTTATGGCATTTCTCATATTGCTAGCATTATCAGTTACTGCTACTAATATCTTATCCGACAAAGCGAATTTTTCAGCAATGCGTTTGATGTAGGCGGCTAAGTTGGCACTAGTATGAGATCCATCTATTACGGAACATTCCAATAAAAGAGACTTTAATTCAAAGTCTTTAGAAATATAATGAGCAGTTACTGCCAAATAACTATCTGCATTCCTCGAAGTCCAGCCATCTGCTGTCAAACACACACTAGTCACAGATTCTAAAATCTGTCGAACAGAAATCATGCAACATTGGTAGGAGGACGGGATCATGCATGCAGTAATGGTCTTCCTACTTGGCAAGCAATACGAAGGATTTAGGGCATTTATGAATTCCACAAATCCCTGATCTTCCACTATCGAAAGGTACCCTATAAAATTGCAATTCATCTCCTGAAAGGTGAATCATTATTTTTAACTGCCTTTGCAACAGGAGGATGTAGAAAACAAATTCTGCAAGTACAATGTTTATAAGCCAGGTATCCTGTTAATATTAGGTAGAATAGGTATTGTGGAAATAATAGGTAGAACAGGTATCATGAAGGGAATATTTTGAAAGAAAAAGGCATCACGAAACAAATACGGATTGTTTTTAGAATAGGTATTATGAAAAAATATGGATCTGCCAGGACTTGTTGTCTATTGTGATACCAAGAAAGGATGTGGGTGAGAGCAATCAATTTGTGTTATGAGTAGAACGAATGAGCTTCCTACTTTATATGTTGTATTTATCAGGTTGATTGTTGTTTGCATCATGCAAGGTGTCACGTGAGATTGTGTCCTATTGATTTATTTATTCATGAAGAAGCACTAGTTTTTGGAATGTAAAACATTTTAGGATATTTCTCCAAACTGATGTTTGCATGCATGTACAGGCAGAAGTTGAAGATGTTTGGAAGTAAAAATTCTACCTAACGAAAGTAATAAAAAATGTATAATGTTAGTCACCTGATACAATAAATAGCATACATATTTATGCTATAAAGAAGGTAAAGTATTGATAAAGGCAGCTACAGTAAAATCTGTGAGAGGAAACAACCTATTTTTCTGTCTTTTGCGATTTTTCCTCCTCAGACAGGTTAAAATTATTTATACAACTTTTTATTTCTGGAAAATTTTAAATAGAATGATTTATGAGTCTCCATGGAAATAAAAGCTTTAACATCACAACAACAATCGATATAGACAAATAATGAGAACATAGGCATGACATTGCATGTATGTGCAATCCTGAATTTATTTGAAATTAATAATCTGGTTACTCTGGTTGGTACCCAACAAGTATTCTTAAACAAAATTTTCTCACCTTCTTCAAATGATGGGCAATTTTTTCTAGCAGTCTGATCATAATGTGACTTTTGTTTGTTCTGATTAGTAAGCATTTGCTCAGGAACCACAGACTTGAGTAATTTGTCGTCAATGAGGAGTTTAGTTCATAAGTTTCAAGGCATTAACAGTTCTGAAGGCGAGACATTTAACCCAGCGACCGGACTGCTTCAGTAATTTAAGAGGTAAAGGTTAATATCCTGACTTGTATACTGACATGTGTTAAACATGGCTTTGTCAATGTCTACATTCTTCTCACCAAGTCCATTGCTTTTTGCATACTCGGGACTCAAAGTCCATAACTGTTAAAAGGCATATTATTTGCAATGCAGGTTTTCAGAATACCAAATCTTGCAAACACAGGTTAAAGTACAGCTTTAACCACATCAACACTTTTCCCATTTCATTTAAAAATTTCAAGCCATCTGGAATAGTAGTAATACAGCATCAAATAATCCCTCGCAGCAAACTGAGCTGTCTAAACCTACTTTATAGAATGGATACGGAGGAATTTGATTGTCTTCTTTATTACAAGGTTTAAACCATTCACACATGGAGCAACTACCAATGAAACTCTTGACATAAAACCTTAAACCAACCCAATAGTAATATTTGCTAGTATTTTAAAAAGATTTCGTGATTCCAATTTGCCTTTCATAGAGTAATTTTAATGTGTTGCCTAAGCTTAAAGGGAACTACTAATTTTTCATCTACATAAACCAAATTGTCTTGAACTGTGATAAAATTACGTAACTCGATAATGCCTCAATTCCCCTTCCTCGAGTTTTTTTTGTCACTTGGCCAACCAGTATGGTAATAGTTAATAATTTTACTAAGGACTGTTACAGTCTTGAATTACTCAAGGTTATCATTTTTAAATTCTATTACTGGGGCCGAGATTTTATGCACTACCTCTAGCATGCATGCATCATCAACAACAGGTGCTTTAAGATAATTACGTGAGAGATAATCTGGAATGAACATATATTTACCAGGATGGTATACTACATTTAATTCATAAATAGACAATTTCATTTTTAAGCACTTAGCTTATTATTTTTAATTTTGTTTAAATCCTTGTTCATCACAGCTATTAACAGCTTATGGTCTGTGAACACTGGCACTGACCTGCCATAGATATACTCATGGTACTTCGAACAAGCAAAATGATAGCCAACATTTCTTTTTCAACCTGGACGTACCTCTCCTCTGATTCAATCATACTGCGAGATGAATACGCTACTGGTTTTTATCCTGAATTAAACAACTCTCAACTCCTGACTGTGATGGAAAGATGGATCAAAATTAGCCAGCACAGGAACACTACGCTCTTTGATTTTTTTCAACTACCTGGGAATGCAAATCGGTCCAAGTCCAAAGGATGTCATTTTTTAACAAAGTATGCAAAAGAGATGTCAGCCAGATTTTGCAAAAAATCACAAAGATAATTTAGTACTCCAAGAAAATTTTGTAATTCTTTTTTATTTCGCAGATCCTTTAAATTAATTATTGGGTCGACTCTACTTGGATCAAGATGCATTTCTTTCCCGTTGAACAAATGACCAAGATATTTTACTTCATTTGGATAGTACTAAAATTTTTTCACATTGAACTTAATATTATTAGCTCTGGCCCTTTGCATTACTTCCTTTAACTCTTGATTATGTCTTTCTTGAGTTTCAGTACAAACTAATATATCATCAAAATATACTCCAACATCATCAATATCCCCAAAGTGCTTGGTATTGAAATGCTGGAGTACCTCAGGGCTGACATTGAGGCCAAACGGTAACCTTTTAAAATGGAATGGACCATCTTTTAGCTCTAGAAAATAAAAATATTTCTTATTAGATGATTTGGGTATAATTCCTTTTAGTGTAAGGATTGGAAATGGTCTCTTTTTATGGCTTTATTTAAAGTTGATGGATTAAGACAAATTCTTAGACTTTTGTCAGGCTTCTCAATGACTAACATATTACTAAGCCATGTTGCGGGCTTTGGCAGAGGGGGAGTTATTCCTTGTTTAACTAACTGAGTAATTTTTGTTTCAGTCTGTCCATTATGATCAGAGGTACCCAATGACAACCACTTTCTTTAGGTCCAGCATTATCGATTAACTTAATATCATAAGTCTTTGGAAATTTCCCAGCTCCAAAAACAGATCCTTGCATTTTTTTCAATAGACTTAACTTTATGCATATTTATTCTACAATCTTCTAGTGAATGTACTATTCGTTTAACCAGTTCTAGTTGTCACAAGTTTCCAGCCGTAACAATGGTATGAACTTTTTGGAACTCCTGGCATCCTTGTCATTTTTTGGATCTAGGACAATAAATTTTGTTACTACGGAACTGTTATTAACCTTACATGTGACATTTATAGATCCTGCTGCATTAATAACAAATCCCTCATAGGCCCTCTACTTAACAGTAGACAACGCTGGACAAGGTGATACCTTTAAATATACCTTATAGGCATTATGTGTACATCTCTCCCCAGATCTAGTTTAAACTCTACTGGGGTAGTAACAGTAGTAGTAGTAGTAATTTATTCACTATGTTGATCCATAGTACATGAACATAGAGTAAGTCAAAGTATAGAAAATTATAAATATATTGATATTAAAATAAACAGCCATAGTTACATAATATTAGCATTGAATTAAATTAAAATTCTGACTTCATGCAAAATGCCAATAGAAACAATATAATACATGAAATTTAAGGACATACAAACACATAGGATAGTAGAAAAATTAAGTAAATATAAATTGATATTACATAATAGATATATCCTTAAATCAACACTCAAACTATTGTAGTATGGAATACAAATTATCTTTAAGTAGATTATTATTATTACAGCAAAACATATCTCTATGTATTCCTGGACACTGTATAAACATTTTTCTATCAGAAATTCTTTCAACTTGCGTTTAAGTAGAACAACCGATTGTATGTCTTTTATACTGGTTGGTAGTTCGTTATAAAAATATTTACCAGTATTTGCTGGAGAGACTTGAAACATTAGTTCTGTGATACTTCGTATGGTAATCTGCCTTCCTTCGGGTATCATGTTTGTGTGTGTCCAAATTTAAATTACTCTAACTTTCTCTTAAACATGTTTCATTCATATGCATATAATGTCATAATTCAGAGTTTTTTAAAAGATGACCGGCAGGATTCTCTGCTTTTTACTTTCTCCATACGTAGTATAGGGGAAAGTATTGTTTTCATGAAAAAAATTTACGGAGATTTCAATGGAAATACTCGTTTTGAGGTCCCCTGAACATGTATTGACCATTTTCTTGATAATGTCTGTGTATGTGTGCGAGTGTATGTGAAATCTTTTTTGTGGGTGCTCTAACTTAAAAAATATTAATCAGGTCAATGCAAAATTTTATATTTAACATTTTTATGAAAGTCGCAAGAACCGATTAGTTTTTGGTAAAAATTGGTCTACCGGAAGTGGGTGTCTACTCTTGTCACTTATCTATTATTTTGAAATATTTGCTTTAATATTTGATAAATGTAAAAATGTATTGGAATAAAAGTTGTAGGAAATTTACTTTTCCACAACCTTTGTCTGAAACATTTTCCTATATAATGTATTGTTTAAGAGACCTACTGATGACTATTGTTAATGATTGATGCTTAGTTGCACCTTAGTAAGGCTCATTTTTCTTTTCTTAATTGTTGGAGCTTCATGGTTATATCCAATATCAGAAGGCTACATATGATTTGAGTTTATTTCAGTTCTTTGTTGTCTGAATTTTTCTCACAGTTCCTTAAAATATTTATTATCATTTAAGCTATTTGGAATTTTTATAAATATTACAGGTATGGAGAAAGTCATGTGGTGGCCACTTCAGATTTTTTTATTATAAAAACCCTATTTATCCGTGGCACTATTGATCCTCCCCAAGAATGTGTACAATATGACATAAGGATATATGTATTAATCCATAATATAATGTAAACAACACTTTTGTGCCGACTAACTTGCATAGTTTTTTGAAGTACAGAGATATTTTTACTTTCTCCATATACAAAGTATAGAGCAAGTATTGTTTTCATGAAAATCAAATTCGAGATTTCAACAGAAATACATGTTTTAAGGTCCCCTGAACACGTTTTGACCATTTTCTCGATGATATCTATGGGTGTGTCTGTCTGGGACCGGGATTTTGTGGATGCTCGAACTCAAAAACTATTAATCAGATTAACACAAAATTTTATATTTAACATTCTTGTTAAAGGAAGAAGTGCTGATTGGTTTTTGTTAAACATCGGTCAACCAGAAGTGGGTGCTTACTCTTGTCACTTGTTCGTTTATTTTTATATCTGCTTTAATGTTTGATAAATGTAAAACATATTGGAATAAAAGTTGTAGGAATTTTCATTTTCTATAATTTTGTTCAAAACATTTTCCCATATAATGCATTGTTGAAGAGATATATTATTTAGCTGCCACCGCCACACCACCTACCAGTGACTATTGTAAACACTTTACGCTTCTATTTATTTTCTTAATAGTTAGAGCTTCGGGCTATATTTAATATCAGAAATCTACAGTTTGAGTTTATTTCTGTTCTTTTTAAAGTGTTTAAATTTTTCTCGCAGTTCCTTCAAATATTTATTATCGTTTAACCTATTTGGAATTTTTATAAATATTAAAGGTATAGAGAAAGTCATGTGGTGGCCACATTAGATTTTTTTACATCAATATGCTCCTCCAAATTAAGTTTCTTGTCAATATAGATTCCCAAAAACTTTCAATATGCAACTTGTGTCAATATAAAATTAGATTTTAATTGCTACAAGGTTATTGTCCTGAAAAATTCTTTTATTTAATATTAGGTATTGTTTATAACGGTTGTCAAGTAGATTGTTAATCTAACAATATGCTCATTCAATTTGTTTAAAACTGTCAATTATTATAGTTTTGGCCTGTAGAAATTCTGAGTTGGTGTCTCTCACCTTCTTACCTTGCTAGTGGCCATAGCTATGTAGGGTGCATAGCAAAAAAGTTGATTAATCATCAGCATCTGCAGCTGTATTCCAGAACCCTTGAATAGACCATGGTATAATTTCCATTTACTTTTTAAAGACTTTTAACGTACCAAGTTATCGAATTTCAAATCATGACAACTCATTTGTGTTTAATATCAATAATTCCAGAAGCAGGGCATTGAATCAAATTTTTAATATAGGTTTTCTTCTGTTTCTCACAAAATGAAAATTTTCTTATTGAAATGACTTCAGAAGAAAACGTAATTTCCAAGTTGTTTTTTTCAGTAAATTATGGAAAGTATATTTATAGTTACAGTTTTAAAAATTACAAGAAAAATGCACTACTACTACTACTAGTATATATATATATATATATCCAAACATAAAACATAGTTAACATTTCTCAATGAAATCAAAATACAAATATGCCTATAGAAAGCAAAAGGTATTCAGAAATTTTGAACTATTATATTTAAGATTTAAACAGTTTTTAATGTTATGAAAAGCTCTTCCCCTAAATTTAATAAAATATTCCATTAAGAGGAATATGAAAACTTGAGAATTAAAGGTGAGTCAGTTTTGCATTATAGCTGTCAAATTAATGATGGCATAGAACAAATTTTGGGCGCGTTAGATTACATTTCCATATCAACAACTAACAATAAATTCATAAAACAAATATAGCGAGTCATCAACTTGCTCATGTACTCATTCACAGAGCAATCATCTTCAGAATTTCAAGAGATGCATGCAGAAACATAGCATTCATCCACAAACAAATGTATTTATACTAAATATCATCAGTCGTATAACATAAAAATCAGAGATTATGCTATCCATTCCTCCTCTCATTCATTCCGATATTAATATAATCACATACTCCATACTATTTTGGCATTCAATCCTCAGCATTTGCACTGTACACAAACACCAGCTACATAAATGCTCACTCTATTCAAACCTTTGCATACATGTGTACATTCTTCATTTCATCTCAAACTTCTACCAGTATAGAAATGAAATAGTAAAGATCAACACAAACTGTCTAGTTTGCAATAGCATTTTAAAATAATACCCCAAAAATCAATTCAGCATATGATAGATTACATATCAAAACAGAGTCGAGCAAGAAAAACTTTTTTCTACAACACCCAACTCATCATAGGGATAAATTGGTACATGAGAAACTTGCTTGAAATTTGAGCATATTTCCATTGCTCTTGCCATCGTTGTCACTTATTTTACATGGATGACATCGCCAGAATACTCCAGTCATAATCCATGGGTACTGAGACCATGCCTTGCAAACTGAATCAACCCTGAACTAATTATACCAAACAACGCAGAACGACCAATCTGACACCGACTTGAACAAAATCCTCAAAAATGTCAACCAACGCTAATATACCTAAGGAGAGAAAACAATTACTTAGCAAATATCACGCATTCCACACACCACATTCACATGCACCTTCTACCCTGACCCATCTAGTGTGCATTCTAAATATAACCCAGATCAGCCATCACCATGCACTACGTATTACTAAAACTCTATACACAGGCATATTATAGTACAATGAATCAAATATAAAAAAGAAAAATAAATACACTTAATATCTAGCACTTTCTACAAAAGTTTTTTCTATTAAATGTCACTGAAAACACTTTCACAACAATGTCTTCTTCGGAGACCACATTGACTCTTCAAGAAGCTTCACGTGTGGCAATCCTCTTGTACAGTAGTCAGGAGATACTGGAAAAATTTTGTTTTCATGCAGCATGAGTCTTTTTACCAAAGCTACCAATATCATTAAAAATTTGCATAAAATTGTCATAATTAAGAATTATATATAGATATTTTGCAATAAAATCTTTAGGATGTGATATATTTTGATAATTGAGAATGGGCATACCAATAAAAAATATTATAGATTCATCTGTCAAAGCTATATATTCTGTAAAAAAATTAAAGTAGATAAGCATTAAGACATTAGTTTAATTAGAAAGGCATGATCAGGGTAAGAACATAACCTAGGTATTTTTTGATACACGGGTTACTGTTCCATATAATGGACAGTGCCAAACTATGCCCATTGAATTGTAGTTTCTCTGAGATATTTACTCAAATTCTTGATATATTTCCTGAATCATAACAATCAGAATAATACTCTGTCTCATCAGTCAAGTGAAAAGAAGTCGCATGTGCATAAGCAGCTTGAGCCTTGAACAAGAATCTAAAATTCAGAATCCTTAAATTTTACCTTTAAAAGATCAGTCAACTTTACAAAAATCACTGAATGAAATTAAAATTGTGACAACACTATAGTGAAGATGTAAAATAATGTCTGAAAGTTATCGTTAGTAATTGAGTAAAAATACTACAGAATGCTCCTAGATCAGAGTTGCTCAAGATGTCGAGAACAAACTCATTTGAGGTAGATCTCTGAAATTTAAAATCTTAATCCTCCAGCTCTAGCTTTTGCTAATCAATTTATTTCAAACCCCCCCTCAAAAGAATTTTTAATGGAGTAGATCTCAAGCTTGAGCATTTCTGTCTTAGATGCTATACATTTATATCACATAAGCATATATAGTATTTTGGCACACTGAATTAGAGCAAAAGGGACAATTATTCCAAGAGCTATTCAGACAATGAATTCAATTCATTTGAATTTGTGTATTTACAAAATTAATAGAATATGGCTGTATAGAATTATGTGAATTGCAAAAGTTAAGCAAAAATTCTCTCATGGTGAACTGCAACAAATATTCAGGCTGATTCAACCACCAGTATGGCGACAAGTTATGACAAAAATGACCACTTTTCTCCTGAAATTGATGTTAGCTTTGCAATTTTCTGAAATCTTGCACAAATGTCAGTTGAACTTCTTTAACTGCTAAAAATGGAAAGAGCTGTGATAAGTTCACTTTCAGTTATGCTAGATTCTGAGACTTGAATGATACCCTATCATAGAATTTTCACTTCCCTGTTTATTCCCATATAAACCTTTCAGACTTGTTATCTTTTACAACAGTTGAGCGACTATTTCTACATGGCAGGCTGCATTGGTGGTTGTGAATACAGCAGTCAGGCACATTACAAGTTGCCAATACAATGGCAGGCCACATAATAATTTAAGTCAGAAGGTTTTATCATCATAATTTGGTAAAGTAAACTGAATTTGGGTGTTAAATTTTATGAATTGCTTTTCATCATAGCCTCAGGCCCCATAAAATGCACTTGTGGGCTGTTTTAAAAGAATGAAATTTCTTGCTCAAATGTTCCAATTTGGTCCTTTGCAGCATTTTGAATGTGCAAACCAGAATTTTCAATAGCGAACTTACAACAGACTTAGCCTTTAGATATGAAAACAATTGCTCACAAAACTATAGAATTTTTGCTTGGAATGATTATCTTCAGCTTGCTGAAATGTGTCATGGAATATTAGGTGTAGAGAAATTAAAAAAAGCAAACTTACTACTTGATGATCCAGACACGGCTTTGGGGGCCCCTCATCTGAGTAGCTGGGTTTGCTAATGATGATGCTTATCTAATGTTAAAGATCCATCATTTAATTGGCCACATTTTAAAACTCAAAAACACAAAGACTTTGGATCCAAAAAGTCCATTAAATATTTTCTGATGTTTATCTCCACAAGCCGAGACAACATGATAGAAAAATAGGTGTTTACCAATTGAATATAATTATGGATGGGCAATTCTGTTTGTAAAGTTCGTTATACATAGTTAGTATTCTAGTACTTAGCAAACTATCTTTGCTTGAGATTTACATTTGTATTTCATGTTGCTACTTCATTTAATTTTTACCAAAATCACTTAAAATATGAGGGAAATTGACACCTTTGTGCTCAAACTGAACATCAATATCACACTTTTAGAAATTTGATGAATAATTAGATAGGAAATTTCGAATTTCACTTGCCTGTAAAAAAGAGATCCTGGGCTTCTCTGCGAATCCCCAATGCGCTGCCTTGTATATTCTCTCGATGATTGGCGTTCTGTAAATAACATACAGGTTTAAGTACTTTCCCAATATGAAATATTGTGCAGATTTTGAAAAGTACTTACAAATAGTAGCTCGGTTCGGCATCTTCATCCTTCAACGATGCACTAGGGAAAAGGTTTTCTGCTGTTAGACATAAAAAAGGCAGTGCATAATTTAAATCCATCATTATGTGACCCATAATGTTGAAGAAAACCATCGATCGTGTATACCTCAAATTGATTTCACAAACAGGTTAAACATGGTTTTAAAATTTATGAAGAACATGTCGGAGGCACACAGAAATACCAAAGTATACAAAAAAAGCAAATCAAAAAGATAATGATTACACTTTTATGCAAGTAAGCGGCGAAAGATGTATCGTGGTTTTGCATTTTTTTTGGCAACAGTGCCAGCGAGCTCGCTTACTCGTTTGTTTACGCAGGGTAAGCCAAGGCCTTGGCATGTCGTGTAAGAGGGATTCGCATCGAAAAGGTGCACCTTTTTCCTTACAATCTAAATTAAAGGAACCGTATGTCAGAAAATGCGGTAAAATATATTGCCGAAGGAGAAATAAAGCGATCGCTTTATTTGTCGCATACACGAAACGGTTTAGTGATAGAAAAGTGACGTAAAAATGTCGCATCAAATTGGATGCATTGGCGAATAAATATCACTTTGCTGAAGAGCATATATGTGGTCTGTAGGTGAAATACCCACAACGCCGGAATATATAACCTGCGAAAAGAGGTTTTACATTAAGCATAGGTATGAGTCACCGAAGTAATGGCGGTATTATATTGAAGTCCTTTAATTAAGGAATACTTATGAAACCTTCCAATTGCTGCCTAGAAGCCTTCCTCTTGAGCAGCAGGTAAAATTCACATCACCTGAAATTTACGGATACACATAATTAGCCGGGTGAAGAAATTTCAGAATTTTGCAGAGCTATGTCAATTCAATTCCTCCCTTAGTACGATTTTTATCGTGATAAAGAAAGTTCTTAAATGTAAACTTAAAGATTTGTCGATGTTAAAAGGGACTAGGGAAAATGACTGCCGAATAACTTCCAAATTATTCCCTTCAAACTCCTAAGAGAAAAAGTATCAAATTTCTAACTAAAAAGTAGAGACTCGGATGTGCAGTAAAATATTGAAGAAGTATTAACTATGAACTAAGAGAGAAATTACGAAAGCATTCGTTACATTATCCCATTTCCTTTAAAATGTAAAAGGCGCGCATATGTTTGCAGCATAAGGCCACAATCGCAATTCAAATGGTTTTCAAGAAAATAAGAGACTAGAGGAGTTTTCATCGAGATGGACTTAGAAGCAGACCTCGATTTACGTGATAGATACGTTCCCGAATACCATCGTTTATATCGAAATTGCGCTTATCGTGAACTATTTCTAAGAAGTCTTAATAAAACGGCGTAAATGACAACCCCAAAACCATTTAATAACACTAACTTAATTACAAATTCTGTACTATAAGCTACCGAACAAGGAACCCAGAGTTGGTCTTCTCTCCAACCTCCTGAGCCTGCGAGCGAGAAACAGGAGCAGTCACCTGGTCACGGGCGCGTGCAGTTGCCACGGCGCTCAGACAAAAACAAGCCGCGAGGCCGTCCCCTCGATCGCTTTTATAGTGCCCGACCGGTGGCGACTTCGTCACAGGTCAGGATACTCATGACCGCACCGCCGCGGGGATAAGTCCCTTTCCTTCTCCGGGCCAGTCAAACCGGCCCGCGCGAACGGTTCATCCTAGAGGTCTGCACGGGCCGAATTTTTAGAATTTTACCCGGCCCGACCCGAAGAGCATTTTGCCCGACCCGGCCCGAACCCGAAGTTTACCTTAAAATATTCTACCCGTACCCGTCCGAAGCCCGTCTTTTTTTTCAATCTAGCCCGAATTTGGCCCGATGTACACACAATCTGCCATGACCTCCGTGTCAGCAATATGTGCATGTTTCCTTTAAATACACAGGTTAATCTGGCGTATTTACACAGCTGCATCCATGTGAATAGAATGACGTAGTTTGAATAAGTGGAATCAAGTTATCATTCTAATGGAGACCAGGAGAAGCATGGCATGGCACTGTATTGAATAAATATGGGTCCTTATCCTGGGTCCTCCTTAATAACTGCTTGTAGACAAGAGACTGATTTTTCCGTGTCAAGAGAATAAGATGAACACTACTATGAGTAAACTTTTCTTTGCGAAAAAAGAAAAGCCCGAAAATATATATTTAACGTTTGAGTAATATCATTTGAATTAGGCCCGAACCCGGCCCGAACCCGAAAATTATCTGTGCAACGCGGCCCGGGCCCGTGCAGACCTCTAGTTCATCCTCCGTCTCTACTCCCTCAACAGCCTTTCTCTCCCGTCGAGCGAAGGAAGGGGCGTCGCTTCCGGCCCCAGCCGACAGGCGTAGACCTCGGTCCGATTCTAGCTTCGATACCTTTCGGTTTTCCTTACTCCACTCAACGTTTAACACTCAGGCAGTGACCAGGATCACTCTATTTCCCGAGCGCGTGCGCGTTAACGGCCCCATATAATCTACGAATATTTTTTGCCAAGGCTCCGTCGCCACATCCACGGAATGGTATCCCACTCGAGTGTCACGCGCAGGCTTAGCGCGTTGACACTCGGCACAAGACCTTACATAATTTAAAATTTCTCGGTGCATATTTGGCCAAAAAAATCTCGACTTAGCATTTCCTTAGTTTTCTTATAGCCCAAGTGCCCTCCGACGGGAGAGTCATGGAAATACGCAGTAACCATGCACCGAATCTCCTCCGGGATGTAGAATCGATTTCGCCTTCCCCTAGGTGTGCGGAATACTAAAAGTTCGCGTCTCAACCGTAAATTCCTTACTTTGTCTCCTTGTTTTAACCTTTCCTTTAGCTCGCGGTATACCGGATCTCTATTCTGATAATCCTTAATGGAGGTAAAGGATATCGGCGTGTCCTGCAACACGCATACCCGGGACTCTACATTATCCTCACACGGTCGCGTCTCCTCCTCGAACATTCGGGACAAGCAATCCGCGACTACATTATCTGCCCCCTTTATATGTTTGGTTTGAAATTTATATGGTGACAGGCGCAATATCCAACGTCCTACTTCCCCCAGCTGCTTAGGATGACTCCGCATCCAGGACAAGGCTTGATTATCCGTATACAATTTAAACTCTCGACCCCGTAAATATTGTTCGAACTTTTCCACGGCGAAAATAACCGCGAGGCATTCCGCCTCGTAGGTGGTGTATTTCCTTTCAGACTCGGTAAGCGTGCAGATAGCAAACGCGACGGGAGCAAGATGCCCCTCGGCTTCCTGCGATAGTACCCCCGCCACTGCGTTAGACGACGCGTCTGTATGCAGCACGAAGCTCTTAGTAAAATCGGGAATGCGCAAGACCGGCGGTGTCGTAATTTTATCCTTTAAATTTTCGAAGGCTTGTTGTTGCGCGCGGCCCCAAACAAAACGACTGTTTTTCTTTATCAACTGATTGAGAGGCGCCGCTATTTCCGAGAAGGCGGGAATAAAACGCGCATAATAAGAGCACATGCCTAAAAAACGTTTAGCAGCTTTAAGGCTGCAAGGCGTAGGAAAACTATTTATCGTCGACGCTCTCTCGGAATCTATCTTAATGCCCTTACTCGAAACTATATGACCCAAGTACCTAATTTATAATGTTACAATGTAAGTTGACAAAAATATTCGTAATTACATAATTTGAAGTAGACATACATAACTGGTTAATATTATTTTACTATCATGCAAATAGATTTCACTTTGGATACCATGCTGTGTGTATTCCCACACGATCGGGATGTAAGCCAATTCCATTCGCTCGTCGATAAACATCCCAAAACAATTTTATAATGATTGGTCTACTCGTTCATACATAAAATAATAACTACTTTATACTACATATATAACAATCATTATTAACACTACGAGCACATTTTACTGATCGATTCTCGAAAGATAATTCTCAATTTGCAATGCCCACTCAATTCCGTAAAAACCACAAAAAAGAAGCATTTAGAAATAAAAAATGAAATTTTATTTGCCTGGAAATCCTTGTTGATCTGCAGATAGGGATGTAGAGAATCACTTAACAGTAGGATTTGTGGTAACAGCATCTGCAGAAACTGAAGGAGAGGATGATGAAACAGTTCTTTTAAAAAAATCTGTCGGTGTCATCTGCTTGCACTTGCTACTCCCTTCTTTTTCAAATTTTTCTTTCAGCCTGTACATCTGGAGTACCTCCTGCTCAGTTGAAAAGGACCTTGGCTCCATTAACTTTATAAGATTATCACAACAAACAATAGCCTCAGAAAGTCATTTTCTTCTCCTAGTCAACTAACACATCACTGTCTTGCTGTCTTCATTCTCATTTAACGTGGGGCCATTAACAGCATCGATAATTTCACTGTCGGTAAAAGTTTGACAAATAGGAGCATTTTTATCACATTCAATCAATACCTCAATGTCATTATCGGTTAGGTCTAGGACAGCATTAATTCCCTTCATATATTGCACAAATTCTACAAAATCATCATTAAGGTTGGATAAATCAATTCCAAGAAAGTCGTCTGTTTCACTGGAATCTTCATTAAATTTTGATTCTGTTAGTATCCTCCTATCATTATATATAGACGTTCCTTACAGAGGAGAAGGAGGAGGAGGATATAACAGGAGGATACTAATGTTTAGGCACTTCCAGATGTGGAATAATGAAATCGCTGCGGAGGTGAAATCTTTAGAATTAAAAGAACATTTGTAATGATGAAATGTCTGTCTGAGAGATGAATGTTTTTTCAAGGTGATATGAAATGCTTGCAGTATGCAAGCACCTTCTACTAGTATGTTATATCCTCCTCCTCCTATGTAAGAGTCGTCGATATATAATGACTAGTAGTTGGTGCTTGCATACTGCAAGCATTTCATCTCACCTTGAAAAAACATTCATTTTTCAGAAAGACATTTCATCATCACAAATATTCTTTTAATTCTAAACATTTCACTACCGCAGCGATTTTCGTTTTTCCCACATGTACAAATAATAGTTTAAAACAATCCTCAAATGTTGCAATTTTAAAAATTTTACACATTCTTCATTATGGGATACTGATGCTACACATTTTAGCTAAATTTTAAAGTTGTAGCACTCATAGAAGTAAAATAATATTTTTGTAATTGTTTAAATTTAAATAATTTTTAACGGCCGCTGCATATCGTATGTGGTAAAATTGAAATGTTTATTTGTGCAAATACACAACTTTGTAAATAATTTGAAAATTTCAGCTTCCTAGCTCATCCCGTAGTACCTAAACAGTTATCTATTTGTTTAAATTTTAAGAATTTTTAACTGCCAAACAAATTAAAATATCGAAATTTGTATAATCCCTATTTCGTTATTTGAGGAATTCTACCTATAAAAAAAATTTCAACTCCGTAGCACATGCAAAAATACATAAACATTAAAATTTGTTTAAACAATTGCGAATTTTTAGCGGCCGCATTGTCGCACTTTTTCATGATTTTCGTTTTTTCTAGTCGGTTTTCCACAAAATCCTACCTATGAAAAAAATTTCGAATCTCCAGCTCATCTGGAAGTGCTTAAACAATAGTAACCTCCTGTTATATGTAATCATTATATATCGACGACTCTTACAGAGGAGGATATAACATCTAACATATAACATACTAGTAGTTGGTGCTTGCATACTGCAAGCATTTCATCTCACCTTGAAAAAACATTAATTTTTCAGACAGACATTTCATCATTACAAATATTCATTTAATTCTAAAGATTTCAACTCCCCAGCGATTTTCGTTTTTCCAACATGTAAAAACAATAGTTTTAAAAAATCCCAAAATGTTGCAATTTTAAAAATTTTATACTTTCTACATTATAAGACATTAATGTTACACATTTTAGCCAAATTTTAAAGTTGTAGTATTTCTAGAAGTAAAATAATATCTTTCTAATTGTTTAAATTTAAATAATTTTTAACGGCCGCCACAAATTATATAAGGTAAAATCGAAATGTTCATTTGTTCAAATTTAATACTCCGTAAATAATTTGAAAATTTCAGCTTCCTAGCTCATCCCGTAGTACCTAAACAGTTATCTATTTGTTTAAAGTTTAAGAATTTTTAACTGCCAAACAAATTAAAATATCAAAATTTGTATAATTCCTCTTTCGTTTTTCAAGGATTTCTACTTATCAAAAAAATTCCAACTGCGTGGCACATTCGGAAATACATAAACCTCGAAAATATGTTTAAACAATTGCGAATTTTTAGCGGCCGCATTGTTGCAATTTTTCAAGATTTTCGTTTTTTCTAGTCGGTTTTACACAAAATCCTATATATGAAAAAAACTTTGAATCTCCAGCACATCTGGAAGTGCCTAAAAATTAGTATCCTCCTATATGTTATATACCATTATATATCGACGACTATTACAGAGGAGGATATAACATACTAGTAGTTGGTGCTTGCATACTGCAAGCATTTTATATCACCTTGAAAAAACATTAATTTTTCAGACAGACATTTCACCATTACAAATATTCTTTCAAATATAAAGATTTCACCTCCGCAGCGATTTTCGTTTTTCCCACATGTAAAAATAATAGTTTAAAACAATCCCCAAATGTTGCAATTTTAAAAATTTTACACTTTCTTCATTATAAGGTACTAATGCTGCACATTTTAGCCAGTTTTCAAAGTTGTAGCACTTATATAAGTAAAATAATAATTTTCTAATTGTTTAAATTTAAGTAATTTTTAACGGCCGCCGCAATTTATATATGGTAAAATTGATATATTTATTTGTGCAAATTTACTATACTGTAAATAATTTGAAAATTTCAGCTTCCTAGCTCATCCCATAGTACCTAAACAGATATCTATTTGTTTAAATTTTAAGAATTTTTAACTGCCAAACAAATTAAAATATCAAAATTTGTATAATCCCTATTTGTTTTTTTTTTAAGAATTCTACTTTTTAAAAGAATTTCAACTCCGTGGCACATTCGGAAATATATAAACCTTGAAAATTTGTTTAAACAATTGCAAATTTTTAGCGGCCGCATTGTTGCAATTTTTAAAGATTTTCGCTTTTTCTAGTCGGTTTTGCACAAAATCCTAACTAAGAAAAAAATTTCGAATCTCCAGCTCATCTAGAAATGCCTAAACATTAGTATCCTCCTGTTATATGTATGTTATATCCTCCGCCTCTGTAAGAGTCGTTGATATATAATGATATATAACATACTAGTAGTTGGTGCTTGCATTTCATCTCACATTAAAAGAACATTCATTTTTCAGACAGAAATTTCAACATTACAAATAGTCTTTTAATTCTAAAGTTTTCATTTCTGCAGCGATTTTCGTTTTTTCCCACATGTAAGAATAATAGTTTAAAACAATCTCCAAATGTCGCAATTTTAAAAATTTTACACTTTCTTCATTATAAGGTTCTAATGCTACACATTTTAGCCAAATTTTAAAGCTGTAGCACTTCTAGAAATAAAATAGTATTTTTCTAATTGTTTAAATTTAAATAATTTTTAACGGCCGCAGCAATATATATATGGTAAAATTTAAATGTTTATTTGTGCAAATTTACTATACTGTAAATAATTTGAAAATTTCAGCTTCCGAGCTCATCCCGTAGTACTTAAACAGTTATCCAATTTTTTAAACTTTAACAATTTTTAACTGCCAAACAAAGTAAAATATCAAAATTTTTATAATCCTTATTTCGTATTTTTTAAGAATTCTACTTACAAAAAATATTTCAACTCCGTAGCGCATGCGGAAATACATAAACCAAGAAAATTAGTTTAAACAATTGCGAATTTTGAGCGGCCGCATTGTAACACTTTTTGAAGATTTTCGTTTTTGCTAGTAGGTTTTGTACAATATCCTACCTAAGAAAAAAATTTCGAATCTCCAGCTCATCTGGAAGTGCGTAAACATTAGTATCCTCCTATATGTTATATATCATTCTATATAGAAGTTCCTTACAGAGGAGGAGGAGGATATAACATAATAGTAGAAGGTGCTTGTATTCTGCAAGCATATCTTCTCAATTTGAAAAAACATTCATTTTTCATACAGATATCATTACAACATTACATCTATTTTTTTAATTCTAAATATTTCACCTCTGCAGCGATTTACGTTTTTCCCTCATGTAAAAATAATGGGTTAAATAATTCCCAAACTTTGCAATTTTAAGAATTTTATACCTTTTCCATTATGGGGTACTAATGTTACATGTTTTTGGCAAATGTTAAGGTTGTAGAACTTCTAGAAGTAAAATAATGTTTTTCTAATTGTTTAAACTTTAAACATTTTTAACAGCCGCTGTAATATATTTATGGAAAGATTAATATATTTATTTATGCAAATGCACTACTCTGTAAATAACTTGAAACTTTCAGCTTCCTAGCTTATGCCCTAGTACCTAAACAATTATCTATTTGTTTAAAATTTAAGAAATTTTAACTGCCAAAAAAATTAAAATTTCGAAATTTCTATAATCCTTATTTCGTATTTTTACAAATCCTACCTCTTAAAAAAATTTCAGCGTAGTAGCACATTTGTAAATGCTTAAACCTTGAAAATTTGTTTAAACAATTGCAAATTTTTAACGGCCGTATTGTTGCACTTTTTCAAGATTTTCGTTTTTTCTAGTTAGTTTTACACAAAATCTTACCTGAGAAAAAAATTTCAAATCTCCAGCACATCTGGAAGTGCCTAAACATTAGTATCCTCCTGTTATATGTTATATATATGTTATATCCTCCTCTGTAAGAGTAGACGATATATAATGACTAGTAGTTGTTGCTTGCATACTGCAGGCATTTTATATCACCTTGAAGAAACATTCATTTTTCAGACAGACATTTCATCATTACAAATGTTCTTTTAATTCTAAAGATTTCACCTCCGCACCGATTTTCGTTTTACCCAAATGTAAAAATAATAGTTTTAAACAATCCCGAAATGTTGCAATTTAAAATTTTTACACTTTCTCCATTATGGGGTACTAATGCTACACAATTTAGCAAAATTTTTAAGTTGTAGCACTTCTAGAAGTCAAATAATATTTTCTAATTCTTTAAAATTAAATAATTTTTAACGGCCGCCGAAATTCATCTATGGTAAAATTGAAATGTTTTTTTGAGCTAGTTTACTACTTTGTACATAACTTGAAAATATTATTTGACTTCTAGAAGTGCTATAACTTAAAAATTTTGCTAAATTGTGTAGCATTAGTACCCCATAATGGTGAAAGTGTAAAAATTTTAAATTGCAACATTTCGGGATTGTTTTAAACTATTATTATTACATTTGGGGAAAACGAAAATCGCTGCGGAGATGAAATCTTTAGAATTAAAAGAACATTTGTAATGATGAAATGTCTGTCTGAAAAATGAATGTTTTTTCAAGGTGAGATGAAATGCTTGCAGTATGCAAGCACCAACTACTAGTATGTTATATCCTCCTCCTCCTCCTCTGTAAGGAACGTCTATATAGAATGATAACATATATATAGGAGGATACTAATGTTTAGGCACTTTCAGATGTGCTGGAGATTCGAAATTTTTTTCATAGCTGGGATTTTGTGCAAAACCGGCTAGAAAAAACGAAAATCTTGCAAAAGTGTTACAATGCGGCCGCTACAAATTCGCAATTTTTTAAAAAAATTTTCAAGGTTTATGTATTTCTGAATGTGCCACGGAGTTGAAATTTTTATATAGGTAGAATTCTTAAAAAAACGAAATAGGGATTATAAAAATTTTGATATTTTAATATGTTTGGCAGTTAAAAATTCTTAAAGTTTAAACAATTGGATAACTGTTTAGGTACCTACTACGGGATGAGCTAGGAAGCTGAAATTTTCAAATTATTTACAGAGTAGTAAATTTGCATAAATAAACATTTCAATTTTACCACATACGATATGCAGCGGCCGTTAAAAATTATTTAAATTTAAACAATTACAAAAATATTATTTTACTTCTATGAGTGCTACAACTTTAAAATTTAGCTAAAATGTGTAGCATCAGTATCCCATAATGAAGAATGTGTAAAATTTTTAAAATTGCAACATTTGGGGATTGTTTAAACTATTATTTTTACATGTGGGTAAAACGAAAATCGATGGGAGGTGAAATATTCAGAATTAAAAATATATGTGTAATGATGAAATATGAATAATGAATGTTTTTTTATGTTGAGATGAAATGCTTGCAGTATGCAAGCACCAACTACTAGTATGTTATATCCTCCTCCTCTGTAAGAGTCGTCGATATATATAACATATAACAGGAGGATACTAATGTTTAGGAACTTCCAGATAAGCTGGAGATTCGAAATTTTTTTCTTAGGTAGGATTTTGTGCAAAACCAACTAGAAAAACCGAAAATCTTGAAAAAATGCAACATTGCGGCCTCTAAAAATTCGCAATTGTTTAAACAAATTTTCATGGTTTATGTATTTCCGCATGTGCTACGGAGTAGAAATTTGTTTTAAGAGGAGAATTCTTAAAAAAACGAAACAGGGATTATACAAATTTTGAGATTTTAATTTGTTTGGCAGTTAAAAATTCTTAAACTTTAAACAAATAGATAACTCTTTAGACATTACGGAATGAGCTATGTAGCTGAAATTTTCAAGTTATGTACAAAGTAGTAAATTAGCTCAAAAAAACATTTCAATTGTACCATAGATGAATTTCGGCGGCCGTTAAAAATTATTTAAATTTAAAGAATTAGAAAATATTATTTGACTTCTAGAAGTGCTACAACTTAAAAATTTTGCTAAATTGTGTAGCATTAGTACCCCATAATGGAGAAAGTGTAAAAATTTTAAATTGCAACATTTGGGGATTGTTTAAAACTATTATTTTTACATTTGGGTAAAACGAAAATCGGTGCGGAGGTGAAATCTTTAGAATTAAAAGAACATTTGTAATGATGAAATGTCTGTCTGAAAAATGAATGTTTCTTCAAGGTGATATATAATGCCTGCAGTATGCAAGCAACAACTACTAGTCATTATATATGACGACTCTTACAGAGGAAGATATAGCATACTAGTAGTTGGTGCTTGCATGCTGCAAACATTTCATCTCACATTAAAAGAAAATTCATTTTTCAGACAGAAATTTCAACATTACAAATAGTCTTTGTGACGGGCTAGGGTTTCTCGGAGAGGAAAGGGCACAAATGAAAGTTACGCGTAAAAACACAAACACCTTTAATCGCCTGGGGCGCACACTACACTACGTAAGCTTCCACAAGAGAGGAGAGAACTGACGCGCTCCCTGTTGGCTGCGCGCAAAAACAAAATAAAATGAACAGCAAAGTCCGTTATCGGTCTGGTCTCGTTACATCCTCCCCCTTAGAATTGCATGTACGACCTCGAATGCAATTCTACAAGGTCTGCCACTGGCGGCATCTCCTAGGTGGCTGCATACTAGTAGGTAGCGAAGGTATGTGGGAAGCCACCGATGAAGTAGAAGGCACCGATGTCCTGGAAGTCACCGATGTCCTGGAAGGCACCGATGTCCTGGAAGGGAATGATGTCCTGAAAGGCGCCGATGATGTAGAAGACACCGATGGCGTGGAAGGCACCGATGTTCGGAAAGGCACCGATGTTCGGAAAGGCACCGATGTCCGGAAAGGCACCGATGATGTAGAAGGCACCGATGACGCAGAAGGCACCGATGTCCTGGAAGGGAACGATGTCCTGGAAGGCGCCGATGATGTAGAAGACACCGATGGCGTGGAAGGCACCTATGTCCGGAAAGGCACCGATGATGTAGAAGGCACCGATGACGCAGAAGGCACCGATGTCCTGGAAGCTGATTGCTGTTGCCGTGGGCGGCCTCGTTTCCGCAGCGGTCGTAATATACACGGATCAGGGGCACCATGAGTGGCGACAAAGGGAGTCAGCAGTCTGCTCGCATACTCGACGGGGCGTTGGTCTGGAAGCTCCCCCTGGAGTAGAACCGCTCCCAAAGCGTAAGCGCTTGCGACTGTTCGGAGCACATATGGCAGGTTGCTGACGTGGACGTTGCTCACAGGTACAGATGTAGCAATATCTTCTTCTCGTACAAAACCATGGCGGCTACTGGGATCTTCCTTGAAGAACCATTCATGTCCGGGAAGATCCAGAACCATGCCAGCACTTCGGATAAAATCTATGCCAAGTAGCATCCGGCTCTCCGGATGATCCGGAATTGCGATCAAGGTCGTGAGGATTTTACGGTTGACGACAGAAATTTCCACAGAAAAACTCCTGGCTAATACTCGATGCGTTTTTCCATCAGCTAACTTCATGTCCAGGGAAGTCTCGCTGAACGGACGCCCTCGAGAAATTAATATATGATAAAGCTGTGCACCGGCTATACTTCTTTGGGAGCCAGTGTCAAGACAAGCTAGACCATCCAGTCCTAAAATCTGGACCGGGAGCATTGGTCGCGATGAACCATCATCAATAGAGAAGGTTGACTGCATAAAATTGAAGAATGAGACAATCGTACTTTCAGTTTTCATGGGAGGAGCACAGTTAGGGCAGTTGCTTCTGACATAACCTGGGGCACCGCACCCAAAACACGTTATTTGTGGTTTTGGCGAATTAGATTTTGGGGTTTGGGGTGATGATTTTACTGATTGTACAACAACACCCTTAGTTGCCTTTGCTTTCCTGCAATCTGATTCAACGTGGCCGAAATATTTACAGTAACTACACCTCGGACGCTGTTTCTTCTCCGGTCGGTGTCTACCTTCATTACTACTGACATCCTTTGATGGTCGCCCAACCTCACGCCGTGAGTGTTCAATGTCTTTTGCACGTTGCAAAAGACTCTTGAATGAGTCGAAATCGCTAGGTGAAAGTCTTTTCCTAACTTTTCTATTCATTAACCCGTATACAATATCTAATTGCGCGCGTTCTGGCAAGGTATACGGTAATTGTGACAAGAGGGCACGAATGTGGCATACAAAAATCTCGCTTGTTTCATTTTCGTGTTGCTCACGTGCAAAAATCTCTCTAAAGACGAGATGAGGCGGCAATTTGCGAGAGAACGCGTCTCGAAACGCGCACACGGCACCGTCCCAGTCCGAAATATCTCTCTTTATACCCTGCCACCATGTCGCAGCAATGCCTTCCAGAAGCATTGAGACACCACGTAATGCATTTTCTTCGCTGACATTTGCGCAATCCTTAAAGGTCAAAACCGAGTCCAAGAATGCGTCAACATCAGACGAAGCACTGCCGTTAAATCGAGAAGTACATTTAGAAAAATTGCCGCTACTTGGTGTAACAAGGACGGGGCTCGTCAATTGCCTATCAAGAACAGTCATTCTTGCCGAGTCCGTAATTTGCGCAATCAGCGCCTGAAATTGTTCGTTTGATAACGTCAAGGCTGGCGGAGATTCACTCGTCCCTTCCGTAGGTGATGATTTAGATTTAGGCATGGTAGCTATTTCTAAACTAATCCACGCAGGAAACAATATCACTCAGCGGAAATACGGAAAAATTCGCTAGGCGGCAAGGCCCAAGGTCGCAGCGCGGAAAAAGTAATATGGCCGCAAAAGAAACAACCACGTGGAAGATCGCAGTTTGGCCAAAAAAGCAATATGGCCGCGAGTAAAACAATATGGCCACGCGGAAGAACACAATGCCGCAGCGCTGAAGGACAGTTAATTGTCGCAGCGCGAAAGGACAAATATTTTCGCAGCGAGCGAATAATATCACGTGGAAATAAGAAATTTACGGACACACGTATCGCACTAAATTTCACTGTAGGTGGAAGTAGGCGAAGAAGTATCGCTTCGCGGAAGGATACTTAAGAAAACCACGTGGCAGGATTTATAGCACTAACACGTAGAAAATAGACAGCACACACTAATTATGGCCAAAATACAAATTTGAAATTTGCGGACACAAGTATCGCACTTAATTTCGCTGTATATGGCACTAATTGAGGAGGTATCTATACACAACATGGAATTGGTTGCGCTGCTTCCGGAATCCGATGCTCAGATCTGATGAGTGTTTAAAATTCATATATTCCTTTGCACACTTTTATCTGCTCCCGAGCCGCGAGTTGGGCGCCATTTGTGACGGGCTAGGGTTTCTCGGAGAGGAAAGGGCACAAATGAAAGTTACGCGTAAAAACACAAACACCTTTAATCGCCTGGGGCGCACACTACACTACGTAAGCTTCCACAAGAGAGGAGAGAACTGACGCGCTACCTGTTGGCTGCGCGCAAAAACAAAATAAAATGAACAGCAAAGTCCGTTATCGGTCTGGTCTCGTTACATCTTTTAATTCTAAAGATTTCACCTCTGCAGCGATTTTCGTTTTTCCTACATGTAAAAATAATAGTTTAAAACAATCCCCAAATGTTGCAATTTTAAGCATTTTACATTTTCTCCATTATGGGGTACTAATGCTACACATTTGAGCCAAATTTTAAAGTTGTAGCACTTCTAGAAGTAAAATAATATTTTTCTAATTGTTTAAAATTTAAACATTTTTAACGGTTGCCGCAATATATATATGGAGAGATTGAAATGTTTATTTGTGCAAATGCACTGTTCTGTAAATAATTTGAAAATTGCAGCTTCCTAGCTCATCCCGTAGAACCTAAAAAATTATTAAACTTTAATGTTCAAATGGGGTTAAAACAACCCCTAATAATTACAATTTTAAAATTTTCCATTTTTATAGTTGGTTATGAGAAAAGTTGCAAAATTTCAGCTTCCTAAACTTATTAGATTGGTCTACACACTAGATTACGTTTTCCCATGCTAACTTATGGGAGATATTCCGGGGTCTCTGGAGTCGAACCCAAGACACTGTGAGCAAAAGTAACAAAAATTCCTAATAGATATTGCGGCCATCTAGCAACACTGATAATTTCATTTTTCTAGTTTACCTGTAAGTGCCCATAATTAATTTACAAAAATGGCGCAATGCTTTTCTTATGGGAAAAAAACGCAACTTTCGGAATTTCTGGAGTCGAACTCATGTCACTAAGGTAAGAAGTCTCATTTTATCTGTAGGTTTCTCCATCATATCTACAAAAACTGAAACTTTGAGCTCTCTAGCTTTAGTAGTTTGGGCTGGACATTAGTATCCTCCTGTTATATCCTCCTCTGTAAGAGTCGTCGATATATAATGATGATAATATATAACAGGTGGATACTAATGTTTAGGCACTTCCAGATGAGCTGGAGATTCGAAATTTTTTTCATAGATAGGATTTTGTGCAAAACCGACTAGAAAAAACGAAAATCTTGAAAAAGTGTAACAATGCGGCCGCTAAAAATTCGCAATTGTTTAAACAAATTTTCATGGTTTATGTATTTCCGCATGTGCTACGGAGTTGAAATTTTTTTTAAGAGTAGAATTCTTAAAAAAACGAAATATCGATTATACAAATTTTGATATTTTAATTTGTTTGGCAGTTAAAAATTCTTAAAATTTAAACAAATAGATAACTGTTTAGGTACAACGAGATGAGTTAGGAAGCTGAAATTTTCAAATTATTTACAGAGTAGTAAATTTGCATAAATAAACATTTCAATCGTACCACATACGATATGCAGCGGCCGTTAAAAATTATTTAAATTTAAACAATTACCAAAATATTATTTTACTTCTAGGAGTGCAACAACTTTAAAATTTGACTAAAATGTGTAGCATCAGTACCCCATAATGAAGAATGTGTAAAATTTTTAAAATTGCAACATTTGGGGATTGTTTAAACTATTATTTTTACATGTGGGAAAAACGAAAATCGCTGCGGAGGTGAAATATTTAGAATTAAAAATATATGTGTAATGATGAAATATGAATAATGAATGTTTTTTTATGTTGAGATGAAATTCTTGCAGTATGCAAGCACCAACTACTAGTATAATGATATCAACGACTCTTACAGAGGAGGATAGATATTACATATAACATACTAGTAGAAGGTTGCTTGCATACTGCAAGCATTTCATCTCACCTTGAAAAAACATTAATTTTTCAGACAGGTGTTTCATCATTACAAATATTCTGTGATTTCTAAAGATTTCACCTCTGCAGCGATTTTTGTTTTTCCCACATGTAAAAATAATAGTTTTAAACTCCCCAAATAAGGCAATTTAAAATTTTTACACTTTCTCCATTATGGGGTACTAATGCTACACAATTTAGCAAAATTTTAAAGTTGTAGCACTTCTAGAAATGAAATAATATTTTTCTAATTGTTTAAATTTAAATAATTTTTAACGGCCGCCGCAATTTATATATGGTAAAATTGAAACGTTTATTTGTGCAAATTTACAATACTGTAAATAATTTGATAATTTCAGCTTCCTAGCACATCCCGTAGTACCTAAACAGTTATCCATTTGTTTAAATTTTAAGAATTTTTAACTGCCAAACAAATTAAAATATCAAAATTTGTATTTTCCCTATTTTGTTTTTTTATGAATTCTACCTATATAAAAATTTCAACTCCGTGGCACATTCAGAAATACATAAACCTTGAAAATTTTTTTTAAAAAATTGCTAATTTTTAGCGGCCGCATTGTAACACTTTTGCAAGATTTTCGTTTTTTCTAGCCGGTTTTGCACAAAATCCCACCTATGAAAAAAATTTCGAATCTCCAGCACATCTGAAAGTGCCTAAACATTAGTATCCTCCTATATATATGTTATCATTCTATATAGACGTTCCTTACAGAGTAGGAGGAGGAGGATATAACATACTAGTAGTTGGTGCTTGCATTCTGCAAGCATTTCATCACACCTTGAAAAAACATTCATTTTTCAGACACACATTTTATCATTACAAATATTCTTTTAATTTTATAGTTTTCAACGTCGCAGCGATTTTTGTTTTTCCCACATGTAAAAATAATAGATTAAAAAAATCCCCAAATGTTGCAATTTTTAAAATTTTATACTTTCTCCATTATAGGGTACTAATACTACATATTTTAACCAAAATTTAATGTTGTAGCATTTCTAGAAGTATAATTATATTTTACTAATAGTTTAAATTTAAATAATTTTTAACGGCCGCCGCAATTTATATATGGTAAAATTGAAATGTTTATTTGTGCAAACTCACTACTCTGTAAATAATTTTAAAATTTAGCTTCCTAGCTCATCCCGTAGTACCTAAACAGTTATCTATTTGTTTAAATTATAAGAATTTGTAACTGCCAAACAAATTAAAATATCAAAATTTGTATAATCCCTATTTCGTTTTTTTAAGAATTCTACTTACATAAAAAATTTCAGCTCCGTAGGACATGCGGAAATACATAAACCATGAAAATTTGTCTAAACAATTGCGAATTTTTAGCGGCCGCATTGTTACACTTTTTGAAGATTTTCGCTTTTTCTAGTCGGTTTTGCACAAAATCCTGCCTAAGAAAAAAATTTCGAATCTCCAGCTCGTCTGGAAGTGCCTAAACATTAGTATCCTCCTGTTATCTATTATATATCGACAACTCTTACAGAGGAGGATATATATGTTATATCCTCCTCTGTAAGAAACGTCTATATATAATGATAACAGGAGGATACTAATGTCCAGCCCAAACTACAAAAGCTAGAGAGCTGAAAGTTTTAGTTTTTGTAGATATGATGGAGAAACCTACAGATAAAATGAGACAACTCACCTAAGTTCGACTCCAGAAATTCCGAAATTTGCGATTTTTCCCATAAGAAAAGCATTTTGTAAATTAATTATGGGCACTTGCGGGAAAGCTAGAAAAATGACATTTTCAGTGTTGCTAGATGGCCACAATATCTATTAGGAATTATTGTCACTTTTGCTGTGTCTTGGGTTCGACTCCAGAGACCCCGGAATATCTCCCATAATTTAGCATGGGAAAACATAATCCAGTGTGTAGACCAATCTAATAAGTTTAGGAAGCTGAAATTTTGCAAGATTATAGAATTTTTCTCATAACTAACTATAAAAATCAAAAATTTTTAAATTGTTAATTTTTATGGGTTGTTTTAACCACATTTGAACATTAAAGTTTAATAATTTTTATCTTGAAAACTATATGCTGTAGGTTCGAGTTACAAATCATTTTGTTCAAAATTATGCATAGAAAAAAGGAAATTTTCAAAAAGTTCAAAAATTCGACCGCTAAAAATTCTCAATTGTTTAAACATATTTTTGAGGTTAGTGTATTATCGAATGTGCTATGAAGCTGAATTAGCTGAGTTAGCACCTTACATTGGATAATGTATAATATTCTTAAAATTTCAAATTTAAGACTTTTTTTTAATCAAATATTGTTCAATAATGAAAGAGAAATTGGGTGCAGAGGTGAAATATTTTGAATTAAAAAATATTTCTAATAATGCTATATCTCTCTGAAATGTTAATGTTTACCAGGGTCAGATGAAATGCACCAACTACGTGTACATATATGCTGTAAATATTGACAGGATTATGTTCCTTATAATATATTAAAGAGTACTCTTTTTGAAAATGAAATTCTCAAGATAATATTATAAAATAAAATAATATTGTTTTAATCTCACATCATGCTCCCTTACCTGAAAACTGATGAAATCAGTGAAAGTTATGATAAAGTAGTGCCTACATCCAATCTCTGACTAACACGAATTCTACCAACACGATTTCGCTTTAACAAGGTTTTTTAAAGTAGTACTGGTTTTCGACTAACACGACTGGTCGTTCGGTTTAACACAACTTCTCCATGACATCTCTACATTCGTGATAAAGGTCTAGAAAGTGGAATATAAAATCAAACTTCAGCCCTGCTCTTCATTAATTGTGGATGACATTGAGCCCATTATCGTATCATCCTGGGGCGGACTGGTAATACGGGCAACTGCCCGAAGGGCCGGTGCACATTAGGGCCGACTAGACCGATATAAAATTTAAACATTGTAATATTGTTACTGTATTACTATAATAATTGGTTTAAATGTAATAGCCCTATTATAAACAAATTTTATTATTTTTATTAAAATAGTCAATACTATTCAACGTATTTTCATCTGCATTTTCAACGATGAGTTAATGAATTATTACAATGATTAAAATATAATTTTAAAAAATTGGGCTGGTGACACAGTTGTCTCGGATGGTTTAGTAGAGGGGTCAGCAACATTTTTCTGTTGAGTGCCACTATTTACCAATATTCTCTATCTGTGGCCCTTCTCGTATGCTACCCTTCAGACAATTTTGTCCATAATGCTTACAAAAAGGTGATTCTTATATTTTAATTACATAATGCAGCATCATTAGAATATGAAATGCAAGTGAAATCAAAGTAAAGTTCCTTTAAATACATATTTTTGTAATTCTTCTTTGAAATATCATGCCATGTAAAATATCTTGGCGTGCTATCTTTTGGCACGCATGCCATAGGTTGCCAACCCCTGGTTTAGTATCAACAGTAACATCTGATACAGAGAAATAATTTGTCAATTTCTTAGTCTAATGCAAAAGGCGAGGAATTTCATGGTTTTCAAACTGCAATGTAGAAAAATACCATTCTTGAATGTTTTTAAAATTTCCTTTGATCATTTCTGTAATTTTCTATAGATCGTATGTTGTTATCTTTTGAAAAATTATTTCATGTATTTAAACAAAAATGTGTAATTCTTAGTCATTTGTTGTTTAAAATTATCATTTTGCAAATCTTCTAAATAACGTCTACTAAATAAATGGTGAACAGTTGAACAGCTGATTCAAAACGGTGGTCATGTACTTTGAAAAACACGCTGGAGTTTATAGTTCACATTTTGTTGATGGTGGGAGTAAGAAACTGAGAAACGTTATACAAGTATCTCAAGAGGAAAAACTAGATTTACTTAAGCACTATGAGAACAATGAACAAACACATGTAGTTCGTCATACAGGTCTCAACGAAGCAACGCTTTGAACCATCTGCATTATCATTGCTTCTTTTCTGTAAAAATGAGTTAATGTATGATAGATACATAAAAAATAATAAATGCAAAGCATTAACCAAAGTATAGTCATAATAAAGGGATAAAATAAAAAATATGTCAATTAGATTAGGATGCTATTTAAATTATTTCTTATAAGAAATTCATGTCCAACTAATATGATTTCACTTTACACAAATTTTTTAATAATGCATCTACCCTGTTAGTCAGGGACTGGGTATATTTTTAAATGGCTTATAATTAATAAGGGCCAGAGCCTTCAATGTATAACACCAAAGATGAAACACTTTAATGTAATAAGAAAACTGAGACTCACAAAATAGTTCAATAACAGATTTCATGACAAAATTTCATTTTTAATAATATATTCACATATTTAAAATAAATAGTAAACAATATTTATTCCCTAAACAAAACTATAACTTCTGATTAACTAAATTATGATAACACCATAAAAAGTTAGTGATCACTTGAAATGAATTCTAAGGCAATGGTGGTAGCAAAGCTCCTTCAATTCGAGGAATTTTGATTGGTTGCAAATCTGCATCCACGTATGTTCCGATGTAATCCCTGAAATTTTAGAATTGATACAATATTAATTTAAATATATAAACTATTTAGTCATTTATAATGTGTTTAGTTTAAAATTAATATGAGCCATTAGCTTCTGTTAAACCAGGCTGGTTTGATGGATGGCAGCGCCAATGGTGAAACTGCACTCTCTAAAAAGTATTTTTTGTTCTTATTAAGTGGATGAAATTTTTTTAAATCTGAAAAATATTGAACACTATCATAGTGAGAAAAGTTGCTTTATTTATTAAAATTTACTACTAAAATGTTTTTGTGTAAGATGCACAGTGTGTACCCTTTCCACCAGGTCCCACAATTTTCCCAGCTGGCTCTATGTTAAACAATGAACATTTTCCCATAATGATCTACTGTTATTTATGCAATACCTTGCTATTGGCCTATGATATTGCTTTAGTATTTGCTTTTGAAGACCAATTTCACCATTAATGGCATCAGGTTTAATTTTTTCACAGTTAATCTTTTGAATGACTTTTCCAATGTATTTACATAATTCTTTTGCAATTAATATGGCTATGGAGTACATTAATTCAGTTAGAATGACACAAAACATTTGATTTGTAGAAAGAAATTTTCTTTAATAAAAATTAGATACCATATTTTTTGGGCTATAAGACACTATATTTTCCAGAAAAATGATTTCCAAAATCGGCCTGTCTCATAGACATTACTGTACTCAGTACTGACACTCACTAATCCTTTCATTCCCAAAATAGAATAACTGGCAGTCATTTGTTACAAACTATTAAAATATGCATTATTAATAATTAATAGTGAACAAACTGTTAATATATAAAGTAGAACATTATGCACATGAATTCAAATGATGCATTTTCATGATTACGCTTTGTTACGTCTGCTCACAATGATTGCAATTTCACAATGTTAGTCATATGTATAATTCCTAATGAGCCTGTTGAATAGCGCAACTAAGGTCACAGAACATTAGAATTCCTGTAAACATCATAAAAATTTTATAAATATCTAGGATAAACAGCGTTACGTGTATTGAGATCACAATGGCTACAAGGGCAAACAAATGCCACAATATTACCTCTAAGCTTCAGGCAATTCAATATGCAAGAATGCATGAAAACCAAGCAGCAGAATGCCATTTTGGTCCATGTCCCACAGAAAAAATTATTCATGAATGGAGAAAACAGGAGGAAAAACTGAAGGTGACAGGAAAAGAGAAAGTCTTTATAAGCTTATTCCTAAATGGCCACAACTAGAGGAGGAAGTAAAAAAATGGATAGTAAAACAGAGGAAGTTAGGTATTGCTGTATCGGTCAAAATGGTTATGTACAAAGCATAAGGTTGCAGAAGAAAAAGGACGAGTTGGGCATATGTATTGTCATTGCTTTGCATTTCATTTATTAAGAATTAAAATCTCATTTTTCACTTAAGTTTAACGTAGTATTATCAGCAAGGGTTATTTGTACATGCCACATGTGCAGACCACTCCAACAGCATAATTAATATGACTGTCGAGTGCATGCATGGTGCATTCAGCTATACAAGTTTTGAAGCAATTATTTATGTTTTTGATCATCCCTATTTACTTTCACAAATTAAGTGCATCTAAAATGTTATATTCAAATGTTATCATGCCATAATATGTGGATGTCCACCAGAGTCCACCATACTTTGTCGATTCTAGTTCTGAAGATATCAGCATTTTTGGGGTAAAGGGTAAAAAATATTGTTCTAAAAAAGTGCATAGAACGATTTTCTGGTTTATTAAGAATAACCGTATTGGGGAATTATATCCATAAATGAAGTACGAGAAGAACTTATTTTTAATGTCATGAATTTGACTTCAATTTTCTCAAATTTTTCAAAATTTAAATATCATCTGTAATATTCAATACAAAATTTATATTTCAACATAGGAGTGTAATTTTTTTTCATTTTACTCGTAATCTATCACAGAATCATTTATCAATCATTCATCATATCATTCATAACTCCATACCGACAAAGTGGGCCCTTCTCTGGCAGACGTTCATATATTTTCTTTAAATTTTGCCAGGTACAGACTTAATAGAAATGATGCATGATGTGACACTTCCTAAATGCATCTTATAGCCTAAACAATACAATTGTATTAACTGATATTTTATATGATTATAAAAGGCCCAAATATGCTTATTTACATGTATGATTCTTTTAACTGTTTTTTGGGTGCAGGACAGTGATAATTATAAGTCTCATTCACTATGACTAGCTAGATAACAAACGAAAAAGGAAAAATTAAGAAGAATATGAGAGAAGGGACTGATAATACAAATGATTAGAAAGAGAAAGGAGAACTGAATCAAGCATTTCTTCAGGAGAGACAATATGACTAAAAATGTGATAAAAGACAAAAGAGAAGCTGATATGAGTTGACAGACAATTTGAAAAGTAAAGGGGTTACTAGGAATGGAAGAAGGTTTTGGAGAAAAGGAGATTATGGACAACTGAATTTCACATACAATCACTAACTTGCCTGTAGACAGATTACTAATGATGATGATTAGGAACAATGGCAAATTATAAATTATATTCATAATAAAATGTCAGTTTAAATTGTAGGTTTATTTCTAATTTAAATTTTTACTGTGATTAATTATTTCAATGAATTTTTAAAACCACATTCAGAAGAGAATGAAATTTTGTTATAACAGCAACTAGAGATACAAAATGCATAATATAAAAACCTAGTTTAGGCACCACTGCTCTAAGGCTTAAGTTAAAAGGCTAGCACGATAATAGAAGACATTATGACCAAATTTAATTACAAAATGCCAAAGAAAAATGGATTATTTATGGTTTTACTTGATAATGCAATAGGTCATGTTTACTTTCAGGTGCCAAATTTCAAATTTGTTTTTTCAATCAAATACTTGTATGTGCTTATATGCATTTGAGTACACAAAAATGAGTGATTGTTTCTATCATGGGATTTTAATTTTATGCATATCTAAATAAATACTATTATAATTTATTAAATAAAATCATTTGCTTCAATCTACATTATTAAAAAAAGACTTGTGAAAAGCAAAAAACCTGTGCGAGACAAAATAATAATTCATACTCTTTTAATTGGTGGGACTTCTGGTAATCTTTGAATACAATTAGGCATTATAATTGAAAAATTACAGTATGAGTATGTAAGGCAGCCAAAGTTTTCATGAGCCACATATCAACTCTCAAAGAGCTGCTGTGGTTTCGGAGCCACTGGTTGGCCACCTCTGGTATATGTACACATTGCATATTGCAAATTGTGGTTTTTCAAATAATTCTATGATTAAAACCACTTCATAGCAGTCATGCTGAATTCATCCTTAACAAAGTTTTCAATAACATGAAAAACATACACATTAATCATGAGTCAGATGTCTAACCATAAAAGGTCAATTGACTCAGAGTTTTTGTTCATCAATATGGAGGTATAGTATTGTTTCAGCTCTTTCAAATAAACCCTTAAGATAACCTACATTCAATTGTATAAAGCTAAAATTGTTTCTAATTAAATGAATTATTTTTAATTTATATTTTGTGGGCATTATTATAAAATACACTGGAATTAAATAAAGCCTCCAAAAGAGTCATACAGATGTTATACCTCAACTTCTGCTTGCCATATTTCCATGGTGGGTTGGGCTCTTTATATGATAGTTTCGGTTTATCTTTTAACTTCTCCTTTCTGCTATCAACATTTATCTTGTCATTTGATGAATCTTTACTGATACTCAAAGCAATGCTATTATCAGCAGTGGAAGCCATATTAACATGAGATGGCTCATTTGCTGCAATACTTTCATTGACATTAGGTAAACTTTTCCAAATCAATGACTTGCTCCTAGTTTTTACTGATGCTGAAGGGACAAGGTATATCTCCAATTTAGAATCTTTCACCTGAAATAAAATGCAGATGACTAATATTTCCAAATTTAGTTCTCTTTCATAAATATGTATAGTAAATACGTATAAATAGATTTACTCAAGAATTAAATAGAGTAAATTAGGACTTTACAGATAGGGCCAGGGTATGGAAATCTGTAAAGACAAAATACAATCCCTGGAAATGACATATAGATGAGTGGTAATGTAAAAAATTGTAAAAAGTGCCACCTGAAGCAGTCACCTCTCAAGCTCACCTTATTACACAGCCATATCTACACAATATTCACTTTTGCATTTACTTTTTCTTTCATCTAAGTTTCAATTATCATTTCAAAATTATTACTTGATTCAAAAATTACTCGACCAGTAAAAGCTGCTAGTTTTTAAATATTATATATTGTCCTGTTGTCTCGAATGGTGGCAGTAGCTCTGATTTTTCACTTACCTAGCTCAAGTAACAGTTAAACACTGGTAAAGAAATTATCAAAGAAGAAGTGGTAAGCAGCATCTGAGAACTCAGTAGACTTCAAAACATCAGAGTACTGTAGTATGTCACTTCCTCCCAGGCCATATTCTAGATATTCCTCTTTTACTGGTGTTGAAGCCCCCTGGTATGGTTCAAACCAAATGACAAACCCATTGTTTGTTGCACCAACCCAAACTTTGTATCCTTATCTTATAGGTTTATTCCTTATAAATTGTTTGCACCCATGTTGTCCGTAATAGGGCACCATGGCTTCATCAATGCAATGGTTTTCAACATGAGCATATAATTTGAACTTTTTATTCAGTAAACTTATCCACAATTAAAGCTGTTCTCATTTACACACACTTATTTCATGAATATGACAAATATATACAATATATATAATTACATATGTGAATTTTAATGAATGTTGATATGTATGTTGTTATGTAGTTGATGTGTATGAAGAAATGCCCAAGAAGTGTTTAAAGCATTTCTGTGACCATGCTAAATCAGTATACTCCAGCCTGCATCATTAGCATATTCTCAGCTTATATTTCTTACGCTAACTATAACGGGTTATAAGGTAGGCAAAAAAATGTTGTAGATAGTCCTAAATGTAATGTGAATATCAGTGAGAGTATACAGTTCAGAATTATAAATAAAAGGCTGATCAAATGTGGAAGTGAGGCCATACTCTCCCGTTGTGCACCAAATAATATGCCAAAAAAGACCAAGGAAAAAACTGAGGGCGAAAAATAACGAGAATGAGCTAATAAAATCAAGGAAAAATTTTACACGACCAGAACTTGAACGCGGTATCCTTCACTCCAAAATTCAGTGCATTATCACTGTACTATCTTACCTATAGAAAGCTGGTTTTGAATTTGCGTACTATTTACCAGAGCAGAAATTAGTTGTATTTTGTGAAAGAATTACTGTGCGTATACTTCCAAATGGGAGTTGAACTTTGATTCTAGAGTCAGTCACTACCTACCTATGCATTCGCAGGAAAATTCACATTATTCACAATGTGCTCTCCCCTAGTAAGCCTAACTTAGTATTGGATTGAATGCAGTATTACGTACTAACAATATCTGAATAAACACTGTAAGGTTGGAGAGTAGTAACTGCTTTTACATAGGTACTTCTTTGAATTATCCTACCGTCCTATATGTAGGTTGGTTGTGTTTATGCAAACATAAAACATAATTAACGAGTTATAATCTCAATTTTCCATAATATTATATTGTATTCAGGTATAAAAAGTGTGTAAATGCAATTACTTAGCTTTATGTTATCTAAAAAGTAAAGAATACCTACAAAGAGTTTGCCATGGCTGGTAAGAAGTCACAACCTCGAATCAGAAAGGCTATTCAGTTCACCACATCAAAGCCTAGAACAAAGAAACTGCCACGTAACATAAAACTCACTCCTACAAGAATGGTAATTACTATGACATCTAGTGGAGAGTAACTCAACTGGCTCCAATCAGCGAAATGACTGCCGTCCTACATGTAGGACAGTAAGCTTATCTGGGTTAATGTCAATTGATGTAGAAATATAGATAAGAGGATGTTTGATGCTTTCATGAATTTCTATCATTATGTGATCTTTTTGACTTCTTTGTGTTAAATGTTGCATTCTCTCTGAATAAATTTTAAAATCTGTGCTTCACAGAATATGTAAATGTTTTTCATATATGAAGTACCATATTAGCCCAAATATAATGCGATGTTTTTATCCTAAAATTGCATTTGAAAATTATCATTTGCATTATATTTGAGGACTAATTATTTTAATATGAGGGGTGTCTGAAAAATTCTCAGTCAAAGTAGAAAGGAGTTAGTTCTGAATATTTTAGGCATTTTTCTATGTAATCTCCCTGATGTTGATGAACTATTTTGAAACTTGGTATACATTGCCGCAATATAGTGCAAGCTTCTGATTTTTGTGCATTTGCAGTTTTTCCTTAAAAATTCTTCCAAAATCTTTAGATTGGATATTATTATTACGTTTTCAGGCTAATACGGTATATTGGATTTATCTGGGCATAGCAGGGTAATTGTGGATATATAAATATATATAGGTATATGAAATATATAAATATTTATGTTATAAACTGCATACAAAATCGCGAGAGCCATTAATCAAAGTTCTGGTGAATTATAACTATGATCTCACTATTTTGACTTTTCCAATTTTTTCCTCATATAAATTGTATCTTCATTCTTGAGATGCCAAATTTGTAAAAAAATTATGGGTTATATGCAAGTACAGTAGAACTCTGAATATTTGAACTCCAGTAGTCTGGATGTCAAATTAATCTGGATAATATTTTAGATTTCTGGGTATTTCTTAATTTTAGCAATAAATTTTTCCCTCATAAAAAATGACATATTGCCTGACTGCTGTCACTTTGATGACAAAGTTGTCCAGACAACTCCTCTTATGCAAATAATACTCCCTATTCAAATAGCAAAAAGACCTGTCTGGATGCACCAGAAAAATTGCTAATGAGACTTGTTGCAAAATTTTTGTCCTGTCAAAATGAAAATGATATTGGCTATCATACCAGCAGAAAAGAGGCAGAGAAGTCAGTTGATAAATCATGATTGGAAATCCAGCTTTATCTTTTTTACAGGTGATTTTAATCTGTCTTCAGAATTTTAGTGCTCTGTGTTAACTTGAAAGGTAAAATTGAGTATATATTTTAAACTCAAAGTTGTCCAGTGTTGGAGTTAAATATTTATCAAATTCAAAAGATTATTTATTTTTTTGATTGACAAAAAGAACCATGTGAGCAGGTAAATGAAACATGAATTAGATAAAAACTCAGCAGAGGAATATAGTGTTAGAACTTCTATAATATCGGACATAAATAATAATGACTGAGTTCTTAAAGTTGTTTCCATTTTGGAGAAGGATAATGGAAGTATACCTCTTGAATTTTAAAATAAATGTTCAGAATACATATACCTCCTATGCTATTAATACAATTTTTTAATTTTGTCCGATTTTCAGCTTTTCCATTATCTAGATTAGTGGTTCTCAACCTTTTGGTGCTCACGGCACACTTTGGATATTCACTTTTTTTTGCGGTACACTAGAATTATATTTGAATAAAAAACTAAAATTTATCATAAAAATACATACATTTTTATATTATGCTGTATATGTAATCAACCAAATTAAGTTATGATACCTAAAGTAAAAAACAAATGATGAAGCTTTGTTAAAAAATCTATTTTAAAATCTTACATAATGTGACACTTGAACTTGTCAGTTTCTAATAATTACACTGATATTAAGACATACCCGTGATAAGCAGATCCTCATGTCATCTTCAACACAGGTTAGCCATTCCCCTTTTCTGCATTTAATGTTTGTAAGTGTCGAGAACCACAACTCACACAGATAGGATGTAGAAAACTGCATCAAAACTACCAAAGCTTTTTATGCGATTTCTGAATATTCCTCTCTAACAGAAATCCAGGACATATCCAAAGACAATTCAGTGTTCTTGAGTTTCAGAGTGTGATCAGTTGAAGGAGAAGCTAACTCTTCTTAGGAGAAAGTAAAAACGCATAAGTAAGTTGTCACGGTGTGAATGGGTCATATTTCTCCGTAGTCAAGAATAGAAAGTAATGCTTGATACTGTGCTGTAGAGTTGCTAAATGCTCCACCATGAGAGCAACAATTTCTTTAGTCTGGGTTTTTGGAATCAGAGGAAACATTTCAAGATTACCTTCTCTAGCTCTCTTTTCCAGATAACTATTTTTCTCTGCAATGCCAGTAGCTTATCCATAGAAGTCAGGATGTTTTCATTCCACCCTTGCATGATGGTGTTCACACTATTTAGAAACCTAAACATTTCAGCCAAATATGCTAATTTGGCACACCAAAGTTCACAGCTAAGATATTCACAAAAATCACTGTTTCCCTCTATTTAAAAAAATAGTAACATCTCTTCTTTAAGTTCATATACACAAGCAAACACTCTTCCCCTTGACAGCCATCTTATTTCTGTGTGTTTAGAGGTCTTGATTTCACAAAATTAACCATTCTGACAACTTGGTCTAATATAGACTTCAAGTGAACTCCTAATGACTTTCCAACAAGGGCTTCCCTGTGCAAATAACAATGGGTAGTTATTGTAGTTGGATTCTGTTGTTTTACAAGTGAGATGAAGTCATTGACAGATTTTAACATGGATACAAATTCCTGCACATGACTTCCATGAAATTTCCAAACATTCTAAGTAGGAATTCAAAGTATTGAATATATCTTGGTCTCTTGTGTATTCTGGAAGTTCTCTACAGCACAAAAATTGACTAATTATATCATTTTCTTGAATGAAGCGAACAAATGCTAATAGTTGTGCTTTTCTGCTAGTATAGGTTGACTCATCAACTTGCAAAGCAAAGTCTGATATTTTAAGCTTATTAGAAACATTTTCCTCTATGTTAGATCACATATCTTCTAGCCTCCTTTGAAATGTACCATTAAAAAGTGGAATTTTGACAATTTCTTGTTCCGATTCATCACCGAGCATTGTCCTAACTATCGCACTGCATGTAGGAAAAATAAGTGGCTCAGTTATAGTGTGGGGGTTCAATTTTTGAGATATGATTTCTGCTAACTGATAAAAAGCAACTTTAACTCTATCAGACACTTCAATGTTTTTTTTTTAAGTAACGCACTTGTTTAGAACGCAGTTCCATCAACCTTTTGAAATAGTTGAAATCTTTTCCTTCAAGGTGTGCATGTTTTGTGGTGAAATGTAGCTTCAATTTACTGAGAACCATGGCTTCTTTTGATAGTTTCTCACCACACACAATACACACTGGAACAGGGCAATCTTTATCTCCATACCAAGAAAAGCCCAGACTCAAATAACTGTCTATATACTTGCAAGAAACCTTAGAAATCTTACTTGGCTTGGTCCTGATCATACTGGGTTTTTCCTTAATATGTTCTTCATATTTTTTACCGTTATGTTTTCTTTTAATATATCTATTCATTTTTAGGGGCGCAACTTTTATAATTTTTAGCAATGATAACTGTACAAAACCACAAATATTACAGTGTTTCCTACCAACAAAACACTTAATAAAATTATTTTTACAGAATAAACTCATGAAACACATTCACATACACCAAATTGTAGTATAAGCCAGTCACTGATTTGATAAAGGAATGTGCCTAAGTTGCAGAGAGCCAGGAAGGTCACCACAGGCACCACTGGCAATCAACTTCACCAATTTCTTGCAGAAGTGTTTCCACTGGATGCAATAAAATTGGCAATTTTTGTCTGAAATTCACTTCTGCAAGTTGTAACAAGTTTCATTGCTGCAAGTACTTGCTAACCTGTTTACACTGTCACTTGTCAGTGTTGTACAATAATATGTCTACTCAGAAAAAAGTTATTGCTACTGCAGATTGAGAAAAAAATTTCATCCCCTGAAGTCAACATATGTCTATGAAGTAATAATTTAGACAAGTATAAGTGTGCTAATTCAACAAGAAGGGCATTTAGGGAGCCATCAAATGGAAGACTCGAAGTTGAGATATGTGCTTTCGATTTCGTTTTAGAAATGCTAGGTGAAGGTTTACCCATCACTCGTGAAGCGATAAAGTTGAAGGCATTGGAAGTGGTGACAGAGTTTAAAAATTCAACAAAACAAATTTAAAGCAAACTTGGATGACTCGGAACCTGCTACAAATTCGAGCGATGAAGGGGTAGGAGAGGAAGATGATTCAGATTAGGTACTTACCTAGTTATTTGATTAAAACTTTTGCAATTATTATTATTATTATGCATTATATAATGTTTTTGGGTGACTGAAGAAGACTCTGGAAATGGAGGTGAAATGTTGGCATGAGCCTTATTATAAACGCAAGATTAACCTAAATACAGTGCATGATATTATTTATCTGTTTATTAATCTTTAAAGGTGAAATACAGAAAAATTTCATGGTTCTCTTGTTTTTTCCATATTTTTCAAAAAACATTCAAAATCATACTTATATTTTGGACAATACGGTTCTTAAAAAATAGGGCTGACAAGAGGTGGGGGCAACATTTTTACAGTTTAATTAATAAAACTGCAATTTTATAAATTAATAAAGAACTGTAGAGAAAGAGAAAAGTAAACTTTAATTGGTCTGCTAACTGAGTGGGGGGGGTATGATGCAATTACTTCTGCAAGCAACTTCTAACAAATCGAAAAAGTGCAGCTGCCTTGGCAAGTTGATAAAAATGTGTTTACACGACTGTCTCAAACTTCCCCAAGTTACTTCTGCAAGTTAAGAAAACTTTCACAATTATGCTATTTACACTACAGCAGGGTTTCCCAAACTTTTTCTGCAATGGAACACTTTGCAAACCTGGGAAGTTTAACGGAACACTTAGCTTATTTTTTAGGTTGGGTAATTCTACTTGTAAAAATTTAAAAAAACATTTTATTAAAACAAATTATTTATTTAGTAATTATTTTTAAATATAAAACTATAATAATATAATATAAACATAAAAATATGAATAAATAAAGCATTTAATGACTATTATGATTTTGAATTCTTGAATTGCATATCTTCTTGATATCAGGCACAATATTGGTAAATTGTATTCTAATATCTGGTGTGGCATCGCCTGTTCCTGCACTTTGACTTCGTTGCAGCATAATAAGAAAATCCCGCTTCGCATGAATAGGTTGTAGAAAATGGAAGTAAAACAATAATAGCTTGTTTTGATAAATTGGGGTACTCTTCTGACAAACTCGCCCAGAAATCATTCAAAGGCTGATCTTTGTATTTTTGTTTCAAATCAGAGTCACTAATTAAATCAATTAGATTTTCATAATCACTTGCGTTTAAGCCTACTGGTTTAGCTGTCACGGAAAATGGATTCCGAACCCAGGAATCGTCCTTAGTAGTTTTCGGAAAATATTGCAAAAGAGTTGATTTCAAGTTATGTAGGTGCTCTAAAAATGCCTTGGAAACTTCATAATCTACTTTAAAATTTAATTCATTCAAACATTCATGTAAGGCAGGAAAACAATCAAAATTATTAGATTCAACCGATGAAATCCAAAATTGTATTTTTTTATCAAAAGATGCAATTTTATCTCTTGTATTAAAAACTGTAATACTTTTTCCTTGTAATGATACCATGAAGGATTTGTTAAAACTTCAACAAAATTTTGTACTTGTACTGAATTATTTTGTGCCTTCAAGAAGACCAATACCTCACTTCGAAGTTCATAAAGTCTTAATAGTGCCTTCCCTCTGGATAGCCATCTCACTTCAGTATGTAATAAAAGTGCTTTGTGTCCACTACCCATTTCATCGCACAAAATTTTAAATAATCTGGATTGAAGTGGTCTTGATTTTACATAGTTAATCACTTGCACGGCTTCATCCATAACATTTTTTAAATTTGTGGAAATTTTTTTAGTCACCAGTGCTTGCCTATGCAAAATACAATGACTGCTGGTGGCTCTTGTAGCTACTTTCTGGATGCGTGATACAACACCTTTCATCTTTCCTACCATTGCTCGAGCACCATCTGTACAAATATCAATACACTTCTCCCAACCTATCTCTTGATTTGTAATGTAATCATTAATACGGTTAAATATATCTTCTCCTGTAGTTTGTCCATGTAAATATCCACACATGAGTAAATCTTCTTCATAACTTTTATCATATGGGTAACGAACAAATACTAGTAGTACAGCTAGTCCTGCGACATCTGTAGATTCATCCATTTGCAATGCATATTCACTGCAAAGTCCAAGACGACGAATTAACTCTTTCTCTATGCTAGTAGAAAGATCTTTAATCCGTCGTGAAACAGTATTATTTGATATTTGTATTGCATCTATTTTTTCAGCAGCCTGTTCGTTAAGAACAAGTAACACCATGTCTTTCGCACATGGCTTAATGAGTGTCTCTCCAATCGTATGAGCTTCACCATTAAGTGCAATGCGATAGCTCACGCGATAAGATGCCTCTGTTGCATTTTCATTTTCAGTTTTAGCCATTGTAATCATTTGAAGTTTGGACTTTTCTAGTGAGTCACGTCGTCTCTTAAAAAATTCCATGTCTTTTCCTTTATAATCACTGTGTATCGTTCCGAAGTGCCTGCGGAGTTTTGCTGGAGCCAAAGAACTGTTTGCGAGTATTTTATGACATAAAACACACATTGCATCAGGAGCATCCGAATTGCCAATACACGTAAATCCCAAGTTTAAATAACTTTCATCGTACTTCCGTTTTAGTCTGTTCATAGATGACACTTGTTCTTTAATATTAGATTTTGAAGAAACCACGGGTTTTCGGTCATTTTCTTCTTCAATGATAGACGTATTGGATGTATCAGTAGAAGTTCTTGTCCTTCCTTTTGTCGAAGTTCCAGTTTTTAACCAAAAATCCATAGGTAGTTTTTGAATAATATTTAAATACTGTAATAAGGACAAATTTATCAACAAAAAATTTCAGTTCAAAGTTGATCAAATTTTAAGGTTAAAAAACAACACGGACTTACTTATGAAATTTCCCGCAGACCTTTCCCTCCCGAATTTATACACTGATGCTGAAGACTGTCTTTTGATGAAGAGTGGAGGAGAGCTGTGATTTCATTTTTAAGACATTTCCAAATATACAAAGATGGAAAGTGCTCTTCATTTCTACTAAAATGTCCAAGATTAGATGTGTGTTTGTTAGTAGTTCAACCGGCAGCCTAGGGAGAGCAGCACTGAGTTATGATGGTAACTTATAACTCGTGGAAACGCGCGAGTGGTTGGTATGAAGGTCCGTACATTGGTAGTGGGAACGGGGCATTATTTACACAGCACCACTTTCGCTTAAAACACCCACACACGCGCACACATACATAAAGGCAGGAAATTTAAAATTACTTTTCATTTATTACTTGAAGTAGATAGTAGAAGATATTTAAATATATTGCAGTGTATAAAATCTTTCCAAATTGTCGCGGAACACCTATTCAGGTTCAGCGGAACATAGTTTGGGAACCCCGGCACTACAGCAAGTCAATGCAAATACTTGTGCAAGTTGACTTGCGAAAGTTTTATTGCCAGTGGACACAGGGCTTTAGAGAGTAACAAGAACCAATCCGTTGTCTATGACTCATGTACAAGGGATTCGGTTACTATGCCAATGCTGACAACATTACTTACTGTTTATGTGCCTTTCAAAGCAGTAATATGATGATACTTTTGGACTGGATTCAACTAGTTTTAATACTGTGTGGTAGTTTCTTCGTTAAAATGATCTAGATCACAAAAACTAAATATGTGCATTTTAATATGCCTAATGTCATGGATTGTGATCCTAAGAGAACTATTTTATTGTGGCTCAACAAGCAAAAACAAAGGCATCAAGAAAATGTTTCTAACAAAAAGAGTTAGTGCCAAGAGTACTTCAAAATGATATTCACTGAGTCAGGGACACCAGAAAATGAAGATGATATGCCACATAAAATAATTAAAAAGTTTTGATTGACTCTTTTACAAATAATATTAATGTAATATTATCTTGTTATTTTATTACAACTAACTTGTCCTATAATGTGATTTATTAAGTGATGATTTATATTTAAGATTGTTAATTTTTTAAGAATATTTGTTTTTAAAAAGCATTAAATAGTTTTGTTTTTTGTTAGAAAGTTAATACTGTGATTTGTTTATTTTATTTGTGTTTTGCATAAAATTACTGAGATTTCAAATGCAGTTTCTCTTATGTGCATCATCTTAATGTTTGGGCACACTGGAGAACGTGCCATGGGCTCTACACAAACAAGGGCCCCATACATAAAAGGCCCTTCTTTATATGATGTTTCACCATGAGAGCATGACGTTTCTAATATTACAGTTTTTCTGAACTTTAATAAAAAATGGGCCCCTCCAATAGTTCAATGAGCCCAAAAAATTGATTTGTGCAGCTCGAAATTTCCCTTAAAATAAGCCCTGGTCCAGATTATTGGAGTTTTACTGTAGATACAGTATATATATATATATATATATATATATATATATATATATATATATATATATATATATATATATATATATATATATGTTTAAAACTTTGAAATAAACTCTTTCGATACTGTAGGAAGTATATGTCCCTGGGTATACTTTCACAATCCTGAAACAGGATTGAGTAGTATAAAATTCACTGGGATTGGACAGTCATTCCATTTTTTCCTAAACTATTAATGATTCATTTAAATTGTTAAGTATGCAACTCTTCTTAGCCTATCTTGTTACAACTTTTCAAAGATATAATTTTTACTTCTACTATGCCAAAGTAATATTCAAATGACTAAATTATAGAGTACAATGAATGAAAAGATTTGTCAAGTTATGTTTCTTTACAGGGTACTCCAATAAGACGAGGAGAATGTTGATAAAACAATAAATAGTAGTATAGGCAAGTATTGCCTAAAGAGATGGTCAATCACAAATATTTTAAAGTCAGTTTCTTGAATATGAATTAGCAAAGTGGAAGTTAACCATTTGTCTGTTGCTGGCATAACATTTTTTTGGGTATTTGATGTTTACTGAATCTTTTGAAGCAAATATTTAATCAAATATTTCTTAAGAAACTCACAGATGCAAGATGATAGCCAAGAATTCTTTTCCATTAGATATCATGGCAGTAGACCATTTTTTGAACCTAGAATTATGAGAAATCTATCCCTTACGTCAAAAAGAGATAGCTGTTGATGAGCATACAGATTTATCTGCTCTTTTATTGTTGCTATTAATTTTGGGCTAATAAAATGTGAAAAAAAAACTTGAGTTCATTGGTCGTTGAATCAAGGCTAGTTTCAGCTAAAAGTCCTTGGAATCTCAATTGATGGTTGATGGTCGTTGGCAGTGGCGGTTCGTAGCTAAAATTAGTGGGGGTGCAGCTCCAGAAAATTTTTAGCCTTTGTTTTAAAATTGTGTAAAAGGAAAAAAACATGTATAAAAAGAAAATTTATTCAGGAACTTGATAAAATCTTAACAAAAAAAACCAAACATTTTTTACTTACTTTAACTTAAATTGTTACAGTTCAAGCTTGATCTATTCATTTAAAAATGAAATCCATTCTTCTTGTTTTAATTTGCGCAAAAAGTTCAATAATTTTCTCCTTGATCTCTGGATGACAATTGAGGAATTTTTTCTCCATTGAAAGTACTGCAAGCGCATTTTGTCTTTCCGAATTCATAGTTCTTCTTAAAAAAGTTTTTATTCTTTTCAATGTTGAAAAGCAGCGCTCTCCCTCTGATGTAGTCATGGGAATTGTCAAGAGGATTTTTATCAGTTTCGTAATTTCACTAAAAACATCATCTAGATTATTTTCCAAGATAAATTTCAGCAGCTCAATTAATTTGCAATATTCATGAATATCAGTCCTACAATAGAATACTTTTAGTTCAGTTTCAAGCTTTTCTTTGTCAATCATGGGATAAGCTTCAGTGGTCAGTACTATCTCTTTTGTGGGATGTTCATTCTTAAATCTAGTGAAGCATTTCTTGTTGAGCAATTTAGCAGCTACTAAGTGTTTAGTGGAAGAATATCTGTCCATTATATCAACACATATATAGTCACACACTTCCTTAGCTTCTGCCAAGAGTGTCTTTGAAGGATTCTCACAGTACTTTGAGTTTCTCAATTCTAAAATAGCAGTTTTGAAATTTGTTATATATTCATTAACTTTAAACACACTAATTTCTCGAGATTGCATTTGGTTGTAAATTATTTCAACATGAGGCATAATCTGATGAAAAAGCTCTAACCAAAACTTGAAATTATCATCATTTAGGTATTTTAAAATTCCTGTTGCTTCTGCAATGGTTTGATCTGCATTTGATGTTGACTGAATTTCAGTAAGGCAGTTTTTTAAAGGTTGCAAATTTTCATGAACTCTGTTTATGGTCCGTATGTTGAAATTCCACCTTGTAGAGGATGGACGTGGAATGCTGACGTCCATATGTTTCTTGAGAATGGACACACGTTGTGGTAATCTTGAGAAGAATGTTGGAATAGCCAGAATGTTAGAGAAAAATATTCTTGCGTTTCGTGTAATACTTGCTGCATTTCTCATTATTAAATTAAGTTGATGTGCATAACAGTGAATGAAATGTGCATTACTATAAACTGCTTTTATTTTTGCTTGAACTCCTGCTTTTTTGCCTTTCATGACATTTGCACCATCAAATGTCTGAGCTATCAGTTTTTGTCCATTTCCTTGAAGGACTATGTCCAATTGTTCTAAAATACGTTTTGATATGCCATCTGCAGTTTGATTTTCTGGAATAAAGAATCCCCAAAAACGCTCAAATATTTCTCCATTCAATACGTACTGTAGAACAAGGACCATTTGAGTGTGTTCCGAAACATCTGTTGTGTCATCAGCCATGACAGCTACAAAGGAAGCTTTTATAATTTCCGTCCTTATCTCCTCATGGTATATTTGTAGCAGGCAGTCAAGTATCTCATTCTGAATGGTCTTAGAAACACCTTTGAAGACTGCACTGGTTTCTAAGTGATTCTTCAAATCTGAATCTAATTTAGATGCAAAATTTACTAATCCTCTAAATACCCCTGGATTTACTGAATCGTCTTTTTCATCATGTCCACGTCAGGGAGTTTCAAAGTTTCCACAAAAGTAAATGCAGTCTATTATTTTGGACAAAATTTCACGGTTCTTTTTAACTTTTATATTATGCTCATTGATTGAAAGTCTGTATGCCTCACTAAGTTTCTCCTTATTACTTACGGTTCCTAAAAGTGACAGTGAAACAACATTATCAACGTGCTTCTTTGACTTCTCATGCTTTTCTGTTTTTTCTTTCATTTTGTTTATATTTCTAAAACCATCTTTTGTCCACGGTACATCACCTCCAAACAGCAAACACGGGAAGCAAAACAGTGCATTTTTTACTTCACAGCCGCAAAGCCAACTTTTCCATTGGTACCATTCAGAATTAAAGCTACGAATATATTTCTTGTTGTTGCTTTTGCCTGGCTGAGATATTAGAATATCAGGTGTTGAACGACCTCTCTTCTTAACTGTAACTTTCTTATGGAGAGATAGCTGTGAAAATTTAAGCTGTTGAAGTTCACTTACAGTCACAGAACTTATTTCTTGGGGATGCAAGGCCATGGTTAAAGTTTTCTGTTAATTAAAGAACCGAAAAAAAATGAATCAAATAGAATAGCTGGAATCAGAATAATAATCTAATTCTACACTCTTCTACACTTTATCACATTCAAGAATATGGTACACGGTTTTTAAGCACAACACACGCTGAGTAAAAAAAAAACTTCCTTCCACCATCACGCCAGAGCCGGCACTGCGAGAGCAACAGTGCTCTCTCTACCTGGCAGTCCCGCCTTCCTCCCCACCCCCCCCTCCTATGTGCGCATGCGCACAACAGTCAAACACCACGTCGCTGGCACTGTGAAGTGCACAGTTCCATACAAAGATTTTTGTATCTATTTCATAAACTGGGGGATGGCTACTGAAGTACTGACATTAAGCTTAAGGAATATATATTGTACTACAAAAATAAAGAAAGAATTAAAGAAAAAAGGACTCATTATATTAAATGTTATCGATAATATCAAGTGGAAATAGGGGGTGCTGCAGTTCCGCAGTGCCTATATACGAGCCGCCACTGGTCATTGGTGTCCCAACCTGAACATAAATCCATACTTCTCTTTTTCTTTTAATTCCACGGGAAGTAGATGAAGAAACACTTAGGTACTTGTATTTCCTCTTCATATTCATTATCTACAAATACATTATTACAGTTGTTATTCATGGATTACAATATACTGTAATTTAAAAGGAAACTAATAAGGGGAACATCAGGTCTGTCGGACACCAATTTTTATGAAAGTAAATCTGATTAAAATAAACAGATACGTGTCTAGCCGTTTTTGCAAATAGGCCTTTGTTTATGAGAAAAATATGCTAAATGTCATATAAGAAATTATTCACAAACCTTCATCAGAATTTTCCGATTCAGGATTATAGTCCGCATCATCTTCATATTTATCATCGTCCAAAGCTGAGATATCATCACTATCAGATGAACCCATAAGTATATCAAATACTTGTGTCTGAATATATTTTTTGTTCAATATTAGTACAAAATAGCGATCCAAACACAACAAACTGCTAGCAGACACTATGGGAGATGCAGTGCGGTATGTCATAGTAAAGCATGTCAGTTACAGGTGGTAGAGAATAATAAGTATCTTGAAAAAAAATCACAAAAACAAAGTCATCTGCCACCTAGCAGCAGCATTATGAATTATGTAGTCGTTGATATCAGGTAATGAAATGCTAAAGCAGTTTCTCAACGTCTACCGCCATAAGATAGCTTGGATATATGAAAGACATTCATGAACATCTCCCGCGAAGAAGGCATTGGCCACCAAAGACGTAACCAAACGTCTTCAGCACCCAAAGTGTTAAGGGTTCACATTTTGAAAAGCAAAAGCATGTATTTATGTATATCCAATCACTGGTATGCCTATAGGTACAAGAGTGTATGAGTTTTCACCATAATGTGCCCCTCACAAGTGGTATAGGATAATCTGTAATTTCTCCTCAGACATGCTGCCATCTTTCATCAGCATTTAAAAAGTATGAACTAATGCTTGATCTCCTACTCCTGGCTGGGGTTGTGCCCAGACATTTTGCCATCTGAGGTGAGATATAATGCCTTTAATTTCTTTTATGCATTTACTCCAGTTGTCAAAGAGAAAAAGTAAAAGTAAAATGAATCATCTGAATTTTTTATATGAATAAATGCAGAAAACAGATGTAATATATTTAAAGAAAATAAATAAGTAAGCCATCATATTGTTGTTATTACACTACATAAAATAATGGTTAATAGATGTGCACTGGCTCCTCTGCTCTGCTTGTAAAACCAAGGAATTCTGGTACTGCACAGCAAAAGGTCAAATCAGTATTATACACATTTAAAAGAGAGTTCTTTGCAAAGGCTGTTGATAAAATGTTTTATAGGAATAAGCAATATTGAAAAATATTTGGAATTTTTAATGAAAAATTTTCATTGTGGTCTTATTTTGGGACTCCATCTGAGAGGTACCTGAGGTAATCGCCTCATCTATCGTCACAGCCCTCCTCCCGGCACAAGCAAATAAAACTTACTGTTCAAAAGGTTAATGACTAAACTTGAGTAAGTTGCAAAACTTTTTAATCAAATGTATGGTTCCAAATGTGGCAGACTGGAGTGCATATAAACATACTATGACAATTAGACATATCAGTTGAGAGAAGAGAATAATTTTCATGACAAAGTGAATGGAATATTGTAGAAGAGGATAAAAGCAACAGATTATATGAGAAAGGAACAGAAGATATAATAATGGAATTTCTTTTAGAAGGACTTCTAATTTAGATGAACCCTTTGGGATCAAATGTTTTCACCCCATTTATCACACCAGGTCCAATTAAATTTGAAAAATGTCAAAATCACCCTACACAAAAAATATAAATATTATTTCATTCGTTTTAATATTTGATGTCATCAAAAACATACCTAGTACTATTGCTTCATAGTATGGTGCAAAGCAAATCACTTGTTGTGATCATAAAATATCATAAATTTAAGGTGAGCTCAGTCCGACACAGGACTGGAACACAAACATTTATATGTCGGAATCACTCCGAGGGAGAACCGAAATGGGTTAATAACAGGGAAAATGATTTATAAAAGACAGAAATTACTGCAAAATTGTATGATACTTAGTCAAACAGTTAAAAAAGAGAAAAATTTTTGGAATAAGTTTACAAATCCTTCTTTTCAAAAGAGTTGAATTAATGAAAAAATCTAACATTTCATAGATAAATGAATGAGTGAGCATTTAAATTTATATACATACCAATGGTTCAATTCCTGAGTGAGGGTCTAAGGGCTCATGTCCAAAAAGTTCTCCAGTAAGTAATTTGGATATTGACTTAAGTACCGAAAACTCTGAAGTTCTCTTTGCTGTTATGCCCATTCCATTTAAAGGTGAATTTGATTGATGTTGTCCTTCAACCCATATTTTATCTGCAACACTGACTCCATAAATTGCTCCAAGAAAACCCTCATGAATAATAAACTGGTCGATTACATGGTTAATGTTGTGCAGAAATGGGTTAGCACGTCCAAGTGATATATAATGTTGTAAAATGTTATCCAAATGGCTCAAATGATTCAATAACTGAGTTATCTATGAAAAACATTTGAAATTAGGACAATTAAAAAATATGAAAATATTTTAAATGCTCAAAATGCGTAAATGTGCAAGTTCAGGGTTTGTAATCTTTTCAGTCTGAATGGTCCATTAAGAAATATCAAACTCTTCACAAGTGTAAATTTAATTCAATATTAAATAATATACAGCTATATAGTGAGAAAATGACCAATTTTGAAACTACAAATGTGTTTGACTAAGATTCCTGATTTATGATTTTATGAAGGATAAAATGGTAAATCCAGGGTCTTGCTGACTCTTTACTTTGATTCACTCCACAATCTCCAAAAATATTGAAAGTAACTCATTATAAATAATATTATTCAAAGAAATATGCATCATTTGTTGGGGGCAGTCACATACACGAATGAAGCAGGTGGCTGACCATGTCCCATTTCATGAAGCAAAGCCTTTTTTTGATGACCTATTCCTTTAAGTACTTTTTAAAAAAATCTATTCCTCCTAAGACATTTTAAGTAATAAGGAAATTATTGATGCCTCTATTGAGAACAATTAGTTATTTTTTGAAACATAAATCATTAAAGAAAAATGTGATACATGTCTGTTTTAAGTATATTTTCCAATCCAACAAAATTGCCATGGCTGAAATCTTATATGAAAAAAATGAACATGCAACCCTTAAGGCAGTTTTTCAAAGTAGGGTCTGTGCCCTACCAGGGGGTCACAAAATTATTTTGGATGTAAGGTGAAGTGCCAAAAAAAAATATTATGAATAATAACATTTTTTCAGGAAATTTTAGGAAAATATGATGTTATAAAAATTATTAATAGTTATATAAAATAAAGAAATTTGTATTAAAGGTACTTATTTTTATTATTTTCAATTTAATGAGTATTGCGACAATTGAAAGTTTAAGAAACACTCCTCTAAGGTATTAAATTTACTTTTTGTCAAGCATATATATAAAAATATATCTGTATAAAAAACGGCACTTGTGCACTTTATACCCCCGTACATACTCTTGTGATTTTTGATCTTATTCTGTTCAATGATAAAAGGTAAAAAAATCTCCAAATTCCAAAATAAAATAATAAAGTTGAGATACTCCACTAAGATAAGGGAAGGGGGAAATTTTTTTTCTTGATTTAAAAAATTAAATACATAAAAACCTCACCCATACAACCGGACACTCCACCTGCTGTTTAGGGGCTTTTTAAGGCCAACGCCTGGGACAGCATGTCAGCCAACCAAGGTATACAGGAGACTCCTCCATGCCAGAGACCTACAAACACACTCAACATTCACACAGATTGGGTGTGCAAAAAAATTACAGTGACCCTTGTCATAGATAAAAACAAAACAAACCGAGGTAAGAAAAATATAAAATACAACCTCGGTGAAGGTGATTAAGAAGAATAATTAAAAGTGATTGAAATGATCGAGTATGCGAGAAAGGAGGGGTGCAGTGACCCTTGTTGTAAGTTAAAACGAAAGAAGGCATGGGATGGAAAGCTCGGTGTTATATATGTACCCCCCCTCCCCATTTTTTCTCCTCCTTTGGCACTATATAACACACCGAGCTTCCCATCCCACGCATTACTTTACATTCAGGACTCTGAAGAGGGCTACTTGGTAGCCGAAATACGTTTATTAGTCAATACTCCCTTCCTTACGCTTTTCTCGAATCGGTTTCACAGATTCTTTGTTTTATTATGATTATTTTTTTTATATTTTTCATGTTCTCTTCCACCCTCTTATGTTTTAACTTATGACAAGGGTCACTGCACCTCCTCTTTCTCACATACCCGATAGTTTCAATCACTTTTAATTATTCTTCTTAATCGGCTTCACCGAGGTTTTGTTTTATATTTTTCTGACCTCAGTTTGTCTTGTTTTTTTTATCTATGACATGGGTCACTGTAACTTTTTTGCAAACCCAATCTGTGTGAATGTTGAGTGTGTTTGTAGGTCTCTGGCATGGAGGAGTCTCCTGTATACCTTGGTTGGCTGACATGCTGTCCCAGGCGTTGGCCTTAAAAAGCCCCTAAACAGCAGGTGGAGTGTCTGGTTGTATGGGTGAGGTTTTTATGTATATAATTTTTTAAATCAAGAAAAAAAATTTCCCCTTCCCTTATCTTAGTGGAGTATCTCAACTTTATTATTTTATTATGGAATTTGGAGATTTTTTACCTTTTATCATTGTATGTGTGCCATGAAGCTCATTCCCAGTTATATTCTTCTGTTCACTCCAAGGAAACAATGGTTAAGAGTTCAATTGAAGTGAAACTCTTTAATAATGAAAACAGTATAAACAATGTTGGTCCAAATCTGATGGCTTCTTCGTTGTCCACAGTTTTCATTATAATATCTTCCAAATACAGCTGGCTTAATTCCATTGTTGTACTCAAATTGATAAAAAATATATGTTACTGTTCAGGCACCCAATCTCCACTGGCATGGAGAGGGAGACATGTGTTTAATCAAGGTTACGTTTTTGTGTTTTTTTGTGTCTCTTTGCCTCCATCAGCTTACCAACTTGGTAAGTGTCCACTGGGCTTCCTTCAACACCTTGTTGCCACCCTCATTACTGCCTTTCCTTTTCCTTAAGTTTATATATATATATATATATATATATATATATATATATATATAATATATATATATAAATATATAATAAATCTATATACCTACACTCCACACTTTCTATACCTGGAGTCTCTCAACTCAAAAACAGCAGATATATGGTTATTTACTTATGCAAAGAATACCAATAAATCTTTCAGGAAAATAATATAATACTAGCAGTTTTTAAATTACACATGCCTTGCTATAATTTTAAGAATATATTCCTTTACCAGTAAATATAGCAAATATTTTAAATATGTTAATAACTATTTTTATGGAAGTTAATATGATAAAAAATTTTAGAGAAGAAAAATGTGGCATATTTGCTGAAGTGATTTCCAAAACACAAATCAAAGAAATCTGAACTTTTGCTGTATATTCTCTATCTTAATCAATATTGAACCAATTTTCTAGCTTGCTGAAAGAGAAGGACTTTACCTCATTGTTCTTTGAGTGAGCAACATGGCAACAATTGATGTGGCGAGGGATTGTGTCAATATGTTTCCTTAATTCACAGAAATGAGCCCTAGTAGCTTGAATGAATTGCTCTAGAGATATATCTGTAACAAATAGATATTCATTAAGCTAAGGCAAAGAATAGAAGACTTTCAAAACATTAAATGATATTATTATAAAGTTGGGCACACAGGTATTTAATAATATTTGAAAAAAGAGCCTGAGAAAAAATAAATTTTAGCTAGCTTTATAAATATTGTTAATTCAGAGCATTACAATATCAAAATATAAAAGGTTACTTTAGTCATGCTTTTAACTTCATTTTTATTATTATTTATGTAATTTTATTTAAATCTTGCCACCCCATATAGGGTTGCAAAATGTATCCATTCACTGCCAAAAGAACCTCTATGTGATCACAGTATTACACAATAGTTTCAATTAGAGAATTATCCCAGGTGAGTGTTTTTATGTCTATTAATTTTGTTTATTTTATTTTGTTAGCTTATTTTTAACATATTATGCCTTATGTATGGTATTATCATGTATTACTTGGGAGAGCAAATAGCACAGATGTGTCACAAAATGTCCACCAGGAATGTAACCACAACTTTTATCATCATGTCTATGGGAAAATAGGTTTCACTAGTTTCAGTTTCCAGGAACACATCTAGGATGTGTATTGAATATTTTAGCATCAAAGTAGTTTCTTGCCTTTATTGCTTGTCAAGTAAATGGCAACTTTAAAAAAACTCTCTGGAATGTTCATATGTGATGAAATATAAGATAATTGTTGGCCTTACTTATGAAATGATGAAGTAATGTGCTATGATTCTTTGTTGTTTTAATTTCATGTTAAACCACTGCTTCCAATTCCAATAAAATCTTTGTTATTCAAATTGCAAGCATCCCAGACATGATGGATGTCTTATGTAGATATAAGCAAGCTTCACTCAAAAATTAAAATTCATCCTAAAGAAAATATCATGTGTATGGAACTTAGAAGTATTTGAAAGATATGGCAGCTTTACTGAAAGACAAAATACCGTATCTGCCCGAATATAAGCCGATACTTTTTGTCAAAATCTATCGTGAAAAAAATCACCCTCGGCTTAAATGCGAGCCTGAGGAGAAATTTGGCATCCTCGTACGGCGCCATCGCTGAAAAATGTCTTGTTTCCATAGCATACCTCCATTATTCCACTGATAAGGCACTCGATGTCTGAAAAACGCTCCCTTCTTACAGCGATTGCCCGGAGCTGTAATTTAAATTGCTATTGAAGGTAATTTATATATTTTAACACGGAGTTAAAAGTAACTGGGTTCCTATCCAAAGGAAATGGCGGTATATAAAACAATCGAGTTTTAACAGCCCACCAGGTTCATAGCATGATTGCACGCTACAGCAAATTCGTTTTGATCATAATTTGCAACGAGTTCTTAAGATACCGACACCGGTCTTATTATAGGTTTTTACAAATTCTTACTACACTAAGCTTCTTCAACTCTTTGTTTTAATTCCACTTCTTGGTGCTGCAATCGATTTAAAGTTCAGATGTAGCAGACGTCGTAGCTTTTACGGATCATTTAAATGGCAGGTACGTTAAAGTTAGGAGCCGACAGTATAAAAGAAGTTCATATTAATTTTTCTTGTTTATTTTATATTTTGCTACAGCCATTGTCATTTTTGTATGCATGTTAAAACCCTCTTTCATAGAATGTATTAAAAGTGCGTATACTGACTAGGCAGATGATATCGTCTGCTTAGTCAATTCGCAAAATTCGATGACGACTTTCGATGCGCAACTGTTTGAATTCCGCTAGCATAAGATACGACTGATTCGAAGGTGTGAGCAACGGCGTTAACTGTAATTCATCTGATAATTAAGTGCAATAATAATAAAACTTGGAAACCTCTTTCATAGAATCTATTAAAATTGCGTATAATGACTAAGTAGACGATCACGCCAAATTCGATGACAGCTTTCGATGCGCAACAGTTTGAATTCCAGTAAGATAAATAAATATACTTACATTTGATTGTAAGGTGTGAGCAACGGCGTTGACTATATTTATAATTAACAGTAATAATACCTAATAAAACTTTACATGGAACGTATATAATTATATAGATGTAATGTATTCTAGGTTGTGAGTGCATGTCTGGTACACTTAAGCATAAAATTTACGAAAATACTTTTTTTGCCAAAAAATGTTGGAAAATTTCGTGTGGTCGGCTTCTATTCGGGCAGATACGGTAGATAATTTTAAAAAGTTTCACATCTGGGCTATAGGAACATGACAATTACAGGTCGGACATATCAAATCTGTCAACCCCAGGAACAAGACAATACTGGATTTTGGATAATATAAACATGAAGCTTACCCAAGTCCTATTATAATAAATAAAAGATATACAGAACATAGAATAGATTAAATTTATACATATAGATATATTATAATTAATGATTATGAGTTCTTGTCCTACACTAAATTATAAGGATTATTTTTAAGAAAATCGATTTCTTTTATGGAATATTATCAGGAAAACGGAAGTGAAAAATACATAAGTATATATACAGATTGCAGAATTTATGATTGATACATAATTTGATAAATAAAAATTTGAAATTTGAATAAGCTGAAGAATATCCCAAATTGTTGTTTATAATTTGATCATTCTACAAATATTAGGGCCAAAATAAGAGATTAGAGGTATTTAAATTTGGAGCGGAGAGGGTTAAATTGTATATGTATTACATTTTCTAAATTTTCAGGTTTTTGAGCAGCCTGATTTGAAATATTTTATCTGAAACATTTTCCTCTCTTCAGTAAAATGGATCGCTTACCTTACACGTTATGGTGTCGTCGAGCATCTATAGTTTTCAGCATTTTGCCACAATGTGGGTAACAATTTTAAAAGGGATTTTCATTTAATGACATTTTCTGAATAATCAACCAAAATGTTAGAGGAAATACCTAAAAGGTTGGGTCTGAAAATATGCGATTCATTTATCTCAATCGAGTAGCCGCGCCAGATATTTTATCAATTTTAACGGTTTTAGCGACTTTAATATCATTCATGTATCGTTTATATTTGTGAGGGGTGATAATTCATAATTTTAGCTATTTGCGAATGACATCAGGAAATTTTTAACTTAATCCATCTTCTTTCAATAACTCAGAATTTTCAATTAAGAAGTATATTCTATGGTACCTGGGTAATGTTGGCTAACAAGTTGCGTATATTTTATTGTCTTTCTAATTTCCTCGTCGCCAGCTTTCCATGTAGTAATTATAGTACGTACGAATTCTTTAGCCTTAGAATTTTTCGCCGTTTCAAATTGTGCCGCAGTAGTCCATATGGCATATAATTTAGAATCAACCAGCTGAGTTAGTTGCAAGAACTCCTTCAAATATTCTCTATATTGTTCTTCTAAAGGGGTAAGTTTTGTTATTTCTCGTTGGAGCAATGAAACCTGTGTAAAATGTATTATTTACAATAAATTATCATAATATACCGACAATTTTTCGGATAAAATAATGTATTACTTACGTCTTTCTGCATATTTTCGATAATGATGCAGCAAAAACTATGCTGAGTACCATCGATATGGTTTAACTTATTCGACTTCGGTGCAGTAAAATCAGACATCGAGTAATTTTATGTAACTCAATGAAAGTTTATCACGTCTATCTGCGGAATTTTTTGTCACCTATTTCTTCCTTTGGCCTCTAAAATATATTCTTCTCTAATAAATTATTGGCATATAAGCTCATAACAATGTAAATAAATTTGTTGCAATAGATTAATTGCCAGGCATCCTCAACAATTGAAATTTCGAATGAAACTATACAAGATACATTTGAAGAGAAGCGTTTCCTCAGCAATGAACTCAACAGAAGTTAGAAATAAATAGTTTCCTAAATATTTACCTTATTAATAATTACGCGATGCTGAATGTTGTCCACAAATGATGACGACACATGCATTCATATATCATATAACGTCGAATAACTTGAGTACGGCTGCATCAATTTTAAAGATTCTTTCAGGTTTGACGACATGATATTTTTTACCATTCGCCGTACAAAACAAAGGCCCTAGTTCGATTTCATGGGCTTTTCCATTTGATTAATAAGTATGCAATCTGTAGGAATCTGATATGTAGAACTGTGCTTTTTAACATTTATAAATATCTTTTAATCGATACTTCGACGCGAGATTTGCACTATTTCATAGCGAAAAGAATGAAAATTATTTTTTTATCTTCGATTTTGCTGATTCGTATTTTTACATTTTATGTTTATACTATCGTAATTGCCCGTCAAATATGACGGGTATGCGTAAATTAAATATTAAGTTAAAATAAAAAAATAATGAAACCAACTTGTATATGCACTAAAAAGCAAACAATAAATATAAAATTCACATAATTGAGTGTTACAGAGAGTAAAAATTGTTTTGGGCAAATAGAAATTGCACGGCAAAGAAATCAATAACGCTATACAATTCTTATATGCTCAAAGCAATTTTTAATTTATGGTACATTTAATTTTGTCTCTTACTCCCTCTCTCTCCCTTTGTCTCTCTCTCCTTCCTTTTTTCCTCCCTCCTCTAAGATCATATGAAATCATTTTAAATGTATTCCATTTGACTTCGATATGAAAAATCAGTAATATTTGCAAAGATCTGGTTTGGCTTTCATGCACAATCAAAGCACTGTTTTTGACAGTTATCTTTGTTTTAATTATATTGTTTAAATAATTAGTATCAGAGAGGCGAAATGATTATCCAAATAATTCCTGATAACATGAGGAAAATTCAAATAATAAGATATAATGCATCAAGGATTTACAGACATTTACTTGAAAGTATTTCAGCAAATTATGTTATTTAAAACGTAGAGAATTTAACTTAATAATTGAATTATTTTACTATTATTAACGCGTAAAAACAGGATAAAATGTGAATGAACAGTCAATTTACCACAAAAGGAAAAATGTGTAGTAACTTACCATGAATTAATACATGAACTGCAATGAGTGTTAACTATATTTTAAAATCGCACTTTTCTTTTTGAATTTTGGAATTTTCTTTCTGAAAATTGGCTTAATCTGAAGAAATTTAAATGAAAGTCATAAAATGTTATTTTTTCATTCCTATTCGAAATTCCGTTCGAAATATTTGCTGTATCATCATTTAAAGAAATCCATAGAAAATTAGGTTATATTTAGTTTTATGAATTCCCACCATTTGGCAAAGGCGCATGATTCGATAGCATAATTTTTTTTATAATCAACCATAAGTTATTATTGTTACTTTTGTACTACAGTTCCTATACAAATGCTACGTCCTCTTCCTCTTTCTCGTTTTCTGCTCATTCCCCATTCTCTTTTCCTTCCTCCCTCTAATTACGAATTAATTCAGTAAATAAGTTATACACATGTATAAAAGTCTGATCCGTATTAAAGCACTAAATTATTGGTGCATTTATTATGAGGCCAAGAATAGAATTCAACAATTGGGACAACAGTGGCCCAATATAAACAAAATGCGTGGAAACGTGAAAAAAATCTTATTAAAAGGTAATTTTTGGAGATTTACGAATGATATTTAAATTCTTTTCTTCGCATGACTAAGGTAATACCCTACCCTTGAGATATTTTGAAATGTAAACAATAAGGTCTATATGTCAAGGATTGGCTTTTTGCGTGATTCATATATGCTGTACGAATGTATAACTCCGGTAAATTATAAGATGCACTACAAAAAACTATGTAAATGTTCACAGAACGGTTTTGCAATATGGCGGACAGATACGATGGGCCTCGATGTCGCTCATGCAATATTGACGTAAATATTAATTTAAGCATTGCTTGCAATGGAAAGTGCTCGCATTTATTTCACATAAAGTGTGTAGGATTAACTGATAATGAAGTTAAAGTGATAAAAGGAAATAGTGCGATTCTGTGGATGTGTAATACCTGCCGGTGTGATACGCAACAACAGAGTGATGACGGCATATGCAATACTAGTGAATCCTCAGCGATAGCTACGGGAGAGTATGGCTATTTTGGAGAAAAGAGTGGCCAGTATTGAAAAACAGAAAGTGGCTGGAGCAAAGGAAAATAAAAACTACACCCAGGAAGTGCGTGAAAAGTGTGAAGTCATCCCAAAAAGTGAACGAGTACATCTTCCCTCAAAACCTGTTAAGGCTGCAAACACCATTGCTGCTGTAGTGATGAAAGAGCACATCCCCGATTCCAAGGAAGAAGAGGAAAAGGAACTTCATACTGACGATGAGGGTTTCACCACTGTCCGACCAAAAAGGAAGCCACGAAATATTGCCAAAAACGAAAGTAAATCAGAAAATGTAACACGAGGTAAGAGACGAGATAGCGCTGTTTTTGGTACAAACAGTGAAATTGATAATTTTGCTATTAAAAAACGAGCGTGGATATTTTTGGGAAGAATTAAGGTGGACGTGACCTCTGAAAAACTTTTGCTTTTTCTCTCAAAGAAGTTCAATAATGAAAATTTCACCTGCGAAAAACTTGAAACGTATAATAAATACAGTGCTTCATTTAAAATTGGTGCAGACTACTGCTTATTAAAGGAATTAAACAATAGTGTAAATTGGCCTTCAGGTGCATGTGTTAAATGATTTTCCTTTATTAGGTGGAATCATCAAAGAAATCCCAAGCAAACAAATCCTGATGTGGACAGTGTCGGTGAATCTATTCAAAACCCAGCCCCCTTAGCCAGTGAAATTAAAGCACTTACAGTACAACCTGAAAAAAGAGTAACACGATTGCATTCGGGAATAACCATGCCTAAATCTCTGTCATGACTAGATAACGAAGGTACTATGACAAATGTAAAATGTGATAAACATGGTGGTAAACCTTCAAAATTATGCCTTCAAACGAAACAAAGCCAGTCAATTAAAATAATGCATGCAAATGTTCAGTCAATAAGAAATAAAGTAAATGAGGTTAGTGTTCTTCTGTCAAGTGAAAAGTACCCTGAGATAGTATGTTTCTCTGAAACTTGGTTGAAAATAAATGAAGAACAATATTATAACATCCCAGATTACAGTATTGCAGGTTTTTACAGCAGAACTAAAAAGATGCATGGCGGTGTTATAATTTATGCAAAGAACAGTATAAAATGGAAACCAATTGGTGCACTAAACAGTCTAGCTCATGAAGGTCATTTTGAATTTGCTGGTATAAAATTAGAAAATTTCTATATTGTGTGTGTTTATAGACCTCCAAATGGCGAATTAGATATTTTTATGGATAACATGTACAAAGTCCTTGAATTTTTTGTGAAAACGGGTGACAAGTATTGTGTAATATGTAGGTGATTTTAATATTGATTTTTTGGATGAGAGAAATGGTTACACTAGGGATCTTTTGTTACTCTTAAGTATGTTTGGTTGCAAATTTCTCATCAAGAAAATCACAAGGCCAAGTAGTAACAGCTGTATAGACAATGTTATGACAAATATTGTAAATTCTACTGCTCATGTAATAATCTCTGAACTGTCTGACCATTACCCCATTATTTACAACTATACAAAGGAAACTTTGGAAGTAAAAACCCCCATCAGGATGTGTAGGGACTTAAATATAAGTAACATAAATAAGTTTTGTAAGCACTTGAGTACGTTAAATTGGAATGAAATCCATGAGGATGGTGAGGATTCGGAACGTTATTTCATGAAATTTTGGAATATTTTTATGGGTAGCTTTGAGTTCTTTTTTCCCTATAAGACTACTAAAAAAATATTAAACAAAAATAAAAGGCTACCCTGGTATACATACAATTTAAAATTAAAGAAAGAAAATATTTTAGAAATTTTGAGGCAAATATCTGAACATAACTGCCAAAGCACAAACGAATCATTACGGAAACTTACGAAAGAATATAAATTAGCAATAAATAAAGCAAAGCTAGATTTTAATGACAGATTGATACTTACAGCCAATAATAAATCTAAGCAAAGTTGGTCTATTATGAACTCTATACAAAGTTTAAAATCCAAGCAAAATTCCTTGTCACCGCAGGTTTTTGCTAAGCATTGGGAATTATCTGCTACAAATATGCATAAAAATCTTACTCAAAAAACAAATGATGTTGCCTCCTATCTTAAAAATGATAAACTAAGCTACATAAATCGCAAAAATGCTAGAAATTGTGGCAAATCATTTTTTCTCCATCCAGTAATGGAAGAAGAAGTAAATACAATTATTCAAAAGCTAAGTAATTCGAATACCTGTGATATTTATGGGATAAACTCTAAAGTTGTAAAGCATGCTAGAGAATTTCTAAATAAACCCTTAACTAAACTAATCAATAACTCTTTTATGACAGGTATCTATCCATCTGCTTTGAAAAAAACAAAAGTGCTGCCTATCTATAAAAAGGGTCCAATAAATGATCCTGCAAATTACTGACCAATAGCAATAAGCCCTATCTTGTTCAATGTGTATGAAATGGCTATAATAAGCAGATTGATTAAATTTATTGAAATACAGGACATACTAAATGACAGGCAGTTTGGTTTCAGAAAAGGTAGAAATACTATAGATCTTGTAGCTAAAGCCATGTCATTTATAGTAAATGGCTTTGAGGAGAAGCATCATATTGAAGGCATTCTGTGTGACCTCACAAAAGCTTTTGACTGCTTATCGCATGAGATTCTTCTTGCCAAATTAAATCATTATGGTTTCAGAGGCAAAATTCATGATTTAATCAAATCTTTTCTAAGCAATAGACTTCATGTTGTGGTAACTAAAAATGGTAAATTCGAAAACTTTAACCATATCCATGGTGTGCCTCAGGGCTCAATACTCGGTCCGCTTCTTTTTATATTATATGTTAATGACTGCCCAGGAAATATTATGTCATATACCCTCCAATTTGCCGATGATACTAGTTTTTTTGTTAAAAACTCAAATCCTGAGGAAAACAAAAAGGAAATCAAAAAATCCATGGAGAAGTTGGAGGCATGGTTTGCCTGCAATAAATTAAGCCTCAATGCTACCAAAAACCAACATATACATTTTAATCCATCTAAAAGCTTCTCAAACAGAAATAAAACAGGCAAACTGTTAGGCATAGTTTTGGACCCTGGACTAACTTGGAAGAAGCACATTGAATATTTAGAAAATAAATTGGCAAAATTAATATATCTTTTAATAAGATTAAGGACTGAGGTATCCTATGATACCCTCAGATGTGCCTATTTAACTTTATTTCATAGTGTTATGCCATACGGTATTCTATTATGGGGAGCATCAAGTGCTAGTAAACAGATATTTATTATGCAGAAAAAGGCAATAAGAATTATACATAATCTCAAACCAAGAGAACATTGTAGAGATGTTTTTAGATGTAGCAATATCTTAACATTACCCTGTGTCTATATCTTGGAAGCTACCTGTTATGTTCACTCTGGCTTCAAAAATATTTTACGTGGTGATATTCACAAATATGAATACAGATATTGTACTAATATTGATATGAAATACTGTGGGCTTGCTACAAGCCAAAAAAATTATGAATATTCTAGTAAAAAATTGTACAATTCACTCCCTATTAATTTTAAATCTATGCCTGCAATTATATTTAAAAGAAATGTCAGGGATATGATGTTAAAGGGGGCTTACTATAGCATAAATGAGTTTATCTCTGAAAAATCTACACAAATGGTGTCTTTTGTACTGTATTGTCATGTTTGTGCACTTTTCTATATATTGTATTCTACTGTTCTTTTATTTTTTACTATGACCTTGACAATGTAATGCCCCATACAGGGGTCACTGCAGTAAATAAATTATTATTATTATTATAACTATAAAAATACTTCATTGTGAAGTTAACTGAAAAGAAATTAATGAAAAACACGATTTTAATTATAAAATATTCGGGCGTCTTCTCTCTCGTACTAAAGCATTCAAGGTATGCCTTCCTTATGCATAAGGTATAAGGCTTGAGACGACAATACTATCTCGAGGTTTAACAATGACACGTCGGCAAGACAATACATCCTTAAAAAGCTTAAATTAATAATTTCTAAATGACTTAAAAATTTCAGATCCCTAACTCGGCCCTTAGTATCTAAACATTTACCTATTTTTTAAATTGTATGAATTTTTCAACTGTCAAACAAATTAGAATATCAAAATTTGTATAATCCCTATTTCGTTTTTTTGTAAATTCTACATATAAAAACATTTTCAGTTACGTAGCACATATGAAAATACAAAAACCATGAAAATTTGGTTAAATAATTTTGAATTTTTTGCGGCCGCATTGTTGAACTTTTTCAAGATTTTCGTTTTTTCTAGTCGGCTTTGCACTTAATCCTAAAGACAAAAAAGATTTCGAGTCCTCAGCCTTTCTGGAAATGCCTAAACATTAGTATCCTCCTATATATCATTCCGTACAGAGGACGATAAAACATACTAGTAGAAGGTGCTTGCATTCTGCAAGCATATCATCCCGCCTTAAAAAAACGTTCACTTTTCAGACAGATATTTCATCATTACAAATATTTTTTTAATTCTAAAGATTTCACCCACGCAGCGATTTTCATTTTTCCCTTATGTAATAATAATAGATTAAATTATCCCCAAACTTTGCAATTTTAAGAATTTTATACTTTCTCCATTATGCTACACATTTCTGCCAAATTTTAAAGTTGCAATAAAAATGAAAATCCTGAAAAAGTGCAACAATGCCGCCGCTAAAAATTCGAAATTGCTCAATCAATTTTCAAGTTTTATGTATTTCCGGATATGCTACAGAGCTGAAATATTTTTTAATAGATAGGATTTGTAGAAAAAAACGAAATTGGATCATACAAATTTTGATGATTTAATTTTTTTGGCAGTTAAAAATTCTTTAAGTTTAAACAAATAGGTAAATGTTTAGATACTATGGGGCAAGTGAATGAGCAGAAAATTATAAGATATTTACAGTTTAGTCTATATAAACGAATAAGCATTTCAATGTGACCATGAAATTATTATTGTGGCCGTTCAAAATTATTTAAACTTAAACAATTAGATAAATGTTATTTCACTTCTAATTGTGCTATAAATTTAAAATTTGGCAGAAATGTGTGTCATTATTAACCCAATGTGGAAAAAGTATAATATTCCTAAAATTTCTAAAATTAGTTATTGTTTTACTCTATTATTGTTCCATAAGGAGAAAACGAAAATCAGTGCAGAGGAGAAATGTTTTAATTAAATAAATATTTCCAATGATGAAGGATCTCTCTGAAAAATGAAAGTTTTTTCAAGGTGAGATGAAATGCTTGCAGTATGCAAGCACCTTCTACTAGTATATAGATATACAGGGTGATTCTTAATTACACTGGATAACAAATGAAAACTATTTTGTTACATGGTAAGAAGATGGTGATTCTTATAGAATTTTTTGCATTGATTTCAAATCTGTTTACCAAATTTTTCTATCACTCAGGGTGTTTAAGTAATCAAAAAAAGTATGTCATTCAATTTAAAGGTATTTTTATTGTATGTAAAAAAAGTTAGTATATATTTGCTAACCCAAAATGTGATTGATGTGGATGATGTCTGCTGAACTTTGCTTGAGGAACATCCCTTTTAAGTGTCCAGCAGTAGTCAGCCAACATTTTTGGGCTCCATTTTCCCTGGTAGCGGTTTTCCATAACTGAGATGTCCTGATGAAAGCATTCTCCATGTTCGTCACTCACAGCCCCAAGGTTTTCTTGAAAAAAGTCCAAATGGGATTCCAAAAAGTGTATTTTTAGAGACATATTACACTCCAATGCTCTGTGGGCCACAAGAAGCTCACTCACATGTTGCCTGTAGTTTTCTGCCTTTTAGTTTCCCAGAAAGTTGGTGACTACTTTTTTGAAAGATGCCCATGCAGCTGCTTCAGTTGGCTTACAAACAAAGCATCCTTCATCAGTTCCTTTATTTGAGGACCCACAAATATACCTTCTTTGACTTTTGCCTCACTAATTCATTGAAATTTATTTTTCAAGAAAAGAAATCCACATCCATTACGATCCAATGCTTTTACAAAATTTTTCATCAAAACTAGTTTAATGTGCAATGGCGGTAAATAGATTTTTTCTGAACTAACCAGTGGCTGACTAACTACATTTTTCTTTCCTGGAGTGTGTTTCTCTCTTTTGCCATTGCTTTTTGATGTAGTGGTTTTGTCTAGCTCTACTATCCCATTCACACAAGAAGCAACAGAATTTGATCTATTCAAGCTCTAACCCAAGTAACAGAGCAATCACTTTTAGATCTCCACAGACATGCCAAGAATACTTTTCATACTGGATACTGGTTAGCAGAAGTTTCATGTTTTCATACGATTCCTTCATGTGAGCAGCATGGGCTAGTGGAACAGATGGGTACTTGTTTCCTTTGTGAAGCAGGACTGCTTTTAAACTCACCTTTGAGGAATCTATGAACAAATGCCACTCCTGAGGACTGTGCTGCTGCCCCAAGGCCTCCAGTAGAGAATCAACATCATTGCAATAAACTAGATCTCTTTAGAAAATAGATGTTCAAATTGCTGTTGACATTTATGGAGAAACATATTTTAGCACCCTGATCAAGAAGATTCCATCCTTTTAATCTTGAAGCTAAAAGTTCTCCTTGACTTTTGGATAAATTAAGATCACGAACCAAATCTTTGAGTTCATACTGAGTTATCAAGTGAGGGTTAGAAGAAGTCAGGCTTTCCATAAATGCTGGGTCATTCTGTATTTCATCTCCTGAATCACTCTGGGTCTCGACATCACCATCATCTTTTTCATCTAAGGTCCATGTTTCTGGTGGCTTAGGTATAGGAAGCTCTGGACCATGGGACACAGGTCCGATAGTTGATGGAAGATAGGATATTTTACAGTATGTTTAGACTTAGATGTAATTCCAGATATGTTAGTCAAGCAAAAATAGTAATCTGATGAATGGTCCTTAGGTTCTCTCCAAACCATGGCAACTGCAAATGGCATGTGACAGAATCCTTTAAGCCAACCAGTCAGTAGTGTTACACATGAAGCACAATAGATGTGAGGGGCCCAAGATTTGTCCTGATCACCTACTTTGCATCCAAAATAAAGCTCATATGATTTACTAACTAGAGGAGTAATATTTTGCTTCTGTGCCTTAAAAGTTAACTCACCTCAAATATAGCAAACATTGTTTGGGTGACTTTTACAATTTCGAGGCATTTCCCTTAAAAAACATACACTACACAGAAATTGGTGGAATAAAGCGATCTTCTCTCCGTTGGGGCAGTTTGATACCAGCTTGGCTAGTTCCATCCCAACCCAGAAAACATCCGCGTTCAGAAATGAGAAAAATGATCTGCTACAATAGTTCAATGGTAGAATATCCACCCGGCAAGTGGAAGACCTGAGTTCGATTCCCGGTCATAGCAGACTTTTTTCTCGTTTCAAAATTATTCCCATACACTACACACTAAAAATATCCACCACTAAGCTAGAACTCACAGACACTAGGCATGTTTCACAAATGAAAGCTGACACTCAACTGAGAGCAAAGAGAAGAATCAGACATTGTGAAAGTGTCAACATATTTACATTAGTAGCTTCCTACCCAAGGTGATGATTCATAGGTTTTGGACTATGAGTCACAGACACTAGGCATGTTTCACAAATGAAAGCTGACACTTGACTAAGGGCAAATAGATCCAAGGGGATGACTCAGCTTTTAGACTATGATGATGTGCAAACAATGACCTCATGTTAGCAGTCAACACATATACAAGCCTACATTTACAAACTAGGTGTTTCTTTCTATGAACAATCAGTAATATTTAATTATATGCTAATTTTTATACACCTATTATTGTCTGTTTCACAAAAATAGTGGGTGATAGAAAAATTCTGACTCCTTTTTTTAATCAGCACCTAAAAATACATAAACAGTTGAAATTTTACATTTAACAAAATCTTTGTTGACCTGTGTTACATACCTTAAATAATAGCATCGTGTTCTACACATATAAACAAGCAAAAAGTGTCAAATAAATATATAGTCGCAGCCGCTTCATTAGCGAGATATGGCAACATTACATCTGGCAACGATAGAAGGCATATGGAAACAAAAGAACGCAAACAACGTAGTTGTGGATCAAAAGTTTAATTATTGTGAACAGAGCGGCTTCTAGTCAGTTACCAACGGTTTACAGAAGATGCTCAAAGTTGCCACCATTACATTCAAGACATAACTGAGCCCTCTTGCGCCAAGAATTCCCCACAAGTAGAAATCTGCAGGAGTGAGATCGGGTGATCGCGGAGGCCACGCAACTGGACCGTTCCGTTCTATCCATCGACCTGGGTAATGCCCGTCCAAATGACGCTTGGCATCGAGAGAATAATGGGCATTTATCTGCCGCGTTGTCAATGGTACGTCGTCTAGTAATATCGGTAATTCTTGCGATAGAAACTGAAAATAGGACGGTCCTGATAGTCGAGATGGTAGTTCATCTAGGAGGAGATCGCCAATTATTCCCGCCCAAACATTTATTGAGAATTGCTGTTAGAATAGTGTTTCATGCGATGAATATGGATTTTCCTCAGCCCATGTGTGCTGGTTACGGCTGTTCAAAATCCCATTCCGTGGGAAGCATGCATCATCCATCACCAACACTCGGCTTAGAAAGGTTGGATCTTCTGCAATCTGCCTCAGTATCCATTCGCAGAATGCACTTCGACGCTCAAAATCCAGCAGCAGTTGCAGAGCTTGCACAGGCTGTATATGGAACGGATACAGCAATTGAATATGTAACACCCTCCACACCGTTGTCTGTGACCTCTGGAGACGAGAAGCCAACTGCCTGGTACTAGTACCAGGGGACTGTTCAATGTAATGCAGAATATCATATTTCACATAGGCGCTTCTGCGACTTCGTGGTCTACCAGCGTTTCCCATACTGGGCCTGATGTGACCTGTTTCTCTCGGATGACGTTCCAGGGAAATGAATATCCTGCCATTCGGATGCCGCCGTTGTGAATACCTTTCGGCATAAAGACGTGCTGCGGCTGCACTGTTACGCTCTACTTCTCCGTACAGCAATATCATGTCTGTTAAATCATCGAATGAATAATCGGCATTATGTGCCATTCTTCGATACGTTAACTTGTATACTGTTCAGTGAACACCACGGCACCAGAACAATAAGACTGTAGTTACCTCGCACGAGCCTACAGACTGAATGATTGCATATCGTTGTGTAATGTTGTTGATTATTGCGTATTGTTGATGATTATTGGTATGGAACGCGGCGCTGCCTCATCGTTGCCAGATGTAATGCTGCCAAATCTCGCTAACTAAGCGATTGTGACCGTATTTTTATTTGAAAGTTTTTGCTTGATTTTATGTATAGAACACGATGCTACTATTTAAGGTATGTAACACTGGTCCCCAAACTTTGCAATTTTAAGAATTTTATCCTTTCTCAATTATGGGGTACTAATCCTACAGATTTCTGCCAAATTTTAAAGTTGTAGCACTACTAGAAGTAAAATAATATTATTCTAATTGTTTAAATTTTAAACAATTTTAATGGCCGCCGCAATATATTAATGGAGAAATTCAAACCTTTCTTTGTGCAAATGCACTACTCTGTAAATAACTTGAAAATTTCAGCTTCGTAGCTCTTCCCGTAGTACCTATACAGTTATCTATTTGTTTAAATTTGAGGAATTTTAACGGCAACACAAATTAAAATATCAAAATTTTTATAATAATTTTTTCGTTTTTTTACAAATCCAGTCTCTAAAAAAATTTCAGCTTCGTAGCACATTCGGAAATACATAAACCTTGAAAATTTGTTTAAACAATTGCGAATTTTTAGCGACCACATTCTTGCACTTTTTCAAGATTTTCGTTTTTTCTAGTCGGTTTTGCACAAAATCCAACCTAAGAAAAAAATTTCGAATATCCAGCTCATCTGGAAGTGCCTAAACATTAGTTTCCTCCGAATATATTATGTTATCATTATATATAGACGTTAACATACTAGCAGAAGGTGCTTGCATTCTGCAAGCATATCATCTCACCTTGAGAATACTCTCATTTTTCAGACAGATATTTCATCATTAAAAATATTTTTTCAATTCTAAATATTTGACCTCCGCAGCGATTTGTTTTTTATCCTTATGTAAAAATAATAGATAATACAATCCCCAAACTTTGCAATTTTAAGAATTTTATACTTTCTCCATTATTGGGTACTCATGCTACACATTTCTGCCAAATTTTAAAGTTGTTGCACTTCTAGAACTGAAATAATATTTTCCTCATTGTTTAAATTTTAACATTTTTAACGGCCGTCGCAATATATTTATGGAGAGATTCAAATGTTTATTTGTGTAAATGCACTACTCTGTAAATATCTTCAAAATTTCAGCTCTCTTACTCTCCCCGTAGTATCTAAACATTTAACTATTTGTTAAAATTTTATGAATTTTTAAACAAATTAAAATATCAAAATTTGTATAATCCCTATTTCGTTGTTTTACAAATCCAACCTAAAAAAATTTCAGCTCCGAAGCACATTCGGAAATACATAAACATTGAAAATTTGTTTAAGCAATTGCGAATTTTTAGCGGCCGCATTGTTGTACTTTTTCAAGATTTTCGTTTTTTCTAGTCGGGTTTGCACAAAATCTAACCTAAGAAAAAATTTTCGAATCTCTAGCTCATCTGGAAATGCCTAAATATTAGTATCCTTTTACATGTTATCATTATATATCGACATTTCTTACAGAGGAGGATATAACATACTGGTAGAAGGTGTTTGCATACTGCAAGCATTTCATCTCACCTTGAAAAACTTAAATGTTCAGAGAGAAAATTTCAGTTTCATTTTTCATTATCAGAAGTACGGAAAAGCGTTCTATGAACTCAAGAATTAAAATATAAATGTCCTTCACAAATCTTTTAGTACCTTTCTCGGTTAATATGATTGACTTTATTAATTCAAAATGATCATATTTGTTTTTCTTTAGCTGATTTTTAAATAAATTCAACTTTCCAATAAATGTGTTTATCAAACGATACATTTCAGGTATTTTTGTGTATTTTCCCTGCAGCTTCACATTTAAATTATTGATGTGAAGCAATATAACAACAAAAAAGGCAAGTTCCAAGAGAAACTTTTCGTCTCCGAATTGATTGATGGGTTTCCCTTCTGCTTGCATGAAAAAGCTAATCTCCTCTCGTAGCTCGAAAAATCTTTTCAGCGCTTTTTCTCTGCTAAACCAGCGAATATTAGTGAAATAAATAGCATCAGTCCCTTCGGCTTCCTCCACATCCTTTCCTTAAATTTTCGGTGTCTCAAAGCACTGCCTCTGATGTAATTAACTGTTTCGATGATAATATTCATGATATGCTCCATATTAATGCACTTAGAACATAAATTTTGTAAGTGAATAAGACAATGCAAATCACTGACTTCAGCACAAGGGAATTTTTGTATAATGTTTTTTTTTCAGCAACGATACTGCACCATATTAAGAACCTCGCATTGACGGCGCCCCATCAGTCACAATTTGAACAAGCTTGGATAAGTCAATTTTGTGTAGCTGCATTTCATTTAGAACCGCATCACAAATATTTTTTCCACTTGTGGAGTCATTCAAAGAAACTATATTCAACAGTTCCTCCACAACCTCGAAACTCTCAGTTATACCTCGAATAAAAATTGCCAATTGAGCAGTATCAGTGATGTCCGTGCTTTCATCAATACGCAATGAATACCTGGCAAAATTCTGGATTTTAGAATTCAAAATTTCACTGTATTTTGCAGAAATGTTTACTATTTTTCTACAAATTGTCTGTCTAGAGACGGCTATTTTTTTCAAATAACTGTTTTTTCTGTGGTGCAAGACTCTCTGCCACAGCCACCATGCATTTTTTTACATACTCTCCATCTGTTTGCGGCTTCAAATGCTCACCAATTATTTTTGCCATCACAAGGCTTGCTTTTTCAAGCTTTGAATTTTGATCATTACCTTTTCTAAAAAGATTTTGCTGTTTATCAAGCTCATCTTTTAGTTTCCCATCTCTGCGGTGCTGTTAGCTCTCCAACTCGATCCTTGTGTGTCTCATAGTGTCGTTTTATGTTGTCAGTTTTTAGAACAATTGATTTTCGGCAGAGTAGACATAAAACATGGGATTTATCATCAATAGAATTATCTATAACGAAGTATTCAGTTGTCCATGAGCTCCTAAATTTCCGATTTTCATCAAAAAGTCTTCTTTTTTTCTGATGAGTCATTTCTGGGGTTATAGAATTTGAAGTTATCTAAATTTAATATATATAATGTTTTTTTACATTTTGTAAGGATTATAATTATAATAAAATTTACTATTGTAGTTTTATTTCCAGGAGTATCAAGTTTGGGCACGCCTGATTAAAGGGAAAAATATTAAAGTTTACCTTCATTTAGGAAAACGTGGATATTGTAAAGCAGCTGCCGGCCGTCTCTGCTTTTTAATAAAATTCTTAATTTCCACGAACATAACAGCATAACATCGTAGGGTGACTGAGCTTTCAAATAAATTTTCGAAGAGTAAGGGAGAAAATGCGTCAACGCCACAATTATTACGTTACAGTTTTGTCTCTTTGGAATGACATCACTCAGCTTTGAAGTGAAGTGATATGCCGCCCTCACTCAGCGCAGCTCAACTCTTGCGGGGAATAAATCAGCAATTTTCTCCATTCTCGAAATATAAAAAGCCCTTTCACTTTCATGTTTAGTACTACCATATGTAAGAACTTATTTAGAGGCCCGCACAAAATCGGAACGTGCAAGCAAACTGTAATTATAAAATTCTTAATATAGTAACACTATTGCATCAAAGACTTTAATGAAGAAGGTAATTTTAGGGTAGGAGGTTACAATTTAAAAACGAAATTAATTGATTTTGTTCCAAGTTCACTTATAAGATAATACATTGGTATTATACCTTCATTCTGAACATTGTAATACTGGACCTAAATTTATCAAAGAAAGGTGCTAAAATATGACTAAACTCAAAGAAATATCGCTAAAAAGTATTTTAAAATAATAATTGCAAATTATTTTTAAATAATAATTAATATAACTATTTACTAAAGCACAAAAAAGTCGATAAACATAAAAAGGCACTAAATTGCCAACTCTGACGATAGGTACATATTTATTCATCCTGGGAACACAAATAACAAGCGAGGAAAAAACTACCAAACAAGTCCCAGAAATAAAAATGCCGAAAACACATTCACCCTTACCAAAGGGAATTAAGAATTAATAAACTTTAATTGATCATATTGCTAAAACAATAATTATATATACTTAAACAGCCAATACAAAATGGTGCAAGTACATTAAAAACTAGCGAGCCGCAAGTGGCCGCACAAAACGTGAAAGTGGCCGCATGCGGCAAGGTGGCCGCAGTTTCGACACCCATGATCTAATTGTTTAAATTTAAATAATTTTTGACGGCCGCATTAACGATTTCATGGATACAATGAAATGTTTATTCCTTTATATTGATAAAACTCTATATAATTTAAAAATTTCAGCTCCCTATCTTGCCGCGTAGTGTCTAAACATTTACCTATTTGTTTAAAATTTAAGAATTTTTAACTGCCAAAAATATCTATGCACTTTTTCAAGATTTTCGTTTTTTCTAGACGGTTTTACACAAACCCCTACCTAAGAAAAAATTTCGAATCTCCAGCTCTCCTGGAAGTGCCTAAACATTACTATCCTCCTATATGTTATCATTATATATCGACGTTTCTTACAGAGGAGGATATAACATACATATAGGAGGATACTAATGTATAGGCACTTCCAGGAGAGCTGGAGATTCGAAATTTTTTTCTTATGTAGGATTTTGCGCAAAACCGACTACAAAAAACCAAAATTTAAAAAAAGTGCAACAATGAGACCGCGAAAAATTCGCAATTGTTTAAACAAATTTTCAAGGTTTATGTATTTTTAAATGGGCTACGGAGCTGAAATTTCTTTTGGTGGTAGGATTTGTAAAAAAAACGAAATAGGGATCATAGAAATTTTGATATTTTATTTTGTTTGGCAGTTAAAAATTCTTAAATTTGGTAGATGTTTAGACACCACCGCAAGTTGGGTAGCTGATATTTTAAAATTATTTAGAAGTTCGCATATGTAAACGAATAAACATTTCAATTTATCCATGAAATCGTTATTTTGGCCGTTAAATATTTTTAAAATTAAACAATTAGATAAATGTTATTTCACTTCTAATTGTACTATAAATTTAAAATTTGGCAGAAATGTGTGGCATTATTAACTCAATTTGGGGAAAGTATAATATTTCTAAAATTGCAAAAGATAGCGATAGTTTTACTCCATTATTGTTCCATAATGAAAAAACGAAATCCTGTCCAGAGGAGAAATTTTTAGAATTAAAGAAATATTTCTCATGATGAAATATCTGTCTGAAAAATGAATGACTTTTCAAGGTGAGATGAAATGCTTGCAGTATACAAGCACCTTCTACTAGTATGTTATATCCTCCTCCTCTGCAAGAAACGTCTATATATAATGATAACATGTCATTACAGAACAATAATGGAGTAAAGCCATCACAAATTTTTGCAATTTTAGGAATATTATACTTTTTTACATTCGGTTAATTATGTCACACATTTCTGCCAAATTTTTAATTTATTGCACAATTAGAGGTGAAATAACATTTATCAAATTGTTTAAGTTTAAATAATTTTAAACGGCCGCAATAACAATTTCATGGACACATTGAAATGTTTATTGGTTCATATAGACTAAACTCTAAATAATTTAAAAATTTCAGCTCCCTAGCTCGCCGAGTAGTCCAAATATTTACCTATTTGTTTAAACTATAAGAGTTTTTAACTGCCAAAAAAATTAAAATATCAAAATTTCTATAATCCCCATTTCGTTTATTACAAATCCTACCTCAAAAAAATTTCAGCTCCGTAGCACATACGGAAATACATCAACCTTGAAATTATTTTAAACAATTACGAATCTTTAACGGCGGCATTGTTGCATTTTTTCAAGATTTTCGTTTTTCTAGTCGTTTTTGCACAAAATCTTACCTAAGAAAAATATTTCGAATCTCCAGCTCATCTGGAAGTGCCTAAACATTAGTATCCTCCGAATATATTATACAAGTAGTTGTTGCTTGCATTCTGCAAGCATTTCATCTAACCCTGATAAACATTAATATTTCAGAGAGATATAGCATTATTAGAAATATTTTTTTATTTCAAAATATTTCACCTCTGCACACAGTTTCAATCTTTCTTTATTGAACAATATTTGATTAAAACAATGCCTTAAATTTGCAATTTAAAGAATATTGTACTTTATCCAATGTAAAGTGCTAATTCCACACACTTTTGTCAAATTTGAAGTTGTAACACATCTAGAAGTGAAATAATATTTAATTGTTTAAATTTAAAAAGTTTAATAAGGCCGCAATAACACTTTGTTGGAGCTTTTCAAAGGTTTGTTTGTTTTAATGCACTGAGCTCTACTTAATTTTAAAATTTCAGCCAAAGAAATAAAAATATCAAAATTTTTATAATTTTTTATTTCGTTTTTTTTCTACAAAATCTACCGGTAAAAAAATTTCAGCTTCGTAGCACATTCGATAATACATGAACCTCAAAAATATGTTTAAACAATTGTGAATTTTTAGCGGTAGAATTTTTTAACTTTTCCAAAATTTTCTTTTTTTATGTATGATTTTCTATAAAATGATTTCAAAAACTCGAACCTACAGCATATAGTTTTCAAGACAAAAATTGTTAAACTTTAATGTTCAAATGGGGATAAAACAACCCTTAAAGATGGCCAATTTTGAAATTTTTTATTTTTATAGCTGGTTATGAGAAAAATTCTATAATCTTGCAAAATTTCAGCTTTCTAAACTTATTAGATTGGTCTACACGCTGGATTACGTTTTCCAATGCTTACTTTTGGGAGATATTCCGGGGTCTCTGGAGTCGAACCCAAGACACAGCAAAAGTGACAATAATTCCTAATAGATATTGCAGCAACACTGAAAATTTAATTTTTCTATCTTACCGGCAAGTGCCCAAAATTAATTTACAAAAAAAACGCAAATTTCGGAATTTCTGGAGTCTTTTTATCTGTAGGTTTGTCCATCATATCTACAAAAACTAAAACTTTCAGCTCTCTAGCTCTTGTAGTTTGGGCTGGACATTAGTATCCTCATGTAAGAAACGTCAATATATAATGATGTTATATTAGTAGAAGGTGGATGCATTCTGCAAGCATATCATCTCATCTTGAAAAATCATTCATTTTTCAGACCTATTTCATCATAACAAATATATTTTTAATTCTAAAGATTTCAACTCCGCGGCGATTTTCGTTTTTCCCTTATGTAAAATTAATAGGTTAAAACAATCCAAAAAACTTTGCAATTTCAAGATTTTTATACTTTCTTCATTATGGGGTACTAATGCTACACATTTCTGCCAAATTTTAAAGTTATAGCACTTCTAGAAGTGAAATAGAATTTTTCTAATTGTTAAAATTTTAAACATTTTTAATCGCCGCCGCAATATATTTATGGAGAGATTCAAATGTTTATTTGTGCAAGTGCACTACTCTGTAAGTAACTTGAAGATTTCAGCCACCTAGCTTATCCCGTAGTACCTAAACAATTATCTATTTTTTAAATTTTAAGAACTTTTAACGGCAACACAAACTAAATTATCAAAATTTCTATAACCCTAATTTCGTTTTATTTAAAAATACTACCTCTAAGAAGAATTTCAGCTTCGTAGCACATTCGGAAATACTTTAAAAAATTGTTTAAACAATTGCGAATTTTTAGCGGCCGCATTGTTGCACTTTTTAAAGATTTTCGTTTTTTATAGTTGGTTTTGAACAAAATACTACCTAAAAAGAAAATTTCGAATCCCCAGCTCATACGAAATTGCAGATTAAAAATTTCGGTTTAAAAATTTCGGATTGAAACTTCAAAATGGTTCATACAAAATTGCGGATTCGAAATTGGGGATAAGTTATTCCAGATTCGAAATCGCTGATCAAAAATTGCAAATTAAAAATTACGAATTCAAAATTGCGGATTGAAAATTGTTAATTGAAAATTACGGATTCAAATTTACGGATTCAAAATCGCGGATTCAAAATTGAATCAAAAATGCGGATGGAAAATTGTGAATTCAAAATTTCGGATTCAAAATTGCAGACTGAAAATTACGGATCAAAATGGTAAATTTTCGGATTCAAAAACTTGAGTCAAAATTCCTGATACAAATGGTGGTTTAAATAATGAGCAATCAAAATTACGTATTCAAAATACCGTATTAAAATTTCAAAATTGCAGATTCAATTTTTCGAATTCAAAACAACGGATTCAAAACTGCGGATTCAAAATTGCTGATTCAAAATTGCGGATTCGAAATTGCGGATCAATATTGGAAAATTGCGGATTCAAAATTGCGGATTCATATTTGCGGATTTATAATAGCGGATTCGAAATTGAGTATTAGTAATTCCAGATTCGAAATCGAAAATCAAAAATGCGGAATCAACATTTGCGGATTTCTGATTAAATATCGGATTAAAAAATGCGAATTCGAAAATGCGTATTCAAAATTTCGGATTTAGAATTGCGGATTCAAAATTGAGGAGTCAAAATTGAGGACACAAAATTTTTTATTCAAAAATGCGTATTCAAAATTGCGAATTCAAAATTGCGATTTCAAAATTTCGGATTAGATATATCAGATTCGAAATTGCAAATAGGAAATTAAGGATCAAAATTGCAAAATAGCGGATTCAAAAACTCAAAATTCCGCATCCAAATTGCGGTTTAAAAATTGCGCAATCAAAATTGCGTATTCAACATTGCGGATTTAAAATTTCAAAATTGCAGATTTAAAATTTCGGATTTAAAATTGCTCATTCAAAATCGAAGATTCGATATTTCGGATTCAAAATTGGGGATTCAAAAATGCGGAGGCAAAATTGCGGATGCGAAGTTGCGGATTCCAAATTCCGGATTCACTATAAAAGATTCTAAACTGCGGATTAAATATGGCGGATTCAAAATTGCGGATTCGAAATTGCTGTTTAAAAACTGCGCAATCAAAATTGCGGAATCAAAATATCGGATTCAAAATTTCGGATTTAAAATTGCGGATTCAAAATTGAAGATTCGATATTTCGGATTCAAAATTGAGGATTCAAAAATGCGTAGGCAAAATTGCGGATTAAAAAACTGGAGTCAAAATTCCGGATCCAAATGGCGGTTTAAAAATTGCGCATTCAAAATTGCGTATTCAAAATAGCGGATTTAAAATTTCAAAATTGCAGATTTAAAATTTCGGATTTAAAATTGCGGATTCAAAATTGAGGATTAGATATTTCGGATTCAAAATTACGGATTAAAAATGCGGAGGCAAAATTGCGGATGCGAAACTGCGGATTCCAAATTCCGGATTTAAAATAAAAGATTCAAACCTGTGGATTATAAATTGCGTTTTCCAAATTGGAGATTCGAAATTGCGGATTCAAAACTGCGGTTTCAAAATTGATGTTTAAAATTGCGCAAACAAAATGGCGGATTTAAAATTGCAAAATTGCAGATTCAAAGTATCAAAATTTAGGAGTGAAAATTGCGTATTCAAAATTGAGGATTCAAAATTGCCGATTCAAAATTGCGGATGCGAAATTGCGGATTCAAAATTGCTGATTCGAAATTTCGTATTCAAAATTGCTGATTAAAGACTCCGGATTCGAAATTGCGGATTCAAAAATGCGGATTCATAATTGCGAATTCAAAATTTGGTAAACTTAATTGCGGGTTCAAAAATCCGGAAATGAAATTGCGGATACAAAATAGTTTATTCAAATTGTGGATTCGAAACTGCTTATTCGAAATTGCTGATTAAAAATTGCTAATTCGAAATTTCAGATTCAAAATTACGGATCGTAATTATTATTAAAAATTCCAAAAATTCGAAATTTCCAAAACTTCCAAATTATAAAAATCAAAAATTTCTTATATTAGAAAAATCCTAGTATATTTAAAAATTCAAAAAATTCCAAAAATTACAAAATTTCCAAATATTCGGAAAATTCGGATAATTCCAAAATTTTAAAATTCTAAAATTAAAAAAATTTCCAATTTGAAAATTTTCAAAATATTTCATAAATTCGAAAAATTGGGCTAATTTCTTAAATTTAAAAAACTAAAAGTTCCAAAAACTCGAAAACTTGATAAATTCCAAATATACCAAAAATTTCCAATAATTCCAAAAATTTCCAAAGAAATTAGGAAAATTCTTAAATTTTAAAAATTTAAAAAATACTAAAAATTACAATAATTCGAAAATTTTTAAAAATATTACAAAAATTCCAAAAAATCAGAAATCTCAAAAATTGCAAAAATTCAGAAAATTCCAAAATTTCGAATTATCAAAAATTCCAAAATTCAGAAATCTCAAAAATTCGAAAATTTGCAAATATTCTAAAAACTTCAAATATTTCAAAAATTCAGATGGCGCTTATCCAAACGTTGCGCCTTTACACAAAAGTGGCGCCTGTGCAAAAATGGATTCTATTAACCGAGGGCGCCTATTTTATGGTGGCGCCCATTCAAAGGTGCCCTGTTTACAAAGCTGCGCCTATACAATGGAGGCACCTATACAAAGGTGGCGCCTATATAAAGTGGCGCCCATAAAAAGAAGCGCCGATAAAAAGGTGTCGCCTATATAAAGGTGGCGCCTACATAAAGGTAGCGCCTACATAAAGGTGGCGCCTATATAAAGGTGGATTCTATATAACGGTGTCACCAATATAAAGGTGGCGCCTATATGAAGGTTACGCCTATAGAAAGGTGGCACCTTTAAAAGGTGGCCCCTATATAAAGGTGGCGCCTATATGAGGTGCGGCAGAAAGAACTCCCCGATTTGGGAGGGGCTTAGCTAGGGGCGGGGTGGGGGTATGGTGGTTCGGCGATAACGACGCAGCGTGCCTTTCGCAACCGCGTGGGGTGGGGGTACAGGAGTGGGGAGTGTGTCGGGGAGCTCTTTCTGCCGCACCTTGTACAAAGGTGGCGCTTATACAAAGGTGGCGCCTAGCATCAAGGTGGCGCCTATTCAGTTGTGGCGCCTATATAAAGGTGGCGCCAATACAAAGGTGGCGCCAATACAAAGGTGGCGCCTATTCAATGGTGGCACCTATTTAATGGTGGCGCCTATTCAATGGTGGCTCCTATATAAAGGTGGCGCCAATACAAAGGTGGCGCCTATTCAATGGTGTCGCCTATTAAAAGGTGACGCTTATTTAATGGTGGCGCCTATACAAGGATGGCGGCTACACAACCGTGGCGCGTATATAAGGTGGCGCCAATATAAAGATGACGCCTATTCAATAGTGGCACCTACACAAAGGGGGCGGCTATACAAAGATGGCGCCTATACAAGGTGGCGCTTATTTAATGGTGGCGATGTTTTTTAGGTGCCCTGAACACGTTTTGACTATTTTCTAGATGATGTCTGTCTGTACGTGATAGATTTTTGTGGGCGCTCTAACTCAAAAACTATTAATCAGGTCAACGCAAAATTTTATATTTAACCATTTTATAAAAGTTAGAAGATCCCATTAGTTTTTAGTAAAATAGGTAGACTGGATGTGGGGGTTTACTTTTGTCACTTATCCGTTATTTTGAAATATTTGCTTTAATATTTGATAAATGTAAAAATATATTGGAATAAAAGTTGTAGGAAATTTTATTTTCTACAACTTGTATTCCTTTGTTTGAACCATTTTTGCATATAATGTATTTTTTAAGAGATATTTTATATTTTTAGCTGCCGCCACCACGCCACCTACCGAAGACTATTGTTAGCAATTGGCACTTAGTTACGTCTTAGTAACGCTCCTTTTTCTTTTCTTAATTGTCAACCGGAAGTAAATATTGACAACGATCCCAGAGCTAACAACATGTAATTTAAAAAAGTAAAGATGGAGAAAGTCATGTGTTGCCCACATCAGTTTATTTTTTCGTATTTTTCCTCGACTTTGGCGCCCTAGGCGACCGCCTAGTTCGCCTATATGGATGGACCGCCCCTGCAACGACGGGATGCTGCTTTCGTTGTGTAGAGGCGTGCTTGTCTAAAACATCAACACCACATATCGTACTTTTATAAAACTTCATTGTTTCTGGAAGTTTCTTCCAATCATGCCCAATTTCTACAGATGGATGCAATGAAGATTTTATTCACTCTATCCTGATAAACTGTTAGTGTACAGTCATGCTCTTGAGGACACCTGTGCTGTAGATCTTGGTACGTGCACTCTTTACCAGTGGCGGACTGGGCCTCCGGGACACCGGGAGATTTCCAGGTGGGCCGGTCACAAAGATTATCATGGGGCCGGTCAGTCGGTGGTTGTCTTAAATAATTAAAAAGTAATGGGCTGTGAACCAAGGTCAAATGTGGTGACTTACTTAATGGAGGATGTAACAAAAATATATAAATATATCGACGGCGTATCGCACGGTACGATTACGGGACGTAATTTATGTGTGGGCGTGTAGTCGCACACCGTTTTTATTTGAACACTAACTACCCTTTCGTAAATGAGACGTATTTTTAAATACTTCATTTTACATGGATTTTATTAAAAATGCATTTAAATGATTATTATAGATTACGCTGAAATACGTGATATATGTTCTATTAATTTTCATCTATATTTAGAGTTTTCCAAAAAATTGGAAAAAAATAAATAGTAGAATAAAATAATAGTTCGCAGGATACTGCGGACTATATACTTTGCCTTTTTGTGCAACTTTGTTTGGATGATGCGACATAGTATCCAAACGATTGATAAAGCCCCCGCTAGTTGTTTTGCGGCTACCTCGGTTGCAACTCACAGGAACATTCACCAAGTGTAAACGTCCGATTTGGTTCAAATTTTTTACATTAAGAGTATATGACGATTAAATACGATTTGTGAAATTATACGTGCCCTCGTGACCCATGAGCCGAATTATTCGCATTCAGTTTGTTCGTTTTTACAACCCGGACCCCTTTGCGTTCAAGATGGCCACCGTCCCTAGCCTCGCAATCGTAAACACGAAGGAATCGGGGAAGAACGAGCGCGGGGCTGTGGGAGACGAGAGAGTGAGGTAGAGGGTCTTCTCTTCTAAATAATCATACAAGCCTTCGAAAGCTTCCTTATGCATCAAAATATTTAATAGGCAGTAAAATTAATTTACTAGAATGCATGCGCATTATTTTAAATCATGTAGTTATGACAAGCTAATTTGTTTTTAAATAGAAATACAGCAATCCCTCGCATAACGACGTTAATTCGTTCCATGAAAAAGTGTCCTTATGCGAAACGTCTTTATGCGAATATTAAAAACCCATATGAACAATGTTATATTGGATTATCTGGTACCTGGCCGAAGGTTATTGGACTGTATATTCACAAACAAGAAGAAAAATCTACGGGGAAAAGTTCAGGAAATAGTAGTATTACGTGCAGTAGATGTACGGTACAGGAATCCTTCGTTTAATGCTATTGATGCGTTCCTGAAAAATACGTTACGTAAACACACGATAAATGAAAATGAATTTCCCATAAATATAGATGAATGATAGGATGCATTTCTGGCAAAAAATTACTAAGCATATCAATTTTAAAACGAATTTTATGCTGTCAATAAATTAAAATCATCAAATACGCGTTGCCATAACGTGCTGAATTATGGGCCTTACCGTCAAACTTAAAATATCCAACTTATTATAAATATCAATAGCACGCTCACCATCACTATATCTCCAAAATATCCAGCTTCTCCTCCAATGTCACTTGCTTACTTTTTTTACTTTTTTTAAGTACTTGTACAATCACTCGATCTTTTCTGTGGCATAATGAATTAATCCCAGAGCAAAAATAAAAAATATATAACAGACGTATCCACAATTTGCTCTACAAATGGTGAAAAGCTATAAACGAAATGCACACGTCCGACGAGAGACAAGTCGAAATACGAAATGCCAACGAAATCACCCCAAACTTATTTGAAACCAATCGCCTCTTACGACGAGTGGTGATCGCGTGATCTTCCTAGGCCTTACACTCCAATTTCGAGCTGTAGTCTCCTTGCTTCGCCGACCACTTGAAGTGTTTGCATATTTCCCAAACGTTCGTGTTTTTCAAGAATCCTTGTAATCATCTTTTATAAGAGGAAGAATGGGGAAAATCTCTCTGGTTTTTTTACTGCTATGTTTAGAATAGCCCCCTGGGAGAGTTTTTATCGAGAATGACAGTTTTTCTCCAGCGTCGTAACCGCGAAGTAGACCTGTCCTAAGTGTGAAAAAGGGTCACAATTTTATGGCGTCCTAACCGAGAAACGTCGTTGTACGACGCGTCGTTATGCGAGGGATGTCTGTAAAGGAAATATAATCACCACACTAAAAGTTAGACTAGTACAGAGCGAGTGGTTGTGACGAACGGTAACCAGTTTCAATGGTCCTTTCCTTCCAGACTTACAAAAATCCACTGCCATTTTCATTTGTGCCTACGTAGGTTCTTCTTTGTTTTTTTCATTGGAGATAGCTAATAATATGTGGAAGAAGAAGGGGAATTATCATCGCCTTCGTCTTCTCCAATGCCATCGCCGTCATCCCTGTCAACTGTTTCCATTTCATCCCTTCCGTCATCGTATTCAAATACCAGATCATCATGAATTTCATACATGTACTGATCGCCTTCCACACATGACCTCAACGTCTCTAGAATGGAAAAATGATCGATATTGAATAAAAAATCACGTAATGAAATATATGTATCAGAATGGCCAAATGAAGAAATGACTACATTTTAGAAACTTACTTGATAACTTTTCTGCCAATTCGGTCTCCGCATCTGTTGGTGTCAACGTGGCAGACCATAAAGTGAATTTGCTCTCCAAAAGTTTGATCACGTCGGGTGGATTTATTGCCATAACGATAAATAAATTTTGTGAACGGTCCACAAGAAATGCACGTATCCGACAGACAACAGCAATAACAACGATAACGATAACGGTGATAACAACTAATAACAATAACAAAAATATAACGATAACGTGTGGCGATGTGACCGGTGGCTTGAGCGTCCGAACAAGCCGTTTACTCAGGGAGCCAAGGAAGAGTGGAACAAAAGTTCCTTCCTTCCTCTCTCACGACCCTGGCGGGGCTCTTCCAAATATCCCGCGCTGACCCTCACAAAGCGCAGGTAGTCACAAAACTCTCCCCCCCCCCCCTCGTATCCAAACCAGCGATCGGTCTTCCACGATTCCTTCCGGTCGTATTCATAGTTCTGCTAGTTCAGGTCTAAGGAAGTTAGTCCGGCATTTCCGATAAAACGGTATTCAGAGTGTCGTTTTAGCGCTGACTAGCGGCAGTCCCGGGTTACTTAGTCCTGGGCGAGCTAAACCAACGATGAGCACGTTTACTATAGGTTTAAGCTGAGTTGGGACGACATTGTTTCTCCAGCTTTTGAAGTGATAGTGGGTGATTTCGTAGGTTCAGTTAGTTTTCAGTGTATATTATTAGTTGTGAGTTAAGTTGGTTTGTTTTATATCTTTAGTGGTGTCAGAGGTAGTAATTTAGTTGTATATAGTTGTATATATGTTAATACAGTTTAGTTTTTATGGGGTATTTACGTTAGTTTATTGTAATTTCATTTCTTTGTATAACTAGTTTCTTATTTTAGTTTATTAATTTTGCGAGTGTTATTATATGATTAATTAACGCTTTCTTTTTTAGTTTTTTAGCTATAATTTAGAATTAATTCGTTTAGTTACCCGTTATTGTTATCGTTTGGGTTGTTTTTACTCAGTCGTTTGGATTTTCGTTACTTGTTGATTTTATCGTTGTTTTTTGTTACTGCGTCGTTATTGATTTAATACTGATTCTTATTGCTGTTATTTGATTTGTTAATACTTAAATGACAGCGTCAGATTACATGGAGTTGGAGATGATGCAGGACGAAGTCAGGGAAATTCGTGGAGGAAAGATGTATTTACTGTGCCCAGATCCATTTACAAAATATTCGGATGGGCTATTTAGGAGAAGGTACAGGTTTTCAAAAGCTGGAGTAGAGAAAATTTATCAAAAAATAGGGAATAACCTGAATCATGGAGCAGCAGGTAATACCTGTTTCACCAATGCCCCAGTTGCTGACTTGCCTGCATTTATTTGCAAAAGGATCATATCAGGAGAGTGTAGGTGAGCTGCATGGAATTAGCCAGGCTTAAAAGAGCAGTATTTTGAAAAAAAGTTTGTGGCAATGGCTCGGCTGAGACCCGAAATTATCAACTTCCCAAATTCATTGCCAGAGCTGAGAGAAGAAATGGCTGCATTTTATGTCATCAGAAGATTCCCAAAAGTCATTGGATGCATAGATTGTACCCACATCAAAATTAGCAACCCTTGTGGTTAAAATTCTAAAGGGTTTATTACAGGAAGAACTTCTTCAGCATAAATGTGCAAGTAAGTACCACTTTAATGTGCCAATAAATCTCACTTGAATATGCAATGTATCTAATTTGGAATATGTGGCTCTGCATTGTAGAAGTGCCATATGATGTTAATGCATCCTATAAAATAATAATTTAATATATTTCTGTAGATTGTCTCAGGAGCTAATTTGAAAATAAAAAATATTGTGACCAGATGGAGAGGTAGTACACATGATTCCAGAATTTTTAATGATTCCAATTTAAAAGCGAAGTTTGAACAAGGAATTTACAGAGGAGTTCTTTTCGGGGACTGGTTATGCCTACCAACCATATTTACTGACTCCAGTTCGGAATCCTCAGGAATTTGTAGTTTGAGGAAATGCTAACTGTGTATGTGATGTTTTTTAATGTCATATAGTAGCTGTAATAAATGCATTCATCAACAGAAATAGTAAACTATCATGGAAGTTGTGAAATTAAGTATTGATTCTATAGAATAAAAATTTTATTATGACATACAGCAGCAGAGGTTGCCCACATCCAAACCAGGAATGTTGTGGAAAGGTTGTTTGGGATGTGGAAGATGACATTTAGGACGTTATATAGAGGAATAACTACAAATTTGGATACCTGTAAGGCTATGATTGTTGCAAAGGCAGTTCTCCACAATTTAAGAATAGAATACAGGATGGAAGGTATGAGGTCTTTGTAAATGACCATACTTGTTTTCTCCATGAACTACAAAACCTTTACTTTTCAGGATCTATATCCTAGATATTACTGCAAAAGACACAAGTTCGCTTTGCTTTCATGGTGTATTGTAAACATTTTTCCCATCGCCTACAAATAATGTACTATAAGAAGTGCAATGAAATAGTTGTAACTCCAAAGATCACTCATAGCTTGTATTGTAAATATTATAATTATATTTTAAATTAATAACTTTGGTTTTCATTTGCAGACATGGATAGTGACGATGAGGAGAATGAAGATGAGCAGGAGATTGAAGAGAATGATGTTGGAGTTCAGGCAGGGAGGGGAAATATATACAGAAGACATTTTATAGCTACTTATTTTTAAAATAAATAAAGAATTAATTATATTATTTTATTCTTTTATTTTTTTAATTTTCTCCCTCCAGTACATTTTTTGCAACTCCTGCAGTTCTAGCTCCCCCTTGTGGAGTTCCTCTTCCCTTTTCAGCTTTTCTTTGTACATAGTTATCTGCACTTCCACTTTCTCTTTATATATCTTGTGCATTGATTCCTTGTACAATGTCATCCTTCATTTTCTTCCATTCTTCCTCCTCCGTGAACCTCCCTCTGGTGTACTATGAAAAAGATTAACTCATTAGAAGTAAGCTGAAAGATTTATTTAAATGCTTCAGTTGTTGCTTCATAATAACATCTAGTACCTCAAGCCTCTTGCATCAATGGAATAATCCATTTCAACTTTGCAGCTTTCATTTTCTCTTGCAATACTGTGAATGCAATATAAATGATTAGTAGAAAGCCTTGTTATTTAAATCATAATAATTGTACAGTTTGAACTCTAATTATATGGGAATTAAATATAAATGCTAACTTAAGAATTGGGGATTAAATACTTAAAGAGGAAAGCTTCAATTATAGGATTTTGGATAATAAATAAACTTCAAGGCTGAAATCCTTGAAGGGAACTCTATGGCTAATGTTCAATTGCAATTGTATCAAAGCATGAAATTTAGGTTTCCTTCTCTTACCTTTGCACGGCCAATACTGAAGGGCAGGGTCGATCATTGTTCGGAAGGGAGCTTTTGTTGGTGTTGTTACCATTGCTTGTTCCTGCTGATGTTCTGTGTAAGAAAAATATAGCAAATAGGTTTCCTCAACTGTAGTAACTTATTAGGCTTACTATAATTAAACAATACTTTAATGGTTGAATTAAAGAAAGCATTGATTATTAGATTGTGGAAGCTTGGGTTTATTTCTCATACCTTTGCCTAGCCAATGTCAGAGAGGAAGAGTCATCCATTTCTAAGGCATTGTTTATTCTCCTCTCTATTTCATACCCTCCAGCTATAAAATAAATAGTAAAGAAGCTAGAGCAGTTTTATCGTAACTTAAACTCGACACTCATAATTTGCAAGAAAATCACCTTTATTCATATAACAGGATGTGATCAAGTTAATGGATATTTTGGAACTTGAATGAAGCATAGGCAGTTTTGCAACATAAGAGATATTTAGGGAAGTAACCAATCTTAAGTGATTAATCATTGAATTGCTTATTAACACATTTCGTTATAACTAAAAGTAAATAAGGCATCATTAAACTCACCAATCTTTCAGCAACATCATCATAGGCACTTGTACCTTTGGTGAACTGCTGTGGCAACATTTCACCAATTAAAATATCTGCTTTTGAGAGAGATGCTACACCACCTCCACCTGTACCTCGTTGGTATTTCTTGTACTGTAAATTATCACATGGATTTAACCTCACATTCAACCAAGAAATGATAGTGAATTATGCACCAAGATTAAAAATGAGGGATCTCACCTCAGAGATGCTGAACTTAGATGTTAATTTCATTCTATTCCACTGCTCCTTTATCCTCTGCATCCCTCGTCTTTCTCCATGTTCGGCTTCAAATAAAGCCATAACTTCTTGCCACATCTTCTGCTTCTCTTTTGTGATGCGGTTATCACAACTTTTACTTTCAATAATATCTATCCAACAACCCTAACATCGTCTCGTTTTCTTTGTTAGACCAGTTAACTGATCTCATCCTCTTATTTGCCATTTAAATGATCGACAAAAACGGAAAATATAAATAACAATAACAACCGATAAATAACAACAGAATCTCAGCAAAAACAATTAAACTCAATGAAAAACAAATTTAAAACAACTAAAAACTAAATAAAAGTAGCGATTTCAGCAATGCGCACAAGCAGACAAACAGTCCTTACAAGCTCACAACAATGCCAAAATGCATTCATAAATTATGGGAAATGCTACTACCATCATGCACATGCACATCCAGCTTTTTGCTATGTTGCCAAACGTTTCATACTTGCTCAGCAAGCTATTCCCGGCCTAAGATTGTCCCATGCATTTAAGCCCGCTTAGCAGACTATGAATACCAACTTTTAGTCTCCCTTTAAACCTCTCATAGACTGATACTAGTAAAAAACCCCTAGTCCCGGGTTTAACTGGAAATCTATGAATATCTTTACGATTATGAGGCTAGGGACATTGGCCATCTTGAATGCAAAGGGGCCCAGGTTGTAAAAAGGACCAAACTTTGAATGTGAATAATTCGGCTCATAGGTCACGAGGGCACATATAATTTCACAAATCATATTTACTCATTATATACTTTTAATGTAAAAAATCTGAACCAAATTGGACGGTTACACTTCATGAATGTTCCTTCAGTGTGCGGTGAACTGTGTTATTATTCACTTGCTGCTGTTCACTAATACATCTTGTAGTTTATTACAAGTCTGTTGTTATGTTATACCAAAATACATTTGCTTCAACAAATCAAAATGCAGTTTTATTTATTTCTACCCATTTGAATTACTTAAGGTAAGGTTATTTGCCTTCCCAATTGTTGATATAGTACAGCAACTATTTTAAAACCTTAGAAATATATAAAATAATAATTTTAAAGTTCTAATTCAAATTTGTTTCTTTACATTATCTTAAAACTTGTCTAAATTTCAATTTCAAGACTACCGGTGTCTATATTAAATAATCTGATGTGGCCACTACATGACTTTCTCCATATCTGTAACATTTCTAAAAATTCCAAATAGGTTAGATAATAACAAATATTTTTAGAAACCGAGAAAATTTTAGACTTTACAAAGAACAGAAATAAACTGATATTGGATATAGCCACAAAGCTCCAACAATAAAGAAAGAAAAAGGAGTGTTACTAAGATGTAACTAAGTGTCAATTATTAACAATAGTCGTCGGTAGTTGGCATGTTGGTGGCAGCTAAAAATATAAGATATCTCTTAAACAATGCATTATATGGAAAAATATTTCAAACAAAGGTTGTAGAAAATTAAATTTCCTACAACTTTTATTCCAATACATATATATATATATATATATATATATATATATATATATATATATATATATATATATATATATATATATATATATATATATATATAACAGCTTACGGAAAAGGAAAGATAAAATGGATATATGGATGTCAACAAGGTGTTGGGATGAGGAAACCCAGTAAACACTCACCAATCAGACGACTTCAGGTTGGCGAGGCCCCGGGGATGTCGAAGCGACACACGTAAAAGAACACTAAAACACAGAAACATCACAAACGTAGAAGCTTTCGGAATTATTCCTTCATCAGCTACAGAGAGAGAACTGATCTATGTATATATATATATATAATATTATAGCAAAGATTTCAAAATAACGGATGTGACAAGAGTAAACTTCCCCCACTTCCGGTTGACCAATTTTTATCAAAAACCAGTTCTTGTGACTTTTATAAAAAGTTAAATATAAAATTTCGCGTTGATCTTATTAATAGTTTTTGAGTTCGAGCACCCACAAAAAAGCTATCACATACGAAGTGCAATCAAAAAGTTCCCAGACTGGCCGCATGGTGCGCCACTCATTTGTTCCACGTAGCTGCGCAACTTAGGATGCGTAGTATCCTTCATTGTAACGTTGTCTCCCAAGTTTGAAGGTGTTAACAAGCTGCATTTTATTTTTACATGTTTTATTTGCATTAGTGTAATAGTGTTTCGGCGATTTTCTCAGCACGTAAAAATTACTTTTTCGAAAGACCATGTTTGTGTGAAATTTTATTACAAACTTGGGAAATCAGCATCTGAGACCCTTGCAATGCTAAATCAAGCATTTGGTGAGAAAGCCATGGATAGAACCCAAACATGAGAGTGGTATTCATGTTTCAAAAATGGACAAACATCAGTTGAGGGCTCTGAGCGTTTTGGTCGTCCTTCAAAAAACAAAAATGATGAAAATATCAAAAAAGTGCATGAAGCCATCAACGAGGATCACCAGCAAAGCCTTCTCTACATTTCTAATAATCTTGGTGTCTCCTGCGGGTCTGTTCAAAGCATTCTCACATGAGGTGCATTGCGGCAAAATTCGTCCCTCGGTTGTTGACATAAGACCAAAAAACCATCGCGTGAACGTTTGTCGGGACCTTCAAGAAAGCCTTGAAGACGACCCAAACTTTCTTTCTAAGGTCATTACAGGTGGTGAAAGTTGGGTTTATGGCTGATCCCAAAACGAAACAACAATCATCATGGTGGAAAAGTGCAAACTCCCCAAGACCCAAGAAAGCACGACAGGTAAAGAGCAATGTGAAGAGCATGCTCATTGTGTTTTTTGAAAATGGAAGGGATTGTTCACAGGGAATTTGTTTCACAAGGCCAGACAGTCAACCAACATTATTACACTGATATTCTGAGACGACTGAGGGAGAGTATCAGGCGGAAATGTCCAGACAAGTTGGCATCGCAGGACTGGCTGCTCTACCACGACAACGCACACACCACACATTATGTTCAACAGTTCCTGGCTAAAAACAGCATGACAGCTGTTCCCCATCCTCCGTACTATTCTGAGCTTGCTCCGTGCGATATTACTCTCTTCCCAAAGTTGAAAAAAGTTCTCAAAGCATGCAGATTTGATGATGTGGAGGAGATTCAGGCCGAGTTGCAGGACACGCTCGACAACATCCCCAAAAAGGAGTTCCAGGAGTGCTTTGCGAAGTTGAAAAGGCGCTGTAATCGCTGTATCGTTGCCCAAGGGGACTACTTTGAAGGGGAAAACATTCAATAGGACCTGCGGTGAGCCAATTTTTTTTATTACGTCCGTCTGGGAACTTTTTGATTGCACCTGGTACACACACACGCAGACACATACATACATACGCAGGCACAGACACACACACAGACATCATCGATAAAATGGTCAAAACGTGTTCAGGGGACCTCAAAACCTCTATTTCCGTTGAAATCTCGAAGTCGATTTTTTTCATAAAAACTATACTTTCCCCTATGGAGAAAGTAAAAATCAGACGAAGGGACAAACGAAAACCTCGATGAAGGTCTCCTAACAATCAAGAATTACTATGACAACAACCCAGGTTTTTCAAAAATTTCCTTCCGAGAACTGGAAGAGGTAAGGGGCAGTTACGACCCTATTAAAGTCGATTTCATTTATCTTTGCGACTGACATTTCGTAAGTACTCGGGATGGCTCGTGTGTTACCGCTGTTTGGAGGTGAAGAGACATTTCCCCACCTCCTAGAGAGGAGTCATCCCCTCACTGAAGAACTCAAACTCGGCGCTGCCATATCTACTGAGAGCTGAGAAAAAAGAGAAAGATGCCAGCGGTGAGCTACTGGGACGGGGGGAGGGCTTCACTGTTCGGACAACGAAGGCATTAGCACGTGGCAACACACCAATCAGAGACTCGATGTATGCACAACTGAGGCCAGAGAGACAATGAGCTCTCGATGGGGGAGGCTACGCCTACTTCATTATTATTGGTTCCCGTAAGATCGCGTACTTGAAAGCTCTCTTCTTCGCTCTCTCTCTCTCAGCCGCAAAGATATATGAAACAGGGTATAGCGTGGCAAATAAACACATCCAAGTCAAAGACTCTCTCATGGAGACTTTTCGAGCTGAAATCTGTGATAAAACATAGAGCTCTCCGAGCGCGAGTGGGCAGACTCGCGACAAACCCTGCTAATAATGCGTAGCCTCTCATGCCCAAACTGAGAACTGCATCTTTTAGTGCCCGATCGACCTACTTTTTATCCCTCCGTCTCCCTCTCTACTTCATTTATAAATGTCGAAAATTAACTTTTTAAGCCTTAATGTAAAATCCGTTTGTGGTGAAGCAAAATCGTTAGAACTAGCCATATTTCTGCGAAGGTGACGGCCGGAGGTCTGCCTATTGCAGGAAACAAACAGGAATCCTGCCCTCAACTACGCTACCCGAGTATGATTTTGTTTTTAACGCTCCCAAATCACCATACTCCGGAACTGCAACCGGCATAATAAACAACCTGGACATATGCCGCCTGTGCGAAGAAGTCATCTTCGGAGGGCACACTCAAGGGACCTTGTTCTCCTTTGGCTCTTCAGCAACCACCTATTTTATAGTCTCAGTCCACATGCCCCAGGATGCAACGACAGCAATTGCCGTCGTCGAGGCCATAGAGAGCCGTATCGCGCTCATTTCTTCTTCCAATCTTGAAGAAAGAAAGTCCATCCTGCTTGGAGGTGACTTCAACGCCACCCTGCTGCCAACACGTGACAGAATGTGCGGAAGGGAAAGGAACCCTTGCGTTGCAGAGGCACTTCGAAGACTGATAGAAATTTATGAATTAGAGAATGCCTGGTTGAAGATGCACCACCACTTCACCAGACTGTACATTTGGTATCCTGCAGCCAAACCACAACCAAGCTCGACTCGACAGGATCTATGCATCCCAGAGCCACGCAAACAGGCTGGAGGAGGTCAAAATTATACCATCGTTCTCTGATCACATGGCACTCTTGTTCGGCTTATCGATCGGAGAAAAATGAGCAGAGGATGCCCATATTGGAGGTTTGACAACTCCGTTCTAGAAAACAAAGACTATGTGACGACAATAGAAAGTCTAATCACCTCGTTAGCGGAATCGAAAACGAGACGCGAATATCCCTTGGACTGGTGGGACCTTCTTAAAGAAGAAATAAAGTACGCCACTATAAGGTTTAGAAATTGGGCAAGAAAAAGAAGTGAAGAAGTGATATCTGTATTAGAAAAGAAAGTTGCGGCGGAAAGGTCATATAATGTGGAGGAACGTCGTCTCTGCCTCCAAGGAATCCATGAATGGTACTTTAAGAAAGTGGAAAAATACTATGCAAGGTATGGTGGGAAACCCTTATAGCCATGATGCACCAGCCGGATCGCGACTGGCAAAATCAGCAACCAGAGTGATACCAAAGCCACTCACCTGTGTAAGGGTGAACGGGAACGTTGAAAATGATATAGGTAAAGTGTGCCAACAGGTGCACAAACACTTCTCGAGCATTTTTAAAGACGATGAAGAGGAAGCCTCCGAGTTGTCAAACGACAACAGAGACTTAAATGAAATAGACGAAAACGGGAAAGCTTTTTTATACCTCCAAATGGAACTTAGCGAATACAGCGAGGCATTATGTTCCCTAAACAAGAAAAAAGAACCAGGAATCGACGGCTTAACAGTCGAGTTCTACTAAATATTTTGGAAGATCCCTTCAAAAACGTCATAGCATAAAAAATAAAAAAACTGCCATTTTCAATGACGCGAGCTGTCATTGCCCTGATGCACAAAAAGGGCGATAAATTCGAACTAAAAAATTGGAGATCAATCTCTTTGAGGACCACGGACTACGAAATCGTGGCAAAAGCCCTTTCGTCAATACTGAGCCAAGTCATAGGATCCATGGTTTCTCCAGAGCAAAGCTATTGTGTCGCGGGCAGAACTGTTTTTGATAACATCTCCTAGATTACGGACCTAGTAAGACTCAAGAATGGGAAAGAGGAGCCCTTGGCCATGATATCCCTCGATCAGAAAGGGGCCTTTGATGAAGTTCATCACAACCACTTCTTAAAGACCTTGGAGGCGATGGATTTTACCCCACCATTCGTGAAAAAAATAAAGCTACTATACAGAAACTCCAGATGCCATCTCAGAATTGGTGCATCCTTGATGGCATCTATATATGTCACAAAAGGAATAAGACAAGGGTGCCCTTTATCGGGACAACTCTTTTCCTTGTCAATAGAACCCATGCTATCCCTGTTCAAAAGAAACATCCAAGGAGCACTTGTGCCAGGAAGCATGGATTTAAGAGTTGCAATCTTGGCATATGCTGATGATGTTACCATCTTCATCGATGAAGAACTCTGCAAAGTTAAGCCAACATTCGAGACCTTCACTGCAAATGCAGGGGCATCGCTCAACAGCCAAAAATCCAGGGGGCTGTGGTGAGGTGCTTGGAAGAAAAGAAAAGACAAGCCCCTAGATTTCCAGTGGAGCGACAAGGGCCTCCACTTTCTAGAAGTATGAGTAGGGAACGACCCTGCTTAACAGGAATCAATGAATGTCAATGAAGTCCACCAAAAGCTGAAAACAGGGGTGGATAGGTGGCTCCCGAGGATAGGAACATTGTCACTGAAGGGTCGTGTTTTAGTGGTCAACAAATTTTCGGCGCCTAGAATATGGCATGTGCTATAGTGCATCACTCCTTCTGCCCAATCCATCAGTCATCTTCAAAGAGAAATCCACAATTTTGTTTGGAACAATGGAAAGCACTGGTTAGCCACTGAAAAAATGCAAGCTCTGAACAGAGGAGGACTAGGCCTAGTACACATTAACCCTTAATTAGTCGCGTGGGGTCAATATGACCCCAAGCAATGTTTTTTCGTCAATATCTAAAGAAATGTATTGTCAATCTAACCCAAACTTGTTCTACCTTCGAAACTGACATTCTAGAAGAGAAATTAGCATTTCTTTGTTTTTTTTTTTAATTTGTTATTTTTGATATTTTTATATTTATACATATAGTATAAATATTGTAATTATTGAGAAAATTAAACTATTTTAATGTGCTATTTTGGTGTGTATCCATTTGTTATGTATATATGAGGTTAAAAAAGTTGCTTTTATTATGACATCTCTCTACCTGTTGCTTTTTTCTCTATTGGTCTAGAAGGGTTAAATGCAATACAGATTATTATTATCACATCAGAAATAAAAATAATTTTCCTGATAAGCAGTATTTCATTGTTTTAACACTAGTTCTCCTATGATACATTTTTACTTCTCTAATTTTCACTATAGGTTGGTTACCCTTCTTCCTCCCATCTCCCCCTCCCCTCTCCCCCCTCCAATGTACCTTTTTCCCTCTTTTCGGAATTCTCCGGGTGTTTTCTTACTTCAGCCGCACACATGCAACCGTTTTCTACCCGCAATAAAAGTCACAAACAAACGCACGTGGTCTCTCTAGAAATTGCTGTCGAAGAATTGACCTGAGGATGACTTCTTTGACGCAGAATTCCACGTATTCTATCAAGACCGATGCATGATTTTTGAAACTATTTTCTAGATTTTATAATTGAACTACATCCATATTATTCCCTTTTCTGTACAGTAATTATTTATCACATGTTTTCGTCATTATTGTGAAATACTCTCAAAAATGGAACATCTTTCTAGCGAATTTTGGCAGCTTTTTTATCACCCTCATAGGATGAAGCTCTTAGTACCCATGTGCAAAAAGGATAAAAGAAAGCGGTTTGCCTTTCATTACCGCTCACCCTTTTTAGCACGAGTTTTTCCCTTATTTTTCGGAATAAGCATGAACACGAATGAGATCGGCAATCTTCAAAGTTTTTGGATCTCCTACCGGTCGCATGATGGTCATGGTTGGAATGTTTTAGACCAAAATATAAAAATCCTATTTTCAATGGGGTTTCTATGGAGAAGTCCCAAGTATGTTCACACTTATAGGGGAGGACGCGCTTGGACCTCGGCACGAACCACTTGGGTCGCTTGAGGAGGCAACTTTTGTCCAAAGCCCCATCGAGGGCAATCCTCGGTGACAGCAGAAGTGAGCTTGAATCTTTCTCATAAACTACTTCATGCTGTAGGTGGGGGCTGGAAAGCGACCGTGCCGCGACCGATGTCTAACCCACAGGTGTGAGTGATCTCCGCAAAAATAGTCCTATCACTAACAAAGCCCTCAACGCGACCTTCATGCAACAATGCAACAAAAAGTGCGATCAGCTCTGCGCTGCTTATAATGTTGGCAGAAGAACGAAAAGATGGCCGTTAGCTGTGTTTTTTATTAGCTGAACATTTCTGCCATAAATGCCTTTATTGTTTATAAACAAAACGTTCAAAAGGAAATGACAAGGCGAAATTTCTTGAAATCATTATCGAAGGAATTAATAAAGGATCTACAGATTTTGAGGTCTCAGAGTCAGTTTATATCTAGGCATCTCCGAAAGCGCATATGCACTCAACAGGGACTTGCGGAGGAAGGTCCATCACCGGGATCGGGACTATCAAGGGGAAGATGTGAACATTGCCCAAGAAATAAGGACAATAAAGTGTCCACTAGATGTGGAAATTGTGGAGCTTTTACTTGCAAAGACCATATGATAATGAAGTGCATTGAATGTGGGAAGAGGGAAAGTGATTAGAAAATACAAAAAAATATTTTAAGTTATTTTAATCAATGTTTATTGTAAAAATTATTAATAAATAATTGTATTATAATGTAAGATTGATTTTATTTCCAGTAAAATATAAATAAATTAATATATTATTGCTTATCTTAAGAAATTATTTTGGGGTCATATTGACCCCACGCGACTAATTACGGAACTTTTTTTCACGCGACTAACTAAGGGTTAAAAATAAAATTAGAGCCTTCAGAATACTGTTTGTTCAAAGATTACTCTCTGGGCCAGCAGATCTGCCATGAAAAATACTAGCTGCCTGAAATCGAGCAAGGATCAGTGATTTAAACTGGTCTGTCAGTCTCTTTCTGGACAAGAAAAAATTCTGAGACCGTCAGCAAGTAGATGATTCCTGGAATGTACTAGAAATAAGGAATGGAGGAAGACCTTTCCCTACCGGCTGGCCACCACCTATTCCGATCCCTGCCTTAACAATACTCAATATTCAAAATGAAAACCAAGGGAATAGCAGCCTTACCACTGGATAAAAAAGCAGTTTACCAAGAAGTGCAATATGCAACAAATAAGAACCAATGGCCCACGAAGGAAAAACATACCAACGATGACATCAACAAGATCGCGATCAGAGTCAAGCCCAGTTTTGGAACAGACAGCGATGCAGTCTGGTGACTAACCCATGATAGGTGGGCAGAAGTGATCTTCTTGTCAAAAACTGGCATGCTAAACACAAAGAACTGCCCTTAGTGTCTGGATAAAGATGGGAAATCATGGCACTTGGCCTTTGAGTGCAAAAAAGTGAAAGATCTCTAGAAGAATGTGGTGAACATGTCAAATTCAGTCCTTCTCAAATTATAAGGGAACATAGTTACAGACAGACAGAAATGGATTTCTCACCAAGGCTGTGCTGCGCGAGAGTGGAGGGGGTTAAGAGTGGTATACAAACCTACTTTGGGGCATGCCCTGTTGCCTAAAGAAAGATTGATTAAAATCGGTTGGTTATTTCTTGAGATATTTTGGTTAGAATGGAGTTTTCGATTTTTGTCTTTTATATATTAGATGTATGTATGTATCTATATAAAGTGAACATTATTTTTGCAAAAATCTAAAAATTAAACAAAAACTTCCAAAACCATGCAAATAAATTCATTAAGAGTGAAATTTTATTATAACTGGCGCCACACAAATGGATCAGGAAGTAGGTATGTGCTGGATTTACTTGACTGCCCACCATGTAGCTCCTGTCGCCTCCAATTCCACCACTGACTATTCGAATGAGCAGAAATTCAGTAGGACCTATTGATGTCTAATTTAATTTATTCTTAGTCTAATTATCATGTTTCATGTTTTTAGGTGTTAGTACTTAAAAGACATTTCATTGTTTCCCCACTATTTCTACCTCTTTTAGCAAAGTTCCTGATAACAGGGACTTCATGGAATGCATTTACTTTGTTAATCAAGGTGTTGCTGTAACCTTGTTGAGGCTATTGGAGATAGCTGAAAAAAGTATTTATTAAGTGCTCATTCTTGAATTCAATTATACAGAACAGGAAATCAGGAAAATCTTAATGTATCTAAAAATAAAAAAAGTCAGGTGTAAAAAATGAAGAGAGATATTGACATTTTAATGTTTGAATCACATAACAAACTCTGTAATTACATGTACTTCTTAAGAACTAGAAGATATCATAATTCCCAGGTTATCCATTAGGATAATATTATCAAAATGAAATACAAGCATTTTAATAACATCTTAAATTGTGTACATTTTTCCTGATTCATAGATTAAAGGCATATCAAGAATGGGTATTATTTAAAATGACAAGCATTTAACTCAATTATAAATTTCATAATTTGAAATGATTGCTTCAAAAATTAGAATGACTTTGATTGAATACTAATATAAATAGAATGTTTTAATAAAAATTTATAATAACATTACTCAATAATTAAGACACTTGAACATCATTTAACAAATTATTGGGTTCTTTTACAATTAACAAATTGATAGATTACATAATAAATCATATTCAAAAAGAATATGTTCAGTGCATATATATATAAAGTTTAATATAATATAGAGAAAACGTCTTCAAAATAATCTCTAAATATATCTAGGATTTAACCAGAAAAATAAAAATGTACATTTTTTGAGCGCTTTACAACTTGGTGCTTAGCTACCTTTCTTGTCATTAGTGGAAGTACATGACATAGGAGATTGATGATTCAGCTTGCCTGCTATGTATACTTAGGACCCATCACAATTCATTCAATTTAGAAGCACTCGTATATGTGATATTGCAGTTTTTCATTTATTTAAGGTACCTGAAAAATACATCATCATGGATATACTGACACAGCATCAAATTCTAATGTAACTGTTGTATTTAGTTCTTCTATAAACAAACTGAGTCAAACTTGAACTTACTTTGCCGCCCAATCTACTCTTCCAGCAATGACTCTTCCAGTGGTGACATTATGGTTTCCTGGGGCAACGCTCAATCTTCTTGCCAGAACATTGTTCCCAGCATAGTTTTGGCTATTTATCCTTTGAGATACTGTATCCTTACTTTCTTCAGTCTCTTGACCAACCATAAGTTTATGGTTGACATTTACTGGCTGTTTTAGCAATCCATGGCATTTTTTTGATGGAGCTAAAAAAGCCCTTCCTTCTGGATCAGGTCTTCCCACATCCACATTCATCATCCACCGTGGACTCACATATGATGCCCGATTTTCGTTGTACTCTATTTCCCTATGTATGTAAATAATGGATAAAATTTTGACATCAGACTTGGCAAAATATAATGTAGTATAGTATCTAACCACAAAATCATCATTAAAAAATAATAACAGAGCACTTTACTTATGTAGAAGAAGTTTGAAAGAATGTTTCAATGTGTTAAATATAAAAGTTACTATCACCAGAAGTTTTCACACTTGTCAATATCTTTGCTTTCCTAATTTTTTAATGATGAGGTCAGATTTATTTATATGTTTACACCTGCAGAGTTGATCAATAATATCATTCTGTGAAAAGCAGCCAAAAGACATGAACTAATAGCTAACTAACACTGAAAAATATTTTTCTAACCAAGCAGTATAGAACTGAATATAAGATGGTGCTCGATAATGGTCATGTTAAGAAACATCCTGCAGCACAGGTCCTCAACAGCTATTGAATACATTTTGTAATGTGTGTTGGAGTATTTCAAGAAGACATCTTGTCTCAGTGATCCAAGATTGAAGAATTAAAAACTATCCCAGCCCAATATATATACAATTCAGGAACATAAGACATTTAAATTAATCTTTACATCAAACACTGTTCATTTGTATTTCTTTGATGAAGGATATGTATATTTCCACATCACAGATGTGATTTAATTTTGGTGCATATTTAAGATGCTTACATGAGCCTAACCTAAGATAATGAAACAAACCACAATTTTTTCAATTTCAAATTGCATTCAGATATCATGCTACAGCACCAGTGGGTACTTTTTTCCTACAAAAGAGTGAACCAAATTCATACTGAGATTATGGTGAATGTGCTTTAGGCACTGAATGAAAAAGTTTGTAAGCTATAATCTAAAAACAAATTATTATATACAAATGAATAATTGAATTTATAAAAATAATACTAAATATAGAAACCTCTAAAATGTTTTTATACCATGTACCAGTATACACAATGAATACATTGGCATTTAAGATTTTTAGCCTACTTTCCAGAATGGAAATAGGCTTATATTTTCATTGTTGTGTCTGTCTGTCTCCCTCTATTAACTTGTGAACCAATAGACCGATTTTCATGACAGATGATGGACCTCTGTTGATTCAGGGGCCGAGCTAGCAAGGATAGTTTTTGTTGCAAAGATTGAAAGTCCTGCATTTGATTCCAGGAACTATCCTTCCCATTTGATTTAAATGAGAAATCTGAAATCCATCATGCAAGGTAATTTTCTCTTGCACATTAAAATATCTTAGAATTATAATATTGGAGCCGAATTTATACTATTATCTGAGGAAAGGAATGGAGATTGCAATTTTTATCGAAAAATTTTGCTTACCTATCATCAGGGCCTGTTTCAGGCAGAAACAATGTAAGCGACTGCTTACAGGCGCCACCTTGATGGGGCGGCAAAATGACATTTCGTGGAACTAATGAACATCTTTATGCAAAAGGAAATGGAAAAGTTTTAGGTTTGGTACAATTAATTGCAAAATTTCATCCAATTATGCAGGAACACGTAAATTGAGTACTGAATAGTAGCAATAAATTTTTCTGGGAAAGAGCATACAAAACCAATTAATTCTTCAAATAGCTATTTCTATGGAAAAAGTAATTATAGAGAAAATTAAAAGGGCTAAATACTATTCAGTTATAATGGATTGTACTCTTGATTCAAGCAGAAAAGAACAACTGTCTGTGATTTTTAGAATTGTAGAAATTAATGGCTGTGTTCCAGAAATAAAAGAATATTTTTTAGTGTTCTTACATAGTCATGACAGTACGGGTCAAGGTCTTTGTAGATGTTTCATAGAGGAACTTGAACGTAATGGTTTAGAAATTCAAAATTGTCGAGGTCAGGGATACGACAATGGGGCAAACATGAAAGGTTTCAGGTTTACAGCAGCATATACTAAACTTGAACCCATGAGCTGTCTATGTTCCATGTGGCTGTCATTCACTTAACCTGGTATTAGCTGATGCTGCAAAGTCTACAGTTGATACAATAACTCTGTTTAGGACAATACAACAAATATATGTTTTATTTTCTGGGTCTGTAACCTGTTGGGAAATTTTCCTTTATCACATTCAAACTCATCAATTAACATTAAAACCTGTCAGGAACTAGATGGGAAACACCAATAGATGCTATTAAGGTTTTTCAGTATCAATATAAGCATATAAGAGATGCACTGATTGATTTGTCAGAAAATGAAGCTATGGAGGAACAAGTCATATCTAAGGCTTTAAGTTTAATTCAGGCAGTGGAAAGTTGGAAATTTACTCTTTCCATTATTATTTGTTATGATATTCTAAATAAGATAAACAATGTGAGTAAACAAATGCAGTCTTTTTTAGCCAATATAGATACCACTATCACACTGATAAATACTGTGAAAGAGTTTTTGACGGAATATCGGGAAAATGGACTTTCAGCAGCCAAATTAAAAGCAAAAACTATTGCACATGAATTGTGTATCCCTGAAGTTGAATGAAAATTACATGTTCCTTGTCATAGACAATAAAATCTTTTTTTGAGTATGAGGTATGTATTCGGATAACCAGACGATAGTTTTTGCACAAATTTTTTCCTTCTGATTGTAGATGTTGCAATTTCCTCTCTAAATGTCTGATTTCAGCAGCTATATCAGCATAATGAGTTGTGGAAATTTCTATATGATATCAAAAATGTCAAGAATCACAAATACGATGATTTGAAAACATTTCGTTTTGGTTTGGAGAAATCCCTTAAAAGCGATGCTTTATCAGACATAGACTGTGAAGAACTTTTAGTTTTTGCTGCAAAGTATTCTACTCGAAAAAAATAACAAACCAGTATTAGTGTTGAAATTTATCTTACAGAACTATTTCGAGGATTTATTTCCGAATACATGGGTAGCATTGCAAATATTACTTACTATTCCCATAACAGTTTCAACAGCAGAAAGGAGTTTTTCAAAGCTGAAATTGATAAAAACATTTCTGCATTCTTATATGTCTCAAGAGAGACTGACAAATTTGGCTATAATTTCTATAGAAAGCAAAATAGTGTCAAAATTAAAAAAAAAGGAATTGATCAATGATTTTGTCCACAAAAATAAACTTAATCTAGTCCTTTTTGTAAAGTGTGCTCGCAAAGCTGCAATCTATAAATATGCTGATCGATAATATAAACAGTGGCAAAATTAAGAGATTTTAATTCTTTGTACAGGAATTTACTTTCATCAATAAATTTGTCGTTCAATGTTTTGTTTATTGTTTCTGAATGTACGTGATGTAATATTTTTCTAAAAAAATAAAATGTGTGAAATAAATTTATTTTCATTGTTAAGTATATAGCTTATAATCTTTCCTATCTTTGACATGCAGAGGGGCAGCAAATTTATACCCTGCTTACACTTAATTTTCAACTGAAACCTGCCCTGCCTATCGTATTTCTTTGAATTTCCTGTAAATACTGGCATTTTTTGCAGTCATTACGAATGTTTCCATTGCAATGACAGTTGTTGGACTCAGGTCTGGAATACACATGTACATGTGTTATTTTTGCCACACAAATACATGTGATCCATTTAGTATTCTGCTCGAATGAATTTGTAATATTTTATAATGCTAAATTATGAAATTTGAGAACAGAAAGAGCAACTCATCCGTAATTATTCTTTTTAAAGCTATTAAAGCCATTACAGGTATACCCCACTTTACGTATACTTGCTCAATGTACTTTCGCTATAACGTACTTATAACATTGATACCTAGATTCCCGTACAATGTATGTACAGGACGCCGACTTTGCTAAAGTGTATACTGATGCCAAGTCAAATTTCGCCCAATCAGAAGCTGCACACTGTGCCCTCTCAGGGGTGTGCAACATAGTCTGTGGGTCACATACAGCCCACGATGCTTTGATTGCGGTGCATGATATTTGATTCAAAGAGTTTTATAAACTTTAATTAAAATTGTGGCCATAAAACCTTGCCTAGTGAAGATTTAATGCTGAAATTTTATTTATTTTAATTTTAAAAATCACATATGATCTCTTGAGTTACTTTCCATATAAACTCTCATCTGGCATGCCGTGGCACTTGCGACTTATAACATGGCCCGCCAAAACACTCACATCCATGAATGCGGCCCACCTTGCAATAAGGATGCACACCCCTGCTCTAGATGATTTTCAACAGCACATTGTCTCTCAGTTTTCAGTTTGGTGCAGGTCGAGTTGTGATTTCTGAATATAGTTAACATATTTAAGCTGTTAAATAATTAAAAATGTCTTTTAATAAAAGGAAAAGTGTCATTGAAACCTCTAATTGTGAGAAGAAAGTGCAGAAAGCAATTACTTTAGAGGATAAACTAAGTGTGATTAGGAAATATGAGAGTGGCTTTTGAATAACCGAAACTGGAAGTCCTATGAACCTTTCTAAATCAACTGTGAACACGATACTGAAACAGACATTTTTTGGAAAATATTACAGGATCGGCACCAATATTGTTGAAATGCATCAGGCCTTGAAGTTCCATTATGCTTTTCCTGCGATATAAATCAATACTGTATATGATTTTACACTGATCGAGAGATAATATCAAACTAAATGTGGAAAACGTGGATATTTATCCTTGCTGCACAAGGCTCAATTGGTAACAGAATAGTCTGTACACAGAATTTTACATGAGAATGCACCTGGTGGACCACAATTGTTTTTTGGAGTCCTCATGGCCCCAAACTGCTACAGGTAATGCTATTGTTGAACTTTTATTTTACATCCATTCCATTCCTTCTTCACTATCAACTTTCATCAAGAATTTTGTACCAAGGATTTCGAAACATTCAAATTTTTAGTGACTCGAGAAACCAGCCAGCTACAAAACAACTCCGCAATTATCATGACTTTCTTTGCATTTTAAATTATTTTATGAACTGTTTATATGTTGATTAATGCCTTTAATATTTAATATAACACTTTGGAGTTTTACTGACAAATAAATTCATTTTAGGCTTGAATCTGGAACCAAACCCTCCCCTTTAACATGTAATTCCGACACTTAATGTACTTTTGCTTTACGCACCGAAACCCTAAAATGCATCTATACGTTATAGCAGGATATGCCTGTATAAGTAATTTTGGCACAGCATTTAAAATAATTTTGTGGAAACCAGTCATCATAAGTTTCGTTTGGAACATCTAATTCTGTAGGTAATGCTATTTTACAGTCTCAAATAATAAATGTAGATAAGTTATGCTGTAAATCGCAATAAATGCCAACCATTGATGATAATATGACATCCTACATGACAAGTGAGCATTTTCCATGGATTTCCTGATTATTAAAGTAGCTACACATTATTGTGACATTTACTTACATGTTTTCTTCAAAATTATGACTAAATGGAACTTCGATTTTGCTGAAGGTTTCATAAAAATATTCATTTAAGTAAGATGACCAGTTTTTTTCAACAAAAAGGGAGGATATATCCAGTTATTTTTAACGAAACAAAGGACAAATTTGATGTTCAAAAAACCTATAAATGAAATGCAAATGAATCCATGCACTATAATAGGCTTAAGGAATTTGACACTGTTCATTTTTAATGCTTAGAAGTGTATAGGTCACCATCAGGTTTTTAGCCCAAAAGTGCATGATTAGGCATATACTCGCCGTATGAGTCAAATCCCTACTTTGGAATACACACACTTTCAGTACTTCACAAATACCTAATTGATTACAGAAAATTGGTGCAGAATGCAAATTCATGAAGTCCTATTTTCCCATAAGATGTAATGTATTAATTGGGAATATGGTTCCCATTCAACCTAAAAAATTCACTTTTTATCATAAATAATACACTTTAACAGAAAATAAAAGAAAACATAACAGCAAATAAAAACCTAGAATTATAAAGTGGAAAATTCTTTTAATTACCTTCAAAAAATGTAATAGCATATGAAAACCCTGCATTACAAAGTGATTACACTTCTTTCGGCATTTGTGCAGTTTACCTACAGCACATTTTTGCATGCGATTTTCAATCTTCTTTTATTCATTCCAAGGAAATGCTTTAATTGAAATGGATTAACTACTGAAATGGAATGTTGAGTTATTGATGCACGGATGTTTTCTTGGGTTCTGCAAAAAACATTTCCAAGTTGCAAAAACCACACTAGCATTAAAAAATGGTAACATTTCTTTTATTAATTACATTCGAAATGCATAAAAGAAAATCAAAACCTAGAGTAAGAAAGTGATAACATTTCCTTTAATTGTTCAGAATAAGTCACAAAAATAAAAATGAAACATTAAAGTGGTAACATTTCTTTTAGTAATCACGTTTTAAATATGTCACAGAAAATCTTGTTACATGATGACAGAAATTCTTAGATTTATATTAAAAGTTTATAATAAAAAATGAAAACCTAACAAAACAAAATAAAATTTCCTTAAATTATGTTCAAAATACAAAGATAATAGTAAATGAAAACATTACATTCCAAAATGATGGCATTTATTTGGATTTAAACTAAAGTTTCATCATTGAAAATAGCGGTGATGTTCAAACTGAGCTATAAAATAATTAAGTCAAGAGTTATCATGTTTGTTTACTTCAAAAACTGCTAATAATGAGCATTTTAAATACAATATAATAACAATAAGTCCTCTTCCTTTCTCTAACCTTATCAAGATGGGAGGGTTTGTGTACTCTTACGAACCAAAGAGCTATGCCAGCGAGAGATAATTCTCCTGGTATGACCACCCAAGCAGGAAAGATCTGAAGGGAAGAGTCAGACTAAGAAGCAGTCTTGGAGTCTGGGGTTTTAAAGCCTTAGGGTTTTAAAGCCTTGGGGTTTTACATCCTCCTGTGCAAAAGCAGCAGTTTGCACAGTATCTCTGTAGGTGATGATCATGTGGATCTAAAGCTACAGATGGGTAATCACTCTTGTGAAACTGTGATGAGGAAAGCAAGGGGAAGCTACCTCATTATATTTCCCATGATAAGGCTGAAAAACTAAAATACCTCTATGGATCTCTCTGGGGTAAAGTTTTCTGGAGGTAAAATAGTCCCCAATCAGGTCTCTGGGTGGGTACTACCCTAGGGGATGCACAGACGAAATGTAACATTAATAAGATGAAAGCAAGTAGTAATAAATTAAGAATAGGCACATGGAATGTTAGGACTATGAATTCAGGGGGGAAACTAGAGAACTTAAAAAGGGAAATGAGAAGGAACAATGTAGGTATAATAGGTCTTAGTGAAGTTCAGTGAAAAGGAGATGAGATAAATTCAGATGAATTTAAGATTATTTACTCAGGAGGAGAGATAAAGGAAAGAGGAGTGGAGATTATTATGAGAAAAGAGATAGCTCAAAGAATTAGCAAGGTAGTGACAGTTAATGATAGATTAATAGCCGTAAAACTTCAGATGGAGCCAGTGGAAATGCTTATAATTCAAGTGTATATGCAAAGAACTAATGCTGGTGATTACAAAGTAGATGAACTGTATGAACAGATTACGAAGACATGGGAAAAGGAAGGATCACCAATATAAAAATGGGAGACTAGAACAGTGTAGTCAGAGAGGGATGCAAAGGTAACATAGTGGGAAAATATTGACTAGGGAAGAGAAATGAAAGAGGGGAGAAACTTGTGGAATTCTGCCATAGAAATAGATTGATTGTCACTAATATATAGTTTGGACACCACCAGTAGAGACTTTACACATGGAGAAGCCCAGGAGACCAGAGACAATACCAGGTAGATTACTTACTAGTCAATGAATGATTTAGAAATAGCATTAAAATGTGAAAACACTACCAGGGGCAGGTATCAATTGTGATCACAAGCCTTTGGTAGCAGACACACAATGTGGACTGAAGAGTGTTAAGATAAGCATAAGAGTTAACAAAAAATGGAACTTATAGGCACTCTTTAAGAACAAGGAGCTGGAGGAAAGGTTGGGGGAGAGAGCTGAAGAAAATAGGAATTATGTAGATGAGGAGTGGAGATACATCCATAGTTGCATTAAAGATGTTATCGAAGGAAGGTAGGAAAGATAACGGGTGTTAGAAACAAAAAGGTCTGGGTCACAGAAGCAGAAGCATAGCATAGCTCTTTATGGTGCAGAGACATGGATGGTAAGGAGAAAGGAGGAAAAATATTTAGAAAGTTTTGAGATGTGGGTATGGAGGAGGATGATGAAAGTGAAATGGACAGAGGATGAGAAATGAAGAAGTATTAAAAAGGTGGGAGAAGAAAGGATGCTAATAAAAACAATCAGAAAAAGAAAAGCAAATTGGATAGGGCACATATTGAGAAGCCAGTGTTTACAAAGGAGAATATTAGAAGGCAAAATTAGCAGAAAGAAGAGGAAGAGGGAGAAAAAGAATAGGAATGTTAGACTGTAAAGCAGGATGTGTATATATCATCATCATACGTAGTCTGTCTGTAGACAGGTCCGTGATTATTTTTGGTTAAACCTTGTTCTCCATATACTCCTATTTTCCGCTGTCCTCTTCATATCTTGATAACTCTCTTTCCCTTTCAGATCGTCTATAAGCTGACACCTTTTCCTACCTCTTTCCCTTTTCCCATCTAGTTTTCCTTCTAACACATCTTTAATCATACTCTCTCTCCTCAGGTAATGTCCAACCCAGTTGGCCTTCCTCTTTCTGATAGTCTGTATAATCATTCCCTTCTCTCCTATTCTTCATAGCACTTCATCGTTTTTCATCCTATCTGTCCATTTTATCCTCAACATTCTCCTCCAAGTCCACATTTCAAAACTTTCCAAGTATTTGAGTTCATTTATCCTTAGCGTCCATGTTTTTGCCCCGTACAATGCTATACTCCATACGTAGCATTTTATCAACTTCTTGCAGATATCTTCCCTTATATTCCCTGTTTCTTTCTCCTGAAAGCCACTTTTGCTTTTCCTATTCTAGTTCTGATCTCATTCGTACATTTTGCTTCTCGTATTATGATGCTTCCAAGGTATTTATATTCTGAAACTTGTTCTAAAGGCTTTCCCCCAATACTTATATTCAGATTCTCTTCTTTACCCGATATTCGAATGACCTTGGATTTTTCTGTATTTATTTCCATTCCATATTTTCTACCTGTTATCACTAGTCTATTTATCATTTTTTGCAGCTCCTCTTCCTTTCTTGCTAGAAGTACTTGATCATCTGTGTACTTTACTGTTCTTATAATCCTTCCTCCAATTTTGAAATCTCCTGTGCCTTCTAAAGCTTCTTGCATTAGACTTTCTCCATATATATTGAATAGGGTTGGCGATAGGCAGCAGCCTTGTCTTACTACTCTACCGATATTTATTCCGCAGGTGCCCACATTCTCAAATTTGATTCACATATAGATTCCTAATCAGTCTCCTGTCTTTCCAGTCTACACCTATATCCTTTAATACCTTCATCAACTTTACCCAATTTACTCTATCAAAGGCCTTCTCCCAGTCTACGAAGCATGTGCAGATATCTTGACTGTACTCTATTGCCCTTTCTGATATGATTCTAACTACTCCTATAGCACCTCTAGTTCCTTGCCCTTTTCTGAAACCGAATTGATCTTCCCCTATTATTTCTTCTGCCTTTTTCTCCAGCCTTTTATTAAGAATCCTCGTGATGATCTTCAATGTGTGTGACAGAAGGCTTATCGTTCTGTAATCTTTACACTGCATTGCCATTGACATGTTCTTTAGAGGGATCATTGTAACTTGTAGGAAATCCCGAGGCCACTCTCCCGTGTCGTAAATCTTATTAAATAATTTCATGATCGCTTTTAGTCCTTCTGATCCCATGACTTTTAAGTACTTCGGCCAGTATTTTATTGCTGCCTGTGGCTTTTCCCTTCTTTAGTTCCACTATCGGCTTTTCTACTTCGCTCTCCATAATACTTGGTCCTAAGTTGTCTTCTTCAATGTTTTACTCATCTTCCAGTTATATTTTTGCCGATCCTGTTCGCTTGCTGTATAGTTCCTTAATGTATTCTTCCCATACCTGTGCTACATCCTTTGTTTCTGAGACTATCTTCCCATCCGTATTCATAATTCCTTTACCACAAATTCCATTAGGTTTCTTATCTTCCAATTCCAGTGCTCCTGCGTGCATCATATCGTACTCTCCTAAATTCTCCATTTGTTGTAGTTCATCACATCCTTCTTTTATCCAATTTTCTGTAGCTTTATCTGTTATCCTTCTCAACTCGTTGTTTATACATCTATAGTTGGCTCTACCTTCTTCATTGTTGACGTTTTTCCATTTTATTCTCTCATCCATTTTCTCCAGCATATCCTTCGTGATCCATGGTTTTCTGATTTTCTTCTCTTGTTTTCCAATCTCTTTATCCAAGGTATCCTTGATACTGGTTTTAATTTCATCCCATTCTATATCATCTTTGATCTTTAATTTAGAAGGATGTAATCTATTTGGCATCTCATTCTATCTCCTGGGCTTTTCCATGTGTATAACCTTCGTTTATGGTTTTTGAACCATGTATTAGTCACTACAAGGTCATTATTGATGCAGAATTCTACCAGTTTTTCCCCTCCTTGGTTTCTCTTCCCAAGTCCGTATTGCCCGACAACATTTTCTTCCTGTCCTTCTCTGACTATGCTGTTCCAATCTCCCATTATTATGCAGTTTACCTTTCCTCTTCCGTCTCCTTCGTAAATTTAATTAATTTGCTCATAAATCTCAGTCGAACTGTCCTTCTCCCTCACATCTAGTTTCGCTTAGTCCTATAATGTCAACTGTATTTCTTCTCATTTCTTCTTTCAAGTTCTCTAGCTTTCCTGCTTTTCTCATAGTTCTTACGTTCCAAGTCCCTATTCGTAAATTACTTTAGACAAATGTTTTCCTCAAGGCAGTCCCCGCCCGGAGATCCGATTGAAGGAATATTTTACCTCCGGATTGTTTTACCTCGAGAGAACTCATATTGTCCAACCATATAATCATTACTAGGGATTGTAATGTGGTAGTTTCCCTCTTGCTTTCCATATCGCAGTACTGTAGCCGTTCAAATCGTCCTGATCACGCCTACAGCTGTATTGGATATAGACCCAACCAATATCATTTGTTTTTGGCTCTATACCATACTGACAGTACTGCTGCCTACTGCCAGGCACTGATGATAATTTTTTATAAAACCTCCATTCGAGGGGTTTGAACCCCCGAACTTTGCAATAGAAAGCCGACACGCTAACCACTACACCATCAGTGCACACACACACACACACACACACACATATATATATATATATATATATATATATATATATATATATATATATATCAGTGGCGTCGCGTGCCCATTTAGGTTGGGTGTGCGTTTATTGGGGAGGGGGTTATGCAACCCGCGCTACAAAATTCACGTGTTAATTTGAGCGTACGAATGCTTTTTTATCAACGTGTGAAAGTTTTAAGAGAGCATAGCGCAGCAGCGCTCTTCTTAATTGGTCTAATGCAATTAATCGTAGAATAATTTTGAATGCTTTAATTCAGTAACTGATATAATTATGCATCACGCGCGCCGTTTATGTGAAAAGGGTTAACGCTTCGTTGTGAGAAGATTAGGATATCATTGGCAAATACTAGAGTGAAGCACGAATTATCTGTATTTTTCTACGATTTTTAAATATGTACAACTATATAATACGCACAGAAATCTGAAAAAGTAATCACTTGGGAAAATATTATTTTCCCGATTGAATCAAAGAAAGGCTTAAAAAACTCATTTTACTTACTTATTTATACACCAGTTCCAATCTCCTGTTTTGCCTTAGGAATTGTGTTAGCACATCATCATAAAATGAAGGTCTTTTCTTCAGTTCCCCCAGCAATGTCTTTTCAATGGCGAGTGAACTTAAGCCGCATAACCTTTCCTGAGTTTGTGTTCCTCTATAACACGTATGTATTCTCTTCATAGCCGAAAAAGAACGCTCGACTGTAGCAGTAGAACTCGGAATCGTCATGATAAGTTCCGCTAATTTATAAATTTCCTTGAATGCAACCTGAAGCTGATTTTCTTGCATGAATTTTAATAGGTGATGCACTGGTTTCCTCGCAAATTCATCAGAAGAAAAGAGCACTTTTAGTTCATTTTTTAGGCGAACGTAGTCAAAAACTGGTCCGTAGAAATCCTTGAATTTTTCTAGAATACCATCAGGAAAAGTTTTCGCATGCTGATCATATCTTTCGCTACAAAGGAGTTGAAAAAACTCAAGTTTCGAAAGTGAAGAGTATCTTTCTTCCATCTCCAGGCACATGCAGTCGACTATTCTCTGGTATAATCGAAGGCACGCGCTCTTCTCCTCTTCTATAGATCCCTTTCGTCTTTTAGGCTTCGACTCCTCAACCGTATGCTTTTCCTTTGCAGAAACCCAAATATCATCAAATCCATGTTCCTTGTCATTCCTAAGCTGTTTCATAGTATCATGCACCTTTTTACAACAGTACAATATGTCATAGGATGATGTTTGCAATATATTATTCAAAACATCAGTATAGCCAAACAGAACAGAAAAAATTTCTAACAGAAAAATTGTTTGAAAATCTTGCAAGAAATACAAAAAACCACGAGCTTTGATTACAGCATCCACGTCCCATTCCCCAGAATTCTCCACAATGTGTTAAAAAAATTCAATAAGTTGACTTCTGTGGCGTTTTACTGTGTTTGATAAACGGGAAGTAAAGTTCCATCTGGTTGGTGCGATGGAGGGTAATTTTTTAGCAACAAAATCTTGCAAAGCATTTACTCTTTTCGATGATTTAGAAAAATATGCTGCCAATCCACTGATAGATTGGAAAAACAATCTACATTCCTTGATATTCGAGAGGCTTTGCTTCAGAACTAAGTTCAAAACGTGAGCGTAGCAATGCGTAAATATTGCTAAAGGATAGGCCTCGATAACTTTACTCTGCAACCCATTAATATGTCCACTCATTACACAGGCACCATCATAAGTTTGGCCGACCAACTTGTCCTTAATATTAAATTCCTCAACTCTGTTTACAACATGTTTAAAAAGACCACTAGACGTTCTATCATCACTTACGTCTGTAAATCCGATAAACCTTTCGTGTGTTTGCCCATTATGGACAAAACGAAAAACAGTTGATAGCTGCGATTTCGACATGACATCAGAAGTTTCATCCAGAAGAATGGCCACAAATGTAGCGGAAGAAATTTCTTTCTTTATAGCATCTTTAACCACATCAGATATAGCATTAATGATATCATTTTGTACTGTGGGAGAAGTTCCTCGAAATATAGTCGATGCCTTTAAATGACTGTCTAAAAGAGGATCATACTCACGGAGCACATTTAAAAATTCTATATAATTCCTTCGGTTGGCTGAATCTTCAGACTCATCATGACCTCTCAAAGGAAGCTCTTGCTTAGCCAAATAACATACAGCATCAATTAATCTTTTTAAAATGTCTCTATTATTCTTTACTTGTTCATTATGACGACTAATTTCAACTTTTCTTTGGCTGTCAATGAGAGTGTCAATTCTTTATTTTCCAAACATCTTAAGATTTAAAAATGACTGAACATGTGGTTGGGAGCGCTCATGTTTTTGCACTGCTGCAGCTAAATGATTAAGATCGGAATACCCGTGCTTATTCCAAACACTTTTCTCTTTGGAGAATAATAAACAAGGCCAACAAAAAAGTCTTGACCGCACTTCACATCCAGTTAACCATTCTACTGGACCGTATTGTGAAACAGAGAAATGTCTCATGTACTCAGTTTTTGCATCTTTGTGCTTGCACAGTAAATTTGGAAGAGGAGGACGAGGCTTACCTTCTTCGACTATGTTCATACAATCCGCAAAAGCTCTGGCAGAAAACGGGGCATTCAGTACATCGTCAACACTGTTTACCATTGTAAATATGGGCAAAAAGTTATAAATTATATCTAAAAAATTATAAATATATGTTAAAAACTTGTCTAAATCGGTGTCATAAACACGTCGGTTCACACCTTACCCCACGCACGCAAAACAGACGAAACTCAGAAAACAAAAACAGCATCTCATGACAAGTAACAACGTTGAATTGGATTGGTTCACACAATAGCCAATCACAACCGCTAACTACTTCTGGGTGCTGTTGTCTCAGCGCACACCCTGCCACGCCTTCTGGACGGTTTAAAACCACAAGGAGGCTAAGAATTTGACCCGCTGCGCCATCTGTACGTATGTTTAAAGGGCTCAAAGCTGCTCGTATTACTTACCGCACACCCGGGCTATTAACGTGAATGTGATACAATGTTTACGCGCCGAAACTTCTCCTCTTCATGAAACATTGTATATTGGATTTGATTTTAGGAATCACGCGAAGCCAGAAAACGATTAGGGGAGTCTTTAACGGGAATAAATGCAAAAATATAATATCTGTGGCACTGTGAATCCGTGGGTGTGCACCGCACACCTAGCACACCCTGAATATACGCCCCTGATATATATATATATATATATATATATATATATATATATATATATATATATATATATGTTATAGATGTATAAAAGAGGCTTCTGAGAAGAGAGAAATGGAGGCAGCAATTCAGCTGAAACCTGTCTTCAGACAGCAGCATGATGATGAAGTCCTCTTCTAAGGCACCTAAGTTTAAAATGAACTTTGAAACAAAGAAGTAGATGGAGTTCACGTTTGCTGGCATTGGCAACATATTATGCAAAATGCAAATAATTAGTGTGAAACAGAAGTATTGGTCCTAAAAAATTATGATTAATTATGATTAATTGAAACAAATATTAAGAGTACAGATTAATTGAAATGTAAGCTCCCTTTCAGGTTACATGTTTTTATATGGAATAAACAAATATGGACTGCATGTCAGAGTACACAGTTTCCAAATGCGTTCTTTGAGATCGATAAATTTTAGTAAAATTCTCAATATAAAATTTTCATCAAAATACGTCCTGCGATTCCCGAGTTGAAACGTACATTGCAAGCTAGTTCTTCATGTAAAGTGATCGTAATTATTGTCCGATTTCAACCAAAATTGGAATCCGACAAATTTTAGTAAAACTTCCTAAAACCAAATTCCATTAAAATATGTCCAGCGGTTTTCGAGTTGAAAAAGAGACGCTGTAAAATACATGTAGGTCTTCATGTAAGGTGGTCGTTATTGTAGTCTGACTTTAACCAAAATTGGAATCGGTTCACCAATTTTAGTAAAACTTCCCAATACCAAATTTCATAAAAATATGTCCAGTGGTTCCCAAGTTGAAACAAGTATACTGTAAGCTACATGAAGGTCTTCGTGTAAAGTGGTCATTATTGTAATCCGATTTTAACCAAAATTGGAATCAGCCGACAAATTTTAGTAAAATTCCCCAATACCAAATTTCGTAAAAATATATCCAGAGTTGAAAATTTTTAATTAATATTTTTTTGAATGAACAAAAGAGCACCGAAAATCGTAAAATTACGTAAACGCTAATTTCCTTTTCTTTAAACTTATCGTAAACCATACGCTTTACAGGAAAAGGTATTTGACAAAAAATGTGTATTTAATTATTTTATTGAACTTTTGTTCACTCAGATGAGTATATAGCGAGATGCTTGCGAGATACGTATTTCCGAGTTTAAACATGAAGACAGATGGATGCGTTCACTTCGTGCAAAGAACGCACAAGAAATGGAGATTTTTGATACACGTCGTAGATTCCAGTTGGAAAATCTGAAAAAGAAGAACGAGCCATGAGCGCTTTGTAACCGAAGCGTAAAAAAAATCCGTTCACTTAATGAAGTCACCGCAACTTTCATAATGTAACAGATGAATTAAGGACTAACGGTGGATTGAGAGAACACGGCATGACAAAATATTAATTATTTGAGTTCATTTAATGTAACAATGCCGGTATGTGTTGCGTCGTTGATGGATATTGTGAATTATTCCACTAAATAATATATTTTTGACAAGACTTGGTGCTTTCCTGGCGTATTTGATGGGTGAAGCGTTCTCGGGTGGCGAGCCGGGTTGTATCGACTATCTCCGCCGACATTTCGACGACTATCTCTGTCGTCATCATCAGGGAACCTGAGTGCCGTGAGAGCCATGCAGATTCCTGTGGAGCCAATCAAGATCAGCTACCAAAATCAGTCTACCAGCTGAGCTATTAGACTGTCATTAGCTAGTTTATCATTTGTTTGTGTTTGCCCATCGGCCGCTTGTGAACTGGGGCAGGCTTTCAGGCTGCCTCAGTTGTTACTCTTAGGAGGACGCATGTGATCCGGACCAATAGATGCAATGGGCCGCTTATAGCGATCCCAAGGCATCACCCTGATGTTGGCCAATGCTTTAATGATCGTCCCGCACTCCTCTTGAAGAAGAGTCTGGCTCTTTGCTGCAGAACCTCCGAGAGAGGCTCTACAGCTGTGGTGATGAGCAGTTCCTTGTGGATACGAAGCTGCTCCAAGTTAAGTGGAGTAACTTCCGTAGAGCGGTGTTCTGCATCACAGAAATAAAGTGAAGGTTGGAGGATGCCGCCGATGCCCAGATAGGCGAAGCGTAGAGAATGACCGGAAGCACGCAAGCTTTGTAAATCTTCATCCTGGTTTCAATCGCCATCTCCTTTGATCCCAGCAGAGGGCCAAGCGAGTGTACCAACCCCATTCCTTTGCTTTTCAGCATCAGCAGATGACTGTTCCATCGGAGTCCATAATCAAGAATGACTCGCAGGTATTTGGCCTTGTTGGACCAGAGGATGTTCTGTCCCTGCACGGTGACGTAATCCGGCGGCCGCGCATGCCCGGGTCGGTACATCACCACGACGGTCTTTGTGTCACTGACAGCAATTCTGTTCATGCTGCACCACTCGCAGACCTTGTCCAACGATCTTTGTAAGTATTTTGCCGCTTGCCCGACATTCAATGATCTGGATAGTATCTCGGCGTCGTCAGCAAAGAGGCCAATTATAGTATGTCACCCAAAACTCTGAGGGAAGTCATGAGTGTAAAAGTTAAAGAGCACTGGCCAAAGGATGGAGTCCTGGGGCACGTCTGCGCGCATAAGGTGGAGCGGAGACCAATCCTCATGCCCGTGCATTCTAAACACCCTGCCCCCCAGGTATGAGCGCATTAAGTTAATAATTTGCCGAGGCACTCCTGTCCAGATCAGCTTGGAAAGTAAGGCCGAGTACCGTACTCGGTCAAATGCTTTGTTGACGTCGAGGAATACCGCGGCCGTTTTATGGCCGATGTTGAAGCTATCTGTGATAAAGTTCGTAACTCTCGCAAGTTGATGAACAGTCAAGTGCTGTCTGCGAAAACCAAACTGCTCCTCAGGGAGAATGTTATTCGCTTTCAGGTGTTTGTTCAGCAACTTTAGGAGTAATCGCTTGAATATCTTCCCAAAGGTGTTCAAAGGCGAAATTGGGCGGTAGTATGCAGCCGTGCCAAGGGACTGGTTACTCTTAGAGATGCATCTAATCTTTGCCCTCTTCCACTCTGCAAGGAAGTGCCCAAGCCTTTGGCAGCCATTGTAGAGCGCCGTGAGACATTCCACAGCGGCCACCAGGAGCTGCTTGATAACGATGTCACTGATGCCATCTTCTCCAGGAGCGCGATGGTTGTTCAACCTCTTCATCAGGAAGATAACATCCTTGGGGTCCACCACAGGCAGTGTCAAGATCCGCCACTGGGGGCTTTCCGCATCAGCTCCACCATGGCTTCATCCACCCTCTCCTACATTTTAGAATAGACGGGGGAAGGAGGGTTGGGCTGGAATACGTCTGCAAGGTACTCGCCAACAACTGTCGATTTTTCTATGGCGGTAAATGCATGGCCCGAAGAGATCTTAATGGGTGGGTCGCGGCGCTGAGTTGTATTCAGTCCGCGGCTGACGCAAAAGACATCGTTCATTGGAAGGTACAAGAGGTGTTGTTCCCAGACATCGGTTTTGACCTCTCAGATGGCCTCCCTGACCGTCAAGGAGCTGCCTGAGGTCTGCAGTACGGTGACGTTGCCATCTTTGCCGGACATTGTTCCAGAGCGTAAACAACTTCCGCACCGGGGCAAAGAGACATCTTGCTATTAACCTGGGCGTGTTTTTCCATGGGATGTTCGCATCGGTGGCCTTGTTGATGGCTGCAGAGAAGTTCGCAGCCATTTTATCAGCCAGCTGTGGCGTCACCGATTCTTCTGGCGACTCAGGTAGGGAGCTTACAACCGCTAAGCGGAAGGCACCCCAGTCTGCTATCGCAAAGTCCCACCTAATGATGGGAGGCAGCCTCACTGGCAGGTTGTCGTAGAACAATAGGGTCAGTTGATGGTCTGACGAAAGCTCATCGCATGGATATTAAGCGATTGCTGGATTGTGATGGAAATGTCCAGGACGTCATTGGAAGTCAGGCAGGTAGGATCCTTGGACGCAACAATTGTCAGCCCCTCATGCAGTGCCAAATCTTTAAGGAGTCTACCCTGTGGATTAATAAGTTTGGAGTTCCAGTCCGTCAGCTTAGCATTGAAATCACCTAGCACAATGGTTGGAACTCCGTCATCCGCAAACAGGGCATAGAGATCATCTTCTTCAAGAGAGGTGCCCGGCCTGTAATAGGCCACAACCACTCTTACCCTGCCTATGGTCATATAGATGTCAGCTGCTACCACCTCCAGGTGGAATGGATGAGAAGGGCAGCACCGTCTGTCCTTCCGAAGCTCGTTCCATCAACTGGGTTTCAGGGGGATGTCCGGTCACTCCATTATTTTGGGAGGCCGCAGGCTTCCCTGAAGGGCCATCCGCCTTTCGCGAGGTTTTCCTTCACTTCCTCGTCACCATGGTAAAGGGAGTATCCTCAGCACGATATTCCATGCTTGGTAGAGAGGCAGGCATTTCCGTGGAGGCCTTTTGTTTGCAGCTCTGAGCGGCTTGAACCTCCATGTTTTCCACAGGGGCTTGGCTCTGAGAAGAGCAAGATGTAGAAGCCTCTGTAGAAATACCTGTATATGGCAGGTCATTAGTTAATACCCCACTCACAGGCAGCGGAATAGTTGCAGGAGCAGACTTTGTCACCTCTGGATCCTGTATTGATGTCAAGAGCAGGTGGGTGTGGCCTTATTGCTTTTTTCTGAGACCGGGTCTCTTCAGTGTCCATGGGCTGAGACTCCGCAGTGGCGGCAATCTCAGCCGGACCTGTACGAGACTCCGATTTATGGACCTGAAAAGGGCCTACCTTGTCTCCTATTGACTGACTCATTCCGGCACCATTCTCCGCACCCCAGTTCCCAGCATGGTTTGTTCAACTAATTGAGTCGTACCTACATGGCAGGACGTTCAGGGTGTGCTGGCTCCGGGTCGGATGGGGACTGCGGCGAATCAGCACCCTGGACATCCTCCTTCCGAGGATGGCCAGGGGTTTTACATTTCTATCTAAATTCATCCAACTGACATGGTCGTATCTACCACGACCAAGTATCAGCTGGAGTGCATTGTTTTGCACCACTTCCAGCCTTTAGAGGGTGGTCTTGGGCACCCCAGATCAGACTGGAGCTACGCATGTGATGATGGGCCTTATGCAGCTCATGTAGAGATGTCTCTTGGTGTCAGCTGACAAGAGACCCGGGCGCAGAATCGGACGGAGTATCGACAATGCCCCGTGTGCCTTACAGTGGACATGCTCAAACTGAGGTTTTCAAAGAAGCATCCGGTCCAGCACTACTCCCATGTAGGTGACCTCTGGCCTCCAGGGGATGACCCCCCCCCCATCACCAACAGGTCGACTCCAGGTGGTGCTCCTCTTCCAGGGTAGAATACGACGGTCCTGGTTTTGGTGGGGTTGACCGAAATATGCCATCAACGATACCAGGTAACCAGATCGTCGATGGCACACTACAAAGTCTCTACAGTCGCATACTTATTGTTCGAACATGACAGGAGCGCCGCGGCGTCCGCGTAAAGGGCAAGCACTGTATTCCTCCTGAGGAGGGTCTTGGTTGAATATGTTGCGAAATGCCAGCCCCAGGACGGACCACTTCGGGATGCTGACACTGATTCACCGCAGTCCTGATCCGACTCGGAGCCAGAACACCCTGAACATCTTGCCCTGTAGGCACAACTCAATTAGTCGAAACAAACCAAGCTGGGAACTGGAGTCTAACCAACTTAAACAGGAGTGCTGGATGCCAGATGTCGAAGATAGTCCCTGCTACCACGTGGTTCCTGTTGAAGGCGTCAGTGATGAAGTGAGTCACCCTACCCAGTTTCTGGATAGTAGAGTTTCCCTCACGGAAGCCAAACTGCTCATCCGGGAGAAGATTCTCCCAGAGAATGACCTGCAGTGGCTTCTGGATAAGTGGCTCAAAGATCTTTCTGAACACAACCAGGAGAGAGATTGGCCAGATGTCACAGTGGCCAACCTCTGTCACTGGCTTCTTCAGGAGACGGATGGTCTTTGCCCTCTTCTATGGAGACGAAAAATATATAATCCCGACACAACCGTTGTAAACGGCGGTCAGGAATTCTGCTGCAGCAACGGGAATTGACACAGGACGACATTAGGGATGTCGTCGTCCCCGGGAGTTCTCCTCAAGTTGAGGCGGCGAATCACTGCAATAATATCGCTCGCCGCAAAATGAGGGAGCTCTGCAATATCCAGTAGGGCGGGACGCATTCCAGCGTCCCCAGCACACGTGCAATGTCCTCCTCGACTGCATCCGACTGTGCTGTGGCCTGGTACCCACATAAACACTGTTGTCACCCTTATGAGTCCAGATCCATTAAGGATGACTGGATCTGCTGAACCAGAGGGTGAGAAGGGTGCGAAGACTTTATGGCATGTAAGGCTGACAGTGAGTCGGTGAAGATGACATATTCACTGCTGGGGTACGAATATGCGAATTGCAGTGCTTTCCATAAAGCATACAATTCTGCTGTGAATATCCCACACAGCGGATGTAGCCGGAAATGGTGCGAGCATCTGCCAATGGTGAAAGCACATCCCACATGCTCCCCCTGCTTAGAGCCATCCGTATACATGGCAGTGAATGACTGAAACCGTGCATAGAGTCCCTCAAAGTCACGTCGGTATTCAATAGGTAGGGTAGAAAGCCTATCTAATTTGGCAAGAGAAGTAATAATGTTGGGGCAATGTAACATCCAGGGTGGAGCTACGCTGTGGTCCATTCTAAATGTCTGAGGCAATTCAAAAGACAACTCTTCAAAAACATTACACATTCTCACAGCCAGAGGTTTTACAGAGCGGACATGGGCATTATATAACTGCATATAATGATGGTCGAAAACTGCTGTGTAAGCCGGGTGATCTGGCTTAGTGCTTAAAGCTACAACATATCGGGTAGCTAACAGTTTCCGGCGCATGTGCAGTGGTGGTTCCCCAGATTCACAGAGAACAATTGGTATTGGAATAGTACGAAATGCAACAGTCACCAAGCGAATCCCTGTATGGTGAATCACATCAATAGTTTTCAGCACTGATGGTTTAGCTGACCCATATACAATGCTCCCATAGTCCAATCTTGAGCGAACAAGTGATCGATACAATCTTAATAAGATTGTCCTGTCTGCACCCCATGACTTATGGCTAAGAATGCGCAAGAGGTTCAAGGAGGATTGGCATCTTGCTTTCAGCCTCTTCAGATGGGGATGCCAAGTCAACTTTCGGTCTAATAGCATACCCAAAAATGGTGCTGTTTCAACAAATGGTAGCTCGGTTCCCAATAGTGGTAATGCTGGGTCCAGGTGGAGGCTGCGAACATGACAGAAGTGGATACAAACTGTCTTGTTCACTGAGAATGCAAACCCATTGTTTGTGGCCCATTCTTTAAGACGGTTAATTTTCAGCTGAAGCTGGCGTTCAACCACCACCACATTTTGTGAACTGCAATATATGGCCAGGTCATCCACATAGAGGCTCCCCTCTACTGTTGACCTGATACATTGGGCTATTCCATTTATGGCAATGGCAAACAAGGTTACACTCAAAATAGACCCCTGTGGAACACCATTCTCCTGAAGGAACGTTCGAGAGGTTTTGCTCCCTAAACGCACCCTGAAGTAACGTTCCCATAAGAAGCTCTTGATAAATATGGGTAAGTTACCCCTTAACCCCCACGAGTGCAATGTATGAAGTATACCAAATCTTCATGTGGTGTCATAAGCCCGGGAAATATCAAAGAAAACTGCAATGAGGTGATGCTTCCTAACAAAGGCATCACACACAGATCTCTCCAATCTCACCAGATGATCAGTGGTGGAACGGTGGTGATGAAAACCATACTGAATGTTGGTCAATAGACCATTTGATTCCAAAAACCAAACCAGATGCCTATTAACCATTCGTTCCATGAGTTTGAAGAGGCAACTTGTGAGCGATACCGGTCGGTAGCTCTCAGGCAGTTTCTTATCTTTCCCTGGCTTAAGCACTGGCACTACAATGGCCTCTCTCCATTGCGTGTGGTAGATGCCTTCTACCCAGATTCGGTTGTACATCTTTAGCAGATATTCTTTCTCAGGGGAATTTAGGTGACGTATCATCTCATAGTGAATGGTGTCCAAACCTGGAGCACTGTCATGCGTCTCTGCCAAAGCACTTTCCAGTACCCATGCACTGAATGGCAGATTATAGCTCTTTGTTCCGTGAAGAGAATCTGAAAGTCTGCCTCTCCAGCTCATCTTTCTGAATAAGAAAAACTGGTGATAGGTGTTCTGAACTGGATGCTTTAGCAAACAGGTCCCCTAGCGCATTGGCTATTTCATTTGTCAATGTTATGACCGAGCCATTTGTCATAAGCCCACTAATTGTGGAAGAGGTAGTTCGGCCAGAAATCTTCCTCACCTTTTCCCACACCTCAGAGACTGGGGTGGAACTTGTAATGCTCGATACATATTTCCCTCAAGATTCCTTCTTACATTTCCTGATTATCCTGCATGCCAATGACTTCAATCTCAGGTACCGCAACATATTCCCTTCCGTGGGATTAGCACGAAATTCTTCTTCGATATTGTTATTGGAATCATCATCTTATGCATGACGTCACCCTACACTGGCAAACAGCCTGGTGGTGAGGTACTGGTACTACTTATAATTAGAAACAATGGCAGCTGATGCCTTTGAGTATGCTGGGAGTTGATGCTTCTTGCAGAACTAAATCAAGTTATCGTTCCTTACTTTTCTCTCAGCAATCATACGTGGTTTATTCTTGATTCTTAGAGTCTGTAGTTAATTACGGTTATTTGCTATCATTTTTATGTGCTCCAGAGGTTAAAACTGAAGGCTGGGCCAACCCTGCCTACCTCAGGCATGACTAAAATGTATGTGAAAAACTTCGACATAGGATTATTGTCATTCCTTCAATTTATTAGCTCAAACAATGTCATATGCCACCTATGAAATTAATATAATAGGATTATTGTGTATATGCTAATATCACCTTGTAAGTGAACAGAGTATATCAATAATGAGGTCAGGCTCAATCCTGTGGAATTTACTCATCATGAAAAAAAGGACTTAGATACTTCCACAAATTTAATTTTAAACAACCGGTTTCACTACGATCATAGCATCATCAGATGATAAAATATAAAAAAATAGTTTCATATATATAGGGTAAAATAAGGGGAGGGAGGGAGCCAGGAGGGGTTACAAAGAAAATGAATGGAAGGTAATTGAATAAATAGTTGGGAAAAGGAAGGGGTTGGAAAAGACGGCAAAAGCAACATTGTAGTAAAATGTCACAAATACTTGGTAAAAGGACCAAAGACAACAATGTTGATGCAAAATAAATATTCGATAAGCCAAATAGAGGAAAATGATTGTGGAAAAGGTATTCATTTAAGAGAAGTGAGTCTTCACAAATAATTATCTCTAGCTGTTCAAGAGAATCCAATTTGCGACCTTTAATTTCCAAGTGGAGGAATTTAGGGTTGAAGTTACTATGATGATTGATAATCCCTTGTATATGTCTTTAGGAAATTCTCTTGCCTACATTATCTCCCATGTTCACTTCCTAATCCCTTTTGAAGAGGAAATTCTATTCTTCCTTCTTTTCCACTTCAGCTGGACAAATAAAAATCTTCCATTATTGGAGAAGTGGGCTGGGCACAACTGAGCCATTAACTTTTCTGCATCATGAGTCATAAAACTTATTTTTATGATCCTTAGTTTGCCTGTTTAAAAGTATTTTAGAGGAAAGATAACCTTATTTTACCTAGAGAGCAATGGACAATTTGGAGTAGCTCACTTTATACACGAGTGCAGAATATCACTGTGTCACCTGATGTAAATACATTGTTTAAAGGTTAAGTGCTACCAGTAATTTAGAGTCTGATTTAGTTTGTCCAATTACATATTTTCGATTATCAGAGCACCATTTCCTTCCCACCCGGCAATTTTATTGAGAGTATTTATGATTTTTATAATCTAGAATATTCTATAAAGTAGATCAACATTTTCAATTAAGAAAGAAATTTCAGCAGAGTTTCATTTATTGGATGTTAAGATGTGCTTGTTAACTGTATTTCATACAAAACTGTTGTATCTCACCTTCAACTTACTTGCTATTTCAAATATAGCAGCCATTACAAAATTTTAACAAGTACATACCTAATATTATTGGTACTTTGGCCAGCAACATATCTAGCCATATTTAGATAATGCTGCTTAGCATTCAGCCTTGTCTGTGGATGAAAATTTGAAGGGACCACAAGAGAGTCCCACTGCAACTTTTCCTTGGGAGGTAATTTATTCCTTCTGAACTCAGGCTGCTGGTAGCTGACACTAAAAAAGAGTGAATAACATAATAATGAAAGCACAATATCCTTTATTAATTTTTTCAGTGAATAATTAAAGTAAAATGTGAAAAAGAAATTTGAACAATAAAAGTGCTCCTTTAGAAAATACAGAGCAATCTGGCAGATGATATCCCTCATAACTTAGATTTAATAATAGCTTATGTTCCTGTTTTATGGCTAAATGAGGGAATAACTTCAAATGTGCATAACTTCTTTCTGATGGCATCCTCTTATATGAGCAAATTCCACTTGGGAAGGCTTGACTTTGTGGAAAGATTACATAATATAAATAAAAACAAATATTGTAAATTTCCACTAGACATTCTTATATGAAGATTCCTAGATAACTGTACTGTCTGTCTTCCTCAATGATGAACAAAAGTGCACAATATTCTGGCATTGAATAAGTGGATCATCCAAAGGTATGTATATTATAAAATAGGCTTTAAAATAAAAAATAAATTAAAATCGTCTCCTAAACCATACAATTCAAAGGAGATGATTTAAAATTTTTTTGAATTTCAATTTTCACCATAGTCTCCTTTCTTTCTTATATAAAATAGGCCATTAACAAGCACAAATTTTCATAAATGCTCAAGATTATTATAAAATGCATACAATTGGGCATCCAAAATCTAGACTTCCACAATCCAGTAAAGTGTGGATAATGAGTAGCTATTTTGAAAATACAATGAAATTAAAAATCGACTAACTACCAAATATTGATGCATATGGGTTTTGCAATGGAGAAGTGGATGGATTCAAACCTGCATTCTTAACAGAAATAAATGGGATACATTGTGTTTTAGGACTATGGTGTCATCATGTTTACATCATTAGTATAAATTAATGTTATTATAATACGAACAATAAATTTCCATTCAAAAGCATTAAGTCAATGTTATTATAAAAGTGACTATTAATTACTATTTAAAAGCTTTGAACTCATTTACATGATAGTTAATATTTTGTAATTGCATCAAATTTTCATGCTTATTTGGTAGGGAACTGGATTTCAATTATGGAACAGTGTAAGTCTTGAGCTTGCATTTCAAATTTAACTAAGATATAAATGCAATTTTATAATGCCCATGCTTTCTTAATGGAGGATATAAATGAAACAATGGGATCTGAAAATTAAACCTAAAAATTAAAAGTGATTGGAATTTTTCCATCAATATGACAAATTTCAGATCATCAGCCTTTCTAGATACAAGTTGTTGGTGCTTGCATACTGCAAGCGCTTAAAAATCACCATACAGCAAGATCTAAACTTGTAAATAAATCAAGGCAACAGCACTTCAGCCACATGGAGGTAATATCTAGTAGATAATAAATTCCATTAGTTCTAGCAGAATATTTATAATTTTCCATGAAATTAAGGTAACTATCCATAAATTCCAAATTCCTGGCAATCAGCTCACGTCCAAGTTCTCATATTTCAAGTTTCAAGACTCAGCATGAGCAATAAGAATAATCATTATTAAGACAACACCCTATAAACTAAAATTACGGAAAAATTAGGTTATTTTGTGTTAAGATTATGGCATCATCATCTGTACCTTTAGCATGTATTTGTATAAAAAATTGCAAAATAGGTATGATCCCATTATATTTAGCAATTGAAAAGAGTTAAAATTTCTCGATAAACTATGAAATACAATATAAAATATTTTTCACGTTTTACTAAATTTAGTGTGTTAGTATAATGACATCATAATTAAGTATACATCTAGTTTAAAATCAAAGTCATAATAATATATAAATAAGTAAATAATTTTCATTTTTTATGAAATTAAGGGGGTCCAATTTTAAACACCCATTAGAAAAGCATTGAGAACTGTGCAGGGCTATATAAAATTGCTTTTTCAAATTGTTTAAAATAAAGATACTAAGTTGGGACAAGCACCATACTGTGGAAAAAAGAATGAAGTTAATTTTTGTTGAAGACAGAATTCAAATCCATGCTGAATTTTGGTAAAAATTCGATTTTAATTATGAAATTGTTTCGGTCTTCAACAATGAAAAATATTAGCTACCATAGTAATGACTCCAATGCCTTTCAATGGGAATTTATTTTCCATACTTTAAGAGGCTGCTTCTACTTCGTTTCATTGGGCTTTTTGCACCCGCATAAAACATTTTTCGTCCCTTGGCCATCACTTTTCTCACCCCCTATGCCCTAAAAAGCCTAAAACAGATGGAAAAAAGCCAGAAATATCTTCATTTCTGTGTCAACTTTCATACGTAATACATCCCGTTCTCAAACCAAGTTTTTTTAGTCGCGTTTAGATTCTTTCGTTTTTTTATATTAATAAAAAGAATCAACAAAAAAGATGAAAATATTTTTTCGAGATGCTTAATAATCCATATGAATGTAAATGATTGACAAAATAACTTGTAAAATATAAAGAGACTAAAAGACGAACGAATGAACATAGACGCGGAGCTCCTAGGGAAAGTATTCAGCACAGGGGTGCTTCAAGGTCACTGAACTCGGCGCACACGGCTGACGCAGAAGCTTAAAGTCCATAGCAGCGAAAGGGTTAAATAAAAGAACTTCTTTCAATTATGGGGTTGATGAACTGTATATAATAATAGCTGTAATTTAGTGTTTTTAAAGAGAAACAGTGGATTGTATTATAATGCAATTTATTTAAAACTACAGCATAAACTTTTAATGACGTCAAAATCCAAAAACAGGAAATATTAAAGAAAAATCTGCCATAAGTTAACATGGGGAAAAGGAATTTTAATGTGTAAACCAATCTAAAAGGAATACAGAGCTGAAATTTTGCACGATGAGAGAATTTTGCTCATAACTAATTAGAAAAATCGAAAATTTCAACGTTGTTAATTTTTAGGGATTGTTTTTACCCCATTTGTACATTAGAGTTAATTAATTTTTATCACAGGAATTATAAGTCATAGCTACAAGATTTTGCTATTATTTTGTAGTAAATTCTATATAGAAAAAAAAACAAAAATCTTAAAAATTCTCAACAAGTGGCCGCTAAAAATTCGCAATTGTTTAAACAAATTTTCAAGAATTACTTATTTCCGAATGTACTACAGAGCTGAAATTTTTCCTAAAGGTAGAATTTGTGAAAAAACGAAATAGATAGTATAGAATTTTGATATTTCAATTTGTTTGGCTGTTAAAAATTCATAAAATTTAAACTAATAGATAAATGTTTAGGTACTATGAGGTGAGCTAGGGAGCTGAAAGTTTAAAGTTATTTAGAGGTTAGTGCAAATGCACAAATAAATATTTGAATATCTTCATTAAGTTGTTATTGCGGCCGTTAAAAACATTTAAAATTTAAACATATAGAAACTTCTAGAAGTGCTATAACTTTAAAATTTGGCACAAAGTTGTGGCATTAGAACCCCAAAATGGAAAAAGTATAATATTCTTAAAGATGCAAATTTTAGTTAATTTTTACTTCAATATTTTTCCATAAGGAAAAGACGAAAATTGGTACAGAGGCTAAATATTTTGAATAAAAAAGTATTTATAATAATGAAATATCTCTCTGAAAAATTAATGTTTTTCAAGGTGAGATGAAATGCTTGCAGAATGTAAGCACCTTCTACTAGTATATATCATATCTTTACTATAATTCAGAAAGTTTGTTGGTTTGTATGTTTGTCTGACTATACAAATCCACACAGTTGATCCTAGTGCCACCAAACTTGGCATGCTATCTAATAGGAGCAAAAGGAAGAGCGCAGCTGGTTATTGAAACCCGAGGGGCCTTTGGAACCTCATGGGGTCCACAGAATAGCATTTTCATAAAATTAACAAGGGAGTAATATGGGAATAGATGTAGGCATGTTGTAATTTGAACATTAAAATATAAAGTCATCGACCTAGAGTCATAAAATTTATACTGGTTTACTCCTAATAGTATGAATAATATTATTCAAGTCATACAATATTGTCTCTTGATCGAAAATGATCAAAAATTACATTTCAGTACCAGTGGCGGCTCGTAGCTAAAATTAGTAGGGGTGCTGCTCCAGGAAAATTTTAGCCTTTGTTTTAAAATTGTGTAAAAGGAAAAAAACATGTATAAAAAGAAAATTTATTCAGGAACTTGATAAAATCTTAACAAAAAATACCAAACATTTTTTACTTACTTTAACTTAAATTGTTACAGTTCAAGCTTGATCTATTCATTTAAAAATGAAATCCATAAAAGAACCGAAAAAAAATGAATCAAATAGAATAGCTGGAAGCAGAATAATAATCTAATTCTACACTCTTCTACACTTTATCACATTCAAGAATATGGTACACGGTTTTTAAGCACAACACACGCTGAGTAAAAAAAAACTTCCTTCCACCATCACGCCAGAGCCGGCACTGCGAGAGCAACAGTGCTCTCTCTACCTGGCAGTCCCGCCTTCCTCCCCACCCCCCCCTCCTATGTGCGCATGCGCACAACAGTCAAACACTACGTCGCTGGTACTGTGAAGCGCACAGTGCCATACAAAGATTTTTGTATCTATTTCATAAACTGGGGGATGGCTACTGAAGTACTGACATTAAGCTTAAGGAATAATTGTACTACAAAAATAAAGAAAGAATTAAAGAAAAAAGCACTCATTATATTAAATGTTATCGATAATATCAAGTGGAAATAGGGGGTGCTGCAGTTCCGCAGTGCCTATACACGAGCCGCCACTGTTCAGTACGAAAATTGCATGGTTTTTTAGGCATTTTCACAGAATATCACCATAGTTACTTCTAATTGTTGGGGTTAGTTTGTTTTCATTTTAATAGTAATAGTTAAATGGTTTTTAGATTTGAAATGCCACCTAAAAAAAGTCATGTTTAACTGGCAGCAAATCAGATGCACAATGAAAGTGTGCTTCGAGAGCATCAGAACTCACAGAGAGACGCATAGAAAAACAGAGAATACGGCAAGAGGGAGTTCGAAACTCTTTTCCAAATGAGAACAGATAGAAGCTTAGCATGTTTTCGCTAGACTATTGTTAGAAATAAAAAAAATTTATAACTCTCTAATGTGTACACCCCCCACCCCTCCCCCCCCACCACATGCAACGCTGTGTAATTCTGCGAGTATCCTTTATATATAAGAAGCAGCTATTTATAATGATATATATCCTAGATATGTAGGAAGCAGCTATTTATAATGATATCTTAGGTTTGATATTATCCAATATCCTCCTCCTATGTAAAAATTCTAAGCATTAATTTTGTATTGTAGCTGAATGCATCACACCAATGTGGAAGTGGTAGGTCTGGAATAGGTGAGAACTTGAAACATGCCAGGCATTTAGATATAAGCCTAAGAGCATCAGAAAAATCTGAAAACCTTAAATGTGGAGTATTTATGTAGTAATTAATTTTTTAATGAAATTTACATGTAAAACAATCTGGAATATTTATCTTCAAATTTGTGGTCTCCCTGGCAATTTTGTGATATATGTAGTCCTCTATTCAAATAATTCTTTTAGTCTATAACTCAAAGATTATATAAGAGCATCGGAGAGAAAAATATGGTTTTCTTAATTGTTGTTTTCTGATAGTATCTTTGTATTGACCAATTTAAACAAAATATGCAATGTTATGCTTGGGATTTTTTAAAATTTTTATCTCTAAAACTAGTAATGAAAATCGGAATGGGACGATTCAGTGCTGCTGTTTCATTGCTGCCAGTTCATCGCCAGTGTTTCATTGCAGGGACGATTCAGCGCCGTATAAAGAAAAAGAATAATAATTTATCTACTAATGATGAAACGGCCTGCGCTGAAATGGCCTGCACTGAAACGGCCAACACTGAATCATCCCTGCAATGAAATGGCAGCAATGAACTGGCGGTGATGAAACGGCGATGCTGAAACGTACCAGACCCATCATAATTATGTAGTTTCATGGACTTTTTAGTGGTAAATGTTGTCTTCTACCTGGAAAAAATTTTTAATCTATAAGATAATCATATAAGAGCAAAGGAGAGAAAAATATGGTATTTAATTGTTGCTTGATGAATGCCATTTAACGAGATATGAGTGTATGTTTATTTAAGTGCTTATATAAAGTGGAAGTTCTAATTGAAAGTTGCAGTTGAAAATCAGAATTTGCTGACAAATTTTATGAAGGATCACTAATACTTAATTTAATTAGAATCTGCCCAGTAGTATAGGAGATTAAACATGTGGACAGATGGACAGAGGGGACATGCACATAAGACATTCCACTACTACCTCTTCGCTGGTAAAGAATGCCTAAAAAAAGAATCATTTGTCATATCGTGAAATGAAGAAATGAGAAGAAAGATAGGAAACTAATTTTTTTGAGATTTTATAACACATTCCGATTATTTTTATATAATACAAAATATTGTCCTTTTAATTTTATTTCTTAAATAATACATATTACATGTAAAAATTAACTTTTGTTCTTTCTCCTATTTCCTTTCACGATTACATCCAATTTGTAACCGGCTCTAAAATGGGCAGATGTTATAAAAATAAAGATAAAGCTTCTAGACCTCAAAATCCAAAGAATTCTCAAATCTTAGCACTGCTCCAGCCCTAAGGTTGCCAGATTTCAGGTGTCTGACTGTATTATTTTTTCTTAGCATTAAATATTAAAAGTATGAATTCTGAGGAAAGGTTGATAATCATAAGTAAAATTTGGCAAGTCAGAAGATTAAAGTCAACGTTATGTAGAAAAATCAAATGAAAAAGGTTAAGAATGTTCAATCTTTTCCAATTATGATGTCAATTAGATTTAAGAGCTAGATTATACATGCAACATGCAGTGGCAATCTTAACCAAATTTGTAGTGAAAATATGAATAACTGTTTTGAATGATGAGAAACCTATACAAATAATAAGCCAGGCTACTGTGCCCAGCAAAAGAGAGCAAGAGTTGTTGTAGCAACAAAAAACAAACAAACCCTACAAATGTAGCTCATAATATTTTAGTGAATTAATTGATGTATTTTGTCATTTGGTAAAATGAAAGAGCAATTACAACATTGATAATGGGTGAAATTTGTAATTTGTTTGTTAACATTTTTGTATTTAAATTAAGCCACCAAAAAAGAATAAAAATGAAGGAATGATCAATGAGATTTACAAAAAATGCTGTGTTAAAGAAAATTTTGTGAACTTAAAAAGCAAAATAAAGACATCAAAAATGTTGCTAAAACTTTTAATTTTTCATTTTAATACCTGTCATATGGCCCAGCTAAAATTCTAACAAAATAAAATTCGTAACAGATCTAACCAAGCACTACAAATACTACTGACAATACACGCTCACAGTCAACTCTATGCAGCCATTTCAAGATGTACATCCCAAGAAAAAGTAGTCAACAATTAACTAGTACTAATGATATTTTCACAGTGAATGTAGTCTATAAAGAAGTTTTAATAAATAAATGATAATGTTGAATTGTAATAAATATCTGGTCTGATTTTGAAACATCAAAATAAACTTTTCTGCAATTTTTGACAAATATATGCTAATATGCATATAAAAATAAAAAAATTAAAAAACGGAAAATATATTGACTCATTAAATAATATGAAATTACTATACTAATGAAAAAAACATTTTATAAAGAACCATAAATGACTATGATACAAAAACTATTGTTGTTAGTTGTTTCAGTGCTGTTTCTGAATTTAATGAATACTATATAAAACACTGGCATATCAGGAAAGCTTTAAATGTAGAATAAACAACAGTTTATAAAAAATACCAATAATATCATATTCGCCAGAATAAAACAATTTCTTACTTACATGTATTTCAATTTTAAATATAAAAGTAAGAAATTCAAAAATAAAAAATATAGCAAGAGCAATATTATATTGAAATATCAGTTGCAGACTAACAAATAAATGAAAGGTTATTAAAAAAACAATTATAGGTAGATAAGAATAATAAAATGAGCAAAAAGTCAATGATAGTAGGTTAGCATAACACAATGAGCTTGGTGGGTTTAATTATTTTAAAATACTTGAAATTTAATGGAACAAATATGCTGAAGTGACAAGAATCTGGTAAGGAGTAATTTGTAAAATGCTAAATGAAAGATAAAGAAATAATACTTTGCTTTGAATTGGTTCTAAACAGAATCTACTGTCTACATTAAGAAATTATGTAATAAAGAAAGAAAAAATACATCCAAGAATTTTTTTATTTAACTGAATGCTAGTTTCTTGCCTAATAGGAAGGAAGAATAAAAACCATCCAGAGGCCACAAATTGAGAAGTGATGCAGATATATATGAATAAAAGATAAAAACACCTTGATATGAAAAAGACAATGATTCAGAAGGGGACAATGTGATCAGAATAAATATGCAAAAATCAAACGAAAAGGTTGAACAATACTAGAATAATGCTAAAATGACAAAAAGTGTTTAACTAAGCTAATATATTATTTCCTCACTCAAACATATAATCTCCTTCTTCTTGAAACCTTTTCCGAGTGATGTTACTTGGCACTGTATGCAAAGCCATAGGTTGATGTGCCAAATTCTTAGGAAGCACAATATTCATTTTTGATCCACTGTCAACACGAGATAAACTCTTCGATTCATGTGGATGAAGACCAAGTTTTTGTCCCACAAGAAAATATGGATACCTAAAGGGAAACAATAATATTTTTAAACTTTGTTTTAACTTAAAAAAGAGCATGCTTAATTTAAAAGAATAACACACATATAGCTAACCTGAGAGATTGCTGAGCTAACGGTCTTCGGCCTGGGTTCCAACTCAGCATATCATTCATAAGAGCTAAGGCTTCCTCACTTGCATTTTTGACAATAGAATGAAGTGGAATATGAGGAAAATGAGGGAATTTAAACTTCATGGCTCCGGCTAAAAGTTGTCCTTCTGGCCAATCTCTCTTCAAATAGAAAAATATTAAACAAAAATCGATTACACCAATATTTTAGCCAACTATCACAAGAATTAAAACTCCAAAATGGATGCAAACTGAAATTACAATAAAAATCACAAATGCATAATGTTTTATCCTCTTAGTATGTAATTTTAGTAAGGCCAAGATTTGATTTAATTTTAAATCAATGAAAAGAAGCTGCACCTGTAACTGTGAATTTAGTCATGAATAGGCTTACTTTAAAAGTACTTTGAAAAGTAACAGGAATATACAGGGACATAACTAGCCTCCCAACTGTGGGAGGATCAACATGTTTTTAAAAATATTTGGAAGAATGCACCAGAATTTAAAAAATACAATAAAAATAATAATATTAAAACAAGGTTTTAACTAATTTTTATTGTGTTAGCCATATAAATGAAAGGTAAAAGCAAACAATAGTATATATATATATATATATATATATATATATATATATATATATATATATATATATATATATATATACTTATAAAGGGGCTCTTCCCTAGTTATGTCCCTGGGAATAGAATAACTTCATAAAAATATTTATGTATTATGATCCATTATTGTAAGTTTATTATACAACAGTTATAGGAGAAAGCAATTATTTGTTACTTCAGTTGGATAACCAGTGAAAGAAATTAACAAAATGTATGAATCTTTTCACTCATAAATATCACCATGGGCATGAAATGATCTCTTTAATTCATGAGAAGACAATAAAATTAAACATTATTAACCATGTTCTTTACTAGGTTTAAGAAACCTTGGTAGATAGATGGTTCGAGTGTCTGCTGACAGATACTAAGGTCATGGGTTTGGATCCTGCATAAGACATGGATGGTTATGTTCATCATGTCAAGGTTATATGTAAGAATTGACATGATTGTCCTAATATCTCTCTGAATAAAGACAGATTATCATTATAAGAACAAACAACAGTAGCATAAAATATTTAGCCTCCCCTAGCTAAAAAGAACAATACAAGCACTTGACTAAAGAAATATGCCAATTTCTTAATACATTGAGGGCTGGGCATTTATAAACTCACATTCCAATATGCACTAATAGAGTATGTTCTTGTTAAATGCATTTTTGCACAACACCTTTTTCCTTTAACATAATTAACCCATTAGGGGAACTTTTTGCACTATATGTCTCTTCTTGTTATAACACGGTGCTATGTTCTGAGAGAGAGTTGGGCAAGCATTCATGATTATTATGCTACATTCACGTCAATCTCAGAAATGTGGGTAGATCCACTATCACTCATGGATTGCTTGTCAGCAGATGGAAAACACAGCTTTGGTGTAGCCAGAGCAATTAATGAATCTATTTTAAATTTTCTTGAAAGAAATGAAAAAGACATCCATAATTGAATTTCAACCATCAACCTTAAAAGTATACATAACAAACACCATAGACCACTGAATAACTACACCATGGCGTAAAATACCTCTAAATATTAAATATTGTAAATGAAACACTCTTTTCACATCTATAATTTTCCAACCATAATATTTAACACAGTAAAAATAATGTAAATTAATCTTCTGAGCATTAGCACTGCACTGAGTGTTCACCACAAACTTAATGAAAATGTTGGCAAGGACCCTAGCAGGTTCTTGCATTTTTAGTCAGTTCTATACTGTTACAAACACAAGGAGCACATTTGTGAGTTCGGTTTCCTTATCTTTAGATAGATAGTTCCATTAAAATTTTTTTAAGTTACATTACTTATATGCATACAGAATAATAAAAGAATGAAATCCAGAAAAATATCTAATGCTGGGCCTTAAACATAGGGAAGATAAATGAATGCTCAGAGGATCAATGGTCAATTTTTACATGTAATTTCTCTTTCATTCCTCTCATTTGCTCCCTCACACACACCTTCTCCCCATTTTACATTATTTCTTACGGGAAATATACTTTCGTTTGACACAATTTCTCTTAAAACAGTAGAATGCATCTACAACGTTAAGCAAAGACTTACTGTACCTTAAAAAATTATATTCTTTTTAAATTTTCAATATGTTAAAATGTTAAATGAAATTTTAAAGTTATGTTCATTAATAATGATATTATTTTGTATTGGTATGATAGTTATCCATGGATGCTTCCTTGTAAAGCAGGAATAAGCAGAAAAGCAGATGTAACTAGCATCCTTAACCACTTGCCTGTTGGGTTTTAAAAATTTTTTTGCACAGAAAATGTCAGGTTTTTTTATTTTTCCTTTCTCAAGATATGTTTATGACTAGGAAAAACAATTAATAACAGAAAATCATGAAATTGATGGAATGATATGATCCGAAGATCCTATGCAGACAGGCATAAGCTGTGAAAGTTGGAACAATTTTTGAAACGAGAAAAAAGTCTGCTATGACCGGGAATTGAACCCGGGTCTTCCACTTGCCGGGCGGATATTCTACCTCTGAACTATCGTAGCAGAACATTTTCTCTCGTTTCTGAACACGGATGTTTTCCTTGGTGGGACGGGAACTAGCCAAGCTAGTATCAAACTGCCCCAACAGATGTCCTCAAAGAGGATCATCGAAAGAAACTCACCATTTGAGAGGGAGGAGTGTCTTTCGATGATCCTCTTTGAGGACATCTGTTGGGGCAGTTTGATACTAGCTTGGCTAGTTCCCGTCCCACCAAGGAAAACATCCGTGTTCAGAAACGAGAGAAAATGTTCTGCTACGATAGTTCAGAGGTAGAATATCCGCCCGGCAAGTGGAAGACCCGGGTTCAATTCCCGGTCATAGCAGACTTTTTTCTCGTTTCAAAAATTGTTACAGAAAATCATACTTAAATATTTCAATCAACAATCTTAAGATACTTATTTACTGATTTCTTATTTTTCACATTTTTAATTTTTTCAAAAAGTAAAAATTTAAAGTTTTTTTGCATGAAATATAAATATTCTATAGATTAGATTACAAAATGTAATTTTTATTATTTTTTACAAAACTATTTTCTGAATATTTACTAAAATTTCTTCATGGTGTGATAATTTTTAAAACATGGTGCAGCACAAAGTCCAACATCACATTCTTGGCAATAGAACCTTGTCTCTTTTCTTATTCTTTTGCCATTTTCATCCCTTTTGGCACAACAAACTGCACACTGCCTACATGGCTTTTCCTTCTTCTCTGTAGGTGGAATATACTCAGGGAAGTGCCTTTCAGTCAGACGTAGAGGATGTGGTTCTGCCGAAGGCCTTCCACCTTTAGATCTCATGTCCTCTGTGTGGTACTTCTCAATTATATTTTCCACAAGTTCCATTCTAAACTCCAGGTTACTTTTTGTTCCTCCATTCTTCCTGTACAACACAAATGAGTTCCAAGTGGCCTGATCTAACAAGTGGAAAAATATTTTTTTATAATACTTTTTCCCCCTTTTTTTATAATGGGATAGTTTGTCAGGTGCTGATCTGCCCTATCCACTCCACCCATTGTATTATTGTACTCGACAATAAGTTTCGGCTTCCGTAACACCTTTTCCCTCTTTTTCAGCTCAACAAATTCGGTGTTATGTACCGTAGAGAGTACGGTAACAACCTTCTTGTCATGCCATTTCATCACCATTACTTTACCTCTCTGAAAGGCAGTAAATTCCCCCTTTTTCAACTTCTTTTGTTTCAGGTCATTTGGAACTTCTTTTCTTGTAATTCTCAATGTCTCATAGGTATGTTCCTTTAGCAATCAATAAATCAGCCAGCTCTGGGGAGGTGTAGTAGTTGTCTGTAGTCAAACAATAACCTTTACCTAGAAGGGACTTCATTAGTGCTAGGACAATCTGGGATGATATTAGGTAGATTACTATATTCCTCATTCAATACTGACCCTTTTCCTGTATATATTATAATTGACCATATATATCCAGACTTTGACTCACATAGCATGAAAGTTTTTATTCCAAATCTTGCTCTTTTTAGGGGAACATATTGGAGCCATGCTAGCCTACCCTTGTAAAGCATGAGACTTTCATCAATAGAAATGTCCCTCTCAGGAGTCAGCAAACTTGAGAACTTATTGTTCAAATAAACAAGAACAGGCCAAATTTTATTTAGCTTGACATTCGGATGTGTATCCTTATCAAAGACACTATTATCCGAAAAATGCAGATAGCGTTTTATGAGGACAAATCTACGGTATGACATTACTTTAGCAAAGAATGGAGTAAGAATTGTCTGTTTCTTTGACCAATACCATTCTTCCACACGTTTGCTTATAATTCCCTGAAGAACAATCAAACTAAAAAACACTCGAATTTCACTGGATTTTACAGGCTGCCAATCTTTACTTCTTGAAAATGTTTTCAAAACAGAAGATTTTATGCATTGGTCAGCATACAGGTTGGTTTGCTCAGTTATCAGTTCAATTAGGTTATCATCAATAAATGCCTCAAAATATTGAAGAATACCAGCGGTACCTTCATTGTCTAAATGCACAGCTGGAGAAGCAGTAAAAGGTAACCTTGGAGGAGGTGGTCTGGGATCATGATGGGAATGGATTGGACACCAAACTCTTGCATCGAGTAATTGAGCAGTTTCATCCTCATCAATATCAGAAAAAATGTCTGTACCTTCCGATGAACTTCCCAATTCACTAATAGAAAATTCTTTGGAATCACTCAAATCAAAATCGGACATCAAAAGGGGAACTCTATATAAAAATAGTAATATTTCAATAAATAAAAACTTCGACAGATGAAATGATTTTAGAAAAGTAATTGAAATAAATTCTATGTACTTACATATGTATAGAATTTTACGTGCTAAGAAACAGAAGATAGAATTTACAAATCATAATCGGACATAACGGGGAACTATATATGAAAATAATAATATTTCAGCAAAAGTTTCGACAGATGAAATGATTTTAGAAAAGTAATTGATATAAATTCTATGTCGCTACATATGTATGGTATGATCAACTATGAGCTAAGAAACAGAAGATAGATATTACAAATCATTCAGTAAATGTTGAACTTCAAGTAAAGAAGACGACTAGACCAACGAAACAACTTGTCTATCCACAACAGCTGAAGAACTTGAGGAATGACATCTGCAAAATTGGCATACTAATATAAATAAGGGAACATAGTTACAAAAGTCTCCATCTGATGTCACTAGTGATAAGTATGCTAGAGACACCTACTGAGTAAAAGTAGATATTCTACGAGGAACAAATCAGAAAAACACGGCCAAATCAAGACTGGAGCGTAAAAGATTATGATGCCCGTGCTACGCTCGGGCAAGTCAATTTCAGTAAGAAAAAGCTGCCCGTGTCTGACACGGGCAAGTCAGGCAAGTGGTTAATTTTCTGTGGCATATACTATACACACATGATGGATTTATCTTATATACCAATAGTCCTCCCTTTCTTGTTTTATTGTATCTTTTCAAAGCTAATATGGTTGGTCCTTTCCTTGGGCATACTGAATCCATTTCTTTTTCTCTTTTATATCATGAAGAAGGGTCTTAGCTTTCCTCTTTTTTGTTAGTTGGTGGACTTCTTTTTCTTTGACTATCACCCAAATATCTATTTAAATTCTAATCCCAAAATCAGGATCATATGATTCCCACACTTTAACCTTATGGTGAATATTTCTGATCTCAAAAGTAAAGTAAGCAAGTTCACTCTCCTTCCTTCAAAATTCAAGTTATATATTCACATAATAGCCTATTTCTACATGTGTGGAGTGCCAAAGCATACTCAGACATATGAATAACTAAATAAATCATTATTGTTTCATTTTAAAAACGATGCAAAATATTGGCAATGAATTTATCCTACTACTGCTCCATAATAAATAAATGATCAAAAAAGTTTAAACTTGTAAAGCAATCACAGTTAATTTTTACAAAAAATATTTCCATATTGTAAAAACACTTATAATCACAAGCAGCATTGAACAAAAATTATTAGTAACTAAATGGACTAAATAAGAAGCAAGAGAGTGAGGACATCAAAATATGGAAATCTGTTATTAGCCTCCATTGTGTTTAAACAAATTACAATGGAATGAAAATTAAATTCCATGAAGTAATACCTGGGCTTATCAAAAGAATGATTACAATCTTGTTATTTTTTAATCCCTGATATATATTTATGTGAAAGAGCACACACCTTATCTGGTGTTCCAAGAATGGAAGTAATTTTGAACAGCTGATCAATCTCACTACTCCCAGGGAATAAAGCTCGAAAAGTGTAAAGTTCAGCCAAGATACAGCCAACAGCCCAAAGATCAATAGGACTGCCATAAGTAGTGGAATGAAGCAACACCTCAGGAGCTCTGTACCTATAAGCAAAAGAGTTTGTAATAGAAATGAAGCCATTTACCATCATAAATTGATTATCTCATCCTGAAAATTCAGCAAAACTTACCATCTTGTTGATACATAATCTGTATAAGGTGGACTTGAGCGAATTTCTCGAGCAAGGCCAAAATCAGCAATCTTAACCAATTCAGGACCACAGCACAAAAGATTTTCTGGTTTCAAGTCTCGATGAAAAAAACCATGACGATGCATAAAAGATAATCCCTGTAATACTTGATAAATAATATTTCTAACAGCTGACTCAGGGAAAGGCTTTTTCCTAAAAATCAAATAAGTTTATACAACTAAAAAAATGTATGCGATGATTTTCAATGAATTAAGAATTGTAGCAAAATAATATAACTAGAAGACAAAATATCTGCATAATATCTGAAGAATTTAAGTAGTTATAGTCAAATTCCATAAAAATTTTATTAAAAATATTCGTAAAGTCCAATTTAAGCAAAAATTATATATTATTATCATAAATTCTTACCTATCTTTCATAAGTTGATAAAGATTCTCCTTCATATACTCAAAAACAAAGTACAAAGTATCGTTTTCCCTTATAACTTCTTTCAATTTCACAACGTTTGTATGACTAAGTTTCTTCAAAGACTGGAAACATAATATGCAATGAAAAATCATTTCAAACAACTTCATACAGCTGTAGGATTAATAAAAATTACCTTAACCTCGCGTAAATTCATCGCCTCTTCCCATGAATAATATTTTCTCTTCATCCTAGATTGTAAAAAACGGTGTGTAGATATCGGTATTTATGATAATTCAAAAATATACTTTCAATAAATAGTTAAAAGTATTTTTAATACCTTTTTATAGCTACCATTTCTCCAGTGTCAACTTTCTTACACAAAACTACTGAACCATAAGTTCCGTCACCTAACTGACTGAGAGTAACATAACGATTCATAATCTAATTATAATAAAGGAAACGGTGATAGAAAGCAAATTCATGCAAACATCATACAAAAATCCAAACACAATCCGACATCACAAAATGATCGCCAATTTCTAAATAAAATAGCTGTTTCATATTTAGAGGTTCCTTGAATACTTCAAGCCATACGGAAATAAGTGAAAAAGTAGATTTGGAATTCAGCAATGACAGGAACACCATCAGCGAATACCTAAGGTTATTGATCTTGAGTAAAGTAGGTCCGAAGGGCAGAATTCGTAAGAGAAACGATTCGAAGTTGTTGATTGTCGTGAAATACGCAGCAGTTACCATGGAAACTAAAACGTTCAATATGCCTCTAGCGTCGGATTATGGAACTACATGATGTTTCTTTATGTAGGTGTGTGTTCAAAAGTAGAACTATTTCTGAAACTGAATGAAAGCTAGCGGAAAAATTAAACCATTGTTTTCCAATCAGGACATAGCAGAGCAGTTTCTCAAATGGTGGGTCGCGAGAGTATTTTAGGGAACTCGCTAGCACTCTTCGCTAATTCAAGTGATTTTTTTCTGGTTTTAAGAGTCCTGTAGGCTTTAATTTAACGACATGTTTTGTTCAAAAAATAAATAAAATTCTGTAGCTGTATATACATACAAAAAGGTTTTTAACAAATGAACTTTTACTTTCTCCATACGTTGTATAGGGGAAAGTATTGTTTTCATTAAACAAATCGATTTCGTGATTACAATGGAAATACAAGTTTTGAGATCCTCTGAACTTGTTTTGACCATTTTCTCGATGATGTCTGTGTGTGTGTGTCTATGTGACAGTTTTTTGTGGATGCTCCAACTGAAAAACTATTAATCAGGTCAACGCGAAATTTTATGTTTGAGATTCCCATTTAAGGAAAAAGAACTGATTAGTTTTTGGTAAAATCTGTCAACCGAAAGGGGGAGTTTACTCTCGTCATTACGTTTTTTAAAAAGAAATTTGCTTTAATATTTGATAAATGTAAAACAATACTGGAATAAAATATGAAGGAATTTAATTTTCTACTGTTTGTTCGAAACATTTTCCCATTTAATGCATTGTTTAAGAGATATTTTAAAAATTATATTTTTAGCTGCCACCACCACCTACAGGCGACTATTGTAAATACCTTACGCTTATCAATAATGAGGTCAGGCTCAACCATGTGGAATTTACTCATCGAGAAAAAGAAAGAACTTTTCACTTCCACAAATTTATTTTACACGACCGGTTTCACTACGATCTTAGCATCATCAGGTGATAAATATAAAAATCTGATGTGGCCACCACATGACTTTCTCCATATCTGTAATATTTCTAAAAATTCGAAATAGGTTAGATAATAAAAAATATTTTAAGACACTGCGAGAAAATTTTAGACTACAAAGGAACAGAAACAAACTCAAACCAGAGCCTTCTAATATTGGATATAGCCAAAAAGCTCCAACAATTAAGAAAAGAAAAAGGAGCGTTACTAAGACGTAATTAAGCGTCAATTGTTAACAATAGTCGTCGGTAGGTGGCGGCAGCTAAAAATATAAGATATCTCTTAAACAATGCATTATATGGATAAATGTTTCAAACAAAGGTTGTAGAAAATTATATTTTCTATACCTTTTATTCCAGTACATTCTTACGTTTATCAAATATTAAAGCAAATGTTTTAAAATAACAGATAATTGACAAGAGTAAACACCCACTTCCGGTAGACCGAGTTTTACCAAAAACTAATCAATTCTTTCAACTTTTATAAAAATGTTAAATATAAAATTTTGATTTGACCTGATTAATAGTTTTTGAGTTAGAGCACCAACAAAAAGCTATCACACACACGCACGAACGCACGCACGCACGCGCACACACACACACACACACACACACACACACACACACTGACATCGTCAAGAAAATTGTCAAAACGTGTTCAGGGAACCTAAAAACGTGTATTTCCGGTGAAATCTTGAAGTTGATTTTTTACAATGCAATACTTTCCCCTATACTACGTATATGGAGAAAGTAAAAATTCGTTCCATAGATATATATATATATATATATATATATATATATATATATATATATATATATATATATATATATATATATATAGGGGAAAAAAAGGGGGGAAGAGGGAGACAGGAGGGGTTACACAGAAAACGAATGGAAGGTAATTGAATAAACCGTTAGGAAAAGGAAGGGGTTAGAAAAGAAGGCGAAAGAAACATAGTTACAAAATGTTACAAAAACTTGGTAAAATGGCCACAGACAACAATGTTGATATAAAGTATTTGCAAAATATTCGGTAAGCTAAATGGAGGAGAATGATTGTGGATAAGGTATTCATTTAAGAGAAGCGAGTCTTCACAAATAATTATCTCTAGCTGTTCAAGAGCATCCAATTGGTGACCTTTAATTTCCAAGTGGAGGAATTTAGGGTTGAAGGAACTGTGATGATTGAGGTTTAAAAGATGTTTCGCAAATTGAGAATTCAAATTATTTAATCGGAAGTATCGCTTATGCTCCTTAATCCTCTTGTCAAAACTCCTCCCCGTTTGGCCAATGTGGACCGCTCCGTAACCATCACAAGCAAGTATATATACACCACTTCTTAAGACAACTGTATCGGGTCTTTAGCATTAAGGAACAATTTGGAAAATGTAACTGGGGAGTAGAAAGCAGGTTTAAGTTTAAGTTTAGGAAAAAGGTTGAATAATTTATAAGAAATGTTTCCTAAAAATGGGAGTCTGCGCCAAATAACAATAAGAGGTTTGGAGGTGAGATTAGGTGGAAAAGAAACGATTTTTTGGGAGGCAATAAGTAAATGTTTTTTAGAGATAATTTTATCGATTAAACCAGCTTTGTAGCAATTATTGACAGCAATCTGTTTAATGGTGTTAAGTTCTATAAGGAAATTGGATTTAGAAAGGGGTATAGGTATAGGGGTATAGGGGTGAGGCATAGAAGGAAAAGAAGCGTGTTTGTGAGAAAAATGATGCAAAGAGTGATTGGGAATGACTTGATTTGTGTAAGTGGGTTTACGGAAAATAGCAAAGGGAGGTGTGTTGTTCAGCAGAGACAAAGTGAGATCTAAAAAGTTAAGCAAATCATTGGTTTCTGATTAGATCGTAAATGAAATGGAGGGTGGAAGGAATTTAAAAGGGTTAAAAATTCAGAAATTTGGTCATCTGTACCACTACAGACACACAAAATGTCATCCACATACCTACCCCAAAATTCGGAATAAGTTAATAAAGGATGGCCAGAATATATTTATGGAACGATTTTTAAAATTTACACCTGATGATGCTACGATCGTAGTGAAACCGGTCGGGCCAAATAAATTTGTGGAATTGACAAAGTTCTTTCTTTTTCTCGACCTTACGCTTAGTTACGTCTTAGTAACGCTCCTTTTTATTTTCTTAATTGTTGGAGTTTTGTGGCAATATCCAATATCAGAAGGCTATGGTTTGAGCTTATTTCTCTTTTTTGTAAAGTCTAAATTTTTCTCGCAGTTCCTTAAAATATTTATTATTATATAACCTATTTGGAATTTTTAGAAATATTACAGTTATGGAGAAAGTCATATGGTGGCCACATTAGATATTTTTATGTAATAAAAACAAACAAGAAATCATATCTCAGTAGTGATTGGTACCTAAAAAATTAAACTATACACCAAATACATATTGTTTGGATGTTTGAAATATACATACGTCGTTGGAAATAAAATAATTTGTAGTGCTAACTTGTATTTACATATAGCACAAATAAAAAACACTTATTATTAATTTCCATATCATCGTCAATCCTCTCTCCTATACGGAGAAAATTTTAGTGTTTTTTTGCTTCTCGAATATCCTCGAGGGATCGCGGTTACCAAATATCAGTATTGAGGGGAGAATCGTCGAAATCGAAGACAGTAAATTTCTGGACCGTTTTATGTTCCGTTGCAAATCGGGGAACGGACGCGTAGATTTAAATTGTTAATTATTAAAAAACATAGTGGTCCGCTAATAAAACAACTCTGATGCTATAAGCAACTTTAACTGATATCAGCATTAAAACAAATTCATTTTTTGGCTCTCTTCCGGAAAAACTTAATTTTTTTGCAAATAATTTTTCAAACTTTTATATATAAACTAGAGTAATTGTCCGTCAGATGGCGGTAATACTACTACTAAATGAAATGAAGACACTTCCCATTCTCCTGCTTTCTCTCTCTTTTCCTCCCTCCCATCTCCTCCCTCTCTCCCTCCAATTCTACGGAAAATGCACACACCAATTAAGTATAATTTGATGCGTAAGAAACTGCGAAGGGTTGCGATAAATACGGTAATAAGTTAGTTGAACATGACCATTGATCTTTAAAATCTATTATTTTTATAGCATTTTAAGGGGCCAGCAAAAATTTAGTGTCGCATTTTTTATATTTCAAGCGCAAAAATCAAGCGAGACGAAATTAAAACTCATGGTAGTTGGAATGAGAACATAATTGTATCATGTCACCTCCTGATATATAAGAGCGTTTAAATGTGGCAGAAACCGCGGGAAACAAACCCACTGGGTTGGCACCTTTTAGCGAAAAATATCAACTTCCTTAACATTTGCCTTAGAAAGCCATTGAATAGACGTGCATAGTCGAGAAACTACATACAGTGTTAAACAGAAATGCATTCTCATCAGAAAGGTATTAAAAAGTTTTGATTAATACGTGCTTAATCATCCCTGCGGTCAGAGGATACCCCGCTGGGAAGGGTGAGCTCGTGCGTCGAGGAAGGGTTCGCACAGCCGAGGACTTGAGGTATCTCGCGGGCTAATGACGGTCCAAGGGATTGACCGCCGCGAGGTCCTAGTCTATCTACTTTTAACCTTCAAAAATGTGTAAATTTTGAAGATGTTGACGTACCAACTAACGAGCCTAAAGTTATGATTTGCTTAATCTCTTGCTAAAATACTCTTATTAATGCCCATTTTTACTGCTATTATTGACCATGATGCTTTTTTAATGTGGAAAATATTGTTTTTCTGTAATTATGATAAAAATTATTTAATAACAAAAAACGATCTTTTATTAATATTATATTTAAGTAATACCGGTGCTTATAGACGCCTTTGTGTAATTACTATTATAAATAATTTTCATCTATTAGACTTTTAGTACCATTTAGGTTGAAGTAAGCAGTCAAAAAAAAGTTTGCCTAGGGCGCCAAACTGCCTTGCGTCGGCCCTCTCAGGGGTGCATGTATTGAAACTACTAATCAAAACCCTCCGAGGTAACGGAATGACACGCAATCGACAAATTATATATACATAAGTTATTTTTTATTACATGAAAAAATTATCGTGCTCCTATGAAGCCATTGCTTTTCTTTTGGTTGATATATAACTGTCATACGTTACACCATGCAGAATTAGCTTCTAGATCATTTTGGAGATACTGTTGGTCTTCCGGATCATATTATTCAGTCGCTTTCTTATCGCTGATGAGATGCATGTACCATTCCTGTTGAAGGACCTCAGTGTTGCTGTTTTGCGGTATTATCTATAAGTTCAACAAAAGCAAATATTATAGAAATATATTAATTAATTCAAGAGATTGAAAACTATGGAAAAGCTAGCAACACCGATGATGAGCATTTAAAAATCAAATTGAAAAAGTAAGCAATAACTCAGGTATATCCATAACTACAAAAAGTAATGAAAATACATATGCGCATTTCAGCTGCCATTCAACCGTCACGAATAGTGTTCACCGATAATTGACTCAAAAGCAACTGTTGAAGGTCACGTGGTTACCGAAATACAGATAAGTTTTTTCATAACTTTTTTATGGCTATTGGAGACACCTGAGATAATTACTTACTTTATCAATTTGTTTTTTGGTACTTATTTTGTTAATTCGTTTTTAGCCATAAGACTAGATCCATTATTCTCTATTGGATTAACCTAACATCTAAATAATTTAAAAAAATAAAAAAATACACCGATTGCTTGAAATTTTATTTGATTTTATATTTAATAAAACGATAAATATATTCAAAATTGTTAATTTTAATATAACCAATAAATCAATAACCTCGGTTAAATTATTAAATTACACTGACAGTTCGCGTAAGACGTCATGAAGCAAAGCACTCGACGCATAGAGCTTTGTCGAACTTTAGGCAATAAGTAGGTGGATTTACTGTACGAGATTGGATTTGGCAATATGTAATTTCCTGTTTTTCCTCATCAGACATCCCTGGCAATCGAACCAGATATTGGCTGAGTCAAAGAAAGGCTCTTGCTCTGCCGGTGATTTCATTGCTGATGTAATAAAAGACCTCCATCGCTGATCTGAAAACACAAATTCTTTATTAATTTTTCTAGTTTTACATTGAACACTCAAGAACCAATCAAGATTATGTATATCATTCTCAGGAAAATCATTGACTCATGTACCTTCTGTATGTGGCGGACACTACGAGGATTTAGTCGTCATCTTGAATTTCCCATAACATTTTGCTGATTCTCTCTCATTAATTTTGTATAAAATTTACCCTTACCCTCTTGCTGATGCTCCGGCCCTATCAAAATGCAATAATCAAATCATTTTGTGATTACTACCAAATTTATGCATTTTTTATGATCCGTTTGACTTTCAAGACCTATCGTTAATCATAAAAAAGTCAATCATCAAGACTTTCATTATAAAATAAAATATATGTTGATTGGGTTGGTATTCAATGATGCGGCCTATTGAAAATTATTGTTAATTGCCGATATGAAAATAATTTCCCCATTTTTGAATGAGCTAATTAATAAGTGTGTTTAATTTTCAAATTTAAGAACGACGGAAGTGTCTCACAGAAAAAAGAACTGAAATATACAAATCTAATATTTAGGAAAACAAACTTAAAGAATAATTATAATTTTAGGCTCAAAGTAGTGGGAATAGGATCCAAACTAGACTCCACGAAGCACGCAACAACTTGATCGCTTCTCGCTAAACGTAAGTTTTGGTCTTTAACTTTCAGTGCAATGCCCCGAAAAGTCTTTCGAGACGACTCATTGTTCCTGGTTTTCGGTATTTTAAACATACATAATATTCCTTTTGACCTCAATGAGTGAGAGTTTTCGTTTTTCATTGAATTGTATTGTAGAATATATTATCATTAATCAAAGTAATTGCCCGTAAAAATCTATAACAGTTGATTAGTCAGAAATTACATGCCCGTAAAAATAACATGGAATTATCCTGATTGAATTAAAGTACAGCCATTTTATTTTAATAGTGTAACCCGATCTTTGTAAATTCTCTTCATGAAAAGTTTTCATAGTTCAGAGAGATATTTCATCATGGGAAATATTTCTTTAATTCATAAGATTTCTCCTTTGGACCGATTTTCGTTTTTTCCTTATGGAACAATAATGGAGTAAAACAATTACTAATTTTTGCAATTTTAGGAATATTATAATTTCTCCACAGATTAATAATGCCACACATTTCTGCCAAATTTTGAATTTGTAGAACATTTATAAGTGATAAATAAGTAAAGATGGAGACTACGGCGAAATTGATGTTAAATAGAATTAACTCCTTGACCGTAAAATTTTACTATCCATAACGCGATTCACTAGCTAAATCACTAAAATTATCATGGCAATATCAAATACTGAACGGCATAACCTCATACTCATAAGCTTTATATATTGCAAACACAAGAAGGAGTCACTAATAATATTCTTTTAATTTTAACAAAAGGCAGAAACATGCGAAACCGCTCGGTCACACGTCATGGCTCGTCTACAGTCCAACAAGGACAATGTCTGCTATAGAGGAATAGCTTCTCAATCTCTTTTGCGGAAATATTGTAGAGATTGATGACTTATCAGTTTTTCCATCTGTAATTAATTTCTCAACTAAGTCAGAAATAAAACAAAATGCAATTAATGAAAAATATACTCGAACACTTACTGAGTCTTTAAGGGGGTTTCCTTCTATTTCAATAAATGGGTTTCGCCGTTTGGAGCTTCTGGTGAACATAATTTAAACATAGCGTCAGACCTAACACTTGCAGAAAAAGAAGAATTAATCGAAGTTTCTTCAAATACAACTCTTAAATCAAAATTTCAAGACATGTCTGTTGATTCATTTTGGATTTCTCTTAAAAATGAGTATTCCGAAATCGTAAATAAGGCTTTGGATATTTTACTTCTCTTTTCCACTTTACACTTGTGTGAGAGAGCATTTTCAACAACGAAAACAATCAAGTCAAGGAATCGGTCGACACTTTGTGATGTTGATAGCGAGATGCGCGCGAGTTTGTCTACCATTTTAATCATAAGATTATGAGACTTTTTTCAACAATGAAAAATATTAACTACCATAGCAACGACTCCAATACATTTCAATGGGAGTTGATTTTCCCTACTTCAAGAGAATTGATTTAATGCTTAAAATTAGACTGCATTATAATTAATTTGATTTCAGCCAACGACGTATACATATGATGATGTGACAATTTAAAATTATTTTTTTATCCGGATACGTAATTAAAGGCACGGATAATGGCGCCTAACACACAAAATATCCTAATTTTTACATAACTTTTAGTGTGACATATAGGCTATTGTCTTAATGATGATTATAGTTATTGCTTAAAAAATGCGATCGGAACCATAAAACTTGAAATTTGAAATCATGGACGCGAGCCGATTGCCAAAGAGTTTAGAAATTCCGGATAGATGCCTTAATTTCGCAGAATTATCTTGCACCGACAACTCGTATAAATATATAACCGAGTGAGTTTAATATAAGGTTGTAATAATACAGCAATTTAAATCTCTATTTCTCACTTCATTAACACAATATCAACGAAAACTGAACATTTGTTTATTTTCGTTACGGTCGAATTATTTTCCGCAAACAAAGTACTGTTCAAACTTCAAAATAGCGTCGAAATTTTGTGAATATATGGACACATGCGACGCGAAGCTATTGTCCAAGTCAATCTTAGGGAATTACAGGAAACCGGCTACAATGCAAATAACCTTGACGATGAAAGATTTTAAAGTAAGAATACGTCAAATTTTCGCGTAAAAATCTTATTTTTTATCAATTCGACGCGTATTAAGAAGTGGATGGCAGGAAAACAACGTTTCGTTCTTTTATGCGTTCGACGTTTCCACTCCTACTATGATCCTAAGCAATTTTAATACGGAAATGATTAATGTACCGCACTCATCTCCACGTTGATTTTTAAAGCGACACATGAAATCTACAGGCGAACTTGTTTTGAATACAGAAATCCGACGTCACAGTCATGTCTCCTCCGTCCGTCTGTGTATATATAATCTCCGAAACTGCGGAGCGGATTTTTAAATAATTAAGTATTAGCGATTCATATTAAAATTTATCGCCGAATTATGGTTGTGAACTGCATTCGTTAATTAGTACTTCCACATAATAAAAGCAATTAAATGAACGTATACTCGTATCTCTTTAAATGGCATCCATCAAGCAACAATTTGACAGCAATTTTTTCTTTCTCTAGCTATAATATGATCATTATGGTATCGATTAAAAACTGTATTCGTATATAGTTTAACATTCGTCACAAATAAGTCCGCAACATTACATAATCACGACTTATAGTTTAGGGGATGAAAATTCTAGAAAATCCCAAACACTACATGATATATTTTGTTTATACCAATCGCCATGATGTTTCTATCGCCAAACAACAAATTAAAATCCATATTTTTATCACCAATGCCCTTATATGATCTGCGAGGTGTAGACATAAAATAATATTCTGATATTATTGACCACAAAAACGTCCGCGAGACCATATAATTATGACTTATGGTTTCCGAGATAAAAATTCGAAATCCGCCCAATATTTCGATACCGCTTTACACGCATTTTCCAGAAATAAATCATTTGAAATCGCTGTGTATTCCATATATGGAGTAATCTTTTCCTTCTTGCTTTATTTGAGAAGATATTTGACCACCGAATACGCCAAATTTTGATACTGTTTCGTTTGTCCTTTTGGGCATTCTTTTCTCTCTGATGTACCATGGTTCGAGTCCAGGTGCAATTTTTTCTTTCTTTACGGGACATTCGAGTCAATAATTCGAGAATTTTCATCTTTAATAATTTTTTGATCGATACCTAATAGATCATGTAAGATCTAGTTAAGAGAAAATACGGGTATATAGAAATCGTTCTCAACAAAAGAATCTCCATGCCAATCGATGGCAACAATATACGTAATTGCATTTTTGACACATCATCGAATTCATATCTCCAAAAGTATAAGTTTCGCTGACTTTCTGTGGGAATGTTGTACTTTCTCCGGAAAAAAAATCTAACCGCTAGTTTAAAATAAGATCATCATCGTTCAGCTGGTTTCTCAAAAGTAAAGAACTCATTCCAACTATTATTCCAATTTCATTCATCCGCTCTGGAGTCACTCGGCCTACCCCTATTGAATATTAAACTCTTCATCATTTACGGTAACTTCAAGATTTCGGTTCCAGGAACGTTCAATTTTTATTAACACGGTAGTAGTAAATAGCTTTCAATAATAGCATTATACACGATTGTTTTAACCGTCGTGGGTGTAATCATTCGTCAGCCACGGAGAAATGACAAGTTGTCTCTTTTTGTATTAATTAATGGTGACATTTGATATTAACTAATTTGAAATGACTAATTAACGTTTATAATCAAAATTAAAATCCTCGGAAATCGTATTAGGATACATAACGAGACTTATCGTTGAGATCCTTCTAAAATGTCTTCAACTTCAATGCAGCCTCGGCTCATTGTTGAAAATTTACATTCCAGCTACAAAGGAAGACAATAGAGGGATACGATATATGAAGATAGAGCTGTGAAGAGAAGAGTTAAAAGAAAATAAATGGAGCTCGTGTCGCCGCTTAGAAGAGTGCGGGCCACTCTGGATAGAATGAGAAACAAATGAAGTGATAAAGTGCGACGACGACAAATGGCGGGAAATCGAATGCGAGAACAAACAACGGAAGAAGGAAAGGAGTGCAGCGCAGAACATTATTTTAAAGGAAAGTTAAAAAGTTTACATAGCACAAATGGATAATAAAACAAAAATTACAACTAATTCAAATTGTTACGTTATCCGCCGAGACATATAAGAGACAGCCACGTTACGCCCCATCATATTTGAGAGCGTAGGGACATCGCTTATATTCTGCTATTCAGAAGTTACGTCAGAATGGCAGAAATTGCTTCTATCTTTTTGTAATGAATTATTTAAATTTCTACATGCTCACAGACATATTTGTCAGACAAGAACTAAATTAGCCTGGAGAACATATTCTGAGAAGGATGCTTTTATATACTACCTAAATTATTTTTTGTTTTATTTGCATTGAAGATATTTATATTAGGCGATACGTGGAAATTCGCTGCGCAAACAGTTCGAGATGCACTGCACCAACGTTTCTCTCCTGCTCATCATAGCTGCGTTGAGACATTGAGAAACACTTTAAGAATGGAGCTTTTTAAATGAAATTTACTTTTTCCGAGAAAGAACGGACATTTTATTTCTTAACTATTCTTTTCATTGACCGGAAGAATGTAGGACGATGAAAACCATAATCAAATAATGGTTACGGAGAGATCATAATGAATTTCCGACGCGAATAAAATCGAAATTACGTTCGCGGTCCAGGTGGAGCGATCCTAATTTTCTCCATTAGATGAGTCAAGTTGCGTGAAACATTTCTAAACCATGTACAGTCAACGCGTTTTACTAAATTGCACTCTAAGATATTTTAATAAAATTTGTATTAAAACAACATTAGATGGAGAGGGAGGGAGAGCGAGAGGGAGGGAGACAGAGAGGGGGGGAGAGAGAGGGAGAGAGAGAGAGGGAGAGAGGGAGGGAGAGGGAGGGAGAGGGAGGGAGAGGGAGGGAGAGGGAGGGAGAGGGAGGGAGAGGGAGGGAGAGGGAGGGAGAGGGAGGGAGAGGGAGGGAGAGGGAGGGAGAGATGGAGAGGGAGGGAGAGAGAGGGGGAGAGAGGGAGACGGAGGGAGAGAGAGGGAGAGAGAGAGAGGGAGAGAGAGAGAGAGGGAGAGAGAGGGAGAGAGAGGGAGAGAGAGGGAGAGAGGGGGAGAGAGAGAGGGGGAGAGGGAGAGAGAGAGCGGAAAAAAGGGAGAAAGAGAGAGAAAGAAAGAGGAGAGAGGGAGAGGGAGGGAGAGAGAGGGAGAGAGAGAGAGGGAGAGAGAGAGAGAGGGAGAGAGAGGGAGAGAGAGGGAGAGAGAGGGAGAGAGGGGGAGAGAGAGAGGGGGAGAGGGAGAGAGAGAGAGAGAGCGCGGAAAAAGGGAGAAAGAGAGAGAAAGAAAGAGGAGAGAGTAAAAGAGAGAGGACAAGTGGAGATGCGGATAAGAAGAGAAAGAGATAAAAGCAGGACCAATTTCTCTCGTTATTGGAGTTTACCATCAATCTCAACCACATCCCTCAACCAGATATCGTATAAATCCTCTCTGACGTAAGGAAAGGCATTAAGAGGTGGACCGAAAGAGTGAAAGAGAAAAGGCATATATCCCTGGCAAAGCCCGATCCGCGTCGTCCCCGGATCAGTGGCGAATAAACAGAGACCATATGAAGGGGAGCGGCAGAGATAATTGCCAGATATAGGTAATCCTTTGGCATAAATATAGAACTATAAGGGTAATATTGATTTCTTTCATTATTTTATTCTGCGAATACTTAAAGTGAGTTTCCTTGGACAGAGTATTACTGCTAATCAGGATTCGATTCATGATAGGTAAATTTGCTTTATTAATAACTTTAATTAATAACTTTGTATGCACTTCCATTGGGGAATCTCTATATTGTGCTCTTGTATTAAAATCTCAAACAATGTCGAATAACTCTAAAATGGCTGAATCTATTTCAAACATTCTTTTAATATTAAATAGCTCGACACCAAAAGAGGCCTATGGGTAATCATCTGCTGTTTTCAAAAAGGTTTTTAGCGCAGTTCAATTCTCTCATTTGGTACCATTGTTTAGCGACAAAACACCTTTCTGGAAACGCTAACGATAACCGAAGTCCTTTTTGTATGCTAAAAGGGCCTTTTCTGATTACAAATTTTGTAGATATACTAACCAATCGATTTATTGATGTGTACACAAAAATTTCTTTTACGCTTTTAGTGCATTTGAAAAGTTAATATTTTAAAAATTATTTTTTATTTTATTTGTTTGATTTGCACTTTAAAATTGTGGAAATAATAGTACAACCTTGGAACTTTAACCAAAGAAGGCCTAAAAGCATTCAAATTAATTTTCCTGTCCTCGATTTTATGCGCAGATTTCTTTTGAACACGATAATTTTACTCAGCCCAAGGGCCGTTCAATCAACGCACACAGGCACACGCACGCACACATTTTCACAGACACACAGAAGGAAGGAGGGAATCCCGGCGCTGGAATTTGCCTACTCTTTTGCGAGAAGCGCCTTCGATCTTCCTCGCGACACACAAGTAGGGGGCGGGACATCCGCAGGCTGAAAATCAGCCACCGCCGAAATTGGAACCCTTGTCCGCTGCGTGGAAAGTTAGCACTCGAACCACTCCACTCAAATTATTCAGCGATATCGTGTTAATGAGTGTTCGAAAGTCAGATTTCGAGTTTTAAATTGCTGAATTTTTTAATATCCTAGATAACACTTTCTGCGAAAGCTGAGTCAGTTTTTTATCTTTGACTAAAAACCGAAAAATGGAATTCATACAAATCTTTTAATGATACCACTGTTTATATGCACTAAAATGTAAAAATTAAATAAAAATCCGTTGAATATTTCAGAAAGTAAAAATGTTTTGGGCATTTAAAAGCTGTGCGGCTTAATCTTTAACAAATAAATCATCATTACGGTATAACATTGGTCCTAAACTATATAATTAAATATTTTGAGAAACACTAATAAAGATAGTAAAAAATGAAAAGCTATAACAAGGAGGACATTTTAAAGAATAGGTACACGAATGAAAAATTAATCATTCTGAGGATCTGGCGTCACACTCATGAACGCACTCAATCACTCAAAAACAACTATGTCCTATAGATAGGAAAAACAAATAAAAATAAAATTTTTAAGTCAATTACTTGTATAAAGCGCACAAGAAGTGTGAAAATAAAAATATAATAATTTGGTTATTAACAACTAATGTAAAACGCACTGAATTTAAAAAAATAATTTTATTTATTAAATTAATTGAGATATTGAGTATATAAAACTTATGTTGCAATTCTAATAATTACTTCAGATATCTTAAAGAATGCCACATAACTTTTATATATTCAATATCTCAATTAATTCAATAATTTAAATTATTTTTTATTCAGTGCGCTTTATATCAGTTATTAATATCACAATTATAATATTTTTATTTTTCCACTTTTTGTGCCTTTTATAAAATTTATTGACATTTATCTAATTGTTAAGATTTAAATAATTTTTAACGGCCGCAATAAAAATTTCATGGATACATTGAAATGTTTATTCGTTTATATAAATTAAAATCTAAATAACTCAAAACTTTTAGCTTTCTATCTCGCCCCGTACTATCTAAACATATACCTATTTTTTTAAATTTATGAATTTTTAACTTCCAGACAAATTAAAATATAAAAATTTCTATAACCGCTATTTCGTTTTTTTGCAAACACTAACTCTAAAAAAAAAATTTCAGCTCCGTAGCACACTAGGTAATACATAAATCTCAAAAATATGTTTAAACAATTATGAATTTTTAGTGGTAGAATTTTTTAACTTTTTCAAATTTTCCTTTTGTTTATATATAATTGGCTACAAAATGATTTCAATAACTTGAACATACAGCATATATTTTCCAAGATAAAAATGATTAAATTTCAAAGTACAAATGGGGTTAAAACAAACCCCAAAAATTAAAAATTTTGAAATTTTTGATTTTTGTAGTTGGTTATGAGAAACATTCTATAAACCTGCAAAATTTCAGCTCCCTAAACTTATTAGATTGGTCTACACACTGGGATAACTTTTTCCCATGCAAACATATGGGAGATATTCCGGGGTATCTGGAGTCAAACCCAGGACACTGTAAGCAAAAATGCCAATAAATTTCAATAGATATTGCAGCCGTCTAGCAACCCTGAAACCCTGAAATTCTTCTAGCTTACAGTCAAGTGCCCAAAATTAATTTACAAAAATGGCGCAATGCTTTTCTTATAGGAGAAAACGCAATTTTCGGAACTTCTGGAGTAGAACTCATGTCACTTAGGTAAGAAGTCTCATTTTATCTGTAGATTTCTTCATTATATCTACAAAAACATAAACTTTCAGCACTACTACGGTATGAGCTAGGAAGCTGAAATTTTCAAATCATTTACAGAATAGTGAATTTGCACAAATAAACCATTCAATTTTACCATATATGAATTTCGGCGGCCGTTAAAAATTATTTAAATTTAAACAATTAGAAAAATATTATTTTACTTCTAGAAGTGCTACAACTTTAAAATTTGGCTAAAATGTGTAGCATTAGTACTTCATAATGAAGAGTGTAAAATTTTTAAAATTGCAACATTTGGGGATTGTTTTCAACTATTATTTTTACATCTGGGAAAAACTAAAATCACTGCGGAGGTGAAATCTTTAAAATTAAAAGACTATTTGTAATGATGAAATGTCTGTCTAAAAAATGCATGTTTTTTCAAAGTGAGATGAAATGCTTGCAGTATGCAAGCACCAACTACTTGTATGTTATATATATCCTCCTCTGTAAGAAACGTCGATATATAATGATACCGAATCTGAGTCCAACAATAGTTGTTGCTATGGCAACACTCTCGTAATGAGTGATAAAAACTGCAAAAACGACAGTATTTACGCGAAATTCTAAAAAACACAATCGATAAGCAAAATTCTACGATAAAAATAAGAATCAGAGAATAGTATAATTCTCGCTCCGATATTACAATTCTAAGATATTTTAATGTGCAAGAGAAAATTACCCTGCACGATGGATTACAGATATCCCATGTAAATAAAATGGAAGAATAGTTCCTGGAATCGAACCCGGGACTTCAATCTTCACAACAAAAACTATCCTCGGGAGCTCGACCCATGTAGATTTTCACCAAGTTTCATGAAAATAGGTCAATTGGTCCAAATTTTATGAGGAGACGGGCAGACAGACAGACAGACGGACAGACACAGACAGATAGGCAACGACAAAACTATAAGCCTATTTCCATTCTGGAAAGTAGGATAAAATTAACTTTATCAACTAACTCGGGAGATGCCCGTTGAAATTCCACGGGAAAGTTTTTAATTAAAATTTCGTGAATAGATTATCCAAGTCAATTATACGGAACCGGCAACAACGCAAATCATTAAAAATGCTTCAAATTCTCGCGTTAACAACGCATCTGTTGATCGATTCGATGCGTATTCAAAAACAAGAAAACAAACTTTCGTTCTTTTAGGTGTTCGTTATTTCAAGTCTCGACCTCCTACGATGATTCTAAGTAATTTTAATAAGCGAATGATTAATGTTGTACATTCTGAAATATTCCTTCTCGCATATAATGCAACGAAAGATTTCCCTATCCTTCCTTCTCTCTCTCTCTCGCATTCAAAGCATTCAAAGCACGCTCTCACCCATAAGGATTGAAACAATAATAAGATTTCGAGATTTAACAATGTAACTCGTTGTCAATGCAAAATTTGCGACTTAAACTTTTAAAATGAGAGATTTGTAACTGTAGGCGAAAAAAGACGAACAAAATAAGAAAATATTTTTTTCTTTAAAATGGTTCAGATCCGAAGATCTTAGGTTAATTATTTCTAATTTAGATCTCAAAAAGAATAAAAGCTTGCACGTCGAAAAGTCGATGTTTACGTGATATTTTATGGAAAACGGAAATGTCTTCCTCAGAGTCGAACCCGGGTCGTTTTTACAGATATTTTTTCGTAAATCACTGTTAACATGTTAATAAAGCATTCTTGACAAATTCAGAATTCCCACTTGGATTCTTGATCGATTTTATAGAGCTTGAACAACGAATTTATGGATACATTTCTCCGTTGTTCTTCATGCTTACCGTGGCGCAGTTGTTTCAATCCGTGGTTTGTGAAGAGCAGTACAGGCGTGAGATGGTTCGAATCCTGCTAAATGTAAGAAATTTTTCTGATGTCGAAGGGCTTGAATAAAAATATATAAACCTCTATATCTATACTATAATTTCAAATGTTTGGATGTATGTTATGCTATACAAATCCACACCTTCAAAGGAATCGTAATTAAACTTGGCATGATTATAGGGGACAGCAAGTGAAAGGCCGTAGGGTCGTTTAAATTCCTGACAGATTTCCCATAAAAAGTTATTAGCATTTTTCTAATCCCCTAAGAAAACACTGAAATATTTCCTATCATCAATTCGGGACGTCAACTATGGGAAACCAGCCAGCAATAACCTTGAGGACTTCTTGTTTTTAGGCTGGTTTCCAAAGGAAATATGGCCTTACGAAATGATCCTGTCTGTCTGTCTGTGTATGTGCGTGTCCCCTGCTAACAACTTTTGCACCAATGGACCGATTTTCATGAACCTTGGTATGAGGCTCGTGCTCCCAGGGCCCACCTTCGGGCTATATTTTATTTGACGAAGATTGAAGTCCCGGGCTCGATTCCAGGAACGTTTTTTCCTATTTGTAGGTATTACATAGGAAGTCTGAAATCCATCGTGCAGAGATGTTTTCTTTAACACTTTAAAATATCTTGAAAGTGCGATATTGGAACGAGGTTTATACTCTTCTATGGGTAAAATAATGTAAATTTTAATTATTATCACAGAAACTTGACAATTGATCATATGTTCTTGAATTTCTTCTAAAACAGAGTTCTTTCGTTTTAAATCGCAATTTATCGGATTGTAGCCATGGAGGCGATTATTACCGAGGTCGGCTTGAGCTCGACTACTCTTCAGCGACGGACAGACATATTAGCGTATAAACAGTAACATTTATTAAATTTGTTTATTTAAAAGGGTACATGCAAAATATAATTTCAGAAATAGATTTTGACGTCGTTTTTAGTATATTTTACCTGATAATGCTCTATTAATTTATTTTACAATTTTTCTCTATTATTGATAAACGATAAATTACAAATGGCGTTTATGGTATGAGAATTCCTTGAAATGACTAACACATACTGAAACATTTCCTGTCAATCTAAGTAATGAATTTGGGGCGTCAACTTTGGGAAACCAGCCTGAATTATTCCTGGTTTGGACTTCTTGCTATAAGTGATATTGTACGAGATATAAAGAGAAGTTCATTTTTTGTCACCAGTAAAGTGGCACTCCCGATTAGGTCACGGAAACTATTTCTATCATTTTCTTTGCCCCTATGTCCTAAATACCAAATTTCATCAACGCTCGTCCTTCAGTTTCTGAGATGAAACATGCGGACGGACAGACAGACGGACACGACCTGACCAGCGTTCTTTGCTCACTTTTGTAAAGGACACCCAATAATCTGCAATTAAAAACACGGCAATCTATTAAGTTTGACGTTGCTACCACAAAAATTTCCATGCTTCATATAAAAACGCGAATCGAATTACGCAGTTCTAGCTTAGTGGACACTAATTCAATCGGATGCAACAACGCGGATCGCGTTTGCAAAACCCGGTAGGAGTACGACATAGCCATAAAATTTCGAAACGAAATGCGTATTTCTGACAAATTATTCCGCGTAGTATCTAAAAGTCGCAAGAATAAGATATTCTATAGTTTTAGCCGTCGAATAAAATAAAAACGGAGAAATTGGTCCATATTAACAAATTTTAATGAATGAAGGAAAAAAACCTTGCAACTTGAAAAATCGAAATTCCTGTGTGAATAACTGTATCTTACATATATCGTATAGGATATATATTGGTTAATGATATAAAAACTAAGGTACTTCTAGAAGTGCTACAGAGTTCTAATTTGGCATAAATATAGATCATTGGATATTATCTTCGGAAAAATCCGATATTTCCGAAAAGTTATATTTAAGGAGTGTTTTAGACCTCAATGTCCAATTTTTAAACCCCGTAAAAAACTATTGAAAACGGCGCAGGGCTTTATAAAATTGTCTTTTTAAATAATTTAAAATTAAGATACAAGGTCGGGAAATAAACCAGTCTCTGGAGGAAAGATAAAAGTTTATTTTTCTTGAACACAAAATTCAAATCCATACTGAATTTGCGTAAAAATGTGGTTTTAATCATGAAACTATGAAAGGTTTTTTGGTTTTCAACAATGAAAAACATTCACTACCATAGCAACTACTCTAATGCCTTTCAATGGGAATTGATTTTCCATACTTCAAGAGCATTGATTTACTGCTTTTAATGGGAATTAATGCAGTACATAATATCGTTAATGTCAACCAACCGGTTAAACATATAGTGACGTCATAATCCTAACACACAAAATAGGTATTCCAATTATTTCTAGGACTATATCATTATTATACCATTGCTTTTAAACTACGATATAAACTTATGATGATGTTCTTATAATGACACACAAAATTTTGTAAAAGGTGAAAAGTATTTTCGTGTTCCGTTTCGTAGTTTTTAAAGAAATCATAACTCTTTTCAATTGTTAAATATAATGGCGTCATACTTATTTTGCTATTTTTTTATCCAAATACGTGGTAAAGGCAAGGACGATGATGTCGTAACACAAAATATTCTGGGAATAATTTTGAAACGAGAAAAAGTCTGCTATGACCGGGAATGGAACCCGGGTCTTCCACTTGCCGGGCGGATATTCTACCACTGAACTATCGTAGCAGATCAATTTTTCTCGTTTCTGAACGCGGATGTTTCCTTGGTTGGGACGGAACTAGCCAAGCTAGTATCTAACTGCCCCAACGGATGTCCTCGAAGAGATACACCGAAGAAAACTACTCCTTCTCAAATAGTGAGATTGCCATGCAAGAAATTGATGGAATAAAGCGATCTAAACATCCTATGCAGACAGGCAAAAGCTGTAATGTTGGGAATAATTTTTAAACGAGAAAAAAGTCCGTCCCAACCAAGAAAACATCCGCGTTAAGAAACGAGAAAATTGATCTGCTACGATAGTTCAGTGGTAGAATATTCGCCCGGCAAGTGGAAGACCCGGGTTTGATTCCCGACCATAGCAGACTTTTTTCTCGTTTCAAAATTATTCCTAGCATTACAGCTTATACCTATACGCATAGGATCTTTAGATCGCTTTATTACACAAAATATTCTAATTTTTCCATAAATTGTAGTGTAACATATAGGCCGGCCCTCCGAGAGACTCAGAGAGACCCGGGCTACTTCCATATTTTGAGGCCCCTCACCGTAATACATTTTTATTAATTCCCAAAAGGAAGCGTTTAAGCATTACGTAATCCACTTATGTGATCGGGGTTCACTGAATGGTTACATCTGGTAAGATTGGGGATAAGGGGTTCAAGGTTGCACCATATAGCACTCTTTCATAAAACCTTCTGGCCCCTTAAAGAAAAGATATAATCCGAAAAAATGTTTCGCTTGCAGTGCTTTCTACCCAGCCAATAATGCAGGCCACATTGAAATGACCCTCTAGAGAAAATAAAAAACAAGTAGGGATGTAAACGGGTTTCCCGTTGTACAGAAGTGCTTTTCGTCAAATTCGCCCTAGTATAATCGTATACTAATGTATTTGCTTTGAAATCAGAAAATAATTTTTCCTTATATTGTGGCAACCCTGCTTTTTTGATCTGTTCTATACATGTTCATTTCGTTTTCCCATTCTATACTCACCCTACAAACGAAATTTCTTTGAGATTCGTTCAGCCAATAACTAACAAATTCAAAGTTACAGAATAATCTAACCTTGATATTGTGTTAGCCCTGTTCAGTCGACCCGGTTGAAATGTGATATTTTGTTTATTTGTTTATATGAAGATTATATAAATACTAAATTTGGTTAAAATCCACGAGGTCAATTTTCTAGAAATACGTGTAAAAGAAATAATATTTTAAGTTTTACTGTGGTAGCCCTGCTCTTTAACTCCACTTTAAACATCTTTATTTCATTATGTTATGTTGCACAAACCTTAATTAAAAAATTAGTTGAAATCCGTCGAGCCAATTCTCTCCAAATCCATTATTACTGAAAGTTTAACTTGTAATTGTGGCACCACTGTTTGTCTGATGCGGTCCAAATATGCTATTTTGGTTTTGTATGTATGTGCTCATTATAAATGTTAAATTTGGTTAAAACTGATCCTGACAATTCAACACAAACAGGTGTAAAATTAACTTTTTTATTACTTTTATTGTAGTAGCCCTGTTTTCAATATCTAAACTAAACATATTGATTTTGTTTTTCTATGTTTAACACCTCCTCCATACAAAATTTCAATGAAATCAGTCAGGCAACTTCATTCCAAATTCACAGTTACCTAAAAGTTAAATTTGCAATTGTGGCATCCCTGCTGAATGGAACTGATCGAAATATGCCATCTTGGCCATTAATTTATGTGAATATTCTATGCACCAAATTTGGTTGAAATCGGTTCCGCCAATTCTTCCCTAATATACGCGTGCGTACGGACAGACGGACATCTTGAAGATAATAGCGCTTTTCAGCAACGACGAAAAGCACTAAAAAGTGAATGCAAAATGTAACAATCTGTGCGTTAAATAATCAAGAGGACAGATGGGGATCTAATTGAGGGTTACGCAGGATTATGTCAATTATGAAAAATTGGCGAAGTTGGGTTACGTAATACTTGAACGTCCTGCAAGAACAAAGTAAGAACATCGTCCTTTATATTTCTTTTTCGCATGCGCTATTCAACATTCTTTGTTGATATTTCGATGGATAAAAAGGTATATAAATAAATATATAAGCTAATGGATTATTTGAATTTTTTATTTAAGAAATGCTTTTCTAGCTTTTGTTTCTGCAAATTTATTAATTATTGATGAAAAATCTAAGTTACGTGCAATGTCAAGGATTGATCTTATAGTCCTGCTCAGCATCATATTTAGAAGTTAGCTTGCTGAAAATAGAATTTGGGAACTACAGAATACAGAAATGGAATCAAAATAAAAACTCCTGAACCGTAAAATAATTCAGATGAGTACGCACACGTCAATTAGAAAAGAAAATGGAAAGAAATTAAAATGATAGAAGTTTGCAGGACGATTGCCTACAGGGACCTGTTGTTGAAAAATAGCCCAAAGGAAAGGAAAACCACACACACATGTATACAATCGCTCTGAAAACTCGGGAAAAACTCGCTAAGTACTTGTATCACTTTTATTTTTTTTTCCATTTTCTCTTATTGGTGTGATAAAAAGTAAAAAATCTCCAAATGCCGTAATAAAATTGAGGTACTCCACTAAAGTAAGGTAAGGAAAGAAAAATGATTTGAAAATATTTTTAAAATTAAAAGATTAAAAATTGAAAACATAAAAACCTCTCCCATACATCTAGGCACTCCAATTGCTGTCTAGGGGCTTTTTGAGGCCAGCGCCAGGGACAGCAGGTCAGCCAACCAAGGTATACAGGAGACTCCTCCGCGCCAGGGACCTCCAAACACACTCAACATTCACACAGATCGGATATGCGAAATAAAAACTGCGGTGGCCCTCGTCGTAAATAAAAATACAAAACAAACCTAGGTCAAAAAAATTAAAAAATAGTAAAACCTCGGCGAGGCCGATTAAGAAGAATATTAAAAGTGAATAAAAATATCGGGTATGCAAGAAAAGGGGGTTGCAGTGACCCTTGTCATAAGTTAAAACGCAAGAAGGCGGAAGAGAACATGAAACATAAAAAATAAAATCAAAAGTAAACAGAATCGGTGAAGCCGATTCAAGGAAAGGAAGGGAGTATGAACTGATACGCGTATTTCGGCTACCAAGTAGCCCTCTTCAGAGTCCTGAAGGTAAATTAACGCGCGGGATGGGAAGCTCGGTGTGGGGAGTGGGGATAACGGGGGAGGGAAGAAGACGGTTAACCGAAGTAAAGGGAAAGTGAAAGGAGTGGGAGAAGGGGGTTTGTTGTAACCGTCAACTTAAGCAAGGACACGAAAGAAAAACAACGTAAAGGAAGAGATACGGAGAAACCCAAATTCACATTTTTCCGTCGGAAAGTGCAAACAGCGGTGATGGAACGGGGCCACCATCCTGATTTAAAAGGTGGCTTTTATTTTTAAAAATCAATAAACTCTTGTAAGGGTCAAGTAAATTGTTTGGAATGTGTTTTAATGGTTTTAGATTTTCATCGCTGATTTTGTGGTTGGTATTGATCATATGTTCGGCTACACTTGATTTTTCAGGTCTTACGTTTTTATAGTGCCTTAAATGTTCTTTAAACCTGGTAGAAATATAGCTCTGGATTCCAGGATCACTGCAAACCCAACTTTTGGGCGTATACGGCCGATAGTTTTTCCGAAAATCGCGATTAAATATTGCAATTTCACGTCAACTGGTATAAATTTAATAATGCACGCCTTATTGGTCCAGTTCAGTTCAGAATCCAGTCCAGGGCGACAGGTAGGACCACCAATTCAATAAAAGTAGTGTCGTCCTCGCCGGAGGCGATCAAATCTCTTTTGGAGGGCGGCATCAGGATCTTCGTCCGGCCCCACGTCTGCGAGCCCTCCCGACCTCTCCCCCTCTCCCGCCAACCCAGTGCGGAAGATGTCAGAGCTTCCAGCGCAACACCAGAGAGTGCCAAGCCGACCTCAAATGCCCCAGTTGTGGGAAGCCCCACAGAGGCGGCCAATGCGACGCGGAGAGTCTCCAACTGCGGAGGGAAGCATAACGCAGGTGACTAGTCTTGCCCCAACAGGCACAAGGAACCGACCTCCCTCCAGACCACCGTGCCGCTGACCATCGCCCCAGAGGACAAAGGACCCAGTGGAGTGCGTGTCCGTCAAGGACCTGATCCGCTTCGTGTCGATCATTGTCACCAACGCGCACCCGGCAGAGAGGACGACGATGGGACGACTGCTGGACCAAGCGGCCACAAGCGTATTCGGCCAGGAAGCACACCTCCATTATAATAGAAATGTGCTTCATACAACAATAACATACGCGTCTCTTTTCCAATAGATATCCCGAGTTCCTGTCCGTCTTGAAAACCGACTATGGAGACACAGCGAGTGGGATTCGTGAACGTCAGAGGCGGGATGAGGAAGAAGAGACTGCGGCTTGAGGACCTACTTGAAAGAAGAGCACTGCTATGCCTAGGCCTAGCCGAGACCTGCCTCACCCCGAATACGGCATACCACATCCCCGGATACACCATCTTCCGGAAAGACACAAGCACCCCAAAAAGAGGAGTAGCATTAGTCATCCGGCACGCCCTGCCGGATTGCCGAAACAATGCAGTTGTGGTTGTCGCCACTCTATTGTTGTCGGACCCTATTCTAATTGCATGCTGTTATATCCCTCCACGTGGTCTGTTTCTCGCTTTTCTAGAGCAATATCTATTGAATCAAAATATGAATTTTATCCTTATAGTAGATTTTAACGCGAGATCCACCAAATTCAGGAATACGAGAACCAACGCAAGCGGGATACAGATAGAGCGGTTTATCCTCAGCAGCGATCTGATAAGGCTGGATATACCATACCCAACATTTTTTACCCATGTAGGAGTCTCTTTTCCAGACCACGCCCTCTTCAAAACCTGCACCGCCAGACTTGTCGGGGACGTCACCGTGGAGGATTCCATCAAGTCGGACCACCTGCCGTTCGCCTTCCCCATCACCATAGGAGAGGCAGCATAAAGACGGACAAGGACCACCATCAAAACATACTGGGCAAAGGCGGATTGGAAAAAAGACAAAGAAATCATCTCGGAGGGACTACCCCCAGCAGAGAGACCGAGGACCACACACGAGGTAGACGATGCAATTGAATGTATTAACGCTATTATATTGCAAGCCGACAGAGAATGCATCTCCAAGAAGAGGATCGATCTGAGGAACCCGCCTCTGCCCAAACACATCGTAAAACTAATCAGAGAGAACAGGAGAATGCCTATACAACCGAAGGAAAGATCCAATCCTTAAAACAGTTTGGAACAGGAACCAGGCAATAATTAAAAGAAAGGTATTGGATTACAAGGATGAGGTGTGACATAAAACATGTTCTGCATTAGATTACAGAGACAAAAAACGGTTCTGGGACCGCTTCAAAGTCCAGACAGGACGAGCGAGGCAAAAGAGTCGCACCTAGCGAGCAACGGGAGAAGTCTAACGACGGAAAGCGACAAGGCGGAGGAATTCCGCCGCGTGCTGGAGGGAGTGCACACGCCAACCGACGACTCGCGGTTCCGTTGACGCTCAACAGAGGTAACACGAAATTTAATTCCCACATTACTCCCGAAAGATGAGGCAGAAGAAGCCCAAGACGAAATCTTGGCCGACGACCTTACAGAAGCCATCAAGAGCACAAAAAACTCGGGTCCAGGACCGGATAGCATCCTGTAGAAACACGTAAGATATTCTCCAACTCTTTCTATCTCCTATTGATATATAATTCTTGTTTTTTATTAGGATATTACCCGAGGCGATGGAGAAACGCCAACACAGTCATGCTCCCCAAACCTGGGAAAGACGCCACAGAGGCAAAGGACTACAGGCCCATCAGCCTAACCAGCGTCCTGGGGAAGCTGTTGGAAAAGGTGGTCGTGAAAAAACTTAGATCATCTTAAACGCGGACAACATCCGCCCGAATCACCAATTCGGCTTTCGGGCACACAGGACCACCACGGACCCGCTGACGCTGCTGACAAACACCGCAGCCGAGGCCATGAACAGAGGATGGTGCACGGCATCCATCTTCATGGACATTGAACGCGCATTCGACAAACTTTGGCATGAAGGGTTTATCCTCAAAATTTCCCAGATACCATCACCATCCATACTACCCAACATATCCCGATTCCTCTGTTCCTTTATTACCGACCGACATGCCAGGGTCAGAGTAGGTGGTACCCTGTCAAATCCCTTTCCAATCAGATCCGGCGTTCCCCAAGGAGCAGTATTATCCCCCCTATTATATGTTCTTTACTGCGCTGATATGCCCTCTCCCGTACTCCCACAGGTGACCCTCGCGCAGTATGTTGACGACACAACTCTCTGGGCCACGGCGAGAAAACCAGAGACTGCCACCCGATGCGTGCAGAAAGACCTCCGGCGACTCGAGGAGTGGATGAGGAAGTGGCGCCTAACCCAGACAAATCAGTCCTAATGGCCTTCACTCACTGTGCGGGGAGAAAACGGGAGTGCATGCAGCAATCGATCTCCGTCACCCTCTGGGGGAAAGAGACGGGCTGCAGAACGAGTTGTGAGGCGATGTACATCGGGAAAACCGGGAGGAGTTTCCACACAAGGATTAAGGAACATATGAGGTGTCTACGGACGAGAGATGCTTCTTCACTATTGGCCAAACATCTCTTCGAGTCTTCACACGCCTGTCATTTCAACCATTTCCTCCACTTCGAACACAAAGGACCTCGCCTGGACGCCTTGGAGCAGCTAGAGATATTGCAACATATTGGCAACAAAGTGTTACTCCTTAATGAGCAATTATTCCCAACCCACTCACCCCTCCTCTCCATTCCCTTCGCAAAACTGTAACCGTCATTTCCCCTCCACCGAGTTACCAACCAATCACCTAGCAGTCATGCCCGTACAATGTCTTTCCTCCCTCCCCCACTCTTCTACCTCCCACTCCATCTTTCTCTCCTATATATACCCTTTTGGTTTTCTCTGTATCACCTGATGATGGCGGGGGTGCCGGTGGTGTAGTGGTAAGGACGCTGGCTGCTACCCGCCCGATGCTTGAAAGAGTCATAGGGTACGAATCCTGCGCGAGTAGGATTTTTCTCAAGGTCACCCGGCCCCCTGTTTGCGTAGTTTGAGGAGACCACGCAAATTCAGCTGTTCCGTCCTTCGGAAGGGACGTTAAGCTGTTGGCCCCCCTGGTGTTCTTCGTAAGAGCAGGCAAATGCCGGCACTGGGTTTCCCTCCTCCCCTCCCCGGTTACTCATTGCACTAACTCTGAGATACCCATTTGTGCTGTAAGAGAGGCGAATTGACTGGGCATACATACACACATCACCTGATGATGACGCTAAGCGTCGAAACCTAGATCGTGTCCTAATAAAATAGTGGAAAATTACAAGATTTTTGTTTAGTAATAAAAAAATACACTTCGACTTTCCTTTGTTTGTTGAAAAATAACTCCGTAAAAGTCACGCAAAACAAACGGGCATCCACAGAACGCAAACAAATTGCCAGTAGATTTGTGTGTTAAAAGAAGCTTTTAATCAATCAATCGAATTTCTGAGAGATTCACAAAAGAAATATTTTTATTTATTTATATTATTGTACTTTTAACGGACTTCCCACCAGTTCATGTTTTTTTAATACTTTCAACGACCCTTTGACTGATATACCTCCGCCTATATTATAAATATTCGGATGAAGTCTTCGCAAAAATAATTTCAGGGATCGTTTCCATGTCATATGCATCAATATAGGATGTAGCGTGTGCCGAGATCAATGAAGAATATGCGATTTAATAATGTAAACTTTGTGGAGACAATCATTCGTTGAATTACTTGAGAAAAAATCCGAATCACCATCAAACAACATAGAAAAAAATATCAACCTGGCTGCCCAGTTAAATTTTAATGCGAAAAAGGATTTGTAAAAGGTGGCGAAACGAAAATATATATAAATCTACGGGGGAAACGAACTCGCGCCCTTAAGATTAGGAGGCAACCACTACACGATCACCACCAACAATTACTTGATCAGCAAAGCGTGCATTATTAAATTTATACCAGTTGACGTGAAAATGCAATATTTAATAGCGTTTTTCGGTAAAACTATCGCCATATACGCCCAAAAGGTGGGTTTGCAGTGATCCTGGAATCCAGAGCTATACACCTAATAAATTTCATAAAAATCCGTGATCCCACTACCGTTTCCTCTCCTTGTTAGAAACGTCCTTAAATTAGATTTGATGAGCGTTTTAACCCATCAAGTGTACTATGATATATGGAGTCGTTTGCAGCGTCCAGTTTTACAATTCCTTACTTTTTTAGCTTTGAGTTTTTGCCATAAATCACGGATGTCTCGAAGCTCCTTTGATCAGCGAACAAATATATTCTCCTCGCCCATCTCAATGAATATTTTTGCGAGGGTTTTTCCCTCTTCGAGTTGTTGTCCGCAAAGAGTGTCACTTTCTAGAAGAAAACCCCTCTTCAGGACAAAAAATAGCATGTTTAACTTCGTAAGAATAAAATCGCGACAATGCGAATACACAACATATATATCGAGAAATGGCGGTACAAATAAAATCGCGCATATGCGAAAACGCGTAAACAGATCACACACACACGCATATATGTATATATATGTATATATGTATATATATATATATATATATATATATATATATATATATATATATATATATATATATATATATATAGAAATCTCTCTGAAGCTGATGAAGGAATAACTCCGAAAGCTTCTACGCTTGTGATGTTTCTGTGTTTTAGTGTTCTTTTACGTGTGTCGCTTCGACATCCCCATGGCCTCGCCAACCTGAAGTCGTCCGATTGGTGAGTGTTCACTGGGCTTCCTCATCCCAAAATCTTGTTGCCATATATATATATTTATTTATTTATTTATTACCATTTGGCATTAGCACAATATGCAGAATTTTTTATTATTCATATAAAATGAAAAATACATATCTAACAAATAATATGAAACGATTTAAATAAATGAAGTCATTTAGTTTTTATTCGAGAAAATTACAAATATGGTATACAATCAAATAACTTTGAATTCACAGTCAAATGCAAGTGACCGGATAAACTTATAGTGATATTGTTAAAGCAGCAAATAAAACAAAATTCTATCAAATAAAGATATCCTAATTTAATGAAATATATGAACTGGTTTAAAGTAGTTTGCTAAAAATATAAATGTCTAGTGGACTAAAAGAAACCACAGAGTCAGTATTAGGAACTTTTGATAGGTACTTTGACAAATAATTTCAAATTAGATGACTCGCGCCTCTCTAAAGTCTTAATCCGCTAGGATATGATGTTACTCCAAGAGGATCTGATTTCACCGATAAAAGATTAAAAAAAACCCTCGTGAGTTTGTGCCCCTTAAGCCCGGCGCCCGGGGGCAACTGCCCCCTCTGCCTCTCCCCTCGTTACGTCCCTGGCTGTGAATGAAATGCGTTTGTAAATCACACAAAAAAATTGCATATTAAAGAACGAATTTGTCAACGTGCCCTTCATTGTTCACACTGCACTGACCGCATTTGACGCCCCCTGTCCATGACTATGGAAACTAGAGACGCGCCATTTCTCTTACCCCTGTCATCTCTCCTCGCTTTACCCTCTATTCTTGGAATCATGTTTATAACAAACATGATGTCTTTTTCTTTTTCAAACTCTTTGCAGCTTATTCAGTAAACGCTGGAGAAGACCGGCATTGCGGCATTTGCAAAATGGACTGCAACCCTCCCTTTCAACTCCTCTTTGAATCCAAATAGCAGAGTCTTCCTTCTCTTATATTACGGAATCGTAAAGTGATCGCGGATACATTTGATCAACGGGAATAACGTGGACACATTTAATCAAGCTGTCCTCAAGGTGAAGATGAAGTATCTAATAAAATTAGGAGGAAAAATAAATTCCCAAATTGAACCAGATTGTATTAAGAAAAGTTGCCAATATAACATTATAAGCGTCATCCTTCCTTTTACGATCAGTCCAATCTCTTTTCTCTCTCCCTCAACTTCTCTTTTTATCTGTTCCCATCCATCAACCCTCGTAGACGCACTGAAACACACTTGTGTATTATGTTGGAAGCGGATCTAGAAATTGCCCTTTCCCACACCTCAATCTTGAATCCGCCACCGACGGCGGCCCTTTATTCTGGAAATCTATCCTTTGCCAGAACCATTCTGTCCCTTGTCCTAGGGACCTAATCTGTGGCGCATAATGAAGAAATTGTGCGCTGCATGGGTTCAAGTATGCTTTCAGTGGAGGAAAATGAAAGCTTTGGATTCGTTAATGCTACAATTATTACTTAATTAAAATGAAAATATAAGTTGGAAAACTCTTACTTAATGTTTAAGTAATACACAACACTCTTTGAAAAAATATCCACCATTGTCTGCTAAGAAGTATAGAAGGAGAAAGATGTGATGGAATATCATATCCAATTTATACATACAACCAGGTAATGTCGTTCAGATTGGGGTGCATTAAAAATTATATTAAAAATGTAAAAAATATTCTGGCACATCAAGACTTTTTAATATCTCAAAGATAGATTATTATATTTACCTCTTACCACAAATAGATTACATTACTATATACGTTACAAATAATATATCCTCCATAGAGCCAGAAACGCATCAAACATTATGAGCACGAAATTTCTAAGTCTCCCGATGTACGATCAAATTTCTTTGAAGTATCCATTACATATTCGAAAGAAATTACTACATACGCCTGTATGTAAGTGTTTTCTTATACAATTAACTTAAACTGTGAGTTTACCGCCACTTGCCAATAAACGTTTCATGAATAATAAAGCACAACCGATATCAGTGGATTTCAGGTGAATTCCACATTACCGGGAGTTCTGTCTGTTAAGATAAACTGTGAAGTCCCGCACGCGATCAAAACGAAGATAAATACAGGAAATAAGATGAGAAAGAAGCGTTTTGAGGCGATAAAAAGAGGTAGGGCATTTTGCTGGGAGAATGAAAGGTTCATCTGGTGAAATGAAAGGATTGGAAAGGAGGAGAAAGTGGAAAATATCAAAGAAGAAAGAGTGAAGGGGTGTAGAGAGAGGTGAGGCTAAGGGGGAAGATAATAGGATGGAGGAAGAAAAGAGGAGAGAGTGTGAGATAGATAGATAATCGTCTTTATTCAGGCTAAATTTAGACCATAAGGTCCATTTTTACATTTAAGAGAGGAAATAGAAAGCGATAGAAAACACAGAATGAAAGTGAGTGAAAAATAAATGAAGAAAGAGAAAAGCCTTCAACGGATGCAAAGAAAGGGTTCCAAGATCTCGCCCAAAACCATGTTTTCAACAACTTACCAATCATAAGCTGGTGATTCAATAGTGTGATTATTTGTGAGGCGTTTCAAATCTTGCGTCATAAACAAATCAACATTTCGCTGTCATATGAAAATAAATAGTATTTTTAGCCTGCATTCCAAAATGTAAATAGACTTATTTATAGCTTCTTCGTTGTGTCTGTCTGTCCGTCTGTCCCCCATATTAACTTTTGAAACAATAGACCGATGTTCATGACACATGATGGAAATCTCTTGCTACTGAGACCAAACTCCCGAGGATAGTTTGTTGCGAAGATTATAAATCCCGAGTTCGATTCCAGGAACTATCCTTCCCACTTGATTTAAATGGGAAATCTGAAATCCATCGTGCACGGTAATTTTCTCTTGCACATTAAAATATCTTAGAATTGTAATATCGGAGCGTAATTTGTACTATTATCTGAGGAAAGAAGTGGAAATTGTAATATTTATCGTAGAATTTTTCTCATCGATCGTATTTCTTTGAATTTCTCGTAAATACTGGCGTTTTTGCAGTTTTAATCACTCATTACGAGTGTTTCCATTGCAACGACACACATGCGTTATTTTTTCCACAAAAATACACTTGGTTTATTTAGTTTTCGGGAAATGTGTGCATTTACCGGTAAATTTACCACCATGCTCGGTAAATGTAAGTTTAAGTTTTCAGAAATACGTATTATCCTTACATTTCCCGGTGCCTTGGTAAATGTGGAAATAAGTAAGAATGAGAAATGGTACACTTTCATAGTTACGTTAATTTATAACAAAAATCATCGAGGGTTCGACTCCACTGTTATATATTAAGATGAACGCTTCCCAACTCGAGGGAGGAACACAGTGAACGTGAAGAGGAACGAAAAACTCTTCGACTAACCTGCCCAACCCGGTGGGGCGGAGTAAAATTTTCCTTCATGTTCAAATTTAGTTTAGTTAGTTGTGCACATTTACCAGCAAATTTACACATTTACCGGACAATGCACATTTTCCGTACTTCTAAACTGCAACAGATGTTCGCGAGGCCGCCAAGTTGTGGCCTGTGTTACGACGTTTATCCACATTTACCAGTGTCTCTAGGTAAATGTGTACATTTCCCCAATCCAATCGGTAAAAGTATGTTATACTTACATTTACCGAACTTGGTGGTAAATGTGCACATTAACCGGGATATGTACACATTTCTGGACTACGCACATTTACCGTGACATATACATCAGCGATTTATGGCAATAATATTTCTACCAAAAAATGGATTATGATACAACCAATGTATGCGTCCAAAGGTTGTAATACCCGAATATATAAATACATAATACCTTGTTTTAAGGCTGGGCTGCCGTGAAATTCTGTTTATCATTGAAAGGGTCCCGCGCCTACAAAAAGTTTGGGAACCACTTGATAGAGTTCACTAAAATCATATCTCCAGGATTCGGTTATTAAATGGCAAGGGAAGTTTTATATTGGAGTGGAATGTATGAAGGATTTATTTATCACAGCATTTTCTACATTCAACTAATTTTTACTTTCTTACTTTCATCAAAAACGGCACATAAATGCTTGATGTTTTATCTCATTTTAACCAGTTAATCTTATTCATCGAAAGACTACCATTATTGAATTGGTTTAACTGCGACAATTATGACCTAGAGTTGGTGTAAAAATATTTCCATCGAGATTTAGTTCCTCTTGTTGAATTCTTCCTACATATTTCCGATAATTTTCATCAAATTTTTCTCTTTGCGAGCTTATCTTCAGCAAAAAATTATTAGAATCTTTTAAAATTATTATTCTATTTCAAGTGAAGTGCATGGTAAAATCGGTCAACTATTATTTCGTCACTAACATTAGCTCTCTCAGCGAGTGATAGTATCCTACAAATTCTAGGAATAGATTCATTTACGCGAGTAAATACATATATTTGCAGCTTTATGCGATCTCGTCACAAATACGTCCACAAGCGAAACGTTCCACATGTTATTATTGAGGAGATGATTTTTCGACCGGCATTAAGAGCAAACAGTGGATCGGGACATTGCCGCTCGCCTTATCAACCAATTCTATCTACGCAAGAAAACTAATGCCGGTATATGAGAGGCGGCGGGAGGCTATTTCGGTCAGCGTGTCCGAGTGTGGCAGGCCATCGATGGCGGAGGGTGGGGGTGGAAGGGGAGTGGGGAGGAGGGGAGAAGAAAGCCGAGGAAGAAAGTGCGAAGGAGGGGAAGGAAAGATTTCGAGGAAAGGAAGCTCTCCCGCGGCTCTTCTCACCTCGGCGACGACCCCTCCCACTCTCAGAACCGCACGCACACGCGCCCTCGAGGGTGTTCCCCCGACGGGGAAGACCTGCTCAAACACGCACACACCTGTGACGAGAGACGGGAACGGAGAGAGGAGGAGGGGGAGAGTGGCAGAGAATATCCGACTGCGGGATGGGACGGGAAAAAACATCGTTCGAAACCATTCCGCGGGAAGTTTCAAACCACACCGCGAAAGGGTATATAAAGAACGCGTGTTCCGTCCGTCCCTCGAGAAACTAACCGTCGAGGCGACCTGGTCCCTTCCGGACGAGAGACGTCACGAACGAGTGCCCACGGAGCGGATCGCCATGAGGGAATCGAAACGCCTGCAAGCGGCGGTCGTGCCGCTGTCCGCCGCCCTCCTCCTGCTTGTGCCGCCGGTCTCCCTCTCCGAGCACCCCGGTCGGATGCACCACCGCCGGGCGCAGGGCGAGGTCCGCGAGCGGACGGTCCCGCCGACATCCGAAGAGGGAGACTCGCTTCCCGGGAACGCGATCGAGGGATTCCCGTGGCGCATGCAGGTGCTGAAGCGAGCGGGAAAGTCGGGTGGGCGCCAGTCGCCGCGCTACGAATGCGACGAGCTCAAAAGAGGTTACAGCTTCTCCTTCCACTTGAACGATCTAGTCATCTCGTCGACGTGCCCTTACACGATCGTCACGGACATAAACGCTAACCGTCTGCCGAGCGAGATACACCAAGTGCGGTGCCTGAAAAAGGGATGCAACTGCACCGAAAAGGGGGACTACCGATGCGTTCAGCTGAAGACCAAGATGGAGGTGGTGTTCGTGAGCGACCGCAACTTTACCAACTGCTACCAGGAGAAGCGACAGAAAATGGAAGTGGACTACGGGTGCGTGTGCGCGGTTACGAAGGGAGGAGTGGCCAAGCTGTCGAGACCGACTCTGTCGAGACGGTGAGGCGCCCTCCGCGAGGGTCCTCGGAGGCCGAAGGTCGGCCTTTTGGTGTCGGGGAGGAGAGAGAGAATGGTCGCGAGGAAGAATTTTGCAAAAGATCGGAAGGTTTGCATCCAGCTAGCAACTCGGAACAACCTTTTAAAATTGTTATCAAACTAAGTTTTCTGGTAAACCATCATATATGTGTACGGTATAAAAAAAATCAAGACGGCAAAACCAATTCTGACGGGATCAATTTTAATAATAGAAAGGAAAAAGTAACCATACCAAATGTCCGTTTTCGAATAAGGATGTATCTGGAACTTATTTAAAATTTTAGATATTTATGGTTATGAATATGGAGTGATAGATTAAGGTAATAATCGAAATGCAAACGGTGACCATGATAGTGTTTTATATAACATTTTTCCTAGAATCTTGTTGTAAGTTAATTTTTTCGGCAAACAGACTGCAGGAATTTCCTTGTGGATTTTTACGACGCCTTTGTTTGGTGAAAAACGTTTATTTATTATTTAATATATTTATTGCTTTCACTTATTATTGTTTGTATTTAAATTTTTTAAATTATATTTAACTTATAATTAATTTAATTGAAACTGTGGTTTCAAATTTAAATTGCACAGTGGTATTTATAACAGCGACGCAACTTCTAGTCATATTTTAAAATGTGTGCCAACTACATAGTGTTTGGAATAATGGCGCTGGTATGCCAAATATGTATAATTCTCTAGCTGAAGGAATAAAATTTGCATATATAATCAGTATTTGTTTTAATTTCAAACTATATTGGGGAATTGCAAGAAATATCGGGTTAACGCTTGCCGCAAAATTATTTGCGCAACCTGATGACGAATAGTCCACAAACCGCAGCAATATACTTGACACGTGATCAGTGGAACGTGGACCTTCCGCCGACAACTTAATTGTCACGCGTGCGGCGCACGGTCTAATGGAAGCGACTATTTTCAGACGATGCTGCTCAGTCAGGCATCGTCAGACGTCATTCAGGTCAGAATACTCGTTTAACATCTCCTTGTATGTGGGTTATTGTTCAAAAGTAAGAGTCATCGTTTGCTGAAAATTAATTACTCTAAAACTTTAGGATACAAAAATTATTCAAGATATACAAGGTTTTTATTTCCCACTCCACCTGTTAGATGAGATCATTGCCAAAATTCTTTAGTTTCAATCGATTTTGTCCCGGGTATAAGTAAATATGGTTAACTTATTTATATAAAATATCCCTATGAGGAATGACAAACCCACATAAAATTTTGTTTATAAATTTATATTTTCGCCATAGGACAGCCAAAGAGTCAGTTAAAGCTCGGAATCTGCATCTTCATCGGCACCAGGAAAGAAGAACCGAAAGGCAACGCAGTTAGAATGCATTTACTCGTGCACGAGAAGAATAACTATAATGGCAAAAATAAACGATTCATTTCGATTGAACAAATATTAACAGCAAAAGTTATCCTAGTTAAACAACACAATTAAGAAGAAAGTGTAGCGGCCTACAGCTACTCATTGATAACAGCTGCCAGCGTGCATTATATCCTCAGACCTATAATATTTTTATAGCATTTATTTGCTATTTTCATGCAAAAAATTTTTTTCAAATAATCCTAGACTCACAAACACGTAAATAAATTCCATACTCGAAGCCGACAAGTATTAGAAGAAAAGCAAAACACTGACATTAGGAATTTAATATTTCTCTGAATGTCAGCTATGATTTTTTCATTCCAGAAAAATTTGAAATTCAAATAATATAATTACACCGATTTTTACGCTTAAGATTTAATGTTCCGGTTTGAGACATTAAGTTAAATCACATTAAGTTATGTTTAAATAAAATACAACTATATAAAAATCTACAAGAGAGTTACAGATTTTTAACAACATTAAAAATTGGCAAGACGGATCTAATTTGTAATCGTGATAATTATCTTTCAATTTGAATGGCTACGCGCACCACTTGGCACAGAAAGTCGTTCATTATCGCAGGCAGCCCCGACGATGCCTTAGCTGACAGATGCTGCTCTTGATGCTATTGAAACGTTTTCAAGAGTAACGACAGAGAGGATTGGGACTAGTTACAGAATTTAGAAGAAAACATTGATCTGTTGGCACCACGCAAGGTAAAATCCAAACACCATGAAGAAACGAGTTGCATTTGTAGCAGTAGTTGTCGTAGTGGTCGAAATCGATTAGTCAATACTGCGGATATTGAAAGTTGAAGATTCAGCGTCATTCCACCGACAGGAATACATTATTCATGTATGCCCGCCATTTCTGACGAGCAATTACTCAGGTACATATATTGTAAGTATATCCCATTATATATTTCTGCGTGGAACTGCGTGCGTATGAAGTCTCCTTATAAATTGTATGGGAGGATGTTACCGAGAAGCAGTGGAGCAGAATTTTCAATTGCATTTTAAAATTACCTAAAATCATTATACGAATATGGAATTGAGCCAAAATTCTCTAAAATAATGTAAGTTCATTTTCCTAAAGCTAATTTTCAAATAAATCTTCTAAAAATGAATGTTTTACATATTTCGAAGTGAAAGTCTTTGGTCGTCAAGGACTACGGTATTGTTGCTCAATTGGATGGATATATCGCTTAGAACAGGGGTTCTTAACCAGGGAGGCTCATCTCCACAGGTGAGGTGAGGAAAGATCCAGGAGAGGTAAGGAGATGCAACGTAATCAACATGTCACCGCCGCGCACACTCAGCCATTTGCGCACTAGCGCTAGTAAAGATACGAATAAATTATTTCTAAGAATAATAAGTACCTGATTTTAAGTTAAATAATATATTCCTTCCCGTCATATTAACGGACTTTCATACTAGTATGTGCTATAAGAGGAAGGTCAGAAATTTGAGCTAGAGGGGAGGCGAGTCAAAGAAAATGTTAACAATCACTGGCTTAGAAGTTCTCTTCCTCTCAATCCATCGAAGGTGTCAATCTCCCTACCCTTCGATTTTCGAGCTACAAGTATGCAGTGACGGATCTTATTACTTCGTAACCAAATTGACGTTGTTATTTACTGCCATTATCGTTGAAAAAATGTTTCCGTGTTACGTTGATTACTACTGCAATGATAGATTTGTTGTGAGTTTAGTTAATACATCGATGCGAATGGAAGTGAAATTACATAACTTTAAAAATGTATTCGTATAAATAGCTGGAAAATTTTGAATGTAAAACTAGAAATCATGCTTATTTCTAAAGCGAAAAATGAGCATAAAAATACAAAAACACAATTGTAGTTTTTTTACGCGTTGGGATGAATTTCTCATTTTTGCTAAATTTTTGCAAAATTCTTTTCTCGAAAGCTCCTATTCCTCCCTCTTCATCTCATTCTATTCATTATTCATTCCTTCATCGCCTTTTACTAATACTTGCCGTCCAAGTGTTTAATATCGTACGTTAATGATTTCAAATCCATTTTCTTCATATTCTGATATTCTGGCTGCTGCTCTTGTAGCCTGAACCAATGTAATTTTGTTTCGACGTTCGTGATTGTTTTTGTAACAGTTTTCGAATCAGGTGCTTTGAAAATAGTATGAAAACCGTTAACTGCTGAAATGCAATATCAGAACGCGGTATAATGGCCCCGCTCGGAAAGATTCCCAGGCCGTGAACGAGAATTTGAGAGAGGACATAGTACTACACTATAATAACCGCTATCGCTGGCAAGCGTCGCTGCAACGGGCGTACTAGTGTGTCGGGATTTCACGGCAATTTAAACGCACAACAGTGCTAGCGACAGATAAAGTAACAACTAAAAATTTCGTAGCTGAACGCAGTGACAGAAAGACCACAAACCAAAGAATACACATTAAAAATATGATGTGGCTACCACATGACTTTCGCCATTCCTGTAATATTTCTAAAAATCCCGAATATGTAGGCCAAAGGATAATAAATATTTGAAGGAACTGCGAGAAAAATTTAAAGTCTACAAAGAACAGAAATAAACTCAAACAGTATCCTTCTGATATTGGATATAGCCAGGGAGCTCCAACAATTAAGAAAATCAAAAGGAGCGTTACCACGATGTAACTAAGCGTAAAGTGTTTACAATAATCGCCAATAGGTGGTGAGGTGGTGGCAGCTAAAAACAATAATTTTAAAAATATCTCTTAAACAATGCATTATATGGGAAAATGTTTCGAACAAACCTTGTAGACAATTAAATTTCCTGCAGATTTTATTCCAATATTTTTTACATTCATCAAATATTAAAGCAAATATAAAAAACGGATACGACAAGAGTAAGCATCCAATTTTGGTCGAGAGATTTTAGCTGAAATCTAATCAGTTCTTAACTTTATAATACAAATAATAAACATGAAATTCAGTGGCGGCTCGTGTATAGGCACTGCGGAACTGCAGCACCCCCTATTTCCACTTGATATTATCGATAACATTTAATATAATGAGTCCTTTTTTCTTTAATTCTTTCTTTATTTTTGTAGTACAATATATTTTCCTTAAGCTTAATGTCAGTACATCAGTAGCCATCTCCCAGTTTATGAAAAAGATACAAAAATCTTTGTATGGAACTGTGCGCTTCACAGTGCCAGCGACGTGGTGTTTGACTGTTGTGCGCATGCGCACATAGGAGGGGGGTGGGGAGGAAGGCGGGACTGCCAGGTAGAGAGAGCACTGTTGCTCTCGCAGTGCCGGCTCTGGCGTGATGGTGGAAGGAAGTTTTTTTTTACTCAGCGTGTGTTGTGCTTAAAAACCGTGTACCATATTCTTGAATGTGATAAAGTGTAGAAGAGTGTAGAATTAGATTATTATTCTGCTTCCAGCTATTCTATTTGATTCATTTTTTTTTCGGTTCTTTTATTTAACAGAAAACTTTAACCATGGCCTTGCATCCCCAAGAAATAAGTTCTGTGACTGTAAGTGAACTTCAACAGCTTAAGTTTTCACAGCTATCTCTCCATGAGAAAGTTACAGTTAAGAAAAGAGGTCGTTCAACACCTGATATTCTAATATCTCAGCCAGGCAAAAGCAACAACAAGAAATATATTCGTAGCTTTAATTCTGAATGGTACCAACGGAAAAGTTGGCTTTGCGGCTGTGAAGTAAAAAATGCACTGTTTTGCTTCCCGTGTTTGCTGTTTGGAGGTGATGTACCGTGGACAAAAGATGGTTTTAGAAATATAAACAAAATGAAAGAAAAAACAGAAATGCATGAGAAGTCAAAGAAGCACGTTGATAATGTTTTTTCACTGTCAACAAAATTTCGGTCGGTCGAGAAAATAGTCCAAAAACGTGTTCAGGGGACCTTAAAACATGTGTTTCCGTTGAAATCTCGAATTCGATTTTTTTCATGAAAAAATACTTTCTATACTTCGTATATGGAGAAAGTAAAAATACCACAGCCTGATAAGAATATACAAATGAAGTAATGAACAAGAGATGGAAGATGTACCCATCACATCCATTCCTTTCCTCAAAGAATAGTACTAATCCCGGTTAGATATTACAACTCTAACAAGATTTGTAAGATATTTTAAGGTGCAAGAGAAAATTACCCTGCACGATGGATTTCAGATTTTTAATGTAAATCAAATGGGAAGGATATTTCCTGGAATCGAACCCGGGACTTTGAATTTTCGCTCGGCCTCAGCATCAATAGATTTCCACCAAGCATCATTAAAATCGGTCTATTGGTTCAAAAGTTAATAGGACGGACAGACAGACAGACACAACGACGAAACAATAAGCCGATTTCCATTCTGGAAAGTGGGCTAAAAAATAAATGAATATGAATATGTGTAGTTTATTTGTACATTTTGCACCCAATGATATAGTGAGATAGGCGTTACTCACGGCGAGAAATCTGATATAACATTACATATTCAATCAAGGAAACATCAGTTAGCTGTCAGCTCTGTAGTTTGCGGTGCTTCAATGAAGAAATTTCTTATGCAAGATTGTTCTGTTAAAAGGCAGCTTATGGTAAAGAAAGCGGCAATTGTATATCACATCGTTAAACAAAATTACAGTTTCAGATATTTAGTTTGCATCTCTAAGCTAATTCCCACATAGTTTGAACCTAATTCTCATCATCACGATAAAAAAGCGAAGCAATTGTAAAAATCGTCCTTGCTCCAGAAGCTCAAAAGATTTTGGCAGAGGATTTGGGCGAAACTTCGTGTCTCGCAGTTGCGATAGCTTTATCAAACCACAAGGATCGAAAACTTATACCTATGTACCTTAGTAAGATATTTTCATAATAGTAACTGGAATTCATGTGAGGAATTAAGGTGGAATTAAGGTGATTTAAGTGATCAATTAAGCGATTGTTTTCTCTGTTCTGAGCTGCAGCAGACTTATCGATAAGATTGTTAGCGTGTCAGCTTATAAAACTAATACATATTAACTTCGAAGGTGCAAATAGTACAACTTCTACGAATCTTTTCCGGAAATTGTCGGACAGCTGCGACAGAACATTGGTGGCGATCGGTCAGTATTAAAAGTTTTACTATCAAAATTTTCATAAAATATATGAATTTGTGTGTTAAATTTTTCGGATGATTTTCATCATACCCTCGCGTGCAGCACCTTTGTGCACCACCTTTGGAAGAAACATCTAGAAAGGACAAGCAATTTTTTCGAAAGTGCTCTTCCCACTTTGTCGTATAATGATATTTTTAATGAACTGTGTCCATAAATCATATCCTAATGACAACTTTCTAACCGAATGGGACAAGGAGAAAGTATCTACGTATTAGAGATGGTTGGTTTTGTTATTATTACTCTGGGATGTTAATATTCATAGCAAAGAAAATGTGCGGATTCATGCCCTCTTTGCCGAGTACGAACGCTGCGATCGAGAGGTCATTTTCCCTGTTTAATAACTTTTGAGGATCGAACAATCATAGATGACCAATGAAACTGTAAAATCTCTCTTGATAATACAAATGAATTACTCAGACTTGCCATAAATGTTTGATAAAATTAAGAAGAATAAACAATTATTGAGCAAGCTGAGTTCTTCCAACATGTACGAGTGCAACAATACGCCATCAACTTCAAAAATAGACGAATGACTAAAATAACAACGCAAATATTGTATTACTTAATATATATTTTTTGCTGAATTTTGTATTTTTTAATTTCGTTTTATTCTTTTCAGTGAAGACGAATAGTCAAATGTGTATCTAAAGGTGATATAATATGAATACAACGGTAAATAATAAATAAATTCATAAATCAGGAAAAATTCGTTGTCGGACCATGTGCCCCGATGTTTGGTTCGTAAAATATGGTCATCGTATAGGCAGGGGAAAGTATCTATTTTCATTAAAAAATTCTATTTCGAGATTTTAACGAAAATGCACCTTTTAAGTCCCCTGAGCACGTTTTCACCATTTTATCGATTCATTGTGGGTGTTCGAAATCAAAAATTATTAATCAAATCATCGCGAAATTGTATATTAGACATTTTCATTAAAGGGAGAATAGTTGAATAATTTTCGTTTAAAATCAGTCAACCGGAAGTGGGTGTTTAATCTTGTTACTTATCCGTTATTTACTTTCTCCATAGGCAGTATAAGGGGAAGTATTGATTTCATGAAAAAAATCGATTTCGAGATTTCGACGAAAATACACATTTTGAGGTCCTCTGAACACGTTCTGACCATTTTCTCGATGTGTGTGTGTGATAGATTATTGTGGGTGTCCTAACTCAAAAACTATTAATCAGATCAACGCGAAATTTTATATTAAACATTTTTATAAAAGTTTCAAAAACTGATTAGTTTTTGGTAAACATCGGTTTACCGGAAGTGGGTGTTTATTCTTGTCACTTATCCGTTATTTTGAAATATTCGCTTTAATATTTAATAAACGTAAAAATATTTTGGAATACACGTTATAGGAAATTTAATTTTCTACAACCTTTGTTAGAAATATTTTTCCATATAATATAATGTTTAAGAGATATCTTATATTTTTAGCTGCCACCACCACGCCACCTACCGACGACTATTGTTAACAATTGACGCTTAGTTAGGACTTATTGTTATTAACGATCCTTTTTCTTTTTTTAATTGTTGGAGCTTAGTAGCTATATCCAATATCAGAAGGCTAAGGTTTGAGTTTATTTCTGTTCTTGTTAAGTCTAAAATTTTCTGTTTCTTAAAATATTTATTATTATGTAACCTATTTGGAATTTTTAGAAATATTACAGATATGGAGAAAGTCATGAGGTGGCCACATCGGATTTTTTAAAATATTTGCATTAATATTTGATTAATGTAAAAATGTATCAGAATAAATGTCGCAGGGAATTTAATTTTCTACAGCCATGTTTGAAACATTTTCCATATAATGCATTGTTTATAACATATTTTTTAAATCATATTTTTTAGCTGCCACCACCACGCCACTTACCGGCGACCCTTGTAAACACTTAACGCTTAGATACCCCTTAATAACACCCTTTTTTATTATCTTAATTGTTGGACCTCCGTGGGTATATCCATATCAGAAGGCTACGTACGGTATGGGTTTATATTTGTTCTTTGTAAGGTCCGAATTTTTCTCGAATTTCCTTAAAATATTTATTATCATTTAACGTATTTGGAATTTTTAGAAATATTACAGGTATGGAGAAGGTCAGAACACATCAGCACATCAGAATTGTCATTGTTGTCAACGAAAACGATCTTCGTAACAACAAATAGAAAATAATAGACTGTATTAGAAAGTCGTCAATATAAAACAAGAACAAAGAACCTGATGTAATATGCTTCTTTTTTTTTCTTCACTTGTATTATACCAATTTTATATAGACGTTCCTTACAGAGGAGGATATAGCACTACTCTGCAAATAACTTGAAAATTTCAGCTTCCTAGCTCATATCGTACCACCTAAACCGTTATCTAATTGATTAAAATTTAAGAATTTTTTACAGCCAAACAAACGAAAATATCAAAATTTGTATATTGCTTAATTCATTTTTTTACAAATCCTAGCTCTAAAAATAATTTCAGCTCCGTAGCACATCCGAAAATACATAAACCTTGAAAAACAGTCTATGAAATTGCGAATTTTTAGCGGCCGCATTGTTGAACTTTTTCAAGATTTTCGTTTTCTCTAGTCGGTTTGGCACCTAATCCTAACGATAAAAGAAATTTCGAGTATGCCGCTTCTACGGAAATGCCGAAACATTAGTTTCCTCCTATATCATTATATATAGACGTATCTTACAGAGGAGGAGGATATAACATACTAGTAGAAGGTGCTTGCATACTGCAAGCATTTGACATCTCACCTTGAAAAAACATTCATTTTTCAGAGAGATATTTCATTATGGAAAATATTTCCTTTATTCAATGGATTTCTCCCCGGGACCGATTTTCGTTTTTTCATTATGGAACAATAATGGAGTAAAACAATCGCTAATTTGTTAAATTTTAGAAATATTATACTTTTTCTACATTCGGTTAATAAGGCAAATTTAGAAATGAAATAACATTTATCTAATTGTTTAAATTTAAATAATTATTAATGGCCGCAATAAGAATTTGATGGATACATTGAAATGTTTATTCGTTTATATGGACTAAACTCTAAATAACCTAAAAATTTCAGCTCTCTAACTTGCCCTGTAGTATCTAAACATTTACCTATTTGTTAAAAATTTAAGATTTTTTAACTGCCAAACAAATTAAAATATCAAAAATTGTGTAATCCCATATTCGTTTTTTTACAAATCCTACCTCTAAAAAAAATTTCAGATCCGTGGCACATTCGAAAATACATAAACCTTGAAAATTTCTTTACACAAATGCGAAATTTAGCGGCCGCATTGTTGAACTTTTTCGTGATTTTCGTTTTTTCTAGTCGGTTTTGCACAAAATCCTAGCTATGAAAAACATTTCGATTCTCCAGCACATCTGGAAGTGCCTAAACATTAGTATCCTCCTATCATTATACAGTCAAACTCTGCTATAACGAGCGCCACGGGACCGTTTAATTTTGCTCGTTATAGCCGTTAAACTTAATATCCGTGAAGGCAAAAGCATGCATGCGTAAGGTGAAATAAGACATAAGAAGTAAAAGTGAATATATAAACAGTAAGTTTATTTAGTAAATTTATGAAAAAACCTAAAAATGAAAATAAACTAGAAAATTTAAAGTAAACATACGTAAATATAAAATTTACTCACAGCTGCATCCTTAATCACTCCCCTTTTTACAAAAATAACTTTTAATAGTAGCCTGTTTCATAGATTTCACTTTGAAGTCTCTTAAGTTTTCTCTTATTACACTTAGTGCACTAAAAACTCCATCGGAAATGTCAATGTTTAAAAAAAATCATTTAATGTTTCCACGGCATCCTGAGTAAGTTGGCACGGCTTTCGTCAGGATTGTGTCTTCGACACATTCAACATTGTTTTCATCACTGTCTGCTGTGCTTTCTACTGTCTCTATTATTTCACTCTCCGTAGGAATTCCTCTGGTAATCAAATCATCATCAACATGAACAAAATTGTCAATGTCATTTACATGGTCAAAATTCACAATTCCATTTTCTTTAAGCCATTCTGATCTTCATCAATGTTATGGTTATCAATCAAAAATTCTCCCGATATTAAACCAGACTTTCGAAAACAGTTTATGATCGTTGTAGGTGAAACATGCATCTGTTATCAAATGAATTGCATCCAATACAGAGTCGTGGCCATCTAAACCTCTTTCCCTCCTTTCAATCAACTGCAGAACAATAAATCGCTTGAAATGGCATTTAAAACTTTTAATTATCCCCATGTCCATTGGCTGCAAAATAGAAATCGTATTTGGAGGCAAAAACACCAGTTTTACATTGGATAACTCCTGCATATGTGGGTGCGTAGGACAGTTATCGACAAGGAGTAGAATGTTTCTATTTTTCCTCCGTAACTAGTTGTTCCACTGACTTACATATTTCTGAAAAATATTGGAAGTCATCCATGCCTTTTTATTAGCTGCATATTCAACGGGAAGCTTCTTTACATTTTTGAAACAACGTGGCTTTTGTGACTTACCAATAACAAAAAGTTTTTTTTTGTCTGTCCCATTTATGTTTGCGCACATTAAACCTGTTAAACGGTTCTTAGGTCTTTTGCCACCAACACATTTGTCACCTTTGAATTTAAACGTTGCATCAGGCATCATGTTGTAAAACAGTCCAGTTTCGTCGGCATTGTAGATGTCTTCTTCTCTGTAACCTTTTCGACACTCCTCCCAAACACTTTTCACCCATTCACTTGCCGTTTTTGAATCTGCTGACAGGGCCTTTCGCATAAACAATGTTATGCCGATTTTTAAAACGATCAAGCCACCCGTTATTGCATGTGAAGTTCTCGTGTCCTAACTGTTTTGCAAATTTATCTGTCTGAACCTTGATGGGGAAACCAGCATTTCTCTGCCTCTTAAACCACTCCAGAAGTGCTTGATCAACAGTACCCAAGTCACACTTCCTCATTTTCTTGTTCGGTTTTAGGTTGTTCTCTAGTGCAGATAAAATCGCTTCTTTGTTTTTCCATAAGGTTGAAACCGTAGACGACGATAAATTAAATTTTTTACACACTTCAACATTTTTTACCACGTTCTAACTCTCGAATAATATCAACCTTTTCGCGAATAGACAAACACTTCCTTTTATGTACGGACATGTTACTCGTTCAAGGGCAAAATCTCAACTGATTTTTGTGATCAACGCTACGAACTTTCTTTGCAAACTGCGAGCATACCAATTCCAGGAAGAGTTAATGAGGAGACAGATTAAATCTGGGATTTCCCATCTTTACGTGGGAAAGGGTGTTGGGTGCATTCGGCTGAGCGACGGGGGCGGGCGCCCTTGTACATGCCCTTAGCCCCTTACCCCCCTTCCAATCACAACCTTCTGACTGTAAAAGAGCTGGGGGTTGGGAGGAGAGGACAAAGGACCTCCGCGAGTGCCGCTGTACCTGCAAGTTGGGAATTCTTGGTTTGGACGAAGGGATTATTTTTTAACAACAACGCCGCGGTCTTTAACCTCCCCGAGGGATAGGGTATAGAGGCTGGACTCGAGAACACAAGGTTACATATCTTGGGTCACTATGAGGATTGAAGGGGCAGACCGCCGCCGCGTTTGAGACAGTGAGAAGTGGTCAAAGTTTGCTCGATATATCCGTGAAGCGTGCTCGTTATATACGTGAAATATTTGTATGTAAATGCTCGTAAACTTATCTTGGAGGTAGCATTTGCTCACTATAGCCGTGACCTCGTTACAACCGTGCTCGTTATAAACGAGTTTGACTGTATATAGACGTTTCTTTCAGAGGAGGAGGAGGAGGATATAGGAGGATACTACAAATTCGCAATTGTTTAAACAAATTTTTAAGGTTTATGTAGTTCTGAATGATCTATGGAGCTGAAATTTTTTTGTAGATACGATTTGTAAAAAAACGATATAGGGAATATAGAAATTCTAAAATTTTAATTTGTTTGGCAGTTAAAAATTCTTAAAGTTTAATCAAATACATAACTGTTTAGGTTCTACGGGATGAGCTAGGAAGCTGAAACTTTAAAACTATTTACAGAGTAGTGCATTTGCACAAATACACATTTCAATCTCTCCATAAACATATTGCGGCGGCCGTTAAAAATGTTTAAAATTTAAACAATTGGAAAAATATTATTTCACTTCTAGAAATACTACAACTTTAAAATTTGGCAAAAATGTGTAGCATTAGTACCCTATAATGGAGGAAGTATAAAATTCTTAAAATTGCAAAGTTTTGGGATTGTTTTATTCTATTATTTTTACATAAGGGAAAAACGAAAATCGCTCCAGAGGTGAAATATTTAAAATTAAAAAAATATTTGTAATGATGAAATTTGAAAAACTAATGCTTTTTTATGTTGAGATGATATGCTTGCGGAATGCAAGCTCCAGCTACTAGTATGTTATATATATCCTCCTCTGTAAGAAACGTCGTTATATAATGATAACATATAGGAGGATACTAATGTCCAGCCCAAACTACTTAAGTTAGAGAGCTGAAAGTTTCAGATTTTGTAGATGTAATAAAGAAATTTACAGATAAAATGAGACTTCTTACCTAAGTGACATGAGTTCGACTCCAAATTCCGAAAGTTGCGTTTTTTCCTACAAGAAAAGCATTGCGCCATTTTTGTAAATTAATTATGGGCGCTTGCCGGTAAGCTAGAAAAATGAAATTTTCAGTGTTGCTAGATGGCCGCAATATCTATTAGGAATTATTGTCACTTTTGCTTACAGTGTCTTGGGTTCGACTCCAGAGACCCCGGAATATCTCCCATAAGTTAGCATGGGAAAACGCAATCCAGTGTGTAGACCAATCTAATAAGTTTAGGAAGCTGAAATTTCGCAAGATTATAGAACGTTACTCATAACCAACTATAAAAATCGTAAATTTTAAAATTGTAAATTTTGGGGGTTGTTTTGAACATTAAAGTTTAATAATTTTTTAGGTACTACGGGGAGAGCTAGGATGATGCAATTTTCAAATTCTTTACGGAAAAGTGCATTTGCACAAATAAACATTTCAATCTCTGCATATATATATTGCGGCAACCGTTAAAAATGTTTAAATTTTAAACAATTAGAAAAATATTATTTTACTTCTAGAAGTGCTACAACTTTAAAATTTAGCTGAAATGCTTAGCATTAGTATCCCATAATGGAGAAAGTGTAAAATGTTTAAAATTGCAACATTTGGGGATTGTTTTAAACTATTATTTTTACATGTGGGAAAAACGAAAATCGCTGCGGATGTGAAATCTTTAGAATTAAACGAATATTTGTAATGATGAAATATGACTGAAAAATTAATGTTTTTTCAAGGTGAGATGAAATGCTTGCAGTATGAAAGCACCTTCTACTAGTATGTTATATCCTCCTCCTCTGTAAGAAACGTCTATATATAATGATGATAGAAGTTTCTTACAGAGGAGGAGGAGGAGGATATAGGAGGATACTAATGTTTAGGCACTTTCAGATGAGCTAGAGCTTCGAAATTATTTTATGTTTTTTTAAATGTGCTACGGAGCTGAAATTTTTTTATAGGTAGTATTAAGAAAAAAGACGTAATAGGGTTTATAGAAATTTTGATATTTTATTTTTTTGGTAGTTAAAAATTCTTAAATTTTAAACACTACGCCGCAAGTTAGGGATCTGAAATTTTTAAATTACGTATTAGGTAATCTATGTAAACGATTAAATATTTCAATTTATCCATAAAATTGTTATTTTGGCTGTTACAAATTATTTAAATTTAAACTATTAGATAAATGTTATTTCACTTATAAGTGTACTATAAATTTAAAATTTGGCAGAAATGTGTGGCATTATTAACTCACTGTGGGAAAAGTATAATATTTCGTGAATTAAAAAGCTTAGTGGTTGTTTACTCCATTATTGTTCCATAATGAAAAAACAAAAACCCGTCCAGAGGAGAAATTTTTAGAATTAAGGAAATATTCCTCATGATGAAATATCCCTCTTAAAATTAATGTTTTTTCAAGGTGCGATTAAATGCTTGCATAATATACAGTCGTTCCTTACAGAGAAGGATCTAATATACTAGTAGAAGGTGCTTGCATACTGCAAGCATTTCATCTCACCTTGAAAAAACATTGATATTTCATAGAGATGTTTCATCATAGGAAGTATTTCTTTAATTCAAAGGATTTCTCCTTGGGACCGATTTTCGTTTATTCCTTATGGAACAATAATGTAGTAAAACAATCGCTAATTTTTGTAATTTTAGGAATATTATACCTTTCTCAGATTGTGTTAATAATGCGACACATTTCTGCTAAATTTTTAATTTGTAGCACATTTAGAACTGAAATAATATTTATCTAATTTTTAAAATTTAAATAATTTTTAACAAATTCATGGATATATTGAAATGAATATTCGTTTATATAGTCTAAACACTGAATAACTAAAAAATTTCAGCACTCTAACTCACCCCGTAATATCACAACATTTACCTATTTGTTTAAATTTAAAAATTTATAACTCCCAAACAAATTAAAATATCCAAATTTGTGTAATGCCTATTTCGTTTTTATACAAATCCTACCTCTAAAAAAAATTCAGCTCCGTGGCACATTCGGAAATACATAAACCATGAAAATTTGTTTAAACAATTGCGAATTTTTAGCGGCCGCATTGTTGCACTTTTTCAAGATATTCGTTTTTTTAGTAGGTTTTGCACAAAATCCTAAGTATGAAAAAAATTTCCAATCCCCAGTTCATCTGGAAGTTCGTGAACATTAGTATCCTCCTATATGTTATATGTATGTTATTTCCTCCTCCTCTTTAAGAACGTCTATATATAACTCACTAATTTTGGAAATTTTATGAATATTATAGTTTTTCCACATTTGGTTAATAATGCCACACATTTCTGCCTAATTTTAAATTTCTAGCACAATTAGAAGTGTAATAACATTTATCAAATTGCTAAAATTGTAATAATTTTAACGGCCGCAAAATAAATATCATGGACACATAGAATCAATTATTCGTTTGTATATACTAAACTCTAAATAACTTAAAAAGTTATAGCTCTCTATCTCTCCCCACAGTATCTAAACATTTACCTATTTGTTTAAATTTGAAGAATTTTTACCTGCCAAACTAATTAAAATATCAAATTTCTATAATCCCTATTTCGTTTTTTTTTTATAAATCCTACCTCTAAAAATAATTTCAGCTCCGTATCACAGTCGGAAATACATAAACCTGGAAAATTTGTTAAAACAACTGCGATATTTTAGCGGCCGCATTGTTGCACTTTTTCATGATTTAAGTAATTTCTAAGAAAAAGGTTTCGATTTTCGAAAATCTTGAAAAAGTGCAACAATGTGGACGCTAAAAATTCGCAATTGTATAAACAAATTTTCAAGGTTTGTCTTTCCGCATGTGCTACGGAAATTTAATTTTTTTCATAGGTAGAATTCATAAAAATTAATAAATAAATAGGGATTCTAGAATTTTGGATATTTTAATTTGTTCAAAATTCTTTAATTTTAAACAAATAGGTAAATATTTAGATTCTACGGTGCGAGCTAGGGAGCTGAAATTTCGTTCAAACAAATAAATTGTTTAGGTATGAAATTTTTTGAGTTTTTGAAATTTCTGAAATTTGTATCATTTTTGAAATTTTTCGAATTTTTGAAAAATTTCGAATCTTGGAAATTTTTCGAATTGTTGAAATTTTGAAATTATTGGAATTTTTGAATTTTTTTATTTTTTGTTTTGAATTTTTTTTAATTTTTTTAATTTTTAGAATTTTTGGAATATTTGAATTTTTTTAAATTTTTGGAATTTTGAAATTATTGGAATTTTTGAATTTTTTTATTTTTTGAAATTTTTTGAATTTTAAAAATATTTGGACTTTTTGAAATTTTTCTTATTTTTGAATTTTTTTAATTTTTCGAATTTTTGAAATTTTTAGAATTTTTGAAATTTTTGTAATTTTTGAAATTTTTTCATATTTTGAAATTTTTCGATTTTTGAATTTTTTCGAATTTTTGAAATTTTTCGAATTTTTGAAATTTTAAAAATTTTCGAATTTTCGAAATTCTTCGAAATATTAGAATTTTTGATATTTTAGGAAATTTTGAAATTTTTCGATTTTTTCTTAAATTCTTTGAATTTCAGAAATTGAAAAAATAATAAAAATCCGAAAAATTTCAATAATTCGAAATATTTCAAAATTTGAAAAAACCCCGAAATTTCAAAATTGCCAAAAATTTTAAATATCCCAAAAATTTCAAATATCCCAAAAATATCAAATATCCCAAAAATTTCAAGTATCCCAAAAATTTTAAATATCCCAAAAAAAATAAATATCCCAAAAATTACAGAAATGCCCAAAATTTAAAAAATTTCAAGCTAAAAAATTTTCAAATATTCCAAAAATTTTAAAAATAAAAAATTTCAAGTCAAAAAGTTTAAAAATCTAAAAATTTCAGAAATTTCAAATAACTCCAAAATGTCAAATATCCCAAAAATGTCAAATCTCCCTAAAATTTTAAAATTCCAAAAATTATTTGAATTGAAACAATTAGGTAAATGTTACTTCACTTCTAAATGTGCTACAAATTTACAATTTGGGAGAAATGTCATTATTAACCGAAAGTGGAAAAAGTATAATATTTGTACAATTGCAAAAATTAGTCGAATTTTTTTTCTTATGTACGATTTTGTCCAAAACCGACTAGAAAAACCGAATATCTTGAAAAAGAACAACAATGCGGCCGCTAAAAATTCGCAATTGTTTAAAAATATTTTTAAAGTTTTATGTAATTCTGAATGTTCCACGGAGCTGAAATATTTTTAGGTAGGATTAATAAAAAACGAAATAGGGATTATACAAATTTTGATATTTTAATTTGTTTGGCAGTTAAAAATCTTAAAGTTGAAACAAATAGATAAATGTTTAGGTACTACGGTATGAGCTAGGAAGCTGAGATTTTCAAGTTATTTACAGAGTAGCGCATTTTCACAAATAAACATTTGAATCACACCATAAACTTTCTGCAGCGGCCGTTAAAATGTTTAAAATTTAAACAATTAGATTAATATTATTTCACCTCTAGTAGTGCTACAACTTTAAAATTTGGCAGAAATGTGTAGAATTAGTACTCCATAATTGAGAAAGTGTAAAATTCTTAAAATTGCAAAGTTTGGGGAATGTTTTAATCTATTATTTTTACATAAGGGAAAAACTAAAATCGCTGTGGAGGTGAAATCTTGGTTCAGAAGATATAACTTGAATTAAAGGAATATTTGCAATGATGAAATATCTCTCTGAAAAATGAATGTTTTTTCAAGGTGAGATGAAGTGCTTGCAGTATGCATGCACCTTCTACTAGTATTACATATATATAACATATAGAAGAATACTAATATTTAGGCACTTCTAGTTCAGCTGGAGTTACGAAATATTTTTCTTAGGTAGTATTTTGTGAAAAACCGAATAAAAAAAACGATAATCTTGAAAAAGTTCAACAATGTGGCCGCTAAAAGTTTGCAATTGTATAACAAATTTTCGAATGTGCTACGGAGTGGAATTTTTTTTAGAGGTATTTATAAAAAAACGCAATAGGGATTATTGAAATTTTGATATTTTACTTTGTTTGGCAAGTAAAAATTTTTAAAATTTAAAGAAATAGGTAAATGTTTAGACACTACGCGGCGAGTTAGCGAGCTGAAATGTTTAAATTATTTAGAGTTTAGTCTATATAAGCGAATAAACATTTCAATCTATCCATGAAATCGTTATTGCATTAAAAATTATTCTAATTTAAACAATTAGATAAATATTATTTCACTTCTAATTCTGGTATAAATTAAAAATTTGGCAGAAATGTGTGGCATTATTTACCCAATGTGGGAAAAGTATAATATTCCTATAATTGCAAAATTTTGTGATTGTCACTCCATTATTTTTCTATAGTGAAAAAACGAAAATCTGTCCAGAGGAGAAATCTTATGAATTGAAGAAATTTTTCTCATGATGAAATATCTGTCAGAAAAATCAATGTTTTGTCAAGGTGAGATGAAATGCTTGCAGCATGCAAGCACCTTTAACTAGTATGTTATGTGTATCTTATATATATGCTATCATTATTTATATATGTTATATCCTCCTCTGTAAGGAACGTCTATATATAATGATAGGAGGATACTAATGTCTAGCCCAAACTACAAGAGCTAGAGTGATGAAATTTTCAATTTGTGTGTGTCATAGAGAAACCTCCAGAATAAACGGGACCTTTTTCTTACTTGACATGGGTTCGACAAAAGAAATTCCGAAATTTGCGTTTTTTCCATAAGAAAAGCATTGCGCAATATTTGTAAATTAGTTTCGGTAACTTTCCCATAAGCTAAAAAATGAAATTTTGAGTGTTGCTATATGTCCACAATACCTATTGCGATTCAGTTCCGCGTTTTCTTATAGTGTCCTGTGTTTTATTCCAGTTGCCCCGAAAATCTATCATAAGTTAACATTGGAAAAAGTTATTCCAATGTGTAGACCAATCTAAGAGGAATAGAGTGCTGAAAATTTGCACGATTATAGAATTTTGCTAACAACTAACAAGAAAAATAACAAATCATAAAACTTTTCATTTTTAGGGGTTGTTTTTAGCCTATTTGTGCATTAAATTTTAATAATTTTTATCCCGAAAACTATAAGTGGTAAAAGCGAGGTTTTGCAATCACTTTGTAGCAGATCTTATACTCTGTGTGGTTAAAATTTTTAATCCATACCTTACATATCATCAGTGGCGGCTCGTGTATAGGCACTGCGGAACTGCAGCACCCCCTATTTCCACTTGATATTATCGATAACATTTAATATAATGAGTCCTTTTTTCTTTAATTCTTTCTTTATTTTTGTAGTACAATATATATTCCTTAAGCTTAATGTCAGTACTTCAGTAGCCATCCCCCAGTTTATGAAAAAGATACAAAAATCTTTGTATGGAACTGTGCGCTTCACAGTGCCAGCGACGTGGTGTTTGACTGTTGTGCGCATGCGCACATAGGAGGGGGGGGTGGGGAGGAAGGCGGGACTGCCAGGTAGAGAGAGCACTGTTGCTCTCGCAGTGCCGGCTCTGGCGTGATGGTGGAAGGAAGTTTTTTTTTACTCAGCGTGTGTTGTGCTTAAAAACCGTGTACCATATTCTTGAATGTGATAAAGTGTAGAAGAGTGTAGAATTAGATTATTATTCTGCTTCCAGCTATTCTATTTGATTCATTTTTTTTTCGGTTCTTTTATTTAACAGAAAACTTTAACCATGGCCTTGCATCCCCAAGAAATAAGTTCTGTGACTGTAAGTGAACTTCAACAGCTTAAGTTTTCACAGCTATCTCTCCATGAGAAAGTTACAGTTAAGAAAAGAGGTCGTTCAACACCTGATATTCTAATATCTCAGCCAGGCAAAAGCAACAACAAGAAATATATTCGTAGCTTTAATTCTGAATGGTACCAACGGAAAAGTTGGCTTTGCGGCTGTGAAGTAAAAAATGCACTGTTTTGCTTCCCGTGTTTGCTGTTTGGAGGTGATGTACCGTGGACAAAAGATGGTTTTAGAAATATAAACAAAATGAAAGAAAAAACAGAAATGCATGAGAAGTCAAAGAAGCACGTTGATAATGTTGTTTCACTGTCACTTTTAGGAACCGTAACTATTAAGGAGAAACTTGTGAGGCATACAGACTTTCAATCAATGAGCATAATATAAAAGTTAAAAAGAACCGTGAAATTTTGTCCAAAATAATAGACTGCATTTACTTTTGTGGAAACTTTGAAACTCCCTTACGTGGACATGATGAAAAAGACGATTCAGTAAATCCAGGGGCATTTAGAGGATTAGTAAATTTTGCATCTAAATTAGATTCAGATTTGAAGAATCACTTAGAATCCAGTGCAGTCTTCAAAGGTGTTTCTAAGACCATTCAGAATGAGATACTTGACTGCCTGCTACAAATATACCATGAGGAGATAAGGACGGAAATTATAAAAGCTTCCTTTGTAGCTGTCATGGCTGATAACACAACAGATGTTTCGGAACACACTCAAATGGTCCTTGTTCTACGGTACGTATTGAATGAAGAAATATTTGAGCGTTTTTGGGGGTTCTTTATTCCAGAAAATCAAACTGCAGATGGCATATCAAAACGTATTTTAGAACAATTGGACATAATCCTTCAAGGAAATGGACAAAAAATGATAGCTCAGACATTTGATGGTGCAAATGTCATGAAAGGCAAAAAAGCAGGAGTTCAAGCAAAAATAAAAGCAGTTTATAGTAATGCACATTTCATTCACTGTTATGCACATCAACTTAATTTAATAATGAGAAATGCAGCAAGTATTACACGAAACGCAAGAATATTTTTCTCTAACATTCTGGCTATTCCAACATTCCTCTCAAGATCACCACAACGTGTGTCCATTCTCAAGAAACATATGGACGTCAGCATTCCACGTCCATCCTCTACAAGGTGAAATTTCAACATACGGACCATAAACAGAGTTCATGAAAATTTGCAACCTTTAAAAAACTGCCTTACTGAAATTCAGTCAACATCAAATGCAGATCAAACCCTTGCAGAAGCAACAGGAATTTTAAAATACCTGAATGATGATAATTTCAAGTTTTGGTTAGAGCTTTTTCATCAGATTATGCCTCATGTTGAAATAATTTACAACCAAATGCAATCTCGAGAAATTAGTGTGTTTAAAGTTAATGAATATATAACAAATTTCAAAACTGCTATTTTAGAATTGAGAAACTCAAAGTACTGTGAGAATCCTTCAAAGACACTCATGGAAGAAGCTAAGGAAGTGTGTGACTATATATGTGTTGATATGATGGACAGATACTCTTCCACTAAACACTTAGTAGCTGCTAAATTGCTCAACAAGAAATGCTTCACTAGATTTAAGAATGAACATCCCACAAAAGAGATAGTACTGACCACTGAAGCTTATCCCATGATTGACAAAGAAAAGCTTGAAACTGAACTAAAAGTATTCTATTGTAGGACTGATATTCATGAATATTGCAAATTAATTGAGCTGCTGAAATTTATCTTGGAAAATAATCTAGATGATGTTTTTAGTGAAATTACGAAACTGATAAAAATCCTCTTGACAATTCCCATGACTACATCAGAGGGAGAGCGCTGCTTTTCAACATTGAAAAGAATAAAAACTTTTTTAAGAAGCACTATGAATTCGGAAATACTAAATGCGCTTGCAGTACTTTCAATGGAGAAAAATTTCCTCAACTGTCATTCAGAGATCAAGGAGAAAATTATTGAACTTTTTGCGCAAATTAAAACAAGAAGAATGGATTTCATTTTTAAATGAATAGATCAAGCTTGAACTGTAACAATTTAAGTTAAAGTAAGTAAAAAACGTTTGGTTTTTTTTGTTAAGATTTTATCAAGTTCCTGAATAAATTTTCTTTTTATACATGTTTTTTTTTTCCTTTTACACAATTTTAAAACAAAGGCTAAAAATTTTCTGGAGCAGCACCCCCACTAATTTTAGCTACGAACCGCCACTGCATATCATATAAGGGCAAGGGAATAGAATTACCGATCGCTATACGTATTATTGACGATTATAAGGTATTAATAATTTCTATCTCAAAACTATTAGCCTCATATAAGAGCGATTTATTCATTTCGAGGCGTCTCATTATGTGTTTAGCGTAGTAGAGTGGGTATCGGTGGGAGGAAGTTTGGCGTGCCCCTTCCACAACCTCCGTAGTTGCGCGCGCCTCTCCACCTCCACCCTCCCTTTCGTCCTTGCCCGTTCTCCACAACCAAGTCCATACGACGGTTATTCATGTTGCTATCGAGACGGCGCGACAGTTACGTCTAACTAATACTTGCGTGCGAGTTTACGAGTCGTGTTCGACAGTTTTTCCGTTATTCTATAACCGTGTTAGATGATTATTAAAGTGTTTTTGTTATTTGTCATTGCGTTGTCATTTGTTGTTGTGTAATTAGTTGTCGTTGGTTAAGAGGTGCACACTTGTAATAAAAATATACCTAATAATCAAATGTAGGGCTGAAAAATAGATGTGTATTCAAAGGGCGATGAAATGCTTGCAGAATGCAAGTACCAACTATATATATACGTTCCCTACAGAGGAGGATATATCGTTATATATAGACGTTCCTTACAGAGGAGAAGTAACTAGTAGAAGGTACTTGCATACTGCAAGCGTATTTGAGTGCTCATCTGATTTCGAAGACAGCGCCGTCAAATTTTCCGATTGCGCTTTTCACTGTTCTGTCATCTGTTGCGTAAACGCTTGGATGGCCTGCATGACGTCGGCCAGGCTAGACACAGCTCCCTTCGTTTTCTGCCGGGTCGTCATTAAGTACGAGTGAATTTGCTATACCACTTCTGACACCAATGTTACGTGGGCCTCCGCTCGGTTCGTTTATGATAGCAATAGGCAGAGACCGTCGATACGACGCGGTTCGCCACCCGAGAAAGCTTCGCCCATCACATACGCCGGGAAAGCACCAAGTCATAAAACATAATATAGAAAAACCAATGTGTGTGTATATATGTATGTTTGTATGTCCCTTATACGTTTTTACACCGTTGAAGCGATCGAATTTAAAAGTTTCATGGACCATCCTATGGACCTAAGGAAGAACTTGGTCTAGACTGGCAGACCGTGGGGTCTCTTATACCCCATGGGGCAACAAAATACTATTTCCATAAGAATGCATGGGAAATAGTTTGGAGAAGCTCCAAAATACCATGCAGCCCTTCCCTGATGTGAATATAAATATACCTAAATATTAACTTACGATCACGGGAAATGGCGTATTTTAAGTACGAAAGACTGAGTATTTTAATTTTGTTCATGTTTTGTCGTCTTACATGTTAAATCGCTCGAAATTAAACTTTAAGCGCAAAATTTATTAACATATTCCAGGCGGCAACAAAGCTAAATTTCTTAACTGTTGTCCTCTTCAAAGGGAGATTGCCACATAAAGATTAATGCAAGGAAAGTCCACGCCGTGACGCACCGTGGAGGCAGACTAGCCAGCGCCAAGATAAAGGGTAAAAAATGGATTCATGGCTAAATATAGTCTATGAATACTTTTAAAGTGAGTGATGTGATATTTAAGGAATATTGGAACATTGTTATCTTTTACCATTAACATTGAAAGATTTGTCACAATATAAATCGATACATCTACTTACATTTGTTCCGTAACCAAGATGTTTTTTATTGTTTACTTGTTGGCTAATAGTATTGTCATAATCCATATAATTTTATTGCTACTTTAAAGGCTTCGGTGCATCTATCCATATGAATATTAAGTAAGACGTTAATGCGTAATTATATGAATGATAAAACTTAACAATACAATATATAAAATGGTAAATGCTGATGTAAACATCGCTTGCGTAATTAAGGAATGAGGAACGTTTGGTAAACTTGGGGTACCCAACAGCGAAAGTAAGTGAATTTCAGAATTTATTGTATTATTTTTATTGCAATATGACATCAAAAGTGATATATCAATAAAAATAATAAAAATCGTTGGCTACTTAAGAGAAAACTTTCCCAAGCTAGGCGTTTCAGCTAGTAATATATAACATAATATATAGGATGATACTAATGTTTATGCACTTTCAAATAAGCAGGAGATTCGAAATTTTTTACGTCGGTAGGATTATGTGCCAAACTGACTAGAAAAAACGAAAATCTTAAACATTTTCAACAATGCGGCCAAAAATTCGAAATTGCTTAATCGTACGTTCTCCCTCTCCTACGGTAATGCCCTATGCAATTCGCCTTCTTCTTTCTTGTAGTATCATTCGCTTCTCTCCATTATCATTCGTAATTACTCTTTTTTCATCCTATCTGTCCATTTTTATCTTCAGCGTCGTTCACCACGCCCACATTTTGAAGCCTTTTAATCATTTTCTATAATTTTTATGAGTCTCCGCGGTTCCACTCAATACATAGCGAAACATAGCATACGTAGCATTTTATTAAATTTTTGAGGATATCTTCCTTTATATTCCCCGTTAGTGGGAGTTTTTTCTTCAGAAAGAAGCTTTTGCAATTCTAATTCTTTTTTATCGTTGCATTTTACATCACTCGTTATGCTGCTTCAATGGTATTTATAGCGTGAAATTCGTTCTGATAGGTTTTTACCGATACCTAGTTACATTTAAGTTTTTTTCTTTTCCCGATATTCGCATGATCTTGGATTATTCTGTATTTTTCCACGGCATATTATCTACTTCTTGTAACCAGTATACATATTATTTCCCCTTTCCTTTCTTGCTAGAAATACTTCACTCTTCCTATATTCCCTCTTCCAGTGTCAAAATCTCCTTCGACTTCTAGCGATTTATGCGTTAACCTTTCTATACAGTAAAAGTCCATTCGACCGGCACGAAAATATTACGTTTTTTATACGAAAATCTTTGGTTGTCAAGAGGAACTTCAATGTTATTGACTTAGCGAAATTATGTACATTGCAAAGCATTTCATTGAAAAAGAGAAGCATTTTGTGAATTGACATCCGAGACCACATATAGTAACGTTTAATTAAAAAAATAAATATATAAATATCAAATTAAGATATTCCATATAAGGTTTATATTAAATTTATATATATATATATATATATATATATATATATATATATATATATATATATATATATATATATATATATATATATATAACAACTTACGGAAAAGGAAAGGTAAAATGAATATATGGATGTCAACAAGGTGTTGGGATGAGGAAACCCAGTGAGCACTCACCAATCAGACGACTTCAGGTTGGCGAGGCCCCGGGGATGTCGAAGCGACACACGTAAAATAACACAAAAACACAGAAACATCACAAACGTAAAGCTTTCGGAACTACTCCTTCTTCAGCTACAGAGAGAGAACTGTTGACATCCATATATATATATATATATATATATATATATATATATATATATATACATATACATATATACACACTCACAACTAGTCGGTGCTTTCATTCTGCAAGCATTTCATCTAACCTTGAAAAACATTCATTTTTAGAGATATTTCATCATTGGAAATATTATTTTAATTCAAAAGATTTCACCTCTGCACCGATTTTCGTTCTTTCCTTATGGATCAAAAATGAAGTAAAACAATCCCTAAAATTTTCAACTTTAAGAATATTATACTTTTTCCACAGTGGGGTACTAAACCACACATTTCTGCCTAATTTTGAAGTTTTAGCACATTAAGAAGTGAAATAATATTTATCTAATTGTTTGAAATTTAAAAATTTTTAACTGCTGCAACAACATATTCATCCATTATTTGTGCATTTTTACTATGCTCTAAATAACTTTAAAATTTTAGCTCCTAAGCTTGCCTCGTAGTACCTCAACATTTACCTATTTGTTTGAGTTTTAAGAATTTTTAAGTCAAACAAAATAAAATATCAAAATTTCTATAATAGCAATTTCGTTTTTTTACAAATTCTACATCTAAAGAAACTTCAGCTTCGTAGTACATTTGAAAATACTTAAACCTTGAAAATTTGTTTAAACAATGGCAAATTTTTAGCGGCCACATTGTTGAACTATTTAAATATTTTCGTTTATTCTAATAGGTTTTTCATATTCCTACCCAAGTTAAAAATATCGTATCTCCAGATCTTCTGGAATTGTCTAAATATTAATAGCCTCCTATATATATCATTACTAGTAATTTTTATTTCACCTTGAAAGACATAAATTTTTCATAGAGATATTTCATCATTGAAAATATATTTTTAATTCAAAAGCTTACACCTCTCCACCAATTTTCATTCTCTCCTTATGGAAAAATATGTATTTAAAACAATACCTAAAATTTGCAATATTAAGAATAATATAATTTTTTCATTATGGTGCTCTAATGCCACACCTTTCGGTCAAATTATAAAGTTATAGCTCATCTAGATGTGAAATAATATTTATCGAATTGTTTAAATTTTAAAGAATTTTAACGGCCGCAATAACAATTTCATGAAGATAGTAAAATGTTTATTTGTTTATTTACACTACACTCTCAAGAACAAAATTTCAGCTCCCTAGCTCGTCCCGTTGTATCTAAATATTTACCTATTTGTTTAAAATTTAAGAATTTTTAACTGCCAAACAAATTAAAATATCAAAATTTTTATAATCCGTATTTCGTTTTTTTTACAAATTCTACTCATAAAAATATTTTAGCTCCGTAGAAAATTAGCAAATACATAAACCTTGAAATTTTTTAAAAGGCGTGCTATAAGGAAAATGTGAAGGGAAATGAGAAACAGGAAGGAAATGTTTTCAGCCGATGAACGAGTTGAAAGGGAAAGAAGGAATGAAGAAGACTATGGAAAGTAGAACCAATTTTGCCAAGAATCATCACGGACTTGTCTCCTGATATATTGCCATTGATGATTACATTAACTCATGCTGTATTATGAAATGTTATTGTTGGAACGATAAAAAAACCTCATTAGGAAGTCGCATGAGGAAATTCTCAAATAAATATGCCTCACTGGGGCTCAACGAATTGTCAATGGAAGATTGGTTACTAGCAAAAATGGCGCGAGAAATCTGTAAAATTGTAGGTTTTTCACAATATAAAAATCTGGGAAATTTTGAGATTTTTACTCGTATTTTTTAGTATGAAATTAATATTTTCCTCAAAGAAACCCTGCCAGGTGAATATTTTCAAGTTGGCTTCTTACATTATAAACATAAACAGAGAGAGGGAGGATCGGAAAGACCGAAGAAAGAGAGGATGATGTTCATAATTTATTAATAGGAATTTACATAATTCAGTGAAGTCCAATTTGGGAAATTATTTTTCCCCTTACATTTGTGAGATATTTCATATTTTCCTCAAAGACATCATGATTGAATGCATCCACGTCATTCGTGTAGAGTAAATACATAATTTCGCGACAGCTTGACGATTGGGCAAGAGGGAAATAGAACCATTTCCATTCGAAGAGGAACAGATATGAAGAGGAGGGGTCAAATATGAAATATGATCAAATCTGCAATCGATTGAAAGTCAAGCCTTTTGCCGGACCCGTTTGGCAACGTTGATTTTTGGAATCTGGTTGTTTGAAGTGTGGTATATATTCTACGAAGCTTGATTTTAATGGAATTTTTTATTTGCTCGATGAAATATTTCCACTCATTGTGCAGTTTATTTTGTAAATACCACCGTTCCGGACTTATCCGGCGTTTACTGAGCAAGCTGCACACAATATTTAAAACAAAAATTCTGTTAAACATGCTTAGAATAACAGCATATTTTAAGTACAACAGAATCGAAAAGTCAGGGGTCGCCAAACATCCAGGAAAAAGACACCAGATAACTGTTGATCGACCAGTTACATTTAATGAAATCCTCACAAGAAGAATATAAATTCCATCGAAAGCCTTCACTTAAAAAAATACAAACAAAAGTATTTAGCGTATATTTTAGATATATTTATAACCCTTATGGACACCCACAAACAAAAATCACCCCTTACCAAGGGCGTGTTTACCGCCTTTGCTCCAAACTTTAACGGGGTTCAAAGAGGATATTATTTTTTAAATCGACAAAACGAAAAATAAACAGTTTCTCATACAAACGCACGCTGCAAGATGAGATGTATTTGCCATTTTTTAAAGTTTTTTGGAGAGAAACAAAGAATGTGAATGTGCTTTTTAATGGCCACGTTGTAGTGGCCACAGGATACGGCTGACGTCCAGGGCCCCCAAAATATGACACTGAAGCTCACATATTTTTTATGAGGCAAAATCTCTAAACGTGCTCTCTCTAGAATCAACGACTGGTGGGTCTCCACTGACGATGCCTGCTAAGTATATGAAATGCGAATCTGACTTTCCAAATCGACAATTGGAAAAGGAAATTGAAGAAACTGGTGACAAATATCCGAGATCTCTCTTTAAATGTTGAAAGCCACTTCATACTAAAACCACATAAAGGAAGTTATTTAGAGGGATATATCGACTGAACTGTTTTTCCAATTGTCGGATTGATCTTGTGATTCCTATTCCGTAGATATGCCGAGTATTTCTCCCTCATAGTTTAAATAATAGTAAAGAGAACGCGAAAATATATACTGAACACGGCTGGTGCGTAGGCATCACTAATTCACGCTTTTGAGGACAAGTTGAAATATTTAGAAAAGAATAAGAGAAGGAAGAATTCCACAAGTTGCACTCGACTGAATTAATTAAACCTATAAAAGCAAAATGAAAAACATAGCCTTATATTTTCCGATTTCTCCCTTTCATCTCTCTTATAACTCTCTCGCTCCGTCTCATTCACTGCTTTCGTTTTTACATTCTCATATACCTAGTATACTATAGAGAAAGTATTATAATCGCGAAAAAATTCGACTTCGAGGTTTTGATTGAAAAACTTGTTTTACATGTCCCGGAGTCCAAAAAAGTGGATTTCGCTATGCTGAGACGGGGTGGACAAACTACGGCCCGCGGGCCACATGTGTGTTATTATGAAAATGAATCATAATATAAAATACATATAATTTAATATTTGTAACATAAAATTATGGCCGGAGAACCTTTTCCAGTGATGTTATGGGGATAACATATTATTTATTATTGATTTTTGCCAACAGGATCCCTCGAATTATCTCAAATAACTTCGGATGTGAACCCTAACGTGGCCCGCCGAAGCATTTAATGCTGCCCGCCACGTAAAATGTTTCCCACCGCTGGCCTAGACGGTTCAACCTAATCAAATGATATTTCTTATTTAGGCATAATATTGTCCTGAAAAGAGGAATGATATAGCGGGACAATAAATGACAGTTTGTTCTTGTCGATTTATTCAAAAAGAACTCAACGATTTTTTTTAAATGCCTACAGTTATAGAGCTTGGATTCGTAGACAATACAACAAAGCCATATTTCTCACTACAGCGCCCAGCAAGGTTAGAGTAGAATCGATTTCACGCCCAGATACCATCCCAGTTCTCTAAACAATATTCGTCTAGCAATAATGCTTCAGCTCATATGCGTCTTCGTCACTCTGCAAATACATACTTGATATATATGCATGGCATAACTATTTATCAAGCTTGATTTTCACATAATTCACATAATCAATATATTAATACAATTAACGTGCGGAAGACATTTTTCCCGGTTTTGTTTGTTTTGTAGCAGTATTAGTACCTTCCAGTCAGGAAAGAGTGCAGCGGGACCAGATACATACGAAGTATATGAGAAAGTGTGTGCGACGCATATTGTACCGATTTCTTTATTGGCGACAAGAAGGGGCCATGTCGTCTCAAACGTTCCTGGAATAAAATCCTTCCCCTCTCATTCTCTTCTTCCCCTCTTCCTTCCTCCTCTTCCACATTCTCTTCCCCTCTCCTTTCCACTCCCATCCCTACTCCTCTTCCTCATTCTCTACCCTTCCCCACTCGCGCATCATATGTGTCCCATTGCCTGTGCTAATTGCCTCAACTGACGTCGCAATCGTGTCCATCCGAGTGAAATCACCGCTTGCCTACGTCATGTTCAGATAAGAACGAATTAGTTTGTGAGGATTAATGAAGGAATGGAGGAAGGTGTGACCTACGCAGAAGTCGTAAATTTTTATTTGGCCTAACCCAAAATCTAAAAAAACAGTCATTTATTCACCTTTTTGTATGTTGGACGTCATTATCAGCAGGTGGCGAGGAAAGGTATTCCATTCCGAGGTTTTCCTTTCGAGGAACAAGTAATTAATTCCGCAAATAAGCGCGAAACCGAGATGGGCGTGCAATTTTACTGCCACAAGTCGAGAAAGTATTTCGCAAAAAACGCTAACCTTGCAACACTCGCGCCTTTTTCATTTTCGCGGGATAATTTTAAAATAGATATAACATTAGGCGTTTATTTCTACAACGTCAGTTCTCAATCCAAAATGCAACGGAGATTTATTTATTTTCTTTTATTTTTTCGCGGTTATTTTTTCTCTATCAGCCTATAGAGGGTTCGATATATCGTCATAGCTGGCTCTGCGAGACAGATCGGTTCCTGTAAATTTCGCGCTAAGTGAAATCCGTGCAAAACGGAGACATAAATACACTATGTCAGTGGGGATAGGTTCCGTGGACGAGAAAGCTAAAGTTAAATATTAATAAAATGCGTTTTTAACAAGAAAAAACATTAAGTGAATATAAGCACTAAATATTGACAATGTTCACTAATGGATTTATAGATAGTACAATTGTTTTTAATCTCCCTGCCATGAGGTTCATGGCTGTGGTTCCATGGAAGATGGTTGCTTCTTGAGGAAGGCGTCAAGTGTGAGTAGACTCACCATCCTCTTCCGGTCACGAAGAACTACTTCATAGCAGGCGACAACATCTCTGACAGCAGAGATGCGCTCCCCATCGTAGCCATTCTGCCCTACCCTCACTAAATGTGCGAAAACCCAAATTTTCTTTTGTTACTCGCAAAAGGCAGACCGCGGTAGCATCCATAAACGACCACCAGGTGGCCTTCCACGTAAAGGTGGGCGGGGCATGTGGAGTAGGTGTTTGGCTGAGCGAAGCGAGGTCTCTCCTGTCGAGTCCCTGTGCATTTTGTCTGTTTGTTCTATGATAACTGCTGTCTCGGTTTTTTATTTTCACTAAATTTCGTGTACATGTTCAAATAACATAGAGTCGACTGTCTATAGTTTTCTAGAACATTGCACTAATTTCTAAATATCCAATCAAAACGAAATTTTTGCATACATACGGAAACATCAACCGATGAAGAAAACGTCAAATAAAAAATTTCTCTAGAATGTACTGGGAGCCTCCCAAAGGCGAGCAATTTGCGTTTGCGTGGTCTTTCTTGTTGAGTCCCTGTGCACTTTGTCCGTTTATTTGCTTGTCTGTTCTACTATAACTGCTGTCTCAACGAGGAGAAAAGGCTAAGGTTCATTCGCCATTAGTTCCTTATTTGGTGCGTTTCTCTCTCTCTCTCTCTCTTCGTTGGCTTGGCAAGTAGTTTCACCATAAATATAGGCCGTCCCTCGTGATAGCACCCACGTTCCCGGCCGGTCAGAAAGTGCTCAATTACAATGGGGGTTGTTAATCATATTTACATCATTTTAATACCTTGTGGTTTTTGTGATTTGCTTACAAGTTTAAAATTACTATAACTACTAATTAATATAAATACAATACAATAAACATGAAAAAATAGGAAATATGTACATTAGTAAGGTTGTTAAGTCAAAAAGATACCAGCTAGCTATTGTTATTTTTTTTTGCATTTTTCCTTTTTTTACCTCATTTTTATTATTTATTTATTTATTTTTGGTTATATATATATATAGGCCCGATAAGCTTGCGTGTGTTTTTGTGTTCGTGTGTTTTACGTGTCTCTTCGACGCCCCCAGCAGCCTGCCAGCTTGGTCCTCAACTTGGTAAGTGTCCGCTGGGCTTCCCTCAACACCTTGTTGCCACCCTCATCACTACCTTTTCTTTTCCTTTAGTTAATATATATATATATATATATATATATATATATATATATATATATATAATTATTTATTTATTTCTTATTATAATATTATTATTATTTCTTTACTTTTCCCCCTTTTTTCTTTTTTTTGCAAAATAGCTTTAAATTGGGTAGAGCTTTTTGTACAATATGGGCAATAGTTATTATTATTATTATTTTTTTCTCTTTCTAAGACTAAACTAAATATAACAAGTAATTAAATATCTTATAAAATAAACTAACTAATTATAAAGTATGCAATTGCTAAAATATATATATACATATACACATACATACATATATACATATATATATATATATATATATATTAACTAAAGGAAAAGAAAAGGTAGTGATGAGGGTGGCAACAAGGTGTTGAGGGAAGCCCAGCGGACACTCACCAAGTTGAGGACCAAGCTGGCAGGCTGCTGGGGGCGTCGAAGAGACACGTAAAACACACGAACACAAAAACACACGCAAGCTTATCGGGCCTAAGCCTTTCTTCAGAGAAAGAGTAACGTAAAGTGACACACTGGGCGGGGAATGACAGGGTGATGTGGGAAGGTTGATGATTGGAGGAGGTGGGGAGTAGGAGGGGTGGATAGCCAATAAAGAGGGAGTGTGATGAGGTAGAGTCCGAATAGTTACAAAGTAACAAGGAAACATTGTAAGGGGGCTAATAGGGTTAGCGGAGGTTGAGGCCAGGCGGAGAGAAAGAGTCGAGAAGATGGATATGTGCTAGTTCCCAGTGTCGGAGAAGGGGGGCAGGAGTGTCATAGGGTAAAGCGCGAATAATCCTAACATTGTAGCAACTATTAAAGGGAACATTGTGGGTATTAGCATGTAATGCAACTGGGAGGGGGCGTCTGAGAGAAACGCTATTCCGGTGACCGTTCATTCGGATGTTTAACGGATTGCTGGTGAGGCCTACGTAAAACGCGGGACAAAGGGTGCAGGTAAGGAGGTAAATGACGTTACGGGTGGTGCAGTTTCTTCTGGAGGTGATGGGGTAGGTGATGTTGGTGGAGGGACTCGAGAAAGAAGATGATGGTAGGTGGATAGGGCAAGTGAGGCAGCGAGGTTTTCCGCAGGGGTGGGAACCTATTGCAAGAAGCGTGGTAGAAGTGGGAAGATCCTTCCTCCACAAGATATTTCCCAAATTTGGGGGCCGGCGGAAGGAGAGGAGCGGAGGATTGGCAAAAAGGTTGATAAAGAGGGACTGATGGGAGGAAGAGGTAAGAATTGGGTGGGCAGCATGAAGGATAGTTTTGAGAGCTTCGTGGATACCAGGATGGAAAAGTGTCGTAAGAGTGAGTGGAGGGGTAGATGCAGGAATAGTGGGTGTGTGAGGATGAGATCCAATGTGGGTAGGCGTCATCGCCCTATGGATCTGTTCGCGGACCAAGACTGGAGGGTAACCACGTTTGAGAAGAGCATCCTCGAGGACAGAGTAATACTCTAGAAGGGATGCTCTATCAGAACAATGCCTCCATCCTCGACGAGCAAGGGCATAGGGGATAGAGGTTTTGGTATGAAGGGGATGACAGCTATCAAAGTGGAGGTATTGGAGGCTGTTGGTGGGTTTGATGTGAACACAGGTGCGGATTTGGCTGTCTTGAAGGTAAAGATCGACATCCAGGAATGTGATGTGGGAGGTAGAGGATTGGTGGGTGAAGGACAGTGAAGGTTGGGAGGAGAGACGCGAGAGAAAGGAAAGGAGAGAGTCAGGTCCATGCGTCCAAATGAGGAAGACATCGTCGATGTATCTCAGCCACAAAAGTGGTCTGAGTGGAACGTTGAGGAAGAGTCTTTCCCATTCTCCTAGGTAGCAATTGGCGTATGAAGGCGCCATTCGGGTGCCCATCGCAGTGCCTCTAATTTGAAGGTAGTGACGACCATCGAAAGAGAAGTTGTTCAATTTGAGCACCATTGCTGCCAAGTCTAATAAGAAATGGGAGGAAGGTCTTGCGTCGGGTGGTCTTGAGTCCAGGAGTTTACTAAGGGCAGAGAATCCATCATCGTGGGGGATGTTTGTGTAGAGGGAACAGACATCGATAGTGGCCAAAATGGTATTGGGTGGGAGAGGAAAGGGGAGGTGTTTGAGACGTTTGAGAAAGTGGTTAGTGTCTTGGATGAAGGAAGGGAATTGACGAATGAGAGGTTGTAGGTGGGAGTCAACGAAGCGTCGGTTCGTCTGGGGTAATTATGGCTATTGGATCAGTGGATGAATAATTAAAGATAAGTCTTCCGTCCGTATTGGTGGCATTGCAGCCCCAGTGTCGATGTTTTGCGTTCCAGTCGCCTATATATAGTCCGGGTCGGTTGTCCGCAAAAAGGTTCTGTAAGTCAGTAAGTTGAAGTTTTTGAGTCGAAGTTTTATAAATGGAGTTAATGATCATTGGGCCAATTTTGGTGTGAAGGACAATTCCTACCGCTTCTATTGATTTCATAATGGGAAAATTCCTAACTGAATGTTTGATGTTTGACCTGATGGCGATGGCCACGCCGCCTCCGGAAGAAGTGCGATCTAGCCGGTAAATTTTAAAATTGGGAATGTAAAGTTTATTGGTGACCGTTAAGTGGGTTTCTTGGAGGAGGATTAGATCAAAGTAGGAAGTTGAGAGGAAATCTCGGAGTTCAGTGATTTTATTTTTGATGCTATGGGCATTCCACGAGAGGATAGAAAGTTTATTAATTTTAGGGGCGTGGGAAGCCATCAAATTTGAGGAACTCACTCAGAAGATATATGCACCGTTGCTCGCTAGTTTGGAGAAAAAGAAAATGGGTAAGTATATTGTGGAGCCATTGAATGTCGGATAAGATATTATTGTTATTACAAGGGGGTGGAAAAGTGGGTTGGATGAAAGGGTTTTGAGGGTAAGGGGGTAATGGGTGGGAGAGGGTGGGATGGGGTGGTGTGGGGATTAAGTTTTGGGTAGGGAGGGTTGGAGGAGTAGGTAGGTGGGGAAAGTATGAAGGATGGTGGTGGTCTGGTGGAGGTGGTGGAGCTGGTGCTGAGGTAGGGTTCAGGCGGTTATACACTGCTGTGCGAGCTCGGATGAAGGTGGGGCAATTTTTATAATTGGCAGTATGGGCATTTCCGCAGTTAGCACAAGTGAGGGGAGTATCGGGGGATTTCGAGCATTTGGCAGAAGGATGATCGCCGCCGCATTTCACACATACGGCCGGAAAATTGCAATGGTTTTTATTATGCCCTAATTTTTGACAATTGAAGCATTGAACTGGGCTAAGTGGTTTTTTGTAGGGAAGTATTTTACAATGATAAATAGAAATTCCGGATTTATTGGCAAATTTTTTAGAATCAGCTGTTTTGGCTAAGGTTACGATTATACATCAGTGAGATATTTTTCCACTGTTTTGATCCCTTGCTTTTGCTGTGAATTGGTGGGGCGGGTAGAAAAAACTTGATAGACATCGTGAACTTCAAAGCCATCTCGTTCAATGGCGTCGACTATGTCTACAGATTTAAGATCGTTTGAAAGTCCTTTCAGGGCAAATTTTTGAAGTTTTTCGTGGGGTAGTTGATAGGTATAAAAAGAAATATTATTTTCCTTAAGATAACTGCGGGCTGCTAGGTAATCTGTGACAGTTTTACTCTGTAATAGAATTCGGTTGGAGGAAATAAATTTTGCTGATGGCCTTACAACTAATTTTTCACATAGTTCCTTAGATAGTTGGAGCCAGTTTAGGGAAGTTTGAATTTTAATTGAGGGGATTGAGGGGATGGGAGCAGGTTGGGGGGGTTGGGGTTGGGGTTCGGTGGGCTTGGGGTTTGTGGTAGGGGGGATAGATGACTTGGAGGGGGGTGTGATTCCTCGATATCTGAGGAATTGGATAGATTTGGAGCAGAATTTGGATTTGAGCCCGAGTTAGATTCCTCTCTGCCTGAGGAATCGGGGTCGGGGTCTAGGAGTTGGAAGCGGTTGGAGGTGGTGACTTCAGTTGGGGAGGGGGAGGCGTTAGGGCTAGGGTGATTGGATGATGTGGGTTTGGATTTTTTGGAGCGGGTTTCTCTGGCTGGGCTAAAATTATTGCCTTTAGTTATTACTGAATTTTTATCTAAGATATTTTCAAAAATTGCAACATTATTATTATTATTAACACTAGTGGAGGGGGTAGGATTTACTTTTTGCAAACGGGTTATTCTGGGCTGGCTGTGATTTGAAGCTATATTTACATCAGTATTTCGGTTATCACAAGAGACTAAGGTAGTGGAGGGTTGAGCACTTTCGACCGAATGAGGGTGGGTGTTACTCACGGCGTTCGTGTAGATGTGAGGGACGACGGTTTATCCAGTTGGTGTCATCGTGACTGCTAAGTTGTTGGTTCTAAGATGTCTGCGAAGAGATTGGCTATGCGGTCTGCTGATGGGGTTAAATTTAGTTGGTTGGGTGGATCCGCAGGGCGGGGCGACAGGATTGGTGTGATTCTAGTTTAGGTGACTGTGGTGATAGGAGATTGATGGCGGCTAACTACCGCTGCATAGGTGGCAGGAATGGTAAAGTGTGGCGTTTGCGACGCTCACATTGTTTGAGGAGGTTGGGGAAATGAAGTAGGGATGTTGTTGGGTGAAACAATTGGTTGAAGGGGATTAGGTGGGCCGTAATTTGGCTCGAGGTATGGATTAAAGTTGGTGGGAGCAAACCAAGGAATATAGGTTGGAGAAGTAGATGGGATTGGAGTGGAAGCCGCATACGGCTGTATCGCGCCTTGGACTGGGGACGTCATTTCATGCGCTCTTTAGGCGCGGAAAGGGAGTAATTTTAAGGCGCACTCATCGTCGCGATGTTTTTACGACACTCGGGAATTTTCTGTGGAAACACTGGGGCCACTGAACACAGGCAGCGTAGAAGCACGGTATGGGGCTACTAAGAGAACACTGGGGCCACTCGGTTTGAGAACACTGGGGCCACTCGGTGATTGTGCGCGTCCAGTTATATACTCGGGATTTTTCTGTGGAAACACTCGATCGATCGAATCAATTCATCGGCATAGCAACGCCAATGCATTTATATCGATGGGTGTGTAGCGGCCGGCGCGACGACTATGTATTCCCGCTTTGCGCTGATTTAGCGGCCGGCGGGACGACAATGTATTGGTCGCCGGGCGAACGCGGCAGCGCGTCCCTGGGTGGCAAAGTCAGCCGACTCTCGGGGGAGAGAACCACGCGAGGAGTCGTATTTATACTTATATATATATATGTGGGAGTGTGACAAAAAGTGAGAGTATGAGAGAGAGTGTGTTGGAATATGTGTGTGTGTGTGTGTGTGTGAGAGAGAGAGAGAAAGAGAGAGGGAGAAAGGGAGGGTCTTGGGCAATGGCCGTGCCACGGAGCGAGGGTATGGAGGAGGGGGAAAGGACGCTCGGTGGAAGAGCACACGGAGGTTTGGGGATATGGTCGGGACTTCCGAGGCGGACCGTGAAGTGTAAGGACGTAATGTAGTGACGAATATATATATATATATATATTCACCTTGCCAACAGAGAGAGAATACTTTCGTGATGATTACAAACTTCACAAAAGGCCGGGGCGAGAACCGAAATCAGAAACTAAATAGAAGTACGTTCTCGCAGCTCCGCCTCCGCTCGGTCCGTGCGTTTCTTAGATACACATTTCTTTTGTACATATTTTACTGCTGAGGGCAGCGCTTTCAATTCTATTCAAATTTTACACACCCACTGTGTGAAGTGCTGGAGAACTATGAAGACGATAATAATATTATTGAACATGTGAATCCCTCCCACCAGCTGAGCGAGGCCAAAGATCCCGCGGATCCCTTAGGAGTTTGGTTTAATCTTCTGACCATCTGTACTCAAATTTCAGTGGCTGTACCGATGGACGGATTTCGATAGAATTTGCTTTTAAGAACCAGTACTGAAGCAAAAGAGGATTTGACACACTTGGTTAATATCACACAGACCTACCACTTAATTGCAAACACAAAAGAAATTTTTGCTTTAACTCGTAAACTGTTCATCCGAGAAAATATTTCTTCTCAGAAGTTGTCGACAAATAAAAGAAACACTTCCAGAAATATTACCTTATTCTAAATATCCACAAAACGACTGGGAATGTGCACTTCAAATACAAGGAAGTCGTAAGAGAATTTAAAAATCAACGATTATCGAATATCCTCCCTTTGTTGGGAAAATAAACCTTTCGTGGCCATTGGAGATGTTTTCATCATTATTTGGACTAACCCTTACAGCAGATTGATATTTCATTTTTGTTTGTCTGTTTGTTTGAATGCCCAGCCAATTCGTCTCTCTTACTGCACATATGGGTATCTCAGAGGTAGTGCAATGAATAACCGGGGAGGGGAGGAGGGAAACTCGGTGCCGGCATTTGCCTGCTCTTACGAAGAACACCAGGGGGGCCAACGGCTAAACGTCCCTTCCGAAGGACGGAACAGCTGAATTTGCGCGGTCTCCTCAAACCACGCAAACAGGGGGCCGGGCGACCTTGGAAAAATCCTACTCGTGCCCGCTGCCTTTTCAAGCAGCAGGCGAGTAGCAGCTAGCGTCCTAACCACTTCACCACCGGCACCCCCCAATATTTCATTTTTGGCATCTCATTGCTCTATCCTGTTCAATTTTAGCGGCTATTCTAAACATAACCGCTTATGTATTCTGTCCATCCGTCTGACTTTTCATGTACAAAATAACTGAAATTTATTCGTGCATATGGAGTTAAATTGCTAAATGGGAAAACTGGTGTATTTTAAGCTGCTTGCTGTCAACATTGTCATGGTTTCGAATCTAGCAGCGTTTATTTTCTTCACTCGATTAACAAGGGGATGAGAGTAGCCCATTAATCATTGGATTTTAAAATTGCTTAGACTGATCGTATGAGTTCGAGACTTGAAACAACGATAGCATAAAAGAACGAAATTTTGTTTTTCTGCCATTGAACCCTCTTCTTTAAATTTCATTTTACATTATAGTAAGCTAATTATATATTGTAAAATAAATATTTTTGCTGACTTTAATACTTTAACAATGAGAAGCAAATGACGAACAGTAATTATTTTGCTGTAAGTGACCAAATTAAAACTGTTATACATGCGAAGCATGCAAAAGGTTTTATAGTATGACGGATATTTCCGTGAAAATCTTTCGTCGTCAAGGCAATTTGCATTGTTGCGTATTGTAATTGGTATGATTTACTTGGATACTAACTTCGCGTCGCATTTGTTCTTATATTCACTAAATTTCGACGTTGTTTTGAAACTTAAACAATACCTTTGTTGCAATAAATAATTTGACGGTAACGTAAATAAACAAATATTCAGTTTTTAGTTGATATTGTGTCAAAGAAGTCATACGTAGAGATTTAAATTGCAATATTTTTGAAAGACTTGCAGGAAAATTTCTGCGAAAGCAGAGTACCTTTCTAATCTTTAGCTAAAAACATAAAAGTAAAATTTATATAAATTTATTTTAATGAAATAACGTCTTATATGCAATAGAAGTAAAAAATAAATATAAAATTCAATAATTCAATGTTCCAGAAAGTGAAAATATTTTTGGACATACAAAAGTTGTCTATCAAAATGGTTAACAAATTAATTTTCATTAGTATTTCATTGCCACGCAATCTTTATTCCCCCAAACTATTTTTACTACTTGTAATATTCAATTATGTAAATTTTATGCGTATTGTTTACTTTTAATTGCATATAAAATTTGGTTTAATTAATTATAAGCGCATTTTTTTTTAAATAAAACCATATGTTCGATTCATCCGTCCGTCTATCTGCCTTTTCGTGTACAAAATATCTCAAGAATTACGTAAGTTATAAACGCCAAAATTCCAGGATAGCTATTTATACATTAAAGCTACATATGACATGAATTTGGTGGATCTAGGGTTAGCTGGTGGGAAGTATTCGGGAAAAAAATCCGTAAAAGGTTCATGCTGCTACAAATGAACGCATCGCATCTGCGATTCTTTACTCTGATGAAAAGATAGCAATCGGTGAAGGAAAATCTCCGCGTGTAATTTGCTTTCCAATTCTTCTATCACTTGATTTTGTTTTTCTTTTATTTCTGAATTTATAAAACAGAAAATAATATTTAAAAAAATTACAATTCTGTATTTATGAAATCTATGCGTGTGTAGGCTCGTGATTTCCTCATTTAATAACAGACTGATTTAATTATTTGAGAACTAAGGTCAAGGTAAAAGCATTGCTGGCTTAAAATTTTAGATCTGGAGGTCCAAGGAATTCTATTTTAAGAGGAAATATATTTCAAGAGTACTCGGAATAATCATTAGAATTTCTCCATATATATTGAATAGGATCGGCGATAGGCAGCAGCACTGTCTTACTCCTCTATCGATATTTATTTCGCAGGTGTCCGCATTCTCCACCCTGACCTTTACAACTTGATTCACGTATAGATTCCTGATCAGTCTCCTGTCTTTCCAGTCTACACCTATATCCTTTAATATCTTCATCAACATTACCCAATTCACTCTATCAAAGGCCTTCTGCCAGTCTACGAAACATACGCAGATATCTTGACTGTACTCTATTGCCCTTTCTGATATGATTCTAACTACCCCTATAGCATCTCTAGTTCCTCGTCCTTTTTTGAAACCGAATTGATCTTCGCCTAGCATTTCTTCTGCCTTTTTTTCCAGCCATTTATGAAGAATCTCCTTGAAGATCTTCGAAGTCTTTGACAGAAGGCTTATCGTTCTGTAATCTTTACACTGCATTGCCTTTGTCTTGTTCTTTAGAGGGATCATTGTTACTTCTAGGAAATTCCGAGGCCACCCGTGTCGTAAATCTTTTAAATTAATTTCGCTTTTATTCCTTCTGATCCCATGACTTTAAGTACCTCAGCCGGTATTCCATCGCTGCCTGTGGCTTTCTCTTTCTTTAGTTCCACTATCGCCTTTTCCACTTCGCTCTCCATAATACTTGGTCCTAATTTATCTTTTTCAATGTTTTCCTCATCTTCCAGTTCTATTTTTGCCGATCCTGCCTGTTTGCTTTATAGTTCCTTAATGTATTCTTCCCATACCTGTGTTACATCCTTTGTTTCTGAGACTATCTTCTCATCCGTATTCATAATTCCTTTACCACGAATTCCATTAGACTTCTTATTTTCTAATTCCAGTGCCCTAGCGTACATCTTATCGTTCCGTCCTAACTTCTCCATTTGTTCTATTTCATCACATTTTTCTTTTATCCAATTTTCTCTAGCTTTATCTGTTACCCTTCTCAACTCATTGTTTATACGTCTCTAGTTGGCTCTACCTTCTTTGCTGTTAATGTTTTTCCATTTTCGTCTCTCATCCATTTTCTACAGAATATCCTTAGTGATCCATGGTTTTTTGATTTTCTTCTCTTCTCTTCTTCTCTTTGTCCAAGGTATCTTTCATACTGGTTTTAATTTCTTCCCATTCTATATCCACAGTCTTTGGTTTGTTTTCCAAATTCCTTAGGCGATCATCCAACTTCATGCTGACTACATCCTTCCTTCTTTCAGTTTTTATAGGTCCCAAGTCTGTCTTTCTCTTCTCGTTTTTCTTATTTGTTTGAACTTTGTACTTACGTCAACTATTAGAAGACTGTTATCTAAATCAATGTCAGCTCCTGGTAATGCCTTGGCGGTCTTTATGCTGTTCCTGAATCTTTGTTTTACTAGGATGTAATCTATTTGGAATATCATTCTATCTCCGGGGGTTTTCTATGTGTATAACATTCGTTTTTGGTTTTTGAATCATGTATTTCATTGATTCAGAATTCTACCAGTTTTTCCCCTCCTCGGTTTCTCTTCTCAAGTCCGTATTTCTCGACAACATTTTCTTCCTGTCCTTCTCCTACTATGCTGTTCCAATCCCCCATTATTATGTTTACCTTTCCACTTCAATCTTCTTCGTAAATGTCATTAATTTGTTTATAAATTTTCTCGACTTCTTCACCTTCATCAGCTGACGTTGGAATATATACCTGGATTACCAGCATGTCCACTGGGATTGCTTTTTGCTTTATTACCATAAGTCTATCGTTCGTTGCTATTATCATTGTCTCGCTTTTCATCATATCTTTCTTAAGTACCAGTGCTACTCTTTTTTAACCAGTATTTCCTCCAGAGTAAACTACCGTGAACTCTTCCGAGTCGAACTGTCCTCCTCCTTCCCATCTAGTTTTGCTCAGTCATATAATGTGAACTCTATTTCTTCTTTCAAGTTCTCTACCTGTCTTACTCATAGTTCTTACGTTCCAAGTGCCTATTCGTAAATTACTTTCGACAAATGTTTTCCTCAAGGCAGTCTCCGCCCGGAGATCCGATTGAAAGACTATTTTACCTCCGGATTGTTTCACCTCGAGAGAACTCATATTGTCCAACCATATAATCATTACAACGGATTGTAATGTGGTAGTTTTCCTCTTGCTTTCCACATCGCAGTAATGTAGCCGTTCAAATCGTCCCGATCACGCCTACAGCTGTATTGGATATAGACCCAGCCAAAATCATTTGTTTTCGGTTCTATACCATACTAACTGTACTGCTGCAAACTACCAGGCACCGATGATAGTTTTTTCTGTTTTTTTTTTAATCCTCCATTCGCAGAGTTTGAACCACGGAACTTTGTAATGGGAAGCCGACAAGCTAACCACTACAACACCAGTGCAAATTACATAGAATATGCACATATATGTAAATGTGCCATATAAGTGCATATTCTATATATAGAATACACCAAAGTGACATACTTGAACCGGATCGACACAGCAGGGGTGCCACTACTGCAAAGTTAAACTTTTCGGTAATTATGACTTTGGAAGGAATTAACCGACACCGATTTCAACGAAATTTTATATGAAGTAGGCGTGCAACATATAATAACAAAATCAAGATGTTTAGTATAGTAATAGAAAGCAGGGCAGCCACAACACACGGAATAAAAAAATTCTTTTTACACGTGTTTGTGTTGAACTGTCTACATCAATTTTAACCAAATTAATATTTTTAATACAAACATATATACAAAACCATATTAGCATACTTAAACCGAATCAGCCAAACAGGGGGTGCCACAATTACAAATTAAACTCTTTCAGTAATTAAGGATTTTGAAGGATTTGGATGAACGGATATCAATTAAATTGTGTATATAAGATTGGCACAACATATCATAAGGAAATCAAGTTGTTTACAGCAAAGCTAAAGAGCAGGGCTACCACAGTAAAAAGTTAAATAATATTTCTTTCGCTCGTATTTCTAAAGAACTGACCAAATGGATTTAACCAAATGTATTTAATCTTCATATCAATAAATAACCAAAATAGCATATTTCCATCAGGTCGACTAAACAGGACTACCACATTATCATGGTTTGGATGTTTCTGTAACTATGAATTTGGATGCTATTGGTTGAACGTATTTCATAGAAATTTCGTTTGTAGGGTGAGTATAGAATGGGAAAACGAGATGAATACGTTTAGAACGGATTAAAAAAGCAGGGCTACAACAATATAAGGAAAAATAATTTTCTGATTTCAAAGCAAATACGTTAATATACGATTATACTACCGCGAATTTGACGAAAAGCACTTCTGTACCACGGGAAACCTGTGTACACCCCTACCTGTTATATATTAAATTTGTATTGAAAGGAAATCAGGAGGATTAGTTCTTTCCAGAACTACTTGTTTATTTTTATCGTTTCCGAAGATTTGTTAGTTTTAATAATATCTTAACTACAATTTAACTGTACAAGGTTATCAGTTAAGATGATAGTTTTAATTTTCAATTTAAAGAAACTTTGTAAACGTGTGTGTGTGTGTGTGTGTGTGTGAGTGAGTGAGTGAGTGAGTGTGTGCTATATAAGGAAAAGGCGTATAATTTCCTGAAGAGGGATTATTACGCCTACACATAAATGCCATTTTATCGGAATAATTTAATATGACGGTAACATAAAAGAAGCCATAAAAGTTATATGACCAGGTAAGGTGTCGCCACACTGTGAAAACAAATAGCATAACGACATTTTAGCAATAATTAGATGAATTATCGAAGTCCGGCTTCTATTAGCAACACAGATCATGCTATCATGAGAGATAGGGGAATTCCCAATCTTCACTCCCTTAGGGCACGAGCAAGAAGGGACAATCCCATTCACCGCTTCACACTTCAATGCTCCATCAGATAGCGCAAAACATATTACGTGCCACGGCACAAACGCCTTCTGATTTGTGATTTGCTAACGAGGGTAATCGACGATTACTGAATCTCTTAATGAAGCAAACGGAAATGAAGCCCCCCGAGGCACGTAGAGAGACGCAAATAAGGGACCATTATCACAATGAGAACAAAATATATATGAAAATAAATATTGCTACGAGACACCTCCTTAGACTCTTTTGTCGCATATAATTTTAATCTGCTCGACATTTTAGCTGTTATTATATTAAAAGTGAAACTATGAATCCTTTCCTTGAGATAACATATACTCAATGGGTAGCAGCGAAGCAACAAACCTCATCCGGATTATATTTATGTAACCAAATTTTCTCAAGGGAGGTGATGTTGACGGCCCAAGTAAATGCTAGTATTCACAAACACGAAGTGAACAAGAAGGACAAGTATACTCCATAAATGGAATACACTGAGATTTCAAAGGCGTTCTTTATGGGAAGTGCGTATGGAACGGTATCGATATCGGTTCTAGAATTTTTATCTCCGAAGCTATAAGTCGTAATTTTATGGTCTCGCGGACATTTTTGTAGTAAATGTTGCCCTCTATTCGAACAAAGTTTTTAATCGATAGCTTACAAATCATAGAGGAGATAAATACGCAAAGAATAACAAGGTACTTAATTGTTGCTTGACGGATCCAATTTAAAGAGATACGAGTATAAGTTTATTTGAGTGCTTATATAAAATCCGCCAAGTAGTTTCAAGGAGATAAAACGCGCGGACAGAAGAGACGTTCCCCATAAAGCGTTTCACTGCCACCGCTTCGATGCTAAAGAAAGCCTAACACCTGCTACATCTACTTCAACAATATGTCTACGGGTTTTCCCAGCGTATCACATTGCATGATTTATGCTAATCATCGCCTGTAATAACGGCACGGGTTCAAATCAAGTAGCATTTCGTTCATGCATTTGATTGACATAGGATGGAATGTAGAATATGTTTAATTTTCATTTTTGAACTTGTTAAAATAAAACAACGAAATTGAGAGAGACGCTTATACGCGTCATCATCATCATGCTTCAGTCCGAAGACAGGTTTTAACTGAATCGCTGCCTCCATTTCTCTCTCTCCCTAGAAGCCTCTTTTATACCTCTATAAGTATTATATCCCTGCTTTATATTATCTAATATTCCTATTCTTTTTCTCCCTCTTCCTCTTCTTCCACTAATTTTTCCTTCTAAGATCGTCCTTTGTAAACACTGTCTTCTCAATATGTGCCCTATCCAATTTGCTTTTCTTTTCCTGATTGTTTTTATTAGCGTCCTTTCTTCTCCCACCATTTCTAATACTTCTTCATTTCTCTTCCTCTCTGTCCATTTCACTTTCATCATTCTCCTCCATACCCACATCTCAAAACTTTCTAAATATTTTTCCTCCTTTCTCCTTACCGTCCACGTCTCTGCACCATAAAGAGCTATGCTCCATATGTAGCATTTTGCTAATTTCTTCCTTGTTTCTAAATTTATTTTCTTGCTTGTGAGAAGCTCCTTCTTCTCGTTAAATGCTGCTTTTGCCATTGCAATCCTACTTCTGATGTCCTGTGTACTACTTCCATCCTGTGCTAAAATACAGCCGAGATATTTGAAACTACTTACTTGTTCCAATTTTTGGCCATATACCATTATATTTAATTCTTTATGTTCCTTTGAAACCACCATGACTTTCGTTTTTTCTGTATTGATCTTCATTCCATATTGTTGGCCAACCTCCACTAGTCTGTCTGTCATCCTCTGAAGCTCTTTCTCGCCTTCTGCTATTAAGCCCTGATCATCTGCGTATTTAATGGTGGTAATATTTTCACCTCCTATCTTAAATCCTTTCTCTTCCATCAACGCTTCTTCTGTTATTGTTTCTGCATAAATATTAAATATCGCTGGTGAAATACGACAACCCTGCCTCACTCCCCTCCCTATTGAAGTACTTTCTGTTTCTTCTCCTTCAACCCTGACTCTAATCTTTTGATCAAAGTAATGGTTTTTAAGCAGTCTTTTATCTTTCCAATCTATTCCTATTTTGTTTAAAATATCCAGCATTTTATCCCATTTCACTCGGTCAAAAGCTTTCTCCCAATCTACAAAACAAAAATACATACCTTTATTGACTTCTAGCGCTCTTTCTATCATCATCCTCATACATCCTATAGCATCTCTAGTCCCTCTTCCTCTTCTGAAACCAAACTGATTATCTTGCAGCTCCTTTTCTATTTTACATTCAATTCTTTTGGTTATTATTCTGGTTAGAACTTTAGCTGTATGAGAAATTAAACTAATAGTTCTGTAATCCTTACAACATTTTGCATTGTTCTTTTTCTCCAGTGGTACCATCACAACATCTAAAAAATCTTCAGGCCATATGCCAGTATCATATACTTGGTTAAAAAATTTTGTGAGTTGCTTAACTGCTTTAGACCCCAAAACCTTAAGAACGTCCACGGGTATATCATCACCCCCAACAGCCTTCCTTCTTTTCATGTCATCAATTGGTCTTTTAACTTCAGACTCGAGAATACTTGGTCCTAGCTGATCTTCTTCCACATCCTCTTCTTCATTTAATTCAATATGTCTTGGCTTTCCTTCTTTGTCATACAGAACCTCAATGTATTCTTTCCAGACATTCTTTACATTGTCTGGCTCCGATACTATTTTACCACTTTTGTTCATGATTCCTCCTATCTTTCTTGCTTTTTTCTTGAATAGTTCCCTTGCTTTGCTATACATGAGGTCTGTTCTACAAATTCTTTCACATTCGACAATCTCCTCGCATTTTTCATTTATCCACTGTTCTCTTGCTTTATCTGTTTCCCTTCTTATTTAACTCTTTGTACTTTCTTTGGCCTTCTTCAGTGTTTATGTTCTTCCACTTTCTCCGCTCTTCCATTTTTTGCAGCATGGCTGCTGTGATCCAGGGTTTTTTGTTTCTTTCACCCGTTATCTTTCCTACCTTCTTTTCCATTACTTCTTTAATGTTGCTATGGATGTATCTCCACTCCTCATCTACATTCTTCCTATTTTCTTCAGCTCTCTCCCCTAACCTTTCCTCCAGCTCAGTCATGATAGCCTCCTTGTTTTTAAGGAGTTCCTCTAAGTTCCATTTCTTGTTAACTCTTATGTTTCTTTTAACGCTCTTCAGTCTACATTGTATATTTGCCACCAAAAGGTTGTGGTCAGAATCGATATCTGCCCCTGGTAGTGTTTTCACATTTTTAATGCTATTTCTAAATCTTTCATTGACTAGTATGTAATCTATCTGGTATCGTCTCTGGTCTCCTGGGCTTCTCCATGTGTAAAGTCTTCGCTGGTGATGATTTAACCGTGTATTAGTTGCAATTAATCTATTTCTATGGCAGAATTCCACAAGTTTATCCCCTCTTTAATTTCTCTTCCCTAGTCCATATTTTCCAACTATGTTATCTTCCTGTCCCTCTCCGACTACACAGTTCCAATCTCCCATTACTATGGTGGTGATCCTTTCTTTTCCCTCATCCTCCAATATCTCCATAATCTGTTCATAGATTTCATCTACTTCGTCATCGGCAGCATTAGTTGTTGGCATATACACTTGAATTATAAGCATTTCCACTGGCTCCATCTGAAGTTTTACGGCTATTAATCTATCATTAACTGTCACTACCTTGCTAATTCTTTCAGCTATCTCTTTTCTCATTACAATCCCCACTCCCCTTTCCTTTTTCTCCCCTCCCGAGTAAATAATCTTAAATTCGTCTGAATTTATCTCGCCTTCTCCTTCCCACCGAACTTCACTAAGACCTACTATACCTACATTATTCTTTCTCATTTCCCTTTTTAAGTTCTCTAGTTTACCCCCTGAATTCATAGTCCTAACATTCCATGTGCCTATTTTTAATTTCTCACTACTTGCTTTCTTATTAATCTTACATTTCCTCTGTGCATCCCCTAGGGTAGTCCCCACCCATATATCCGATTGGGGGACTATTTTGCCTCCGGAATATTTTATCCCAGAAAGATCCATAGAGGTATTTTCAGCCTTTCAGCCTATCATGGGAAATATAATGAGGTAGTTTCCCCTTGCTTTCCTCATCGCAGTTTCACAGAGTGATTACCCATCTGTAGCTGTTCAGATCCACATGATCACCACCTACAGAGGTACTGTGCAAGCTGCTGCCCTTGCACAGGGGGATGTAAAATAATAAATAAATTGAGGACAGACAATGGAAAAATCAAAAATTAAAAAAATATTAATTTTTAGGGCGTTATTTTTGACCCCATTTTTCCATTTCTTTAGCCAATAAGAAAAGCATGTAATTTGTGCAGGGTTTTATAAAACTGCTATTTAAAATTAATATAAAGGCTCTGGACTAAAACAATTCCATAACTGAAAATATCAGGTTTATTATTTTTGAAGACTAAATTCAAATCGGTGTCGAACTGACGAATGAATTTGTCTTTAATCGAAAAAGAAAGTAGATTTCCTACAGTGAAAATTTTCCATTGCCATGGCAAGAAGCTATTTATAATACGAATTGTGGGTGCTTGCATACTGCAAGCGCTTAATAAAATCACCATACACCAAGATTTAAACAAATAAACCAACGCTATCTCCAGGGCAACAGCACTTCAGCCAGGTGGAGCCCATATGTATTAGATAATGAATTCCATGAGTTCACGCAGAATATTTGTAATTTTCCGCGAAAATTAAGCAACTATCCGTAATTTCCAAAATCTCTGGCCATCGGCTCGTGTCCAAGTTTTTGTATTTTAAGTTTTGTGACTCAGTTCGCGCTGCATTTGGAATAAGAATAAATATCAATAAGACAATACCCTATAAATTATGGGAAAATTAGGATATATTGGGTTAAGATCATCGTTATCTGTGCCTTTATCATGTATTTGGAGAAAAATCGTGAAATAAGTGTGACGCCATTATATTTGCCACTTGAAAAGAGATAAAATTTGTCGAAAACTACGAAATAGAACATTAAAATACTTTTCACGTTTTACTAAATTTCGTGTTAGTATAATAACGTTATCATAAGTTTTCATCATAGTTTAAAATAAAATAATAATATGCTCCTATAAATAAATGAAATACCTATTTTATGTGTTAGGATTAAGACGTCACTATATGTTTACCTCGTTGGCTGACATGGACGATATTATGTAATATAGTCCATTAATTCTCATTTTTGAAATATGGAAAATCAACTCCCATTGAGAGGCATTGGATTCGTTGCTATGGTAATTAATATTTTTACTTTCTCCATATATGAAGTATAGAGAAAGTATTGTTTTCATGAAAAAATCGAATTCGAGATTTCAACGGAAATACATGTTTTAAGGTCCCCTGGACACGTTTTCACTATTTTCTCGATGATGTCTGTGTGTCTGTCTGTCTGTGGATCTGCCAGTCTGTATGTGATAGGATTTTGTGGGCGTTCTAACTCAAAAACTTACACTTGTGTCAATACCAAATTTTATATTTAGAAAGAGTACTATATAATAAATGGCTGCGTAGGGTTTTGCAAGAATTTATCAACCGGAAGAGAATGTTTACTCTACTCATATTTTGGTTTTTGGCAAATAACTCTTTTAAAAATTCATAAATGTAAATGTGGTTTATTATAAACTTCATAGATAATATTATTTTCTATAACTTTTGTTTGAAATATTTTTTTGTAGAGCGCATTTTTAAGGAGATATTGTATTGATTTAATATTTGCTTTAATATTTCATCAATGTAAAACAGTACTGGAATAAAAGTTGTAGGAAATTCAATTTTCTACCTTTGTTCGAAACATTTTCCCATATAAGGCATTGTTGAAGAGATATTTTAAAAACTAAATTTTTAGCTGCCACAACTACACCACCTACCGGCGACTATTGTAAACGACGCTCCTTTTTATTTTCTTAATTGTTAGAGCTTCGCGGCTATATCCAATATCAGAAGGCTGCGGTTTTAGTTTATTTTTGCTCTTTGTAAAGTCTTAATTTTTCTTGCAGTTCCTTAAATATTTTTTATCATTTAACCTATTTGGAATTCGTAGAAATATTACAGGTATGGAGAAAGTGTGTTGGCTACTTTAGATTTTTTATTGTTGAAAACCGAAAAACTTTTCATGAATTTATTACAAAAATCAAATTTTTACGCATATTCAGCATGGATTTGAATTTTGTCTTCAAGAAAAATAAACTTTAATCTTTCATCAAGAGAAATGTTTGTCTTCATTTTGTATCTTATTTGTAAATAATTTAAAAAATCAATTTCATATAGCCCTGCACCGTTTTCAATGCTTTTCTTATTGGTCTTTAAAATTAGACTTTAGGGTCAAAAACACCCCTTAAATATAAGGTTTTCTGGAATTTCAGATTTTTTGCTGAGATTTTATCGAATGACCCATCTTAATCTTAAATTTAAACTCTCGAGTTCTTCTAAAAGCAACTTAGGTTTTACATGACGTATGTATACACATGTATAGGTTTTACATGACGTATGTATACACATGTATAGGTTTTACATGACGTATGTATACACATGTATAGGTTTTACATGAGGTATGTATACACATGTATAGGTTTTACATGACGTATGTATACACATATATAGGTTTTACATGGCATATGCATACACATGTATAGGTTTTACATGGCATATGTATACACATGTATAGGTTTTACATGACATATGTATATGCATGTATAGGTTTTACATGACGTATGTATATACATGTATAGGTTTTACATGACATATGTATATACATGTATAGGTTTTACATGACGTATGTATATACATGTATAGGTTTTACATGACGCATGTATTACCCCTGTCAAATATGTCGGGAATGCGTGAATTAAGTATTAAATTCAAATTTAAGTAAAAATTAATGAAATCGACTTTTAGAGGCACTAAAAAGTAAGCAATAAATATAAAATTCACATAATTGAGTGTTACAGAGAGTAAAAACAGTTTTAGGCGAATTGAAATTGTTTGAAAAAGAAAAACATTAGGCTATGCAATTCTCATACGACAAAACTTATTTTTAATTTTTCTATTATTACCAACTTTTGTATTAACTTCGCTTTTTATCTAGAATAAATAGCTGCTTCTTACTGAGGATTTATATATATGATACAAAAGCTAAGGTACTTCTAGATATTCCACAAAGCTGAAATTTGGAGGGTGTGGTCAGGCCCGGACATAGATACCCAGGGCCCCTAGGCAGTTAACCTTTTTGGTAATTTAGCAAAAAACAAACTTTACTTTTATTTTTTATTTATTTAACGTATTTTGACTTTAGAAAATAGACAAGCTGACTTAGAAATGAAATAGACAAGTACCAACTATATTTTTTACACATTATAATTTTTACATTTACATATAATTACAAGATTACATTGCCACGCAACGAACTTTCTTCTCTGCAAAGAAACGGATGACCTCACTATAGTCCGCAGACTGCGTTATTTCTGACTCTATGTACAGCACAGAGAGTGAATTAAGCCTGTTCTCTTCTGTGGTAGATCTTAAATAATTCTTTACTCTCTTTAGCGCTGAAAACGACCGTTCTGCCGAACAGTTTGACCCTGGTGTACACAACAGCATCCAGAGCGCTATTCCCACGTTTGGATAAATGTCCAAAAAGTCTTTTTCCAGGATGTACTTGTATAGCTCCAGTGAGGATAACCCTTTCCCCCCTATAACCTCAGCAGACAACAAATGAGCTCGCAGGTGCAGACACTCGTTTTCCAAAGTACCGTCCAAATCTCCCGGATAGAAGGCTTCCAGGTTCCGTGCTCCGTCACGGACGTCTTGAGATTCCAAACTATGTAGCTTCGTGAGAAAGTCAAACTTTTTACGCATACAATATCGAAATATCTAGAACCTTCGGGAATGTTCCTGTACTACCATTCACTAATCATTTCCGGAATATTCTATCTTACGGGATTATTATATAAAATCTTAAGACACTATACACTAGAAAATTCTATCACATTCTTTAGCTTCCGTCGCCAACACTACTCCGATCGTAACCTTAACTAACCTCAGCAAATTCGCGTGGAAGACAAAACCTTTGAGCCGCAAAATTGAAATTGATACAACTTTCTAACACACACTTTCAACGCAAACTGACAAGTAGTGACAAGTTATAGAATGAAGTCAGGTGCGATGCAAAACAAACAAAGAACACAAATACAGTGTTGCCACTTGACTTGTCAAAAAAAACTATGGTCAATTATTTTCTATTTCATTCGGAAAAATTGACATAATTTCGGCCCCTGGTCGGGGCCCCCGCCGAGGTTGGGGCCCTAGGCAGCTGCCTAGTTTGCCTAGGCAGAAGCTCGCCGCTGGGTGTGGTGTGGTCCAAAACCATCAGGAAAAATCGAAAATTCCAAAAATTTCCCCTTGCACCCCAAAACGTTCATTTTCAAGTCCCATTAGAAAACCATTTAAATCCGTACAAGCCTTTTCATAATTTAATTTTTAAATTACTATTAATTAAGGTACAAACTCAGGATCTAAGTTACAAGACGGGAAAAAGAACGAAGATTATTTTTCCTGAAAGTCCGCTCCAAACTAGTCCAATTATTCGATTTTTACTGCATAAAAACGGGATTTTATACAATTTATAACAATGGCCTAATATTTCTGTTATGACTACGAGACAATGCTTTTCTTTGGGAATTTATTTTACGTGATAATAAAACTGAACGAGAGCTTAGTGCCACGGACTGAAAAGTAGCTTTTGTTAGCGTCATGACGTCACTCTCAGACCGTGACATTTAAAAGCAAAGGGAAAACATATTTTGCGCGCAGACAATACTAAGAAGAATTTTGCGCTGAAATTTTCAGGGTTTGTAGATGTCATGAGTAGGCCTTCGGATAATATGAGATATCTTATGTAGATGTCCTCGGTTCGACTCCAGGCGCTCCGGAAGTTGAGTTATTTTTCCGTAAGAAGATTTAATTTAGACAACTTCCCGATATGTTACAAGAATGAAAACGACTAAAATATCTCTGAAAAATTAATGTTTATCTTGGTAAAATGAAATACTTGCAGAATGTAAGCACCAACTATGTACTTGTGTGTGTGTATATATATATATATATATATATATATATATATATATATATATATATATATATATATATATATTGGACCCCGTCTAATCTGAAAAAAAACCAACGCTGCTTGCGGGCTTGGAACCACCTCACCTTACCATCGCGTAAGACGAGTGCTTTCCCCAGATCCTTACCTTGGCGCTGCGATAAATGTATATTTGAATTTACGCGGGAAGATAGAAAAGCTTTCATCATAGCAACGAGATTAAACAAACTAGTGTCGTTATTAATGCTGTAATATTTAATAAAAGTCTCTTTCTTTTAATTTATATTGATACGAGTATTCCTACGTTTTTTGAAGGAATATTTCTGCTAATAATTGTAAGTTTTTATTTATCGTATTCTAGGATAGGTCTAGTCAATGTACTATTTTGAATATGCATAAATGTAACCTGTTCTTAGATAAATAAAAACCTTTTGAATTGAATTAAATTGAATTGTTGTAAAGGATGTTAATTTGAACTAATTTAAATGAAACATTTTAAAGTGTTGTAGCTTAGCAATTCTTCAGATAACTATAATTATACTGTGTTTTATATGGATGGATGATATGATGTTAGAAAAAGAACAATTTATCATTTAAGTTAGGTGACTAAAATATGAAATATTCAGCAATTTCACTCCTACTAGCAACTAAAGCTGAATTACTCTGAACTAGCAGTATATTTTCGTTGATTTTAAGCAATATGAATGGATAAGTTAGTATTTCCCTTTATGAAACAAAAGATATTATCAAACTTCTTACTACTTATATACCAAACATTCTTACGTTTGCCACTGAGTTCTCTACTTCTGTCTGCCATTCTCTCAACCTTAAAAAGATTAAATAGAGAAACCCCCACATCACTCAACAGCTAGTAGGTAGACACTTTTGCAAATTTTTATGTCCATGCAAGCTGAAAGGTTATCATAATTATATTATAAAGGTTATTCATATTAAAGTATTAGCCATATAAAAGTTGGCTATAAAAATTCATTTTTATACGTTTACTAATTTAATTTTTTCTCTCACTACTGCCTCCAAGTAGTCTACAAAACTCTCTAACTATCAGTAATCGAGTAAATACCTTAATTTTTTATTTTGTTCTCCTTAGGCCAGAATGCGAGTGTTATGAATGGCGCAATTATCCGATATTGTAAAACTAAAAAAAAATTCGGTAATTTCCTTTTATCTCCCTCCCCAATAAAAAATTAAAATATTTTTTAATTTCTATATTTTTCAAATAATCGCTCGAATGCTGCTTAAGAATTCAATATTTCGTCAAAATATTGCGTTTTTAGTGAAAGGTTCCCTTGACGATTGAATGGATTGTTGTATTCGAGATCCTTATTGACAAAAAATCAAAACAAATTGTTTATCTTTGAAAGCGCTACATTAACGTTAACAAACCTATGATATTACAATATACGATTTTTTTATTGGGGGGATATAAGAGTAAAGTACCGAATTTTTTTAGTTTTACAACAGAGGATAATTGCGCCATTCATAGACAAAGGAGTGACTTCAGAAAGATTTATTGACGCTAGTAGTTTTGAATATCCGATAATAATTGCTTGAGATTTCATTGGGTTGATACTGAGAAAGTTATCATTACTCCATTTTTTGAGATGAGTCAAATCTTGATTAATATTATATAAGGTTAGGAATAAATTATTAGGTTCGGAGTTTAAGTAAATTTGAAAATCATCTGCGTATAAGTGATAGTTAGAGTATGTAAGTGTTTGAGAGCAGTCATTAATATTCAGAGAGAAAAGAAGAGGACTCGGGTTATGCATAGCCAAGAGGCGGAAAAAATCGTCCAAGATGACTTTATGAAAACGATCACTCTGGTATGATGAGAACCAGTTAATTGAAGTGATGGAGACTTTCATACTGTGGAGTTTTTCCAGAAGGATGTTTTTATCTAGTGAGTCAAAGGCTTTACTGAAGTCTAGCAGTACTAATACTGTCAATTTCCTGTCATCCATGGATCGTCCTATAACATCCGAACATCCGTGATTTTAATCAAAGCACAGGTCATGCTGTGTGACCTTCGAAAGTCTGATTGGAAGGAGTCAAGTAAGCGATTTGAATTATGGAAATCTGTAACTTGTTCGTGCACAAGTCTCTCTAATGCTTTAGAAAGAGTAGGAAGAAAACAAATAGGACGATAATCTTTGCTTTCCGTTGATAGTTATTTCTTGGGGGTAGGACGGACTAAAGCGCGTTTCCACTGCGATGGGAAGTTTCCCAGAAGTAAGGAGTGATTAAATATATTAGTAATTACTGGTAGGATAAGGTGAATTAATTTGTTAATGAGTAAGATTGGAATGCCGTCTGCGCCCTGAGTTTTCGATTTAATTCTGCGTATAGCTTTAAGTACGTCAGTTTGCGAAACCAACTTGAAGTTGAAAGATTGAGAACCGGTAGAGTCTTTTGCTTTTAGATCAAGGCTTCGAATAACTTTGCGTTTACGTTCAGAGTCAATAACTGTGGTAGGAGTCGAGAAATTAGTATTAAGAGAATCTAGTGATATGTTTGGAGGCAAGAAAAGAATGGAAGGATTGAAGAGAGGGAGGGAGAGAGAGAGAAGGAAAGAGAATAGAAGGAAGGAAGAGAGGAATAGAGAATGGGAAAAAGGGAGAGAAAATGGGAGGTAGGAAGAGAGGGAGAGAGAATGGAGGAAGGAAGAAAGAAAGTGAGAGAGAATGGGAGGAGGAAGAGAGAGAGAGAAAACAAGGATAGGCGGAAAATGTATTTGTCTGTTCCAAGGCATTGTAACTAAATGGTTTGTCTAACTCTATCAACTTTTAACTATTCTTTTTCTCCTGGCTCTTCGTTTGTTACTGCTATTGTCATTTTTGTTCATCTTTACAGTTTTATCTTTGTTATGTGTTTATTCCTCATTTTGCCACTCTCTCCCGAAGTTTGATCCTTCTTTTCTGTTCGGTCTCCTTTATGATATTTTTTTGACATTTCTCAAAATTTCCAGTAGTAAAACTGCGATCTATCTACTAATATAAATAATTTTTAAAATCAAACGAAAGAACTCTTTTACGAGTTAATCAAATGGAGAATGGATACTATGCTCGTATCGAACCCATGCCTTTATGTTAGACAAATGCACATTCATCACATGCGGAAAGTCACGCAGAGTATTATAATTAAAGTTTTATCGAAATCGAACCGACCTGTCGCGATTTCTTTAGCTACTTGATTTGACGGGCGCAACACCACCGACCGACCGCCGGACACCTTACGATTTTAATATATTAGACTAGACCTGTACTGTAGTTCACGCGGCTTCACGCGCGCGCGCACACACACGCACGCAGTTGCGTTTCCAAGGGGAATGTATACATGTTCAAACACCCCTTCAGAAATTAAAATATTTTAATTTTTCCTGTAAATTACACGCGCATGTAAATTGGTTATTTTTATAGCGATATTCTTATATTTATTATATGTTCATATTCATTTCTGCATCTACACTTAGGATTAAAAACTATTTTTATGATAAGCCGCATCATTGGGTTCTATACCACTCAAGTATCCTGATTTTCCATATATTCCTACATAGATTCCCAAGACTATCGGACTTTTGAGCTGCGGTGTTTGTTTGTGTGTATTTCTGGCTAATCAACCTCTTGGATTATTATAGTCATTACTCCTTCCACACCGAACACATACACACAAGGAAGGAGCGAAACCAGGTGCCGGCATTAGCCTACTCTTTAGGAAGAGCACCAAGGGGGCCAACTGCTTCACGTCCCTTCTAGAGGACGGAGCACTAACTTTCGCGGTCTCTTAATCTGCAGTGTCACGCAATTTGTTCACCACAAATAACACTTTTGCATAAAATAGAGAAAATCCGAGACGTTTAACTGTCTCGAAAGATTTTTTCGAGACGCCAGGATATAGCGTCGAATGTTGGGGCGAAATCGGAATATTGGGACATCCTGTGGCCCTAATTATTACTCAGTTACTATAGAATTCACGCTTCGATGGCGACCTTTCCACTTCTGAATTACGGTACTTCGCACCCACCCCCCCCTCCTTAATATTCTCCCTTTCCCCATTATCCTCTCACACACCACTTCCCCTCCCACTTTTCGCCCATATAAATCCCCCTCCTTCCGTAATGGCTACTCCTCTCTATCACCCTCCCTCTCCTTCACTCAACTTTAAATTTCTCACTCTCATTTTCACCTTCGATTCACAGATCCTTTCCCTCTCCATTCCCAAACAGTGATCGCGAATAAATAAGAGTTCACTGGATGAATACGTAGGGTCGAAAATAAAACCGGTCTCGGTGGTGGCAGGGTAACGTCCTCGCCTGCCAATCCGAAGGTCGCGGGTTCGAATCCCGCCTAGGTGGGTTTTTCTTCACCTAGGGCATGGATGTTTGTGATAGTCCTTGTTATTATGTTAATGAGCCCCTTGTAAAAGGCCGATTACGGCTGTTTAGGGGCCGAATGGAAATAAATAAAAAACAAATCAAGATACATTCGTTTTAGCTTCATGCAACGAAATTATATTTGGTTTGAAAGCAGACGGTGAAATCCAGATGAGCACATGAAGTACATAAAACATGTTGAGATCAAAAACGTCAGCGGCCAAATTCTAGAAAAAAATTCAATATTTACGCGGAGAATTTTCTGAGACAATAATCTTGAACGAAAAGATAATTGGAGAAATAGAATAGCATTGGATATAACACATGTCGTTCCTCCGTGCGGTCGAAATGTTTCTCCGATCCTTGAGCAGACGATGGATTCTTAAAAGTCGGTTGTCTCGTAAGTCGTGAGAATTGTATCGGAAGACCTGCCTAAAAGTAACGATTGCGAGTAACGAACGCGAACCGCCGGAGCGTGCGAAAGACTGATTTTGTTTGGATTCGGGCGGAGGGCGCGCTCGGGAAGAGCAAGATGGCGCCACCCCGCAATTTCGCCTTGTCATGTAAGCAAGAATCACACATCGATCGCACTGCGCACGCACGGCCCACCAGCCCCGCCCCTTTCTCCTCGACGCCGCTTCGATTCCCTATGAGCAATACCCAGTCGCGACAATCAGTCTGTTATCAGAGCGTCGACGTTCATGTACCGACGAGCATTAATTGCCTGAAGGGGAGGGGAACCGCAAATACTAGAATTATCAGCTACACCTTCGTCCAACCCAACGATTCCCCGCAAGGTAAGTACGTAATGCGACCGTGCACGATTCGCAAGGAGTTTATAAAGCTCTTCTTTTGCTCGTCATCTTCTCTTATGCCGCAAGAAGCTAATTTACATCGGACTAATTAACGCAAGGACGACAAACACAAGATCGTCCTCTCCCGCTGCGACGCTTGCGGATTTCGGCATCTGGAATCAGTCGAAGTGATCGTTCCGCTGCCGAGTCATTCTTGCTACGGATTTATCATGTGTATTCGCCACCCTATATCTCATAATGTGATCCATTACAGAAAAGCGAATGCATCGCAGGCGTGAATATCTACATGCGTGCCTCATTCATAGACTATCTTCATACTACTAATTGTTCATTTATAGAAAAAGATTTGAGACTTATTTTGATTCGGAAAGCGCTTCACAATCCACTGACAGCGTCACGAACAACAAAGCATAACGTTATCTACGACACTTGTATTGTTTAGTGGCCAAAATTCACCTGAATGCCCTCCCACGCATCTTTGGCGACGAGTTGTCTTCAACTCGACGGAAGGAGGCGTCCTAGCACAACAGGTGGTCCTCACTCTCTCGCTCTCTCTCTCTCTCTCTAGCGCTGCTCAACCGTTTGTTGCTCGGACGCGCGCCCTTCGCTCTGGTATTCCCTTATACACAGAGTACTTAAACTCTCCATATAAAACTGGCAAAAAACTTTGCAATTTACTATTTGACGGTGGATTTAACGTTAAGGTGTTGATTTTTTCCGGCTAGTAGCTTTTTTTCTGTAAAGGAGAAGGTTGCAGTTTTTTCTATCTTAGGAATACTTTTGGATGTTAGGAGGACTTGCGTTTCGAGAATCGCTACAATTAGGATTTAATGTCACATAAAAATTTCTAATGTCAAAGTAATGTTGTTAAATTTTATAAAATATGCCTTGAAGCCAACTAAAAAATCTTTAAAACTTTCTCATTTCATAATGATTATTTCCGGTGATAAAAAGCTTACAGACTGAACAATCATCTTCGGTCGAATGGCAGGTTCAATCGGTCCATCATCTAAATCACGGATGGGCCACCTGGTACCTGGGGGCCGCATGCGGCCCCAGAGAGCGTTTTATGCGACGCGCTATGCTATCCGTATCAGACAATTTTATTGTTGTTAATTAAATGATGGCCATGATGCCTTAAAATTGGCAATATTGACAATAACAAAATTTTTTGACTTGATTTTCACACATATGATGAGAGAATTTCTAAGTATATTCCGATTTAAATTAATATCCAGCCCGCCGAATCATTCGCAACCACCGACGTGGGCTGCCACGCGGGTGTAATCCAGAATAACTATATCATTTCAATGACTAATTCATGTTGAGAATAATTTTGAAACGAAATAAATTCTCCTATGACCCTGAATTGAACCGAGGCTTCCAGTTCCACTGAATTATCTTAGCAGATTAATTCTCTCGTTTCTGAATGGGGTGTTTTTCTTAGTTGAGTCCGGGCTAGTCAAGCTAGTGTCAACCAGCCTCAACAGACGTCCCCCAAGAGAAACGTCGAAGAAAATCTCTCCCTCACAAATTGTGAGATTGCCAAGCTAGAAATTGATGGAATGAAATGATCATGAGATCAGCTAATGCCTGTCTTCTTGGGATCGTATGATCATTTCATTCCATCGACAAATTCATGTATCAGGGAAAGGCAAATATTTTCCTACACCGTAAGCGAACGAGTGATCGAAGCTCGAAGGTCCATAGCAAAAGAACTCGAAGAGCGGATTTATTCAGAAACTAGATTTGTTCTTCCGAGAATGCTGCGTGAGCAGGAAATGGGATATCCGCGATGGATCAACCTTCGCCGTCGATGTCGGATCGGTTAGTCCGTGAAATTCAGCAGCCATTCGAAAGACGCAGCAGGAAATGCGCCGATCTGATTGAGCGGGGACTCCGCTTGGGCGACCATCCCGCTTCCGGAAAACAGGAAACGTTAGTGCAGTTACATCGAGGCTTTGATTAGAGAAGCGAAAGGCGGTTTATATGACTCTGGCAAATCCAGAGACGCGGGATTAAAGTGGAGAGGCAATCGGACGGAGAGGAAGACTGAAGGGAAGAAAGCGGGCGAGGAACGTAAGCAGATCTATTGCCTAGGTGACTGGGTTCGGAGTATCGACCCAAACGATGCCGCTCGATAGCAGAAAGCGGCACGCTAGGAGCCCCTCGATGCTTCCGGGTGGACGCCGATCGCGCGCACGCAGTCAAATTTATATGCGGCGACTTCTGTTCGAGTCGGTATTAGTCACGCCGCGTGTGGAATGATTTATGCACTCTTTGAAAAATTCTAAAGACGTCTATTTAGTATGGTACAGATGAAAAAACCACATTTCATAAAAAATCTCCAGTAATTAACTTAGACTTATGTGAAATACTCCGCTACCACAAAATTCACGAGGAAGGCATATTCATTCTCTGTTAATGTGCGTCGCATTATCTGAATCTCTTTACAATGCGAAGAAAAAAATAACTTTAAAAGATTATTTTGAGGTAGGTATGTGGTAGATAATTCCTTCGATTTTCAGTATATTTCCACAAGAACGGAGGAAGAAATTTAATAAAAACATTTCGAGGGGTAAACAGGAGAAAATGACACTTGTGTTAAAAATACAACGGAAATGATGTATTTTCAAATAAATAGTTATTATATACAATGTATAACGATAGTATATATAATTTACCAGAGCTATAAGAAGTTTCCGTCTCGGAGAAAATTTTGCGTAAGCTTATACGGTGAGCCTAATAAAAATTTGCTGGTCTAAGCCCATCTCACAATGTTTCTTTATTAAAAAGCAAAGAGATACTTCCGTAAGATTATGATATTTATTGCAAATATGTTAATCCTCAAAAATCCTCAGATTCCATCGGTTTCAGTTCCATACATTTAATTTTCAAGCATACATGATATTATTCAAATGATTCATTATATGTTAATCCACGAACCGATGACAAAGGACAAACTTTTACGCACTACTTAAGTATTACGCTTGTTTTCATATCTATCAAATTAAGAAAATAAACACTCCCAAAACAGAAAATTTTCCGCCAAGTTAATATGTTTTCTTAGAGATTTGATTTTTTGTTGTTTGCAAAATTTTCATTGCAAATGAGACATGGGGGGAGACGTTCGGAACTAATTATGAATGCAAAGGTTTCAGTTCATTTTTAAATTCTCGATGTTCGTCTTCGATTTTCTCGTTTTTGAACACATTAAACTGAAGGATGTAACAGTCGTAATTTATCAATATTAGCCCTAAAAAAGAGAAATGTTTTGAGAATCTGTCCAAAGTTCGGGTACGTTAGCCTTCAACAATTTTGCAAGAGCGGAAATGAAACGCAGAGAAGAGGAATTTTTAAAAACATTCCTAGTGCTGAAAATTTAAATGAGGTATGACTAGATAGTATCGGAAGCACTTACAAAAAATGTAAATGCAGAAGTGAACATAGTATATTTAATTGTTTAGACGAATCCTTGATTAATACCGGTTCAATAATAAAAATATATTTGGCAGATAATAACTCCGCTACACCTCCGATTGAGAGATATAAACCATTAGCTATGTAACTGAAAATGGCTTTGTAGCAAGAAACGTGTCTCTTCAAATTCATATATGCGTTCTCGAAATTTTATCCTCTGATATCACAAAAGACGACTGTCGTGTAAAAGCTTGTATTGCTTCGTTTTTGATTGAAGGGGTAGAACCTGTGAGCGTAGTAAACGTTTCTCTAAAAAGTATCAAGTTTTCGACCGATGACCCAATGGGAGCGTCAAGTCAGCCCGGTTTGCTTTAGGCGGGATTTTTGGCTTCTGGAACCGCAGGTCATTCTTCAAAGAGCCGCGGCTTGTCGATCCCTGGTCAAGGCACTGAACCAACTGCCTACGAAATGTTCTAACAAATAAACGTTTAAAAATGCTTTTTCATACATTAAAACGCACACCATATTTTAGTTCTAATTATTTGGCACACGTAGGTCGGAATAGCACTCATGCTGAAGCCGGCGGTTGATATGCGCAATAAGAATTTTAGAGAAGTACCTACTATATCCTATCCTTTGATCCATTCTAAGAAGCAGTCATTAATAATATAAATTCTCTCTCTCTCTCTCTGTAGCTGAAGAAGGAGTAGTTCCGAAAGCTTTACGTTTGTGATGTTTCTGTGTTTTTGTGTTATTTAACGTGTGTCGCTTCGACATCCCCGGGGCCTCGCCAACCTGAAGTCGTCTGATTGGTGAGTGCTCACTGGGTTTCCTCATCCCAACACCTTGTTGACATCCATATATTCATTTTACCTTTCCTTTTCCGTAAGTTGTTATATATATATATATATATATATATATATATATATATATATATATATATATATATATCTCCTTTCAAAAAACAAATGCCGCAAGGATTTCACGGAAGCTTTATATTCTCATTGCAACATTTTTCTAAAGAGCTTGTCACAGAGGAAAATATTGTCATCATCATCACATATATTATTTCTGTAGTGCCTGTGGCTGTTTCCCTTTTTCGGCCGAATCACGGAACCGATTTCCTGAAACTTGACATCCCCAGAAAGGTTAGACGTTTCCACGGGTGCGACAGGCCTCCATTTTTTGATTCGCCTCTTAACAAAAATTTTGGAGATAGCTTTTCAGTTATGTGCTTTTAGCCGCATATATTGTCATTGTATGTGTGTATATGTCTATGTGAGCTTGCTATTACATTATAAAACATTCTAGAACAGGGGTCAGCAATCCTTTCTACATGGCGGGCCGCATTTGTAGTTGTGAATAATTTGGAGGGCCACATAAGTCACGAGGGTTTCGGCGGGCCGCATGAGCGATTGCAGCAAGTGTTACCCTGAGATTCTCTGGTCTCGTATTAGTAAAAATCAAGTAGCTAGCGTTAAAACTTCCCCAGAAAAGGTTTTGAGAACGTAATTTTGCTGAAAAATGAAACTGTTTATATGAAATTTTACCAATCGCTTTTTTATCATAGCTTTGCGGGCCAGATTAATCGCACCCGCGGGCCGCACGTTGCCGACCCCTGTTCTAGAACACCGTTTTCCAAACTATTGTTTGAGAATAACGAGTCTACTCCTATACAAAATATAAAAACAAGAAAAAAAAATAAATTTTTTGATATTGTGTAATTTTACTCACTTTTATTTAACTTAATCTGTTATATATTTTTATGTATGAATATATGTTTCTTTCAAATCTTTCTCGCTTTATATCTCTGCCCCTATTAATGCTACAGGACTGAAATTTCGAGTATATTCTAATTTAAGATGACAACCGACGAGAAAAATTGAAATTCACAAAAAAGTTTATGTTTAAGAGGTCTTTTTAGCCCCAATGTTCCATTTCAATACCCCATAAGAAAAGCATGGGATTCAGTGCAAGGCTTTCTAAAAATGCATTTTAAAATTACTAAAAATTAGAATACGAATTTGGTAAAAAACCGGTTGTTTAGCTGAAAGAACGGAGTTCTTAATTTTATCAAGCAGAAGTCAAATACTTACCGAATTAGCGCAAATATCAGCTTAAACTCTTGAAATACCAAGGGGTGACCATTTTGGTCCAAGCATCAGTTTAGGAATGTTTTTTTTTTGATATCGAAGTCATAGATACTACTTTTTTCTAACTGACTTTTACACATTATATTTTACAAACAAATATCTTTTTCTCATATATATGCTCCGATTTTTTCTTTATTTACCCAAATTAATGCATAGGTCAAGGTTGGACCAAAATGGTCACCCCTTGGTCTTACTTGTCACAATATTTTAAAACTGGCAACATTTATTTTTTGTGGTTTTTTGCTTTCCGAGTATCTAGTGATAACACAGAATATTGATTTGACTTGACACATATATCATTCGTGTACTAACTTAAAGTAAAAGTTTTTTGTTTCAGATCAGGATTTTTCTGGGGTACTTTCAGAGGTAGAAGGGAGTACTTTAGATATTTACGTAATAGTAAACCCCTTCTCTCACCTCTCTCTTATGGTCATGGCCTTTAATTGTATTTTCGTCACCCCTAAGGTGACGGTTGTGGTACATGTGTGTGGCGGTAAATTTCTATAAGAACTTAGTTTTTAGAAATGAAGTTTTCAAAAATGAAGATGGAATAGAGAGGCAAGCTTTAACTTCCCCAAGAAAACACTCTCTTACTTGAATGGGCCACCTCCATTCTTTTGATATTTACCGACAAGTATCGGTAAACTGTGATTAATATACGTCCACATTGCTATGGCTTTGGCAATTGGGATGGCCGAGCATCAAAGCCCGGGGATGCGCCTTTAGTGATCTACAGGTCCGCCTGAGTAATTTTGAAATAAAATGAATGCTTTGCGAGTAATAAATATATAGTAAGCGTTTTATTTCATTAATGTCTATAATATGTAGTGAACACATACAAGTGAAGTACGGACCAAAATTGTCTCCCTTTGGTACTTAACGGTAGTTTTGGACCTTGGTAATTCAAAGGTTAAATCGAAAAAAGTGTGAATTTTTCCTCTCTTCAACAATGGAAATGTATAAAAACCATGGCAACAACATTATTGCTTTTAAAGGCACCTTTATTGCTCTTAATGGAAAATAAAGACGTTTAAATGATTTTAAGGGAAATTAATGCCGCCATAATGAATTATAGTGAAATTTCCAAATATTTTAAAAATTTACCTATATTGAAATAAACTTTGAAAATTCAATTTATAATCTTTGCAATTTTCTATAACCCAGAATCTCAACTTTAAAATATAAGAAGACTAAAATGGAGAAACTAAAATATATAAAAAATGTTTTTCAGTATACATACTTTCATGTGCACTCGAAATTATAAAATACATTTTTTGCCCTCAACTTGAATTAAATTTGGTGTGCAGAATAAAAGTGGGTGGCAATTTTTACCCACTTCAATTCTGTACACCAAATTTAATTCAGGTTGAGGACAGAAAAATTGATTTTCTACTTTTTAGTGCACATAAAAGTGTGTAGGAGTACACTTGAAAACATTTTTAAATATTTTATTATATTGTTCGTTTTCACTTTGTTTTCGATATTTTTTCATTAATCAGTTATATTTGAACTGCGGCAGAAAAGAGAAAAAAATTATTTTATTAGGATTATTTCGTTTTTTAACCTACTTTCCAAAAAATGAAAAGTAGTCTTATGAGATCACCTTGGTGTCCGTGTTTGTGTGTGTGTGTGTGTGTGTATGAGTGTCCACCTTATATCTTCTTCATGAATTAACCGATTTCAACTAAATTTGCTACATAGAATATACACATATATTCATGATCAAAATTACATACATGGACCGGATCGACTCAGCAGGGGTGCCACTATTGCAAAGTTATGCTTTTCGGTAATTATAAATTTGGAAGGAATTGGCCGAAACCGATTTCAACGAAATTTTATATGAAGTAGGCGTGCAACATATTATAACAAAATCAAGATGTTTAGTATAGAAATAGAAAGCAGTGCCGCCACAACACACTGAATAAAAAAATTCTTTTTACACGTGTTTGTGTTGAACTGGCTGCATCAATTTTAACCAAATTTAATACTTGTAATATAAACATATAAACAAATCCATATTAGCATATTTAAACCGAATCTGCCAAACAGGAGTTGCCACAATTACAAATTAAACTCTTTCAGTAATTAAGGATTTTGAAGGATTTGGATGAACGGATATCAATTAAATTGTGTATGTAAGATTGGCGCAACATAACATAACGAAATCAAGATGTTTACAGAGAAGCTAAAGAGCAGGGCTACCACAGTAAAAAGTTAAATAAAATTTCTTTGGCACGTATTTCTAGAGAGCTGACCAAATGGATTTAACCAAATCATCATCATAGGTAGTCTGTCCGTAGACAGGTCCGTGATTATTCTTGGTTAAACCTGGTCCTCCATATATTCCTATTTTCCACTGTCCTCTTCATATCTTGATACCTCTCTTTCCCTTTCAAATCGTCTATCAGCTGAAATCTTTCCTACCTCTTTCCCTTTTCCCATCTAGTTTTCCTTCTAACACATCTTTAATCATACTCTATCTCCTCAGGTAATGTCCAACCCATTTAGCCTTCCTCTTTCTGATAGTCTGTATAATCATTCGCTTCTCTCCTATTCTTCGTAGCACTTCATCGTTTTTCATCCTATCTGTTCATTTAATCTTCAACATTCTCCTCCAAGTCCACATTTCAAAGCTTTCCAAGTATTTGATGTCATTTTTCCTTAGCGTCCATGTTTCTGCCCCATACAATGCTATACTCCATACATAGCATTTTATCAACTTATTGCGGATATCTTCCCTTACATTCCCTGTAAGTAGTTGTTTCTTTCTCCTGAAAGCCGCTTTTGCTTTTCCTATTCTAGTTCTGATCTCATCCGTACATTTTGCTTCTCGTGTTATGATGCTTCCAAGGTATTTATATTCTGAAACTTGTTCTAAAGGCTTTCCCCCAATACTTATGTTCAGATTCTCTTCTTTACCTGATGTTCGAATGACCTTGGATTTTTCTGTATTTATTTCCATACCGTATTTTCTATCACTAGTCTATTTATCATTTTTTTAGCTCCTCTTCCTTTCTTGCTAGAAAAACTTGATCATCTGCGTATTTTACTGTTCTTATAATCCTTCCTCCAATTTTGAAATCTCCTGTGCCTTCTAAAGCTTCTTGCATTAGACTTTCTCCATATATATTGAATAGGGTTGGCGATAAGCAGCAGCCTTGTCTTACTCCTCTACCGATATTTATTCCGCAGGTGTCCACATTCTCAAACCTGACCTTTACAATTTGATTCACATATAGATTCCTAATCAGTCTCCTGTCTTTCCAGTCTACACCTATATCCTTTAATATCTTCATCAACTTTACCCAATTTACTCTATCAAATGCCTTCTGCCAGTCTACGAAACATGCGCAGATCTCTTAACCAAATATAGTATATTTAATCTTTATATCAATAAATAACCAAAATAGCATATTTCCATCAGGTCGACTAAACAGTACTACCACATTATCATGGTTTGGATGTTTCTGTAACTATGAATTTGGATGCTATTGGTTGAACGTATTTCATAGAAATTTTGTTTGTAGGGTGAGTATAGAATGGGAAAACGAGATGAATACGTTTAGAACGGATTAAAAAAGCAGGGCTACAACAATATAAGGAAAAATAATTTTCTGATTTCAAAGCAAATACATTAATATACGATTATACTACCGCGAATTTGACGAAAAGCACTTCTGTACCACGGGAAACCCGTTTACACTCCTACTTGTTATATATTAAATTTGTATTGAAAGGAAATCAGGAGGATTAGTTCTTTCCAGAACCATTTGTTTTAGATATACATCTCTACCCCGTGGAATTCCTGAACAGCTAAAATCCATCTGGCCTGTCGCCGCACAAGTCAAAGCTTAAACCGGGCAGCACTCTGATAATTCTCATACGAAACTTCAATCCGAAACATGGACTGGTCAATGGTATTAGATTGACAGTTAATGAATTACACCAGCATTGTATTATATCGGAGATAATTACAATAAATAGATCGTTCTAATTCCGAGAACAGAGCTTTCGCCTTCAGATCCTACCATTCCATTTAAATTGAAGAGACGACAGTTTCCAGTTAAGATCGCCTTTACAATGGCAATCAACAAGCGCAATGTCAGACACTGCGAAAAGTCGGAAGAACCACGGCAAGGACTCTTCGACAATTAACTCATTACCCCGAATGCATGTAGTTTATGTAGACTCATATACCTACACAAATGTTATAAGGATGTAAGAATAAAATAAAATTATATTTCGTCAAACCAAGAAAATTAATTTATCTTCGTGCAATTGATTCGCACGGGAATCAGATAGTTACTAAAAAATCTGCATTCCGACATAATCACTCAAACGTTTTTTTTTCAGAGTGCTGATTCAAGAGAGTCAGATATTGAGACGAAGGGACAATGCCAGAAACAGAAGAGAAAGAGGCGTTGGTGGAGAAAACTGAACATGGGAACGTGACGAGAACCAATAAATCTGAAACGGAAGGCGGAGAGATCGGGAAGAGTCATCATTCCACAGGTGCCACAGATGACGGAGGAGATGCGAAGAAGAGCAAAAGGTGTCCCGCGTTCGGAGTGAAGAGCTATTTGCACCAATTCTATTCGCCCCAACCGGTCGAGAATCCAGGAATATACGAATTCCCTCAGGTTAGAGAAGTCTCTAGGGTGGCCCTTATGGGAATTAGATTCACCATGATTATCGAGCCTTGCATTTTTCTCCTAATTGCCTTCTCTTTACCTTCTATAATAGTTATTTTAACGTTCCATTCTCCGTCTATTTACATATTTTACATTATTCTGTCATGTTATTATTTATTTTTCGTCTAATTTAGCATCACTAGCATGCCCGTTACAACTATTAATGTGTAACTAGAATTTATCAAGCAGTGGGAATGAAAGAAAAGCAACTTAGTAACCGAAGAGTCTGTTCTACTATCCATCACTTCCTCCTCTAGTTGTGGCCATTTGCGACCAAGTTTCTATTTTCCCTTCACCTTCAGTTTTTCCTTCTTTTCTAAATTCACGGATAATTTTCTGTGTGGATGCTGGACAAAAATGATGTGCTTGGTTTCTATGCATTTTTGCATAATCATAATCCGTTGATCATCTTATAAGCCTGACGAACAATAATGCTTTTTTCTAGTAGGGTTTTATTCACTCTGGCAGTATGAGTTAGGATATTATGCCATACGGATAACGTGCATAAAAACTCATAATTATTTTTTTAATAAGGCTATCAGCTGTTGAAATTGTTTCTGCACATTTCGATGCAAGAGCAACATTTTTTAGGGCCTTGGCAACTTCTGAAATCTGTGAATTTAAGGCTGCAACTGAATTTGCTTTTGATAACCATCTAGTAACAGCATGCTTTTTTAGTGATACTTTTAATATACCCATTAAAATATCCCAGCTAGTGGTAGAATTAGAAAAAATGTGTATATTTTTTGTACATTTCCAAAGAATGAAATCATAGAAGAATTTGCATAAACCGCTCGTACTCAAACCAAATTGAGACTATAAGATGAACATGGTACAAAATTCATAATATATTATTAATATAACGATAACCCTGAGTTGGTCGGGCCAGACCTACGGAATTTCTTTAAAAAATAACCCTATTATAACGGACGTCACCTCGTATATAACGGCTGTGTATGGCCTTCACCCTCCCCTCCGATCATTTATGTGGCTGGTGGAAAAGTGGCGATTTTTCATCAGCATATACAGAAGATTCGCGGCGTTAGCTGGAGAACGTTTAGCCCGAAATTCGACGAAATTTCGATGACGAGGACGTCTACAACGCGGATGAGACAGGTGTCTTTTATCGTCTAACGCCAGACCGAACCTGGGACTTCAAAGGAGAAATCCGCAAAGATGGGAAGAAGTCAAAGGAACGTCTAACGGTCCTGCTCTGCTCGATCATGACGGAAACAAACAAGTGAAAGTTACTTGTCGTTGGAAAATCGAGTCATACGAGTATCTCAGACGCTGGGAATGCATTGGCGAAAATGTCTCTACCAGTCCTCTACGAGGCAAGTAAAAAAGCGTGGATGACGCCTGATATTTTTGCAAAACACTTGAGAGGCTGGGACGCAGACCTTCGTACAAAGCAAAGAAAGATCCTATTGCTTGTGGAGAACTGCACCGCTCATCCCAGGATGGAGTTAACCAACATCTCTTTGGTTTACCTAACTCCAAACAGGACTGCTACATTACAGCCAATGGACCAGGGCGTGATATGGAGCTTTAACTCTCACTACAGGAAATCATTGCTGAAGGAAATCATCAACGCAATCGACGGCGGCCAGACATAAAAATCATTTAATGTGCTTGATATCATAAAGCTCATTGCCCAATCCTGGTGTCAAGTAAATACAAATAGCATATGATAACAATTTTGTGGGTAAGCAACACATTCTTATTGTGTATCTCTATCATTTTCAACTTCCCAGCCTCCTTTCCCCCTACTCAGTTAGGACGGCGCCTCGGATATAGCGGCCAAAACCTCCATTTTACTGTACTATCATGTCTGTGGATGCTATATAATATTTTTGAGAAGTATGGCTTATGTAGGACAGTTTATGAAACCATTGAATTTTAATTACCCCTTACAACGACAAGAACAAACTACCTTTCATTGTTGCAATATGTATCTCGCCTCTCCATAGTTTCTATTATGGGTGATAGTATGCCTTTATAGAAATATAACTTGATTTTATTTTAGTATTTATGCTCCAGAACTGCATACAGACTGACAGACAGACAGCTGGCATATCAAAATACATTTTTGGACCCAGAAACATCAAAAACATGTATTTCCATCAAAATCTTTGTCCTTTTTAAACATTACAAATTCTGAAGGAAAGTTAATGTTAAATTATTGGATTCTTGTGACAAATCTCAACATAATTATGCCTATCATCATTTTTACCAATGAACAAGTCCCTTTCTGGCCATGCCTATTCAAATCAAAATAATGCAATCACAAATAAATATGTATACTTTACTTGTAAAAAGTAATACTCTTAGTAGCAAAATATGTGTTAAATAAATATTAGTAGAGCTAATCTCCTCAATATGGGTAAGGGCTTGTTCATAAATGACGTCAGGCAATTTTGGCGGATTTTTTGTTTCCCCCTCATCATATTTCATCACAAAAACTCAAGGCCCCCCCATATAGGACCCAAACACAAATTTGCAAAAGATATAATTGGTTTGAAATCACTTTGTATTTATAAAAACACAACAATATAACATTCAGTTCTGAATTACGTAATACTTTCAGTCAAGAGATAAATCGTGCTGATACAAATGAAAATAAAATCAGGAGACATTAAACTCAAGTTATTCCAACAGTACAGAATAAATTTAAGTTTATAAATAGAGCAATCAGCAGATCTACCTTTCTGCACAACTCGCAAAACTTGTAAGGTTTCTATTGAAGGGGATTAAGAGGATTTTAATGACAGCTGAGAGGACTATGAGAAGGAAGCCATTACTACCACTTCTCTTTGATCCCATTGCTGCTGAATATCAACATGCAAATAATGCAAATTTAATAAAAGCACATTAATCCAAAACACTTTCTCCACTCAAATAATCCAATATGACCCAACTGAAGAAGTGCTGCACAACAGATTTGTGTGAGAGTGAACTGCACAGTATGTTTTCATGAGTTGTTTCAGTGCCGAGTCAGGATTATGTTAACTCAAATCATTGATGATGTAAATTCGAATATAGGTAATAATTTTTGAATGGCATTAATTCTAATCAACATAAATCAAGACAACATTAAACCAAGGACATGCTGTATATTTCACTTGTAAAATGTGTAGCTCTTAATAACAAAAATATGTTTTTAAATTATTGCTCCCTGCATTTGTTTTTAATACCATTAACACCCTCTGGAATAGAGCCTTCATGGAAATAAAAAAATGGATAGCTTGTCAATGTCATTTTTAAAGGTTGGGGTTATGCAACCACTATTTCTCTCCAGTTCTTGCACCACTGTGGCACCAAAATACTAATTTCCAGAATTTATTTGTATGTAGGACAGTTAAAAATAAAGTATATTACTGGTAAAACACTGTACAATATAATGTGCAAAGTAAGAAATCCATTTCCCCTGATTCATTTGCTGACTCTATGCACCACAGACATCGTTCCTATGGGCAATACAATCCTGAATGCCAAAATTGATCTGCTCCATCCTGCTAATGCTGATGTTAGCTGAGGTGATCTATATAGTATTTTTCTTTACAAAAATAACTAAACCCAGTTCTCAAAGTATCTTTTATTGCCATGGCAATAGGAATTGTATTTCATATGCATGCAGATTTTATAAACCAGATCTACCAAGTTAGGATCAACAATATCCAACTTACACCTGGATAGTGTATACATAAGTCATATTTCAGGCAAATCCATGACATGTCAGATATGCTGTAATACGGTTTATTTGTATATATACTGTCATATCATATGTGGAGAAGTTAGGACGGTACGATATGATGTACGCTAGGGCACTGGAATTAGAAGATAAGAAGTCTAATGGAATTTGTGGTAAAGGAATTATGAATACGGATGGGAAGATAGTCTCAGAAACAAAGGATGTAGCACAGGTATGGGAAGAATACATTAGGGAATTATACGGCAAACAGGCAGGAGAGGGGAAAATAGAACTGGAAAATGAGAAAAACATTGAAGAAGACAACTTAGGACCAAGTATTATGGAGAGCGAAGTAGAAAAGGCGATAGTGGAACTAAAGAAGGGGAAAGCCACGGGCAGCGATGGAATACCGGCTGAGATACTTAAAGTCATAGGATCAGAAGGACTAAAAGCGATCACGAAATTAATTAATAAGATTTACGACACGGGAGAGTGGCCTCAGGATTTCCTAGAAGTAACAATGATCCCTCTAAAGAAGAAGCCAAAGGCAATGCAGTGTAAAGATTACAGAACTATAAGCCTTCTGTCACACACATCGAAGATCATCACGAGGATTCTTAATAAAAGGCTGGAGAAAAAGGCAGAAGAAATAATAGGGGAAGATCAATTCGGTTTCAGAAAAGGACGAGGAACTAGAGATGCTATAGGAGTAGTTAGAATCATATCAGAAAGGGCAATAGAATACAGTCAAGATATCTGCGCATGTTTCGTAGACTGGCAGAAGGCCTTTGATAGAGTAAATTGGGTAAAGTTGATGAAGATATTAAAGGATATAGGTGTAGACTGGAAAGACAGGAGATTGATTAGGAATCTATATGAAAATCAAGTTGTAAAGGTTAGGTTTGAGAATGTGGACACCTGCGGAATAAATATCGGTAGAGGAGTAAGACAAGGCTGCTGCCTATCGCCAGCCCTATTCAATATATATGGAGAAAGTCTAATGCAAGAAGCTTTAGAAGGCACAGGGGATTTCAAAATTGGAGGAAGGATTATAAGAACAGTAAAATACGCAGATGATCAAGTACTTCTAGCAAGAAAGGAAGAGGAGCTACAAAAAATGATAAATAGACTAGTGATAACAGGTAGAAAATACGGTATGGAAATAAATACAGAAAAATCCAAGGTCATTCGAATATCGGGTAAAGAAGAGAATCTGAACATAACTATTGGGGGAAAGCCATTAGAACAAGTTTCAGAATATAAATACCTTGGAAGTATCATAACACGAGAGGCAAAATGTACGGATGAGATCAAAACTAGAATAGGAAAAGCAAAAGCGGCTTTCAGGAGAAAGAAACAACTACTTACAGGGAATATTAGGGAAGATATCCGCAAGAAGTTGATAAAATGCTACGTATGGAGTATAGCATTGTATGGGGCAGAAACATGGACGCTAAGGAAAAATGACATCAAATACTTGGAAAGCTTTGAAATGTGGACTTGGAGGAGAATGCTGAAGATAAAATGGACAGATAGGATGAAAAACGATGAAGTGCTACGAAGAATAGGAGAGAAGCGAATGATTATACAGACTATCAGAAAGAGGAAGGCTAACTGGGTTGGACATTACATGAGGAGAGAGAGTATGATTAAAGATGTGTTAGAAGGAAAACTAGATGGGAAAAGGGAAAGAGGTAGGAAAAGGTATCAGCTGATAGACGATTTGAAAGGGAAAGAGAGTTATCAAGATATGAAGAGGACAGCGGAAAATAGGAGTATATGGAGAACCAGGTTTAACCATGAATAATCACGGACCTGTCTACGGACAGACTACCTATGATGATGATCATATGTGGAAAAGACTATTAAGAATTATAAAAGAATCATATCCTCAATGTGGTTAGCAAATTGTAACAGCTGAAATTATTGACATTGGAGAACGACTGTGACATGTTAATGTGTAGTTTAGAGTCTTAACAATACTTGCACTCACAATCACATAATGCACAAAATAAGTGGAATTTTTTTTAGAAGTGTTTGGTTTATGTGAAACATTTTTTTGGTAATGGTAATGAAAACACAGATTATTTCAAATAAGGCAATGTTTTTTAATTATATAACTTCAAAGAACTGTGTGATAATTAATGTAGACATAAAAACTAAATTTCAATTCCAATAATCTTGCAGGTACAATGGATATGTTTTATTATGTAAAAGTTGAATAATCTAATTAGATTGAATTAGAATGATTAGAAACAATTTAAATACAACCAATGTTTGAAAACAATGAATATTTAAAATTAAGCATTGTTTTTAATGGCCACACATTATATTAGCCTTTTTCACAGCTCTCCAAAATTTCATTTAAAATGAAATTCAAATCATACCAATAGTTATGGAGGGGCACTAATATTGGAGAAATGATTACTATAATGATCACCCATATGTATGTACATATGGTTGATCATTCTATAAAGCAGTAAACGCATTCCTAAAAAATCAAGTGTAATAGGATGCTGGATTTAAGGCTAAAAAGGAAAAATATGTAAATTCAAACTGCATCAATGACCTATAAAGGAGCATAACCCATTCTATATGTGCTAAAGAATCCACATTCTACAAAGTTCTGATGTTCAACAGTAAATAACTATTCATCAATTAAAATACATTTTCTTGGTTATGGCTTACAAAAGAGTGTGCAGATTATCTGTTTTTCAATAAAAAGTATTTAAAAAAAAGCAGGTTGATTATTCAACAACTCTTTTGCTGACATGTTCATGACATTAATATACAAACTGAAACTCTCAGATGATGTTAACCCATTTTGTTAGACATATTATTTCTGTATAGATCAATTTCAAATTTTGTGCAGGTGATCCTGTCTTATTTCAATTCCCTGAAAAATGCTCAGGTACAAGCCCAGGAAAAATGCCTTTCATGGGATTCAGTTCTGGGTATCATGAAACTAAAGATTTAAATGGATATGAATTAAGATAATATATATGTCCACATGGTCAAAAGAAAGAAACATATTTTATATAAACTTATACTATAACTAAACATAAATTGGTTTGTCTGTTTCAATACCTAAATGAGTATGGCAGCCTCCATGGTATTTTTGGCCTGGCTATATCTCAACCTATCAGGGATGGAGGGTAGATCAGGGGTGAGCAGTGAGCTGGCAGGTATCTTTCCTATCCAGCAGCCATACATTGTCTTAGCTTATATTTTTAAAAAGTATTTCTTTACATACCTATAATTGCCTATTCTCTTTTTTTAATAATACATACATATTTATGTGTGTGTGTGTGTAAGTCTGTTCATAGACATGTCCATGGATATACCTATTGTTGCGAATACGCATGATAGGGCAGTAGCGCGGGGTTAGGAAGTGATGGGTTAGCGCGACCGGAAGTGTTCGCAGCGGGCAGTTAGTGCGGGAGTGTCGTGACGTTCGCGGTAATAGAGAGAGATCCGGGTGAATTAGTTTACCAATCAAGTGATATAGCGCGTAGGTTACCTTGTTATATTGCGTCAAGGCGGAACATCCGCAACAGTTGGTGTTAGAAGTTGGAACAGCGGAATCCATCATGCCGCTTACGTAAAATCTCGCGCCCCTTAGGACCACGTGGTCGGACCTCGTCGTGTCGTTTATGCACGTTTTCCTCTTCGTTAAGTGGACGTTGGCGCGAGGTTGTCGCGACGACACTCCTTATAAGTGAATGAGATTGCGAGATTGCCGAGACGGAAAATACGCTACGATGGACCCTTCGCTTGTTCGTGAGCTCATGGATGAAATGAAGCAGTAGAGGATGGCCCTTCAGGAGGAGTTAAGGGCGGAGCAGCTCTCTGCGCGATTGGACCGATTGGAGGGATTGTCGGAGAAAGAGAGTAGGCGTACCCGTGAGCCCGGCAACCGGACAGAAAACCGTAGGAGGGGAAATCGAGCCAGAATGTGCTACGTGTCCCGGAGGACTGACCATCTAGCGCGGGATTGCCCCGACGCACCGCGGCGTGAGATCGCGTGCTATCTGTGCAATCGCGAGGGACACCTCGTAAGGGATTGCCCGGACCGGCCACAGGGAACCGGAATCGCCGGCCCGTAGGGCCACGGTCGGGGAGCTGTGAGAATATGGGGAAGATCGGGCAGTTACCATTGGTTCAGGTAACGGTACCGCCCTTTGAGATCTTCGGAGCTCTTGTGGACAGTGGCGCCTGCATCAGTGTCATCGGGGCTGACGCCGCGTGGCCCCTAGGCCTAATGATTCAGGCCGGGGGTCAGATAAACATGAAAGTCATAGATGGGCGCCCAGTGTGGGCACGGAGGACCGTTCGCAGGCAGATCCGGTTCCGCGACAAGGCAGTGATGCTGGAGGGCGTCAGGGTTGTGGAGTCTCCCCCGTTCTACCTGATATCAGGTGTCGACTGGATCAAAAGGAGCGGCGCTCTCTTAGTGGGAAGTGGGGGAGGAGTTCACGTAAGGTAGGGAGGCGACTAGGCGAACACCATCCATGGCAGTAAGGACGCCGACGCGGTCAACGATGCACCTGCCTCTATGATGCCGAGCGCACAGACGGCCGAGGTCTAGGAGACGACTGAGTAGGGTGCTGCGGTGAGGGAGTTGGGTATTCTAGAGACGGGTTGCGGACCAGATAAGATCGGCACCCTGGTAGTGGAGGAGAAAGTGATAACCCCTGGTTCTTTAGCCTTCGTGGCGACCCGCGTCCCCGGCTCTTCGCCATCCATAACTTCAGCCTCCGCGATGACGTGTGCCCAACCAGGTCGGGAGTGGGCATGCCCTGGAGCCGTTCTGGAGGTCGAGGATGGCAAAATACCAATCTCCCTCCTGAACTTTGGTCGGAAACCCATATCTTTCAGACGTTCGCAGCGGCTGGTGGACGCCTATCCTGGCAAGGTTGTTGGCTAGCTTACTGTCGGCGGCGAGGCCGTGGCATATGGCTTGGGGGACTACTAAAAGGAGGAAGATACCGTTTGGAACTTAGGGGACGAACTAAGGGAAGCGGAAAGAAGAGCGCTAGTCCGCACACTCCACCATCACCGGAAGTGTTTCGGATTGGCAGACTGCCGACTTCCAGGAATTGACCTCGCTCTTCACCGGATCGGCATAGGTGGTCATCATCCGGTACACCGCACACCCCGACGTGTGTCCCCAGGAGAGCGTCAGATCATAGCGGAACAGATTCATGAGATGCTTCGTGACGATATCATCATGTCCTCGCGGAGCCCTTGGTCCTCCCCGGTTATTTTGGTATGGAAGAAGTTGGAGGAGGTGATATTTTGTGTAGATTATCGTCGCTTGAACGCCATCACGAAGCGAGACGTATACCCTCTGCCCAGAACGGACGATGTCTTGGATCGCCTGGGGGGTTCCCGCTTGTTTTTTACCCTCGACCTGGCCAACGGGTACTGTCAAGTGAAGATTGATCCTTCTGACAGGAAGAAGACCGCCTTTGTGACGCCTGATAGCCTCTTCGAATTTAATAGAATGCCATTCGGACTATCAAATACACCCTCGACTTTTCAACGTCTGATGGACGCGGTTCTCGTGGGTCTCAAGTGGGAGCATTGCCTGGTGTACTTAGACGATATCTTGGTGTTTGGCCGAAGCTTCGAAATCACCTGCGACGTCTGGAGGCTGTCCTCGGAGCGATCGAGGCAGCAGGGCTGACGCTTCGGCGCGAGAAGTGTCATTTTGCAATGGCGAGCCTACGTTTCTGGGTCATCGGGTTTATCGCGGGGGCCTGTAACCGGATTTAGCAAAGGTGCAGGAAATTGGGAACTTTCCTACTCTAAGGAATGTTCGGAGCCTTCGCGAGTTCCTGGGAATGTCGGGCTATTACCGCCGGTTTGTATCAGGATTCGCGTCCATTGCAAGGCCACTGCACGGCCTGCTGAAGAAGAGAATGCAGTGGAGGTGAGGAGCAGCAGAAGAGCAAAGTTTCCAGCGGCTCAAGCGGTTCCTTACGTCTGCCCCTGCGTTGCAGCACTTCAGTGATGATCTTCCCTGCGCTATCCACACGAACGCCAGTTACGAGGGATTAGGTGCTGTTCTAGTGCAGAACAACGGAGCATAGGAACACCCTGTGGCTTACATCAGCCGCCAGCTAACGAATCCCGAATCTCGTTACCACAGCAACAAGTTGGAGTGCATGGCAGTCGTGTGAGCCGTGGAGAAGCTGCACCACTGTCTTTGGGAGACCCTTCACTGTGGTAACCGACATCTCTGCTGTGACCTGGCTCCACATGAAAAAGTCCGTGAGTGGGAGGCTGGGCCGTTGGGTCATGGTGCTTCAGGAGCATGGCAACAAGTAAGTCCATCGGAAAGTCAAGACCAACATCGTGGCAGACGCTCTTTCCCGCCACTCCACCGGAACCCTCGAGGAGACCGAGGTCTCGAAGGAGCTTTTCGCCGAGGTGATAGTGCCTGACGGAGTGCAGACCGGAGATCTTGTACTGCAGCAACGTGCCGACGGATACCTCGGAAGGGTAATGGAGGATAATTTTTCCGCCGTCGGCGATTAATCTGAGGGCGTGGGTCGAGGGATCGGTGATCGCTTCCGGAATGATGACGGCGTGCTCTATAGAGCAGGTGAAGGCAACAGTCGTAAGCGGCGGTTAGCGGTGCCACGGTCGCTCCGCAGAAGAGTGATGGAGATGTGTCACGCCGGAGCCAATGGGGGCAATTGGAATCCGGAAGACGTTGGAACGTGTAAGAGAGAGGTTCTGGTGGGAGGGCCTGGCCAAACACGTCCGCCGGTTCATTCAAGCCTGTTCGTACTGCCAGGCTCATAAACAGCCGCCCGGGAAGCCGACGGGGTTCCTTCAGCCGATCCCGACGGTGTCGAGGCCGTTCGAGGTGCTAGGTATATACCACGTTGGCCCTCTACCACTCACTCAAGGCGTGAATAGGTAATTGCTAGTGTGCGTGGACTACGCTACGCGGTGGGTTGACGCGAGGCCTGTGCCGGACACTACGGCCGCGACCGTATGGGATTTCCTCCTGGGTGTCGTGGTGCTAAGGCATGGCACACCGCGAAAGCTTATCGGCGATCGGGGGACTGCATTCACGGCTGTGCTAGTTGAGGAGGCGCTGAGAAGGCTGGGCGACGAACACGCTATGGCTGCTGCATATCACGCACAGTCCAATGGACTCTCTGAGCGAATGAATTGGACGCTGACAGAAGTTTTGGCGAGCTATATCGAGGGTACACCGGCTAGCTGGGATGAATACGTGCAACATGCGGTGTTTGCCATAAATACGGTCCGCCAAGAAACCACGGGTCATAGCCCCATCCAAGTGGTCTACGGACGTCAGCCGGTCTTACCCGAGGAGAATACCATCCCCTGGCCGGAGGAAGCTCCAGAGTCCTAGATACAGTTCCTGGAGCGAGTGGAGGGGATTTTCAAGTGCGTAGTTTCCCGGTCTACGGAGCAGAAACGCGTCCAACAGGAGGATTACAACCGGAAACGAAGAGTGCCTCCCGCATACAAGGTCTGGGATTCTCGTCATAGTCCCACGGCATCCCAGGCCAGTAGGAAAATGCGAGAAGTTCCTTCCGAGATATATTGGTCCCTTCCTGGTGACGACGAGAATAATGAACGTCACTATCGGGTTTCAGACCCGCCGGGCCGCCAGACGCCGATGGAGCGTATTCCCGTCCACGTCTCAGCTTAAATATTATCGGCCAGGCTACTACAGCGGAGATTCGGACACCGAGAACTATAGCGAAGGAAAGGGGACCACCAGCGAGTTCACCAGTGAAGAGGACGAAGAGGCCATCGAAGACGCGACAAGCATCGGGGAGGAGGGGGGTACAGGACAGACTGGATGGCGTGGAAGGTGAAGAACGAAACCTGCAGAGGAAAATGCACGTCCTCGTCGCACAACCCGAAGACCTCTAAGCTGGTGGACTATGTGACTTGCCTCTCCCACCACCCTTCAGGTGTCCCGAGACTGTCCTTGGTCACTCAAGGGCGAGTGGCATTATTAGGAATGGCCGAGTGTTGAGAATGCCCAGGAGATGGCAGTAGCGTGAGGTTCGGAAGTGATGGGTTAGCGCGACCGGAAGTTTGCGAAGCGGACAGTTAGTGCGGGAGTGTCGTGACGTTCGCGGTAATAGAAAGAGTTACGAGTTTACCAATCAAGTGATATAGCACATAGGTTGCCTTGTTATATCGCGTAAATACGGGACATCCACAACACTATCTAAACCTCTCCTTGAATTGCATTGCATTTAACTTCTACAGATATCCTACTTTATTATTCCCTGTTGGTAGGAGATTCTTTCTTCTGAAATACTCTTATGCTTTCATTATTCTAGTCCTTATTTCATTGGTATATTTTCCTTCTCTTGTAATGATTCTTCCAAGCTATTTATATTCTGAAACTTGTTCTAATGGCTTTTCACCAATACTTATGTTCAAGTAAAAAACTTGATTGTATGGGCCTTCATTTGATGGTATTCCATTTTAAAAAAACATGACAAAAATAACTTTTGCCATTGCACAATTTTAATTTAGAAAATTTACAACCTGTGTTTTGATGCATAACATCATCATCAGGTGACAGAGGGGTCAAAAATATACTACATATATATATATATATATATATATATATATATATACAGTGGTACCTCGATATACGAGTGCCCTAATATACGAGTGTTTTGAGAATACGAGGCCGCCGAGCGAGCGATATTTTGCTTTGAGATGAGAGCAAGATTTGAGATACGACGCTGCACACGACACCAACATGCGCCCCGCATGTTGGGGTCGTGTGCAGCGTCTAACAGTTTCTCCCACCTCAGACTAGACCTCAGTCTGTGTGCTTGTTTCCCTCGTTTTCGAAGCATTTTTTGATAAGTTGGGTTCGCGTTTTTTGCTTTTTGTACATTTACAAAACATTATCACATTTATTTTTTATAACCATAGGTCCGAAGAAGAAGATGTCTATTGAATTAAAGCGTGAAATCATAGAAAAACATGAGCAAGGTGTGCGAGTAATTGACTTGGCGAGGATGTACGGGCGTAGCACATCAATGATATGTACTGTGCTTAAACAGAAGGAGTTGATAAAGGGAATAACGCTAGCTAAGGGCGTTACAATAATTTCTAAGCTCCGGACCTCTCTCCATGAAAAGATGGAGAAACTACTGATGGTGTGGGTGACAGAGAAGCAGCTTCAAGGAGGAACCTTAACACAAAGCATCATATGTGAGAAGGCACGAGCGATTTACGGTGATTTGCTGAAGCAGATCCCACACACTTCCACAAACGAGGAATCGGAAGACTCGTTTAAAGCCAGTCGGGGCTGGGTTGACAACTTTAGGAAAAGGACCGGCATTCACTCCGTCGTCAGGCATGGTGAGGCAGCAAGTTCGGATGTGAAGGCAGCTGAGGTTTACATCAAAACGTTTTCCGAACTGATAGAAGCCAAAGGATACATCCCCCAGAAAGTCTTCAACTGTGACGAGACAGGGCTTTTCTGGAAAAAGGATGCCGAATAGGGACTTTTATAACGGCAGAGGAGAAGACGATGACAGGTCACAAACCCATGAAGGATAGATTAACTCTAGCACTTTGCGCCAATGCGAGTGGCGACTGCAAAATCAAGCCTCTGCTAGTATACCATTCGGAAAATCCCAGAGCCTTTAAGTCACATAAGATTTTAAAAGAAAAACTGCAAGTTATGTGGAGGGCAAATCCGAAGGCGTGGGTCACCAGGAAATTCTTTGTGGAGTGGATAAACCTGGTGTTTGGCCCTTCTGTTAAAAAATATCTACAGGAAAAACAACCTACCCATGCAAGCCCTTCTCGTCCTCGACAATGCCCCTGCTCACCCACCAAATCTCGAAGATGATTTACTCGAAGAGTTCAAGTTTATAAAGGTTCTCTACCTACCACCCAACACCACTCCTATCCTGCAGCCCATGGATCAGCAGGTGATTTCTAATTTTAAGAAGTTGTACACCAAGCACATTTTTCGGCGCTGCTTTGAGGTGACGGAGAACACAAACCTTACCCTTCGAGAGTTCTGGAAGGACCTCTTTAACATCGTGATATGTCTAAGAATTATTGATCAGGCCTGGCTGGGTGTTACAACGAGGACCTTAACCTCTGCATGGAAGAAGCTGTGGCCTGAGGCTGTAGCTGAAAGGGCCTTCGAAGGATTGGAACCCGAAGTGTCAGTGGTAGAGGAAATTGTTTCTCTGGGGAAAATCCATGGGTTCTGGAGGTGGATGAGAGAGATGTGAACGAACTCGTCGAGGAACAGTCTCAGGAGCTGACAAACGAGGAGTTACACGATCTACATTCGCAGCAGCATACGATGGTTCAACGAAAAATTAGTTTTGAAGAGGAGCCAGAGATGGAGGAGGTTATCTCTATAAGAGATATAAAGGAGATCTTGGGAATGTGGGAGAAAGTTGTAGAGTTCGTGGATAAAAATCACCCCGAAAAAGTTGCAACTGGTCGTGCATCGGAGTTGTTCAACGAAACTTGCCTAACAAATTTCCGCAATATCCTGAAAGGGAGGAAGAAACAAACCTCCTTGGACAGTTTTTTTAAACGATCTGCAGGTGAAAATGAGCGTGACGAAAAAAGCGAAGACCAGTGACGAAAATTAAGCGCTTCCGTAAGCACTTCACTTTTTCTTTTTATTATGTTTTTATAGAATATGTATTTGTTATTTATAAATAAATGTTTCTTCTTGTAAATACATTTTTCTTATTCAAAAACACTTAACAAAAACGACTGAGGTGGTTTTTTGGGAGCTGGAACGGATTAATGGCATTTCAATTAATTTCAATGGGGAAAATTGCTTTGAGATACGAGCAATTTGACATACGAGCAAGGTTACGGAACGAATTAAACTCGTATGTCAAGGTACCACTGTATATATATATATATATATATATATATATATATATATATATATATATATATATAGGTTAGGTATAGCAGAGGTCAAGGCAGTCATGGGAAGATTTTTCTAAATTAAAAATTCCTGATATTCACTTGACCTTGGATTTTTTCTCTATTATTTCCATTCCGTATTCTCTACATGATATTTATTACCAGTGCATTTACACTTTTCGGAGTTCCTTTTCCCTTCCTTGCTAGAAGCACTTGATAATTCATTTTACTGTTCTTATAATCATTCAATCTTGAAATCTCCTTTGCCTTTTAACACTACTTGCAATAAAGCTTTATACCTTCTAGTGATGAGCATTGTCGTTCTTTTTGTGGATTCGTTCCTTTTCGTATCGTTCCGCAGCCGGAACGATACAAAGGATCAGTTCCTTTGAACTTGATTAAATGCAGGATTTCCTGTGATTAATGTTGGAAAACTGTTTGTTGTTATTTTCCGACTCCTCATTTTGTTCATAGTAATTTTATAAATAACAAATTTT